>JAEOAD010000027.1:12952500-13552500 GCA_036365145.1 Orientallactaga sibirica
GCTTAGGAATAATCTTTCTTAAAATAAGGACACAGAATCATACATTGGTTCATGCTACCCTTCCCACTTCCAATAAATAAACCATCATGGAATCTACGGTGTTTAGATAAGCAGAAAGACGATTTGAAAACCTTAATGAGATTAGGAATTTTCTCATCTTTTTCAGATTACATTCTAAAAACAAACATGTTTGAAAACAGGCTTCATTCCAGGTTTCCAGGCAAACACACCCAAATAGATTAATTAATGCATCAGAGCGTTAGACTGGTTTTCAAATGCTATACTTAACACTGCTTCTGATGTCACACAAATAATTATGATTTGGTGAATGTCAACAGGAAGGGGTCTGGCAAAACAGAAAAATTCTGAGCAAACCAACCCTGAGGTTCAAGCGAGTGCATTACCAGGAATGCTAGTTCAACCACACAGGAGCGCGGCCAAAGCACATCAAGGTACAGCCCTGTTTGCAGGATGTGTGGTTTCTACATATAAGGAGTCTATTATGCGCCTATCTGGATGTGGCCCAAGGGGGCTTTCTGAAAGCACAGTATATTTCAATGAAAGAGAATCTGTCCAGCTGAGTGAATGTAAGGATACTCAATTATACATTTACATTCTCCAGATGTTCCAGAAGTAGACCTGCTTAGCATCAATTATGTACCATATTGCCTTACCCCAAATATGCACACCACATTCTACCATGATACAGACCTTTGTGCATGACCCCATTTGCATCTAAAACTTTTTTTTTTTTTTTTTTTTTTTTTTTTTTTGCTGATATTAAAAGTCTCACCAAATTTTGTAGAAACAAAGTGTGGTCATACGAAATCTTTTCTAAACCACAATGGCCGGGGCAGACTGAGCCCACCACCACAGTTCATTCATAAAGGCAGAACCAACATCATATCATTTAATAGCATTTAATACAAAAACATAAAGGTAAGTTGTACAAATTCTCCTCTAAGTGAACTGATTACAGTTGCTTCTCACATGCAAAGTGATATGCAGCCCTCCATTCAAAACAATACACATCAACAGTAAATCTACTAGCCGGGCGTGGTGGCGCACGCCTTTAATCCCAGCACTTGGGAGGCAGAGGTAGGAGGATTGCCGTGAGTTCGAGGCCACCCTGAGACTACTTAGTTAATTCCAGGTCAGCCTGGGCCAGAGTGAGACCCTACCTCGAAAAACCAAAAAAAAAAAAAAAAAAAAAAAAACAGTAAATCTAATAAAAGCAGCACTAATACTCCTATTATTACCTTATATGTGTGTGTTACTTCATTGAACATCTGCATTCCCCGAACTCTGTGTTTAGTCATAAGCAGCCACAATAATCTGAAAAATAAAAATAAGCAGAAGTCATCTTTACTTACCGTTTTGTATGACAATGCAAGGATTACAATGTAAATTTCACAGCCAGAAAAACCTAGCCTTGCAATCTAGTTCTAGGCTTACTGCTAATGGACCCAGGCATGTTTTTAACCTCTTTATATTTTCACACTTTGAAATGTCCCTGGTAGTAAATGTAAGAATTTTCACCTTCATTATTTACCTAGGAAAAAATCAGCTAGACTTCTCTCTTGAGAATCTGCAGGCTTCTAAAAAAATTTCCAGCATCCTGTATGTGTCTCCTTATTTGCTGGTCATGGTGAGTGCCTGTAGGGACCCCCAAATCTCTACTTCTTATTTAGGATGTGGTGGGGATATGCATTCCCAATGGTGAGACATCAAGGCATGGGCTAAGCCCCAGGTGTCATCTAATCATGGCCAGACTCTTAACGTTGTGGGTGGAGGTATTAAGTCCCTCTGAGAGCATCTGAACATGTATGTAAGTGGTTAGCCGCTGGGCCGTACGTCTCATACAGTTCCCGGGAATGTGTTCACCCTCACCTGCAGAGGAGAAGAGGAGGAGAAGGGTAACAGCATCCATGGGGCAGACTTTCCTGGTGTGCCAACTTCTATCAAAAGTTTTGGATTAGGGTCCGGAGAAATGACTTAATGGTTAAACACTTGCCTGTGAAGCCTAAAGACCCCAGTTTGAGGCTCAATTCCCCAGGACCCACGTAAGCCAGATGCACAAGGTGACACATGCATCTGGAGTTCGTTTACAGTGGCTGGAAGCCCTGGCACACCCAGGCACGCCCATTCTCTCTCTCTCTCTCTCTCTCTCTCCCTCTCTCTCTTTCTGCCTCTTTCTCTGTCTGTCTGTTGCTCTTAAATAAATAAATAAATAAATAAACAAAACAAATTTTAAAAATTGGATTAAAAGGAACCATTGCATTGAAATCAACAAGGATATAGCATCAAATATAAACTTGATGTCCTTTTAAGTTTTTAAATATATTAGATGAAATGTGGCTTCTGGGGGCATAATGTTTCTAGCTCTGTCCTTAGATCCCTGAAATATGGGCTGGGGAGATGGCTTGGTAGTTAATACACTTGCCTGTGAAGTGTATCAGCCTGGGTTTGATTCCCCAGTACCCATGTAAAGCCAGATGCATGAAGTGGTGCATGTTTTCAGGTGGCATGAGGCCCTGGCATGCCCATACTCTCTTTCTTTCTTTCTTTTTTTTAAATAATACTTTTTTTAAAAAAATTTTTTTACTTATTTATTTATTTAAGAGAAAGAGAGAAGCAGGAGATAGGCAGATAGAGAATGGGAGCACCAGGGCCTCTATTCACTGCAAATGAACTCCAGACACATGTGCCCCCTTGTGCATCTGGCTTATGTGGGTTCTGGGGAATCGAACTGAGGTCCTTTGGCTTTGCAGGCAAGTGCCTTAACTGCTCAGCCATCTCTCCAGTCCCTCATATTCTCTTCCTATTTCTCTCTTTCTCTCCAACAAAAAAAAAAAAAAAAAATTTAAGATGATTCCTAAAATATGTGGAGGAACTTTTTGACTGTGAGGAAGGTCCCGGTGCATGGAAAACATATGTATGAGTTGAAGAATCTTTGACAGGAAACCCAAAATCTAGAAACAGCCCCATTTCTGAAGATAAAGTATTACACACGCCTCTCCTGTGCTTTGCATTTACAAAACCAGTGTCATATCTGAAAAAGACTAATCAACACATTGCCGTGTATATATATATACTTTGGGGTTACATGATGATAAAGTGGTTTTAAGTGGTTTAGGTTTTGGACGGCAACAAGATGCTAGGAATCATATGCCTATAGCAATGACATCGAGTTGGAGGTCATCTAACAAAAAGGTTGCCATTTATCTGACTGTCTATCTTGAAGGCCTTGAGAGGGTGAGCCCCACACAGACCTTCCAAACGGCTTTTCACCATGAAGCCATGACTTGAATGTCTCTCTAGAACTCCTTTGCAATTTAATGGCTGTTAAAACAGGATTACGGCATGAATTTTAAGGGCACTTTCCCTTCATGAATGAAAGAAACAATGCCATTTCTGTGGAGGGAGTCTACTGCTGTTTGCACAAACTCCCTCATTCTCTCTTTCCCACTCCTCTTTGGTCTTCTGCCACTTTCTCCTATCACTGTGTGACACAGCAAGAAGGTCCCTGCCAGCTCTCGGGATCTTAATATTGGACTTCCCAGCATGCAACTGTGAGCCAATACATGTCTATTCATTATGTATTTCCCCTCAGTACTCTGTTATCGTTGCACAAAATGTACTAAGACATACGAGGGCATGGTTTTAGATCATGAGGGGTTCATCCAGCCTGAATGCCCAGTCAAAACGGGAAAAACACATAATCTTACAAAGAAACACACAGAGAAATGAAAGGCAGAGGAAATATACAAAAGCACAGAATGGGAGTTCAAAGTATTAGACCTCCAAACTCTAATTTATTAACAGTCTCAGAGAACTAACACATGATATCAAATTCATAAAAAGAATTTTTAAAAAAGCTTAGAAGTTAAAAATAAGTTTAAAAAAAATCATCTTAACAGTTGGGTTCTAATAAATGCTGGTGGAATTAAGTTCCATGGAGGACGAAAGGAAAATGGGGAAGAAAAAAATAGACATACAAGCTCTAGGTCCAATATTTGAAAATGAGCTCAGAGCCTCCACTGGCTCTTTGGACGCTCACGGCTGGGGGGGGGGGGGCGGAGAAGACACGTCCCTGGCCTGCCACCCTCTCTTAATAATTACGATTCTCTCCATTACCCAGTGTCTTCCACACACCCGTGTCCTTGCTATTCCTTTGTGGCAGGGAGGGACATCCTTATTTACTGTCCCCCTGCTGGGACTCTCCTCCCTTGGGCACAGTGACTTCCTCCCCACCTCCAATTACTTTGGAAGGCAGAGCTTTAGTTTTAACTGTGTCCTCCCCCCTCCCCGTATATGTGGAGTGTGTGCACGTGTGCCTGCATGTTCATGTATGTAGGAACACATGTGTGTGCGTGTGTACGGAGGCCACAGGTTAGGGTTTCTCAGGCATTCTCCATCTTATTTTTCAGAGACAGGATCTCTCTGTGAACCTAGAGCTTACCTATTGGGCTAGGCTAGCTAGCCAGGGAGTCTGTGGGATTCCCTGTCTCCACTCCCCAGTGCTGGGATGAAAGCGCGCTCTGCAATGCCAGGCATTTGACATGGATGTGAACTCAGGGCCTCATCCTTGTGTGGCAAGCACTTTACCCACTGAAACACCTCTCCAGTCCTCTTGTGATATTCGCTCACGTACTTGCAAATGCTGCCTGCTTTCCCACGAGGACGAGGACGCCGGGGCACGTTTGTTTCTTGTGCACTTGTTTACTCTCTCGGAACAAGTCCTCAGGGACACTGGTTATGCTTTCAATCCCCTCAAAGGCTACCAGTCTTGGCAGCTTACCCTGGGCCTGGCCTTCACTTATAAGCATCTGGAGGATCTCAAGGGATTAGCTAGCCAGCCCTTCGGGCAAGACCACACTCAACCCATGACTGTGAGCCCTGACTGTTTTCTTAAGTTCTCCCAAAGACCCAGCCTTGATGAACATTTGTGAAGTGGCTGCTTTCTTTCTTTCTTTTTTTAATTTATTTGCAAGTGGGGGGTGGAGGGGAGGGAAGAGACAGAGAATGGGCTGGATGATCGGGTATGCGGGGCCTCTCGTCTCTGGAAATGAATTCCAGACACATGCGCCCCTCTGCGCATCTGCCTTTACGTGGGTGCTGGAGAATTGAACCCAGGCCGTCAGGCTTTACAAGCAAGTGCTTTTAATCACTGAGCCATCTCTCTGGTTCCAAGAGGCTGGTTTCTTGATGTCTGAAAAAGTCTTCTTTTGCACTGATACAATCCTTATGCAGAGGCTACACTTTTGCCTCTTGTCAGAAAAGAAAAAGACACAACAGCTCCCCCTGCTCCAAGATCCCTTCATACTCCAGAAAGGAGTTCCTAATTCCCTCCATCTCAGTGCCTTTCATTTTCTCCATAGAGGTTCTGATTTCGGCGGCCTCGTGCCTTTGTGATGGTCTTTCTGAGTCTGTTCCAAGTGTTTCACGTTCCTATTTATGGAGCTGCAAGAGTAAGCAGGGCCTTAGAAGACCCTGCAGTCGACTTTTCTCTTACCACACCCACTGTCTGCCTTCAGAACACATCACTATAAGCCAGGCATGATGGTGCATGCCTGTTATTCCAGCACTTGGGAGGTAAAGGCAGGAAGACCCTGTCTCAAAATATACACATATGTACATATAAAATCAGGGCTGGAGAGGTGGCCTTAGCGGTTAAAGGTGCTTGCACGCATTGCCTAATGGTCTGGGTTTGATTCTCCACGCCCACATAAAGCCAGATGGACAAAGTGACCCGTGTAGTTGGAGTTCATTTGCAGTGGCAGGGAGGCCCTGGTATGTTTATATTCACTGTCTTTCTGTCTGTCACTCTCTCAAATAAATAAAATTTTTTTTAAAAAAAAGAAAGTAATAACATCAGCAATAGCACACTACACTGCTTAGTGAAGAAAAATCTGCCCCAAACCAGGGTGTGTGTGTGTGTGTGTGTGTGTGTGTGTGTGTGTGTAGAACCTCCTCCTAGAAAGAAATTAAGAAAGTATCCTAATAAAATACCTTGGGAGGCCAAGGTCCCGTGAGTTCAAGGCCACCCTGAGACTACAAAGAAATTAGGTCAGAAAGTGAGACCCTCCCAAAAAAAAAAAAAAAAAAAAATAAAATGCTCAGGTACTTATTTCTCATGAACTTGGATAACAGACTTATTCTGGGAAAAATTAACTACCACCCATAGAATTGACCAAGAGTTTAGTAATCATTCTCCAAATAGTATTTTCTTTCAAAGTCAAATCTATTGATTTTCTCTTTACTGTCTTTTTCTGTACAGTACCCTTACCCAAAGCAAAGCTTTGGGGTTGGTAATAGAGCTCAGAGGTATAATCACCAAAACCAATCAGCCAGCATATAAATAAATAGGCAAGCAAATGCTTAAATTATGAGAAAGTCATCCCAATAAGAAGCTAAACAATTTTGATAAATATTGACAAAAAAGTTGTCACTCCCACCCACCAACCCTCCTTTAAAAAAAATTCAGGAATTAATAGCATTTCCTATAAAGAAAGAGAGGTTGTAGGATTCATGGGTCACATGTTCTATGCTGCACACACTATTAAAGTAAAAATCTTTTTTTTTTTTTTTTTTAAGGGAGGGTCTCACTGTAGCTCAGGCTAACCTAGAATCCTGGAATTCACTATGTAGTCTCAGGGCGGCCTCGAACTCACAGCTATCCTCCTACCTCTGCCTCCCGAGTGCTGGGATTAAAGGCGTGCTCCACCACGCCTGGCTAAAAAATCTTTTTAAAAATATAAAAACCCATGTCAATAAGTGGACTATACGAAAACAGAGGCACCGTCACAGACTGCATGCCATAGCTCATCAGTGCTTATTCTAAGGGTTCTTAGAAGCCCGGGAGGACTTGCTGACCACAAGGAAGCCAGAACTGTTGGCAGTTTAAATTCAGGTATTTCTGGGCATGTGTCCTTCTAAGGGTCATTGTTTCTCTTCCAGCCTTCTGGCTTTGTGAACGCAGGAATGTCAGTGTTGAAGGCCATCTGAAAAGACTTCCCTTGACTGGGCTTAAGATGACGTGCTCTCCAAATTGGGAGCTGTTTGGCTCTCAATTTAGAATGGGTTGAACTTGAGGATGGCGTTAACATGGAGCTCTTTCCCAGGACAGAATTAGTATGGTGAGATGCACGAGAAATGGAAGTGTGCAAACGAAGGGTAGACCTCGGCTTCTGTCCTGTGTTTTGCTAATTCGGAAGATTCTAGTGTCCAGCGCTCTTGTCTAGACATTAAGTAAATGTCTATTACGTTTCTCAGAAGCAGCCAAAGCCCTTTAAAATAAAGTTGAGGAGGGCAAACAACTAGTATTTCAAACATCAAAATCTGGGGCTGGAGAGATGGTGCTAAGGTTAAATCACTTACTTGCTTGCAAAGCCTGCCAGCCAGGGTTCAATTCCCCAGTACCCACATAAAGCCAGATGCACAAAGTGGTGCATGCACCTGGAATTAGTTTGCAATGGCAAGATACTTCTCCCCCCCACCCAATACTTGCAAACAAATAAATAAACATTTTTTTTTTAAATAACTGGCGCCAGGTGTGGTGGCACACACCTTTAATCCCAGCACTTGGGAGGCAGAGGTAGGAGGATAGCCATGAGTTCGAGCCCACCCTGAGACATCGTGAATTCCAGGTCAGCCTGTGCTAGAGTGAAACCCTACCTCAAAAAACCATTAAAAAATAAATAAATAAGTAACTGGCTGGAGAGATGGCTTAGCAGTTAAGGCACTTGCCTGCGAAGCCAAAGGACCCAGGCTCAATTAATTACCCAGTACCCATAAGCCAGAAGCACAAGGCGGCGCATGCATCTGGCATTCATTTGCAGTGGCTAGAGGCCCTGGCACGTCCATTCTCTCTCTATCTATCTGATTCTTTCTCTCTCTCTCTCTCTCTTAAATAAATAAATAAAATAAAAATAAAACAAAAAATTGGAATGAAGCAAAGACAGGAGTCTATCCCTTTTATGCGAAATTGAAGAATTGCTTAACTAGCCCACTCATAGAGTATTTAAGGAAATGGGGCTTTTTTTTGACTTCTAAAATTAGTTCTGGTTAAAGTCCAGACTTGTATTTTTGCCCAGTAGAAAAGGAAGCTCAACACCTTATGACTTTATTTCCTTAAAGTATACTTGCTAGCCTTTTATCTAACCTAGCAATGGTATGCTAACATTCCTTTTCAAAAGAATTCCTTGAGCACTCCGTGAACCAGTCTTGTCATTCTGTTGGCTCCCTCCCTTGGGAATTAAGTAAATTTCTGACATAGGCATCTATGCTTGTGGAAGAGTCACGTTTCATGTTTTGAATATCAGCCTTTGACACCATTCCCAAACGTCTTGTGTTTTGCCTGCTGTGGCTGTCTATGTCTATGTCTATGTCTATGTCCATGTCTATGTCTATGTCTATGTCTATGTCTATGTATATGTATTTGCATGTGTCTAACAGTTCAAACTGTAGCTAGGAACTGGCTCAGTGTCAATATATCTGCCTGGCACTCAGCAGTTACGTGTACCCTGTCAGATTGGTCAGTGAGTCTCTTGGGTACCCAACAGACCTACAGCTTCCCCCTTGCTTGGAGCTAGTGAAGACGGAAAGCTCCACAGCCATAGGACTTGGTCTTGTGTTTGAGGAGACCACCTGTGACATACATTGTCTCACTTTGGAATGAGAGAAGACTGGGAAATGTACCAGGTCAGACAAAGGGTTAAAGGAAATTTCTGCCAGGTCTGCAGATGACAGTGAATTAAACAAACAAACAAACAAACAAACAAACAAACAAACAAACAAAAAACCAGTTCTTGGGCTGGAGAAATGGCTTGGCAGTTAAGGCATTTGCCTGCAATTGAACCCAGGTTCAGTTCTCCAGATCCCACATAAGCCAGATGCACATGGTAGCGCATGCATCTGAAGTTCATTTATAGTGGCTAGAGGCCCTGGTGTGCCCATTTTTTTTTCTCTCTCTTTCTCTCTGTCTTTATCCCTCTCTTTCTCTCCCTCTCTCTCTCTCACATACACACTCTTTCTCTCTCTCTCTCTGTATCTAATATATATATATATTAGATATATTAGATATATATATATATATATATTAGATACAGAGAGATATATATATATATATATATATATATATATATATATATTTTTTAATTTTTTTCTTTTAAAAAACAGTTCTCAATAGATCCAAAAAGAATCTACAACTTGTCAAGGGAGCCCAAGTTCCTCCATTATGATCCAAGGAAAAAGTGCAGTCAGTGGCCACAAGGCTGTCAACTTTGGGAGCTGTTTCACCTTTTAGAAGCTTCCTTTCCTGCTTCCAGAGAGAAACTGGACTCGAAAGTCTTTCAGACCCATGGAAGGTGTGGTTTCTCCCCTGATCAGATACACACATGCATCTAGAATATGGAAACTTGAAAACTCCTCCTCCTCCTTCAACATGCAACATAAAGAAAACAAATGTGTAATTCACTAAAGTGGATAGGGTACCCATCACTAAGGGTAAGAAAGAAAAGCTACACAAATAGCCTTCTGGGCAGTTTTCAGGAGCCCACCCTTCATTCTTTCCTTCTCTCTCTCTCTCTCCCTCCCTCCTTTCCTCTGCTTCCTTCCTTTCTTTCTATCTATCAATTTAGCATCTGTCTATTGTGCTGTGCTGGAACTCAGGGGCCTTTGCATGCCAGGCAAGCACTTTATCACCGAGGTAAATTCCCAGGCCTTGGCTTTTTGAAATAGCCAAAGTTAGACTAAAATTCAAATTCTCTGCTTCTGTCTTCTCTATTTCTTTCTTTTCTTGTTTTTTTGAGGTAGATTCTCACTCTGGCCCAGGCTGACCTGAAATTCACTATGGAGTCTCAGGGTGGCCTCAAACTCACGGCGATCCTCCAACCTCTGTCTTTCCCAAGTGCTGAGATTAAAGGTGTGCGCCACCACACCCAGTGTCTTCTCTATTTCTTAAACCACAAGTTTTGACCCAAAATGTAGAGATTTCAAAGTACATTGAAAACAACAATAAAATACATAAAAATTAATTATTATTCCTGATAATGATGAATAATTGATCTAATTAAACTATCTTGTTAAATCCCATTCAGATATCAGCTAATATCTTAGCATTGATTCAAACAGCTGACATCTGTTTTTCTATTCTTTGATTATACTATTGATTCCCTTCTTTGGTTGTTTAGTTTTTTGTGGTATAAACTAGATCACTGCATTCATTTTTTTTTTTTTTTTTTTTTTCATGTGTGGCACTGGGAAGTGAACCCAGGACCTCAAGCCAGGCAAGTGCTATATCCACATGCCTAATTATTTCTTTCTGATATAAGTTTACTGAGCTCTACCAAACTGCTGCATGCATTTACCTATCTATCTATTATCTATCAAACTACCAATACCCACTTCAACTATATTTCATTATTTTCCTATTAATCGTGATGTTATTTCTTTATTATTTTTATATATTTATTGTTTTAGAAAGAGAGAGAGAAATTTGGCATGCCAGGGCCTCTAGCCATTGCAAACGAACTCCAGATGCATAAGCTACCTTGTGTATCTGGCTTATATTGGTCCTGGGAAACCAAATATGGGTCTTTAGGCTTTCCAGGCAAGCAGCTTAACTGATAAGCCATCTCTTCAGTCCTTAATGTTATATTTTTATCATTCAATTTGAAGTAGTTTTAATTTCCCTGAATTTGTTTTTAATTCAAAAATATATAGATGTTATTCATTTTATATAAAAATAGTTGATAATCTTCCAGATATCTTTTTCTCACAGATTTCTAATTAAATTCTATTCTGATCAGAGAATACCCTCTACCATTTCAATAATGTTGTTCTATCCTCAAATACTTTTTTTGTTTTGAGGAAAACTTAGCCTTCAGCCACACTGTTGTAATCCTATAAAAATATTTTTTTTATTTTCTCTAAGTGCTTATATTATGTTATTATTTATTTTCGTTGTTTACTAGGGCTTAGAATTTAGTGACCTACCTAATAATAATTTCATTGTGCCCAACCAGTTGTAACATGATGTGCTCATATGTGATTGGTAAATTAATGTTTTGACTCAATGTGAGAAATTTATGTCCATTATTTCTTCAATTGCTTTCTTTTCTCTTTTTTTTTCTCTTTTTCCTCAGTCATGGTTATAGATTTTTCTTTATTTAAAAAGAATTAAAAATGTTTATTTGAGAAGATAACTATGGACACGTCAGGGCCTCTTGCCACTGTAAATGAACTCCAGATGCATGTGTCACTTTGTAGCACTCGCTTTACATGGGCACCAGAGAATCAAACCTATGCTGGTCAAGCAAGGTGCAAGCAAGCACCTTTAGCTGCTGAGCCCTTTCTTTATTTTATTTATTTATTTATTTATTTTTTGCTCAGTCAGTTGTTTATGGGACGTCTGTCTCTCCTTGCAGCCTCCTTCTCTGGCTGAGGAACAACGGCAAGCAGAGCCTCAAGCATGAGCTTAGCCAACCCGGAGCCCTGCAGGTATGGGTCTCATTTTAGTTCCATGCTCACCTGCACACGGTCAATGACTGAAGAAACTCTATCCGAACCTGCAGGCTCAGCATGACTCTGTGGTTTTCAAGCATACGCAGCAAAAATTCAGCGCTTTTGGACTGGGGATGGCTCAGCAATTAAAAGTGCTCGCTTAGAAAGCCTGCCAGAGGTGGGTTCAATTCCCCAGTACCCACATAAAGCCAGATGCGCACAGTGGCACACGTGTCTGGAGTTCTCTGGCAGCAGCAAGAGGCCCTGGCGTGCCCAGACTCTCTCTTTCTCTCCCCTCTCTCTGCTCACAAATAAAATAAGTAAATATTTTGAAAAATCCAGCATACTTTTGGGGCCACTGGCTCTGTGTCCAGCCTCACTGTTTGGCCTGGGCGCACACCTATCAACCTCACCAGTGTAGTGTCCGGATGCACATGATGCCTCCTCAGAGTGACAACTCTCAGAAACTCAGAGGCTTTTGGAAGAAGTGTGCCCTGGATGGCTGGGCAGTCTCGTGGGTGTTCTTAAACAGAATACAAAGATTTGAGCGTCTTGGTTTCATGATTTTGTGCGGGTGCCTTTTCTGGGTCAAGAGAGTAGGGAGACATTTTCACAGGTCACCTAAGGCCACTTACAGTAAGGGTCACCTGATACTGTCCTGTGTGTCACTGTGGCTCTGTTTAAGTTCTTCAATCCTTTTGCTGTTCTTCAATTACAAAACACCTATCACTGTATTCTCAGGTTGTCTGCTTTCTCCAATGTGCTGCTAAGCAATCCATAGATTGTTTTTTTTTTCATTCTCATTTTGATTTTGTTATTTATTTACAGGTTCCATTTCTTTGCAAGATTTTTCATCCGTCAATTCATTATGACTCCACTTCCTTTCACATTGCTGTCACAACGGGTGTAAAACTGTCATCACCTATTTTCAGCATTTGGCTCACCTTGAAGATAATTTCTAGCGTCTATTCTTTATCTTGTTTGGGGATTACATTTTCCTGTGTATTTTCACATCAGATAATTGATTTTTGCACAGGATTTTGTGATGATAATTATAGAAGCTCTAGAGTATGTCTTTTTTGTACAGTTGTAGCATGCCGGTGGCTTGATTATGCTCACCCAGGGCAGTTGCCTTATTTCTTTAATCCCTCTCTGTGCATGTGTGCTGTATATGTGTTTGTGTGTGTGCAAGTGTGGGTGCATGTGTGGAGGCCAGAGGATGACTTTGGGTGTTGGGCCTCGCCTTCACTTTGAGGAAAGCTGTCTTCCTGTTGACTGCCGCATACATCAGGCTAGTTGGCCTACAGGCTTCCAGGCATTCTCCTGTCTCTGCCTCCCATCTCTCCACAGGAGCTGCGCGATTATAGACCCACAATACTGCACATGGCCTTGCCTAGGTTCTAGGGATCAGAACCCAGGCCCTCATGCTTGCCCAGTGACCCAGTGAGCACTTTAACCACTGAGCCATCTCTCTCCAGTTCATAGTTTGCCTTTCAAGAATCAGTGCCTTCCACCTCAACTTTTTTTGTTGTTGTTTGTTAGTTTTTTGTTTTGTTTTGTGTTCAAGGGAGGGTCTCACTGTAGCCCAGGCTAACCTGGAACTCACTCTGCAGTCCCAGGCTGGACTCAAACTCATAGCGATCCTCCTACCTCTACCCCTGAGTGCTGGGAATTAAGGCGTGCGCCACCATGCCCGGCTCCCTATTTACCATGCTATCATGGAATCAATGTTCCCCTAGAAAGTGTGATATGTTAAGTTTAAAAAAATAGACAGCCACCAGGGAAATGCAAATTAAAACTACTTTGAGGGGCTGGAGAGATGCCTTAGTGGTTAAGGCACATGCCTGCGAAGCCTAAGGACCCCAGTTCGATTCTCCAGGTCCCACGTAAGTCAGATGCACAAGGGGGCGCACGCATCTAGAGTTTGTTTGCAGTGGCTAGAGGTCATGGCGTGCCCATTCTCACACACTCTCTCTCTTTCTCTCTCTCTAATAAAATAAATAAATAAAAATAAAATCTTTGAGACACTGAGATGAACTTCCAGACCAGGCACAGTTATCTCTTACAGATCAGGGAAGTTCTAACGGCAGAAGTAGCCTCTCCACGGGAATAAAATAAATAAATAAAAATAAAATAAAAGCCAAAAAACTACTTTGAGATGCCATCTCAAACTCACCACACCCTGCCCCCAGTGACCTTCAGAATGGCTGCAAACCATCAAGAAAACAAATGACTATAAAATGCATAACTATCACACATTGTAAATTGTACTCAGAGTCTTGATAGAAAAAGGGAATCAAACAAGTTAAATACTTTCAAAAAAAAAAAAAAAAAACTGAGGAAAAGGGAATAACCCTTTCTACACTGTTGGTGGGAATGCAATCTGGTCCAGCCATTGCTGGAAGCCAGGGAAAACTTTCATCCCAGTGTCCATGGTAGCCCTGAGACAGCTGAATACATCTTAGATCACGGTCCATCTTCCATATGACCCTGGAACCATGTGCAGCATGACCATTCTATGCATTTTCATATTTCCAAAACTAATAGGACACAGCCATATTCTTAATCCAGGGACAAAAAAATATAGGTTCCCTCCAGTCAGGAGTCTTTCCTCAGGCATCCTCTCATTGTTTTACCTTAGACCTTCCTTCCACCTTTGATTGCTCATCCATGTTTACTTTTGCCAAGTTTTCCAACTCAAAATCTTAAAATCTCAGTCCGATATCTTTAACATTACAAAGCTCAAGAAAATGGAAGAGCCAAAGTCCTCTGCCTTCCTCCTTCAACTGATGAGTGGTTCAAAATGAAGATCAATCAGAATAGTCCATTTACTTACCACTCCAGTGGAGTTCATTATTCAAAACAAAGTTAAAGAAAAAGGGAAATTATGAAATTTGCAGAGAAATGGATGGAGGAAGGGTCTGGAAAGGATTATACTAAGTGTAGCCTGTACGGGACCAGGCAAGAGAGCAGGAAAACCCAGAAAGCCCAACATCAGCAGACGAACTTTCTCATTTCATATCTTTGGATCTCAAACCCTCACCAAATGTTCAGACTTTGATGCAAACTGTGAGTTGAATATATTGGGGACATATATTCAAAAATTAGTAGCAGAAGGCCAAGAAAACAAATGACTATAAAAGGGAAAAAGGGAACCAAAAAAAAAAAAAAAAAAAATAAAGAAGGGAGAGGACTGTTGGTGGGGGACTTCAGTGTGGAGGGGATGGCACTATGACCCAGCTATATATGTATAAGTGGGGGACTTGCTCATCCATGTTTATTGCCACTCTATTAACAGTAGAATGGCACTGTATATATGAAAATGAAGATGTGGGGGACTATTCAGCAGTAAAGGGATGAAATTTGCAGAGAAATGGATGTGTCTGAAAGGATTATATATGTAGGCCCAGAAAGCCCAACATCACATTTTCTCTCATATGTGGGGCAGATGTTCAGACTTTTGGGATGTAAAAATTACTATAGGCCAGTAATGAAAAGGGTGGGGAGGGGAGGGATGGCACTGTACGGAGATGGCACTGTATATATGTAAGTAGATGGACAGATTACTGCAGGTTGAATGACCTAAGCAAAGTCAGGGGATGAGATTGAGTAAAATGAGTGTGGGGGAGGGGTAGTCAAAATTCAGGATATTGTGAATAAACCACATAACCTACTTTTTTGGATAATGGCATGCTCAGAAGCCATAGACTGTTACTAGAAAAATTTCAGTGCCAGAGATGGGATTCATTCCAGTCAGTTGTTGGCCAGAGAGGTCCTTGATGCCCCCAAAACTTTACAGACTATTGCCAAGGCTCTTGGTTTCCCACAGGAATAGATGATAAAACTCCATTGCTAAAGACTCCACATGCCTGGGCTGCAAGGTCACTGAGAAATCAAATTGGGACTTAACTGAAAACCTTCTCCTGATATACCAGCCATCGGAAAGCTGGAAAAAGTTGACTACATGCAACCCTATGGGAGACAGAAGCCATCAATGGTGAAAACAGTGGACACTGGAAGCCTCAAGTTTTGCCAGCCAGGCCAAATGAGCCAATGAGTACAATAGTGGCACATCTGTTATGGGGAAAACCAACTGCTCTCTAACTGGACTGGAGACCTGCTCTATGGGAGGGAACACATGCCTGGTAATAAAGACCTGGTCAAAAGCCTATGGTGGGGGAGGTCGTGAGCATTAGGAATGTAACACCTGCTGGTGTCTGGCTAGATGCATCTACTATGCTCACCAAACTGCCCTGTAAGCACTTTACTTAATGTTCCTACCCACATATTGACCCTACTCTCACTTTTGGTTAGAGAAGCTTCTCTTTTCAGATGGCAGTAAGCACTGGGATGACCCAAAAGGCAACATAGTGCTGAGAAGAAGTGATGGAGGAGTGTTCAGCACTGAAACATCTCTATCACACCCTCCAAGGCTCAGGGTCCTTTATAGAAGAGGTGGTGGAAAGAATGTGAGAGCCGAAGGAAGGGTAGGACTGCTTACAATGCAATTGACCAGACAGAAAGTGACCTTGATATCCATGACCTTGCAGTGCCTAGCACTACCTTCACAAGACCCTCATAATAGGAAGAAAGGATGATGACATAAAAATAAAAGAGAGACTAATGGAGAGGGGGAAGGGATATAATGGAATGTAGATTTGTGAAGGGGACAGTGGGGGAGGGGAAGGAATGATCATGGTTAATTGTCTGCAAGTATGGAAGCTGTCAATAAAAAGGAAAAAAATAAAAATTAAAAAAAATAGAAAATAAAACGTGATGGGTAAATTTGTCTCATCCACAAAGCCATGAAGAATGATAGTCATTACTGTGCAAGTGAGATCCTCGACTGCCCCTGGCAGTGTAGCAATTTGCGTAAGCTCATTAAAAGTCTGTCCTTCTTCTTAACAGCATATAATTGAGTAAGGCTACTCTGTAACATGCTGTCTCATTTAGAGATGAATTTCCTTCGCCAAGAAAACCCCACTACCAACCTTCAGGTGCTACACTTTAATATATGGCATATCGCCTACACTAACTGTTGCAGTCAGCATTTAGTTGCTAAGACAAACATCTAACCATACATTGCTTATGGGAGGAAAGGGTTTGTTTCAGGCTTACAGATCCCAGGGGAACACCATCAATGGTGGGAGAAGCTTGCCCATCTCTGTAGATCATTACAGACAGACATCACCAAACACACAGCACCACAATACTAATCTCTGCGCAGCTTAGGACTGGACTCCAAGATCCCATCTGCCCCCAGGGACGTTCCTCTTCCCCAGCAGGACTCCACCCACTGGATACTCAAGATTCAAGCCTGAGTCTTTGGGGCCACACATTAAACCACTACACTAACCTTCCCGGATACCACGCTATGATTGTCAGAATCTCATCTTTTCTAGCAATAGTATAACTTCTTGGGATATGAATCTTCAAGGGAGAAGAGAAAGTAGAGACACCAAAATCATTTCTGGCTTGAAACAAACAAACAAACAAACAAACAAATAAAATCTAACAAGAGATCCACAAAGAAGTTAACTACTTTGTTGTGGTGATTGTTCACTATCCTGTGGCAGTAAATTTAAAAACACAGAATTTAAATGAATTGGTAAGCATTTCTTGCTGCACATTTTAAAAATTAAAATATGTGGGACTAGAGAGATGGCTCAGCAGTTAAAGACACTGGTCTGCAAAGCCTGATGTTCTGGGTTCAATTCCCCAGTAAAGCCAGATGCACAAAGTGGTACATATATCTGGAGTTCATTTGCAGTGGCAGGCGGCCTTGGTGTGTCCATTCTATCTCTCTTTATTTCTCTCTGAAATAAATAAATAAATAAATTATTTTGAAAAACTAAACATGCTAAACAGGATAGAATACAGAAGCCCAGGTTAATATACCATATGAAGTAGGTAATAATTAAACAGTGCTTTGAAATTATTTCCTGATTCAGAAAACCACAACTGTAAATGTACACTACAAATGAAGAGCTCTGAAATGTGAACGAGTAGGTAACAAATTCAAATTCAGTGACCTGAAGACAAAAATGGAGAAGAATGGATGACCTTTCTTGACCAAGACAGATCTATAAAGACCACCTAAACTGAGTGACTTAAGAAAATTCATTATACTTTGTTCTTGAATAATGATATACATGCGTAAAAATATCATAATGAAACCCAGTATTTTGTATGCTAACTTAAAAAAACTAATTAAAAAAAAAAAACATTTCAAGGGGCTGGAGAGATGGCTCAGTAGTAGGATGCTTGCCTGCAAAGCTGAAGGACCAAGGTTCAATTCCCCAGTACCCATGTAAAGCCAGATGCATAAGATGGCACATGTATCTGGAGTTTGTTTGCAGTAACAAAACTCTCTTTCTAGTAAATAAATAAAATACTGTTTTATTTTTAAAAGGTGTGTCAGCCAGGCATGGTGGGCACACCTTTAATCCCAGCACTCTGGAGGCAGAGGTAGGAGGATTGCCAAGAGTTTGAGGCCACCTTGAGACTACATAGTGAATTCCAGGTCAGCCTGAGCTAGAGTGAGACCTTACCTTGGAAAAAAAAAAAAAAAAAAAAAAAGGTGTGGGGGCTGGAGAGATGGCTTAGTGGTTAAGGTGTTTGCCTGCAAAGCCAAAGGATCCCGGTTAGATTCTCCAGGACCTATGTAAGCCAGATGCACTAGGGGATGCATGTGTCTGGAGTTAGTTTGCAGTGGCTGCAGGCCCTGGCACAGCCATTCTCTCTCTTTCTCTCTCTCTCTCTCAAATAAATTTTAAAAAATGTATTTCTTAAAAAAACAGAATTTTTTTAAGAAAAAAAGGTGTTTCAGGGCTGGAGAGATGGCTTAGCAGTTAAGGAGCTTGTCTGTGAAGCCTAAGGACCCATGTTCTATTCTCCAAGTCCCATGTAAGCCAGATGTACAAGGTGCTGCAAGGTCACACATGAGCACAAGATGGCACTCATGTCTGGAGTTTGATTGCAGTGGCTGGAGGCCCTGGTGCTTCCTCTTCCTCTCTCTCTCTCTCTCACACACACACACACATCAAAAAAATACAAAAAAAAAAAGTTTCAAACTTGATCTGGGACAGATATTTTCATAATCCCCTTCTATGGAGAATTTAATATTCCTTTCAAGCAAATTTTAAACTAAATTTAATGAGGCCAAGGCACTCCTGGAAATCAGTTTCCTATACATCCACTAAAATGTCAGTTGCCAGTCAAGAGTTTAGTAATAACCTTGAACTTATTCTAACTATATCCACTTCTCCTATCAAATGTTCCTAAAAATGAATTCTTACCTGTGCCTACCAAAATCCTTTTTGTATATGACTTAAATTTTTGACAGGAATTACTTGTCTGGCATATTTTGGGGAACATATTTGGCACCATCCCTTTAAGAAGAGTACCTTTATGCTGATGGCGCATCGTCCACTTTCTACACCTTGCATTCATTCATCCTTTGCTACATGAACAGTGAGCATAAGAAAAGAGTAACCACTGGGTGAGACACCAATATCAAAACAAGCTTCAAGTGTATCCACAGTTTATGTTGCTTCATGATACCACCTGCACTTTCCTCCAATTAATGTTTTTGCTTGCTTTTCACTAGTTCCTCCCATTTTAATGTTATTAACTTCATTTTCCTAGCTAGCTCACTTCAGATCCTTGCTTTAGCACGAAGGTACCCTGTCCATCATGGAGTCACTTATAGAAATATCAGATAGATATTTTCTATGATGCCATCCAGGTCTTTAGACAAGTCACAGCCAAACCTCACAGAGGGTGGTTCCTCCACTGAAACCACTTTCCTTTACAGTGATCCCCACAGCTGTGCATCAGCTGGGAATTCAAGGGTGCTGGCCAGGATCTCCTCACTTTAATGGCATGCACATCACACTAGACCTTGCTCATGTCAAGGAGGTAATATAATTTATCCTGACAGTGTTTTCCTAATGAAGCCATTGTTCAAGGATTCAGAAAAAATCAGGATATTATCAACTAAATAATTTTCTTCAGTATTTTTCCAGAAGTTGGGTATATACTTTTTAATCTTTCCCATTTATCAAAACAAGGAGATATTTTAACATGTTTCTAATTTTCATAAACTTCTAATATATTTGAACGATTCATGAGTTGAAACCTAGGTTTTGTTTTAATGTCCTGACTTCATGTTTTTTATGTTTGCTCCTAATTTATAATTATTTAGATGTTTCCCCTAATTTTCAATCACATTTGGAAATATGCATCTATACATGTGTCTCCAAAAGAAAAATGACTTTTAATGATACTACCAAATTTTACTACTAGAATCTAAAATAACTGAAAAGGAAGTGGCTATACTCCAAGATTATAGGTTTTAAAAAAAAGTTACTATAAATATATCATTAAGGAAAATCTGGGCTCAGTGGCACACTGCTATAATCCCAGCTGAGGAGACTGAGATAGGAGGATCACCATAAGTTCAAGACCAGCCTGAACTATATGGTGAGTTTCAAGTTAGTCTGGGCTAGAATGAGATCCTGACTCAGCCATGAATGACACATACATACACACATACATACTCTCTCTCTCTATATATATATATACAAATATGTATATATTGTATATATACATACATATATGGATACACACACTCATGTATGTTTATGGCATGACTGGTTTGTGAGCAGCCATATGGAAAAGATATGAAGAAACCAGACACATTTTTTGGAGATTTGAGGTTAAGGAAGAGGACAATGTGCTTAAAAGAAAAACTGGAGGATGGGGGCTGGGGAGACAGATGGCTTAGTGATTAAGGCACTTGCCTGCAAAGCCTAAGGACCCAGGTTCAATTCGCCAGGTGCCACGTTAGCCAGATGCACATTATGGTACATGCATCTGGAGTTTGTTTACAGTGGCTAGAGGCCCTGGCATGCCCATTCTCTCTCTTTCATTCTCTGTCTCTATCTCTGCCTCTGTCTCTAATAAATAAATTTTTAAAATTTAAAAAAAAAAAGCTGGAGGATGGGCTGGAGAGATGGTTTAGCAGTTAAGATGCTTGCCTGTGAAGTCTAAGGACCAGGTTCGATTACCCAGAACCCATGTAAGCCAGATGCCCATGGTGGTGCATGCACCTGGAGTTCATTTGCAATGGCTAAAGGTCCTGGCACACCCATTCTCTCTCCCCCTCTGTCTTTATCTCAATAAGTTTTTTAAAAAAGCTGAAGCCAGGCATAGTGGCATGTGCCTTTAATCCCAGCACTCAGGAGGATAAGGGAGGAGGATCGCCATGAGTTTGAGGCCACTTGAGAATATAGAGTGAATTCCAGGTCAACCTGGGCTACAGCGACACCCTACCTCGAAAAACAAAACAAAACAAAACAAAACAAACAAACAAACAAAAAGCTGGAGGAGAAGTCAGCTGTGTTATTTGGGGATATAGAACATACCAGAGCACGCCACCCTCCCAATGCAAAAAAACCAACAGGATGTTCAAAGAGGAGCTCCTCTGGCAGCCCCAGTACCACACACCCAGACTTATGCTCCCCAGGGACTTCGCACGAGGAACCAGGCATGAGACAGCCAAGGACAAACCTCAGGAGCCCCACTCTCCCCCCAAATCTACTTGTGAATGGAAATGTGTGTGTGTGTGTGTGTGTGTGTGTATTTGCAAGCAGAAAGAGGAAGAATGAGAAACAGAGAATGGGCACGGGAGGGCCTGTTGCTACTCAAACTCCAGGTGCACGTACCACTTTGCGCATCTGGCTTGACATTGGTACTGGGGAACTGAACCTGGATCATCAAGCTTTACAAGCGTCTTCAACTGCTGAGCTACCTCTCCAGCCCCTGGAATTGCATTTTTAAAACATACAGGTGCTGGGACTGCAGCATTGTGGGAGTATATGCTTAGGGTGTGAAAGGCCCTGGATTTGATCGTTAGCAGTAACAGGATCAAGACATTAATCCAACACTACAAAATGTTCCTAAACTTACTCCACACCCCCCCCCCTCCACTTTCTTTGTTGCTGTTAGTTTTTCTGAGGTAGGGTCTTACTGTAGGTCAGGCTGACCTGGATCTCACTCTGTAATCCCAGGTTAGCCTTAAATTCACAGTGATCTTCCTACCTCTCTACTGCCTGAGTGTTGGGATTAAAGGCGTGCACCACCATACAGGGCAACTTTCTCCGTTTTTTTCTTTCTTTCTTTTTTTTAATGTGAGAGCGAGAGCAAGAGTGAGAGGGAGAGAGGCAAAGAGAACGGGTGCACCAGGGCCTCCAGCCACTGTAATTTAACTCTAGACATGGGTGCCACCTTGTGCTCACCTGTGTGTCTGGCTTACATGAGATCTGAAGAATCAAACATGGGTCCTTAGGCTTTGCAGGCAAGCACCTTAACCATTAAGCCATCTCTCCAGCCCAACTTTCTCCTTTATGCAAAAAAAAAAAAAAAAAATTACTTGTGTGTATATGGGCATGCCAAGGTCTCTCGCTGCTGCAAATGAACACCGCACACATGTGCCACTTTATTTGGGCACTGGGGCTAATAGCCTTCCTAAGAAAGCACTTTTGATGGTGACCCAGGGAAATGGCTCAGTAGTTAAGAAGAGAGCTTGCCACACAAGCATAAGAGCCTAAAGGGGCCTGAGAGACACTCCCCAGCATTCATGTAAACAGCTGGGTGTGGCCATTCATGCCACTAAACCAGGTCCTGGTGGGGTGCGGTGGGGTGGGGTGCGGTGGGGTGGGGTGTGGCTGGGGAGGCTGAGACAGGAGAATCACTGAGGCTCAGTGCTCAGCCAGCAGCTCTGAGTTCAGTGATACACTACCTCTCAAGGAAACAGGCAGATGAGCAAAAAGAGGAGAACCCCTTTGGCCTCTGCACACGTGTGCACAGGGCATACACATCTGGACACACATATGTGCATACACCACATCTACTACATACCCACATACACGCAAGCATAAAAATGGAAAGCAAAAACTCATGATAGAGTGTTACACTGGAAGAAAAATGGTCCAGACCCAAAAGGCAACAAAGTGCTGAGAAGAAGGGACAGAGGAGTGTCCAGCACTGAAACATCTCTATCACACCCTCCAAGGCTCAGGGTCCATTGAGGTAGAGGGGGCAGAAAGAATGTAAGAGCTAAAGGAAGGGTACAACTCCTTACAATGCAACTGTCCAGACAGAAATTTTTCTTGATATCCATGACCTCGCAGTGCCCAGCAATACCTTCACAAGACCCTCATAATAGGAGCAAAAGATGATGACATCAAATTAAAAGAGAGACTAATGGAGAGAGGGAGGGGATATGATGAAGAGTGGAGTTCTGAAAAGTAATGGAGAGAGGGAAGGGAAATATCATGGTTTATTGTCTGTAAAATTAGAAGTTGTCAATTAAAGAATTTTTTTTTTAAGTCAGTAAAAAAAAAGAAAAAGAAAACTGGTCCAGAATTTTTTTTTTCATGTCTCATATTAAAAATTTAAAAAGACCTTAGTCATTCTCTATCTTTCCAATACTTAGGAAATGTTCAGTGTTCTCTCGTCAAACTACTTCCTTAAGAAAGCTCCCAGATTACCCTCTTGTCTTTCGGTGCCAGCCCTGGAGTGAGGAGGAGTCCACGAATGTGCTAGCTGCTCAAGGCCACTTCCGTTTCTCTGCTCCCTCGCCCTTCGTGACCCCACAGCTTCTTTCCTATTTTTATGCCGCAGGCCTCCCTCAATCACACAGTGCTATATCCAAGCTTCAGATCTTTCATCTATTCCTTTTTTTTTCCACCCCTCGTGTTTGTGGTGAGACTCTGTGGGCCTTCTGCCTGACCTCACTCTCTCCTGAGGGTCACTTCCAATTGTAGCCTCCATGCTCATCACGATTAGTCCTATTTGACTCAACAGCGGCTGGAAAGTTTCCTTGCTCAATGTCGCAAACATCTTCTGAGATAGGTGCACCATTCCCTCAGGAAATTCCACTTCCTAATGGAACAAATGCAACTGGACCGTGCCCCAGCTAGAAGGCCAATGTTGATGAGCTCAGCAGATAGGCAATCTAACGAGATTTTATTTTTTATTATATCACCCCGGGAGTAATTGATTAGTAAAACATAGATAGCTATCTTCCATGGGGATCCAGACTTTATTTAAGAACTGTGACCTTGCAGTCAATGTGGTACCAGTTAGTTAAATGAGTGGAGAAGGTTGGGATGAACAAAATAACTAACCCGTCAACTGCCACATAAGAAGCAAATCACCTGGATGTCTCTTTCCTAGTTGTGGCAAGAATCTCTCACAAAACACAGGACTTGCCTTTCATTTGGGAAATAGAAAACATTAGTGTTATCCTAAGGAAGGGAAATTAAAAAAAAAATAGAAAAATATCCCTGTCCTCAAAATATTACCTAGGAAAATAACATGAAAAAAAAATATATATATATAACATTAGAATCTATGTGGTCTGAATTACAAACAGACTGACAAAGGGTTTAAAGGGGGGAATATAGGCTCAGGAACGAGGGAGCATTTAGCAGGGTTTTAAAGATGGAGAATTTGAGCGCACAGGGCTGTGGTCGGGGTGAGGTGTGTGGCAGGGAGATACTGGCATTGTCATGGTGCCTTGAGAGATAAGCAAGGCTGAAAGATGTGGAGTGGCAGAAAACAGGAAAGTGTGTGTTTGCCAAAACATACACATTCCAGTATACTGGAAACAGTGCAAGTAAAGTTCTTAAAAATGCGCAAAGTAGGGCAAAGGCAAAACTACAAAAGGTGAGTGGTTCTAACTCCCTTAAAAAAAAAAAAAAAAGGATATGATTCAAAAGTTAAAGGTGCCAAAAGTTGACTTAGCCCTCTGGTACAGCTGGAGGAAGACTGAATCACGGCAACACTGACGAGTCACTAGATGCCTGCAAACTGCATAGAAAATGAAAATAGAAATGTCATTCAGTACTCAGAGAGTACAGAGATGTCGGTCCTTCCTACTAGGTGACAGGAGCTGTCTGTTACTTGCACTGCTACATTTAATTCACACAACAGTATAGCTAGGTACATATAGCTGTAATAAAGGAACCAAGGCTCGGAGAGGTTCAGTAATGACTTATTGTGTACAACAGTCGGAATTTGATAGTTATTTGGACAGCTCTTTATGCCACTTTATAATGGTATCTATTTTACTCTTTTTTCTTTTGTTAATATTTTTATTCATTTGAGAGAGAGAGAGGCAGATAGAAAGAGAAGGGGCAAGTCAGGGCCTCCAGCCACTGCAAACGAACTCTAGATACATGCACCACCTTGTGCATCAGACCTTGCATGGGTGCTGGGGAACTGAACCTGCTCCTTTGGCTTTGCAGGCAAGTGCCTTACCGCTAAGCCATCTCTCCAGCCCTCACTTTGTTTTGGGAACGGGTCTCACTCAGTCGTCCAGCCTGACCTTGAACATATGGTGATTTTTTTGCCTCTGCTTCTTGAGTGTTGGGACTATAGATGTGTACCACCTCCATCGTCATGTGGCCCTCCTGGGTTGGCATATGCTTTCTTAAGTGACTCAGAACCAGACATTCACTTCCAGGCACGGAGTATAAAATCTTGGGAATGGGTTGCAGAGCCCATGACACCTCTGAGGCCAAGAGGAAAAGAGCTGATGAGCAGGAGGGGGCCGATGGTCGGGATGATTTTCAACTCCTTCATTCAGTGAAGAACAAACGCATGTGAGAAGACGGGCTTTGGAAATGAGTGGCCCTGATCCATGACGCAAATTCTGCTCCATGCTAGTGACACAGCAAACCCCGGATTCAGGTCACATCACTTTCTCGACTTCAGTTTTTTCATGCAGTTATTAGGACCAGTTTAAAAAAAAAAAAAAAAAAAAAAAATTGGTAGAAAAAAGAGGAAGCTTGTGAATCATGAGGGGTGTGGGCCAGGAAGCGCATCATCAAAACTAAGGCAAGCAGGGTGCATGGATCCAGCCTGTAATCCCAGTACCAAGGGGGCTAAGGAGGAAGACTGCTATCAGTCTGAGGCCAGCTATACTACATAGTAATAGCCTATCTTGGGGAAAAAAAAAAGTTAAATAAATAAAAGTCCTAAGGAGGCCAGTCTTCATTCATTGAAGCATAAATCAACTGCATGGTCTTTGACAAGTCTGCTGTAAAATGTGGATGGAGAGCACCATCTATCTCAGACAGCAATGCACCATAGTAAATCATTAAAACAAAATCTTGCCAAAATAAGTATAATTTCCACCTCCTTTCTTTTTAAACTTGGGCTTGACTATAATGTTGCTGGTGACTATAGAGTAAAAATATTGTCGAATATTTAAAACATAAAATATTTTGGTGAAAGTGGGACAATAGGAATTAAAAAATATCTTTACCTTCATGCCATTTTTGGAAGATAAACTTTACATATTATTTATTGCTCTTACAGCTCTCACTGCATTTTTAAAATATTTTATTTTTATTTATTTATTTGAGAAAGAGGAAGAGAGAGGTAAAGAGAAAGAATGGGTGCACCAGGGCCTCCAGCAGCTGCCAACAAACTCCAGATGCAAGCACCACCTTGTGCATCTGGCTTATGTGGGTCCTGGGGAATCGAACCTGGGTCCTTTGGCTTTGCAGGCAAGCATCTTAACCACTAAGCCATCTCTCCATCCCTCCTTGTGCACTGTTTTCACTAAAAGCCTTTCCTTTAAAAAGAAAGCAATAGACTTCATGGGGATGTAACTTAGTAGATGCTTGCCTAGCATGCACACAGGGCCCCAGGTTCAATCCCCAGCAACCCATAAACTGGGCATGGTGGTGCATCGGAGGGGGAGGCAGCAGGATGAATCCATGACTCCATATTGAGTTTAAAGCCAACCTGGGCTATGAAGAGATCCTGTCTAAAAACAAACAAACAAACAACAACAACAAAACCCAGTAAATAAAGTGTACTGTCAAAGACTAGTATCTTAAACAAAGGCTCTGACAATTTCACTAAGAAGAAAAATGTTATCTGTGATTGCTGCCTTGATCCAGCCAATGGTTTGATGGCCCCCCACTGCCGTCAGTCTACTATGTGAACCACAGAAAAAAAAACCTTATAAAACTCCCCCACACACCTCCCCTTGGCCTTCCTTAATTAAGCAAGTCACAAGAAATTCAAGTATCATAGACTGGAGTTGTATTAATCTAAAATCTGTCATCTTTGACCACACATCCAACATCGATTATGAATCTGAGCAGATTCTATGAAGTTCGGATTACAAGTGTGTTTACTAGTTTTCTACAAATCAAAAGGAAAATACAGAGAATGCAAACAGTATACAACTGGCAACCTGGAGGGTGGTCATCACCTACACCTCTCTCACACCACAGCACCCTGATGCCCTAACCCTTGTTTAAGTTTTAATAAACAACCCTTGTACCTGTCCACAAATGTGACCATCAGGTAAGACTACAATGCCCACACTACTGCAGTCAATACTACATAAGTGGGTGAAATAAACTGGGCTTTCCTCTACCTACCCCTTCCCCCACCAATCCTGCATTAAACAGCATAATTCAAGTCTCTCTGTGCCAAACGCAGACACTCCCACAAATACAGTATGGTGGTTGTTGTTTTGTTTTTTTTAACTTGAAGAAGGATGGGAACCTGAAAATGTTCCCTAACTGGTTTGCTGGAACTTTTAAATGAAATGCTCGGGGGAATTTGGAATGAAGTTTAGTTTGACCCTCCACGCTCTGAATGCATACGCATGTGGGCTAGGTGTGTGAGCAGTCATCACAAAGCGAGAAGCAGTGGAAGGAAGGTCTGAAAGAAACTGTTTGAAATGGGATGTGCACGGGCGGGAGTGTGGGTGGGAGGGTGGGGGGAGGGACTGCGCGTGGAAAGAGAAGCCTTAGCTTCTACAGAGCACACCCTTAAGGTTCCTCAGTGGCCAACTCCATCCCTAACGTAGATGCTGGGCACCAGCAAGGAAGAGGTTTGCCATGAAGGCAGCGGTCCTGGGTCGCCTCCTCTGGCCTAGGCACCTAGCTTGGGGAAGGAGTGAGCGGGGGGGGGGGGGTGCTCAGTAGATCAAGCCAAGCCCCTCTGATCCTGCAGGTGAGCCGATCGGTGCTCTCAAGGATCTTCAAAGGCGCCCCTCCCTTCTCCTTTTCCCCAAAGTGCTAACTTCAGGCATTCAAGGGATGGCGAGGGAGGTGGGGGTGGGGGGGATGCGGCAAGCAGGACAGGCCCCTGGGTCTGGGGGGTGGTCTCCAGTGACCGCCGATCGCCCCGGGCTGTGACCGCGTTCTCTCCTCGTGCGCCCCCTCCCCCAGCGCCCCAGAACATGCCGCGGCCACGCCGAGCTCGGCGCCGGGCTGAGGGGTGTCCGGGTTCCCCATCCTCTGGCGTGGGATGATGGGTGGGGTAAGGGATTGGCGGGCTCCAGGGACCACATGCTGGGCGGCCGACCACCTTCTGCCAGGTCCAGGGAGCCGGGAGGAGGCAGGGACCCACCGGGCGAGGCGGAGCGGCTGTGTCCTGGAACCCCCGAGCCCCGGTGGCGCTTCAGCCAGCCGGCCCCCTCTCCATCCCTCGGGTGGGTGGGTCCCCCGTCTTTACCTCGGGGGTGCGGGCTACAGAGGGTGCCCGAGGAACGGCGAAGCGGTCTCCGGGTTGGGTTCAGCGGCGGCCAGGGACGGCCGGGTCGCTGCAGCTCATGGCTCGGTGCGCCCGGAGCTATGCAGCCGCCGCCTGGCTCCTCGTCCGTCCTCTTCGCGGGCTCCGAGCCGGGACGCAGCTAACGCCCCAACCCCGCGGCCCTCCTCCTCCTTCTCCTCCTCCTCGTCCTCCTCCTCCTCCTTCCCCGGCCCGCCCGGCCTCCAACCGAGCCGCCTCCAGCGCCGCCCCGCGCGCCACCCGGGCCAGCTGCAGCCAGCGCCGCCCAGCGCCGGGTCCCGGGGTCGCCGCGGGTGCCAGCCCTGCTGTGACGCAGGCAAGCCGTGCCCGGGAACTTCCTCCTGCCCTGCAGAGAGACCACCCCCGCGCCCCGGATCCGCCGCGGAGGACTGGGAAAGAGATCCTCCTGTCGCTTCACTGGATCGAGTCCCCCACCACCACCTCCTCCCTCTGACACCTGCGTCCATGGCTGCCTCCCCTCCGCATCCCTGAGGATGCGCCAACGCCGGTGGCTTCAGTGAGCACCGCAACCGCAGCTTCTCCCCTGGGTAAGTTGGAACCGAGCAGCCGCCACCACCATAAATAGCCCTTCTGGGAACTCCTGGAAGACCGGGGTCAGGGTGAAGATAAGCCCTCCGCCAAGACCCGAGGGACCAGGTGATGGAGAGGAGGTGAGAGACACTGGGGATAGGAGGAGGCAGAGGAGAAAGACAAAAGCCAGCATCCCCCCATCGCGGAGCCCCTGGAACCCTTGACAGCTCCCCTCCCCTTGGCAGGAATCCCCATCTGTCCGGACCCTGCCAGATGGGCTCTGGTCTCCAAGCAGCAGGTGCCACGGAGACTCGCTTTGAAAGCTCCGCCTACGATTTTTGTGCAGGAGGCCTACTGGAATCGACCGTACACAGCAAACCACCTGTTGTTTAGAGTATGGGGGAGGGGTTCTCTCCCATTCATCCATCTGAGTCTTGTGTTTCTCTTCCTCACGCCTCCTGCACCATGCAGGATGAAAATGCAAACTGCAGTGTCTAAAATCTGGCTGTTCTCTCTACAAAAGAGCCTGCCTAGTGAGGACAAAAGCATTTATGCAGGGGCTGGAGAGTTGGCTTAGCGGTTACGACGCTTACCTATAAAGCCAAAGGACCCCAGATTCGATTCCCCAGGACCCACGTTAGTCAAATGCATAAGATGGCACATGCGCAGGGGCTGAAGGCTCTGGCGTGCCCATTCTTTCTCTCTCTCCTCTCTTTCCCCCTACTTCGTTTTCTCTCTGTCTCTCTCTCTCTCTCTCTGTCTCTCTCTCTCTCTGTGTGTCTCTCTCTGTCTCTCTCTCTCTCTGTCTCTCTCTCTGTGTCTCTGTCTCTCTCAAATAAATAAAATAAAGTGTTTTTTTTTTTTTTTTTAATGTGCAGACAATTGCTCTGTATAGCAGTGAAGGCACTTCAACAATACCGGCTGGGCTCAATCACCATTAAACTGTTGCCGGGTCCGGGCCATCTGGAAGAAACAGTAGAAAAATGAAGGCACAACCGGTAGTCACCCCCAGTTTATGCGATCTCGCACAAGCCCTCAGAAGCCACTCTCTCCTTGCCCTCCACTTGTACTTCCCAGCCACAGGGAGAAGAGAAATTGTCCAAACTTTGTTCTCTTGAGTTCATGTTTTCTCTGCTGATTGAATAAGACCTTATGCTCTTCCTAATTCCAGTGCTGTGTTCGGCTCTAACCTTAACCTTCTTCAAGCCTTAGGAGCTCACTCTCTTGGGTGCCTAATTAACCGAGATCAAGACAAAACCCTAAGGTGGGGCTTTTCCTGCTAGGGCAGCGGGTGGGGGAATTTTTAGAGCATTTCTGGGACAAGGGCACAGGTTGATTCTGGCACTTTGGTAAGAAATGAAGAAAATAGAAAAGATAGGGAGGGAGGGAGAAGAGAGAGAACACAAAGGAGAGAACCTGAGACAGTTAGGCTGGGAGATGGCCCAGTCATTAAAGATACTTGCTTGCAAAGCCTGCTGGCCCATGTTCAATTCCCCAGCACACACGTAAAACCATTCAGAGGCTAGACTCATTTCTAGCAGTAAGATACACACACACACACACACACACACACGTACATACATTCATACATACATACACCCAAGCACCTTGTAAGCCACCTGGTGGATGCCAAACTACTCTTATGAGCTAACTCCAAACTCAGATATTCTACCTGTGTCAAAACTCTGCGGGGGCCAGGCGTGGTGGCGCACACCTTTAATCCCAGCACTGGGGAGGCAGAGGTAGGAGGATAGCCGTGAGTTCGAGGCCACCCTGAGACTACATAGTTAATTCCAGGTCAGCCTGGACCAGAGTGAAACCCTACCTCAAAAACCAAAAAAAAAAAAAAAAAAAAAAAAGCAAAACAGAACAAAACAAAACTCTGCGGGACAGGTTGAGGATGTAGCTCAGTGCTCCAGCGCAAGGGCAAGGCTCTGGGTTCTGATTTCAAGAACTACAAGAAACAAACACAAACCTTAGAGAAGCAGCTAATAAGGGCACCAACCTCACATGCCAGGGCCTTATGCTTCAAGCACCTTCCAAGGGCACTTCTATTTTTCTTGTGCAGCAGCGTCTTGCGAGCGATCTTAGGCAGCCCTGAAATGCTACCTAGGGCCAAGGAACCGTGGCCCCCTAGATCCTTGACTTGGGTGAAGCAGGCTCACATCTGTGCTTTTCCTCTTTAAGTGTAGAGCAGCATCTCCATTTCATCCTCCTCCCATTGGTCATCACCGCAGGGTGCTGTGAGATTAGAAAATTATTCTTACAGCATCAAGAACCAGTGCCTTGGGCTGGAGAGATGGCTTAGTGGTTAAGGCAGTTTGCCTACAAAGCCAAAGGACCCAGGTTCAATTCCCCAGGACCCATGTAAGCCAGATGCACAAGGGGGCACATGCGTCTAGAGTTTGTTTGCAGTGGCTGGAGGCCCTGGTGCGCCCCTTTCTCTATCTATCTCTCTTCTCCCTCTCTCTCTCTCTCTCTCTCCTTGCAAAGAAATAAATAATTTTTAAAAAGAAGCATTGCCTAGAACTTCGTAAGCACTCACTGAACGAGAGCTGATACTGTAATGACCATTCTTCATTGCCCCAAAGCAGAAGAAGACACAGTGTTGAGGTTTGGAATCGGGATGTTCATCCCTTGCAAGTGAAGCTTTCTGGGAGTTGCTTTCTAGATGTAGCCAGGTCTAACTGCCCGTTCTGCAACTGGAGAGTTGTTGGTCTGAGAGTCTCTGCGCTGTGCTGCTCAGGTGGCTGGCATGTAAGCCGAATCGAGTTGTCTCATTTAGGGTTAGCCTAACTCGAATCACACAAGTATGCAGCTCTCTCTAAGGCCCTGGGTGAATCCACATGCAATCAGTCTGCTTGTGTGAATGCTAGTCCCTAAGGGTCTCAGAGAAGTATAAGGCTCATTTCTGGACTTCAACATAAATTTAAAAGTTTGTGTTTTCAAACTGAATTGAGTCCAAGGGCTGGAGTGATGGCTTAAGTGGTTAAGGCCCTTGCTTGCAAAGTCTGACAACCGAGATTTGATTCCCTAGGACCCATGTGAAGCCAGATGTGTGTCTGGAGTTGGTTTACAATGGCAGGAAGCCCTGGCATACCCATACTCACTCTCTGTTGTCTGCCTTTTTCTCTCTGTCTCTCTCAAACAAACAAATTAAAAAATATATTTTAAAACATGGAAAATGGCCAGGCACGGTGATGCACACTTTTAATCCCAGCACTTGGGAGGCTGAGGTAGGAGGATCCTGTGAGTTTGAGGTCAGCCTGAGACTAACATAGTGAATTCCGGGCCAGCCTGGGCTTAATCAAGACCCTACCCTACATTGAAAAACAAACAACAACAACAAAAACAAAGAACATGAATTTGGCCCAAGATCAGAGGAACAAGAGGCTATTGATGACTAAGCGTATAGTTAACACCTTGACTTTTACTCTATATGCAATTCTTTCATACATCCTCCCCCACCATATCTGGTTTCAGAAAAAACCCACAGTCCCACACACGATAGCCCAGCCCTCTGCCACTCACAGTTATGTTCCCAGCTCTATACTTTATCCTTTAGGTCCAAAATACACACCCTATTTGAGTGTCTAAACTAAAGTTCTCATGCTTAAACTCTGTATAGATACACGTTAACTACATACTGATTGATTTGCAATAGGTAGTCAAAGTGGATAATTCTGGACGGGGCAAGACCAAGGTCATGTATAAGGAACCATATATATCTGGACATCTGGACCCAAATCCTGTGATGCTAATTAGGCAGCTCTTTATTTCTTTGTCTATTTTTTTTTTTTTTTTTTTTTTTTGGTTTTTTGAGGTAGGGTCTCGCTCTAGCCCAAGCTGACCTGGAATTCACTATGTAGTCTCAGGGTGGCCTCAAACTCATGGCAGTCCTCCTACCTCTGTTTCCTGAGTGCTGGGATTAAAGGCATGCACCACCACGCCCAGCTACAATTTTTATTATTATCATTTGTATGTGTGGTGTATGAACGCGTGTGTGCGCTGATGTATGCACACTGCACACACGTGGAGATTAGAAGAGACGCTAAAGGAGAGGGTCAGGTGTTTTCCTCTGTCATTCTTTCTTGAGACAGTCTCTCGTTGAATCTGGAGCTGCTGTTTTGCCGTCAGACTGACCAACCATTGAGCCCCAGTGAGTCTCTTGTCTCTGCCTCCCATAGGACTGGGGTAGCAGGTCATGCTCATTTCCCATGGGTGCTGGGGGATCGAACTCAGATCCTCACGCTTGTGCAGTAAACACCCTCACCCACCAAGCTGCCATTTCTCAAAGCCCAGCTCTTAGCAAAGCCTCTGTGTCTTTGACCATTAGTTTCTGCTAAGTTCAGGGTTGTGACGAGACAAAGAGAAATGGATCTGGTAAATGGCCAGGTTGAATCATTTCTTCAGAGCGTAATTCAAAAGTCACTTTGTCTATGAGACCTCTGTACTTTGCAGGCAAGGGTAGGTCTCCATTCTTTATGTTCTTAGCTTGGATCCCTGCCTGGGTACGCTGTTTCTCTATTTACGTGCCCACTTCACTTCCAAGCCTGCAGCCTCTCCACTGCACTGACTGTGGCGTTGCTCTTCCCTGCAACTGTTATCCACACCCAGTGCAGGGCCTGGTATGACATGTTGAAAGAATAGGGTTAAAACTTTTTTTAATGTGGGGGCTGAGGTGACGGCTCAGTGGTTAAGAGTGTTTGCTGTGCAAGTTATGAGTGTCTGCGACCACATGAATTCTATTCTCCAATACCCATGTGCACAGCTGGGTGTGGCCCCTCAAGTTTATAACCCCAGTACTGTGGGGGCCAGAGAGAACCACTGAAGCTTGCTGTCTGCAAAAAAAAAGAAAAGAAAAGAAAAAGAAAAGAGAAAAGAAAACAGTGAAAACAAGCCAGGTGTGGTTGTGCACGCCTTTAATCCCAGCATTTGGGAGGTAGAGGTAGGATTGCTATGAGTTTGAGGCCAGTCTGGGACTATAGCATTAGTTCCAGGTCAGCCTGAGCTAGGGTGAATCCCTACCTTGAAAAAAAGAAAGAAAAAAGAAAGAATGAAAGAAAGAAAGAGAACAACAACAACCAAAAAAAAAGTGAAAACAGTAGCACAGAGTTGAGTGAGAGACTCCATCTCAAGAGCATAGTTCCCAGTGGCCTCCACACATGTGCACATGGGGCACGCACACCTGCACACAAGCGTGCGTACACTGCACACACATCCATTCACACACCACACCACGCATACTAATTTTTTTAAAAATTCTTGCATGGATCCTGACTTTCAGTATAACACAAACAATAAGTTCTAAAACCTGAATCCTTTATCTGATTCTTTATGGAAAGAATTTACAGGGCTGGAGAAATAGCTTAGTGGTTAAGGTGCTTGCCTGCAAAGTCAAAGGACCCAGGTTCAATTCCCCAGGACCCATGTAAGCCAGATGCACAAGGTGGCGCATGCATCTGGAGTTCATTTGCAGCAGCTGAAGGCCTTGTCATGCCCATTCTCTCTCTCTCTTTCTCTCTCTGCCTCTCTCTCTCAAATAAATCAAAAAATTAAGAAAAAATTTTTAAAGAATTTATAATTAATGACATACATGTGAAAATGTCACAATGGACTGTTTTCACTTTTTTTTTTTTGTTGTTGTTCTCTTTCTTTCTTTCATTCTTTCTTTTTTCTGTGTATGTTAAATAATAAATTTAAAAACCAAATCTCAGTTAAAAGAAAATTTATAATAAAATTATTTATAGGGGCTGGTGATAGGACTCAGCAGTTAAGGTGATTGTCTGCAAAGCCTAAGGACGTGGGTTTGATTCCCCATTACCCACACAAACCCAGATAGATGTACAAGGTGGTGCATGTGTCTAGTTTGTTTGCAGTGGCTAGAGGCCCCGTGTGCCCATTCTCTCCCTCCTTCTCTCTCTCTCTCCCTCTCTAAATAAATAATTTATATACCCTCAATGACTGGCTTTTCAGTGCAGGAGTTACTCTTTTAAGGTGAACCTGTGGTTAAGTTTTTTTCTTGCATCTCATGTCTGTTGATGTGGGCTGGTAATAACGAAAGTAAAATTCAAGTTGTAAGCCACAAGCAACAGCAGGTTTGCCCTGCGCACTCTACCCACTCCATGCACATCTGCTCTCCAGGCTGCCTCCCAGCTTTGTGGGAACACTGCTAACAGAAAACATCCTGTGTTTTTAAGTCTCAGCTCTTAATGTTGTTGCAACCATTAGCACCTTCGGAATTCATAGCTGCAAGATGAAGCCCACCGTTAGCAACCGTTTTGAAATGCCTGCTTTATGCTGTTTAAAATGCTGGAAGAGTGGGAAGAAAATCTTCCCTCGAAAGCCACCTTCTGAGGCAAGCAAGTCCCTGGGAGGGAATGTGGAAGAGTAAGGAGAAGGTGCTAGAAGAAATCGTGGGCCCCAACGTCCTTAACATATGAGATTCCAAATCTTTAGATCAAATTCTTCTAAAATCGACCTTGCACTGCCTAATTCCAAGATAGGTTTAGTTCTACTATGCTCTGCAATTGTCTTTGGAAATGATGACATTGAACTTGCGCTCGTGGAGTAAGCTCTATGGGTTGAATATAATAAGCTTTACACACCCTGTCTCATTTAGCCACCACCGCTGTCCATGAAAGACAGACAGTAGTGAGAGAAAAGGAACCATGCCCCTTGAAAATCTTGTCACCTACCAAAGATCACATGACCATGGATGGAAAAGTTAGGATTTCACCCGAGGCAAGGGTGGTGGTTTGAATGTAATGCCCCTCCCCCCACAGGGTGATGTGTGAATACTGGATCCCCAGCTGGTGGCGCTGTTCTGGAAGACTGAGGAACCTTCAGGAGGTGGAGTTTTGCTGAGAAAGTGATCATTCTGGACCAGCCTGGAGGTGGTATAAGTAGGCTCCACTTCCTGTTTTCTCTTTCTGTTTTCTGTGGGCATGTGACTGAGTTTAGCTCTTTGGTTTAAAGCTCCCCCACTCTGATAAAACTTCCCTTTGAACTGTAAGCCCAAGCAAACCCTTTTCCTTCCATAAACTGCTTCTGATCCAGTATTCTATCCCAGCAAAGAGCAAGTAACTGCCAGAGCAGTGTTGCACATAACAACTACTCAGTCCTTTGAAAAAGAACTATCCTCATGAATGCTAGCCAAGTAATTTTTCAGTAGTTTTGGAAATTATGTTCATGTGCATTTTCCCCAATAATGCACCCCACATCCCAGCTGTGCCTTCACGACATGGTTTTGTAGCTTTGGTTAATTGATCTTAATGAAAGATCATAATGTGTTGATGACTCTGAGAGTCTACGCAATGGGGACTCAAGTGTCCAGAGCCCCATGAAAAAAAAAAATTTAATCTTATCTATTTATTTGCAAGGAGAGAGAGAATGAGAATGGGCAAGCCAGGGCCTCCTCCCATTGCAAACCAACTCCAAACACATGCACCGCCTTGTGTATTTGGCTTTATGTAGGTACCGGGGACTCGGACCCAGGCTGGTAGGCTTTGCAAGCCAAACAAATGCCTTTAATCATTAAACCATATTTCCAGCCTTGGGTCTGACTTTCTCAATGAAACCTCCCTGGAAATTTTCTCAGGCATCCAGAAATGTGTCTCCTAAGAGATTCTAAATCCCGTCAGGTTGACAAGGAAGATTAACCATCACAGTGGGGCTCTGAGAGTTCCCAGACGAGTGAACCGGAACACATCCATGTGCCTGAAAGGTATTGCATTCGAAAACCTCATGGGAGAGAAGTTCCTGTGCTCAGAGTCTCCTGGATTTTTTCCCCCTGCACCTATTCATGTGGGAGCTCATTTGTCCCTTAATATGTCCTTTGTACTAAGTCACCTGGCCGGAAGGTAAGCTAGTTTGGTTCTGTGTGACATTCTAGCCAATGACTGAACCTGAGGAGTGGGTCACGGAGGATCTTTAATTTGCAGCCCCCCCCCGGACAGAATTACTGGGTAACCAGGGGAATCTGTCACTAGCGATTAAAATTGAGGCTGGGGGTGGGGCATTCTTGTGAGACCTAGCCCTTAAAACTGTGGGCTCTGATGCCATCCGCACATAGACAGTGTCAGAACAGAGTTAAATTACAGGGTACTCTGTCAGTGTTTGCTGAAGAATGTAATTGAATTGTTCTGAGGAAAACCCCACATGTTTGCTGGTTAGAAAATTGATGGGAAATAGTAGAGTTGGATATCAAAACCATAGTTTGACATTTTCAGTCATGACTTTTTTAAATATTATATTTATTCATTTATTCATTCGTTCATTTGTGAAGAGAGAGAGAGAGAGGATGGGTATGCCAGGTGAATTCCAGGTGTGTGTGCCATTTGTGCATTTGGTTTTATGTGGGTACCCAGGAACTGAACCCTAGCCAGCAGGCATTGTAGACAAGAGCTTTTAACCACTGAGCCATCTCTCAGCTCCCATTCGTGACTGTTTTGGCATCTGAGTATCACCGCTATGGTTACTTGCTCTCGGTCCAGGCTGCTTGTTGCTTGATAGTTCATACTGGGGAGACCAGAGTGGGTGGGAAGGAATCAGGTTTATTCAAGAGCGGGTCCTGAGAAGATGGGGGAGCACTATCTTGAGAACCTATAGGGGATCCTCAAGTGTAAGGAGTGAGGTAGGGAGGAAAAGGGGGGTGTAGTGAGACAGGAGTAGGAAGGTTTAGTTCCAAGTAGGATTTTCCACATTCATGACATCAGATAGAATTCTAGCTTATTAGGTATCATATTATTAGTTTTCCAGAGACTCTCACAGAACACAGTTTAACATTGAATTACTTCACATTTCAGTAGCATCGACCCCAAGAACATCTCACTTGAAGTCCGAGGAGTTGTTTCTTCCTCCGGACAAACTGCCATTTCTCTCGGGAGCATCAGTGTTCAAGGTACCGTGCCAGAGTCATGAAATTGAAGACATTAGGCATGACTCTCTCGCCCTCTCTCTGCGGAATGATCATGGACTCTGTAGAGTTGGAAAATGCTATGGCTGGGCTGGAGAGATGGCTTAGTGGTTAAAATGCTTGCTTGCAAAGCCAAAGGACCATGTTTCGATTCTTCAGGACTCACATAAGCCAGATGCACAAAGTGATGCATGCATCTGGAGTTGATTTGTATGACTGGAGGATCTGGTGCACCCATTCTTTCTCTCTCTCTCTCTCTCTCTCTCAAATAAATAAATACAAATAACACATTTTTTTTTTTTTTAAGAAAGAAGGAAGATGCTATGGCCAAGCTCTCGTTTCCTCTCTGGTAAAGCCTCTGCCCTGTTGCATGAGGTGTTTTCTTGAGCCTCTGTAGAATTCATTGCCTAGTTTACTGAATGCACTCATTTGTCCCTAAGGACAAACATAAACAACTAGTTTGCCTTCTCAACAGCTTTGACAACAACAGTTTCTGGCACTTTTATTGTTGATAGTGAAAAGAGCAGAAATAGATGTGAAAGAGACCTTTCATTGATGACTTATGTGACGTGGGACAAGTTGGCTAATAGTTTGTGTCCTCAACCTTCATCTGAAAATGAAGGAATAACCTAAAAGATTTCTTAGAGCTTGTTGCTAAAATTTCACATGTAGATCTTAAAATGGTACATATTTATTCTCCCTACGTTTCAGTCAATAATGGATATAATCCCCTACATTTAATCATGAAAACAAGAAGCCATCATTCCTCTCTCTCTCTCTCTCTCTCTCTCTCTCTCTCTCCCTCTTTGTATGTGAAGAAATGTTTATTTTAGGAAAATAACATAGCAGAAAGTAAAGCAGACGAACTCCCTGAGCTGGGAAGCTTCCCAAGCAGGCAGTCCCAGGAAGCCGTCATTTCTAGTAGTTATTAACTATAAGAAATCTGGGGCTGGAGAGATGGCTTCACGGTTAAGCGCTTACCTATGAAGCCTAAGAACCCTGATTCGAAGCTCAATTCCCCAGGACCCACAGAAGCCAGATGTACAAGATGGTGCATGTATCTGGAGTTTGTTTGCAGTGGCTGGAGGCCCTGGTGCGTGCTCTCTCTCTCTCTCTCTCTCTCTCTCTCTCTCTCTCTCTGCCTCTTTCTCTCTCTTTCTGTTGCTAATAAATAAATGATTATTTTTTAAAAAAAAAAATCTGTTGGGGGGAAGCTGAGGAGATGACTCAGTGATTAAAGATACTTGCTTCTGCCAGGTGTGGTGGTGCACGCCTTTAATCCCAGCCAGGCAGAGGTAGGAGGATCACAGTGAGTTTGAGGCCACCCTGAGACTAATTCCAGATCAGCCTGAGCTAGAGTGAAACCCTACCTCCAAAAAAAAAAAAAAAAAAAGATACTTACTTGCAAAGCCTGCTGGCCTGGGTTCAATTCCCCAGTATCCATGTAAAGCCAGAGGCACAAAGGAGCATACATGTTTGGAGTTTGCAGTGGCAGGAGACCCTGGTGTATCCATTCTCTCCTCTCCTTCTCTCTCACCTATACTTACTCTCTCACTGCTTATAAATAAAAAATAACTTTAAAAAATCTACTTGGAGCAGGCAGACAAGTGACTCAACACCATCTCAAAGGACCTTTGTCCCCCACCACCAGGGACCAGCGAGGCAGAGCCCCTCCTGCACTAAGGCATTTCTAAGTAGCTTGCTATAGAAATCTGATCCTTGACAGAGTCTGAGAAGTTGGGCTTGGTGGTCCAACTAGCTTAGGGAATACTGTGTCGCCACCCCAGAGGCTCATACGCACACTGATATAGTTAGAGCTCTATGAGAAGTTCTGCATTAAAATACTTATCTAGCCGGGCGTGGTGGCACACGCCTTTAATCCCAGCACTCGGGAGGCAGAGGTAGGAGGATCACCATGAGTTCAAGGCCACCCTGAGACTACATAGTGAATTCCAGGTCAGCCTGGGCCAGAGTGAGACCCTACCTCGAAAAACCAAAATAAATAAATAAATAAATAAATAAATAAATAAATAAATAAATACTTATCTAGCTTTGCTGAACCTCGTGTGACAGATAACTATTTCTTTCGTCATACCAATCAACATTCCAAGACTAAAATCCTTCAGAATATATTAAAATCCATTTTCTAGAGTTAAAGGCCACAAAACCATCAAGATTGTCTTTTTGGAAAGAAGTGAATAAAGAAAATTAGAGGCTGGCGTTGCATTTGTGACGTCACAGCGGCTGTTGTTATTGCACAGAGTTTGTACTGGGTTCATTGACACGTTGTCAGGGATGATGGAGAAGAAAGAAGACATCAAAATAGAAGAGGGACATTCCATGGGTGGGGAATGGTGGGAAAGGGACAAAAGAAGGCAATGGGTGTAGAGTATGATTGAAATACATTATGTAGGGCTGGAGAGATGGCTTAGTGGTTCAGGCACTTGCCCACAAAGCCAAAGGACCCAGGTTCAATTCCCCAGTAGCCACATAAAGCTGGAGGCACAAGATGGTGCATGCATTTGGAGTTTGTTTGCAATGGCTAGAGGTCCTGGCATGCCCATTCTCTCTCCTCTCTCTCTCTCTCTCTCTCTCTTTCTATCTGCTTCTTTCTTTCCCTCTCAAATAAAATAAATAAAAAATTTAAAAATATATTATATATGTATGAAAATAGTCAGCAAAAATAAAATGTGAATTTAAAAACTTAGGGGCTAGGAGACAGCTCAGTTGGTAAAGTGCTTGTTTCACAAGCATGGGGACAGAAGTTTGATCCTCAGGACATATGAAAATGCCAGACATGGTGACACACACTTCTAATCCCAGCAGTGGGGAGGTGAAACCAGGTGGACTGTGTACCTGAGGCATGACAGCTAAGGATGGCCTCCACACACATACACACACGAAATTTCATATACACACGCTTGAATATACATACAATTAATTAAATACCAGCATGGTGACTTATGCCTATCATTCTCAGCACCTGGGAGGCTGAGTAAGGAGGATTGCCGTGTGTTTGAGGACAGCCTGGGTTACATTGTCAGAACCCATTTCAACTGATGAGAGAGACAGAGATTTGATGTTACATACCTGTAAACTCTGCACTCAGGAGGTAGAAGCAGGAGGATGGAATGTTCAAGGTCATCCTCAGCTACATAGTAAGTTCACAGACGGCCTGGGCTACATGAGACCCTGTCTCAAAAACAACAAGACTTGGGGCATGGCTCAGTGGGTAAAGTGCTTGCTGCATAACTATTAGGACATGAGTTCAGCTCCCCAGCACCCGCACAAAAGCCAGGCAAGGCTGCATGTGCCTGTAATCCCTGTACTGGGGAGGTAGAGAGAAGAGGTGCCCTAGCTTTTGCTGGCCAGGTAACTTAGCTGAATTTGTGAGCTCCAGGTTCAGTGTTGAGACCCTGTTTCAAAACAATAAAGTGGAGACGTTGCTCTCCAACCTCCATGCATACGTAGGCACGCGCATCTGCATATGTGCCCACACTCAGGCACACGCTCATGTGCACACAAGTAACGAAAAGAAGAAAATATTGGATTAGAGGCTCTGCCAACTTCCTGAATGTCTCCTAGGAAAAGCACATTGGTAGATGTTTCTTGAGCTCTTTTTCTTACACAGCAGCTATGAGGAAAAAAATAACCATTCTTGTTGGAAGAATGAAGCCTTGTTCTCTACAGCCCTGCATTTGCATTTTATTAGCCTCTAGGTTCTTTGGAAATATGTAGCTAAAATTCATGTAAGATAAGCACACGGGTTCTGAGCCCTCAAAGGGGTGGCGGGAAATGGTTTCTAGACAGCTGTTAGGAAACAGCTCTCTGTCAGCTTTCTGTGTTTGTGCAGGTCTGAGCAGCCCTGGCTGTCCTGTCTCCCAGTGAATGTTCAAGCACTTGTGAACGTCCTTAAAAGCCAGATACATTCTGTCTGGTGCAGAGATCTCTTATCTACTGCCCAGTGTAACAAGGACACTGTTTCCCTCCAGAGCCAAAGTCAACCACACTTAACACACATTCGAGAAGGCTCACAGTCCTGAGTGCAGGGTCTCTCTGTTGTGACACATCCACTGTGCACCACGTACTTTCTCATTGTATCTCTCTATGGGAATTGGGGCCTCCAAGAACTGGTGCAAAAAATCCTAGTCCCCTGATTCTGCTGTTGCTAGGGGTAGAGAACTTTCTTCTCTCCTTGACTCAGGGGTCTCATGACTTTGACCAGCATCTAAGAAAGTGTGGACGATTGATTTTTTTTTTTTTTTTTTGCTTCCAAGGTCAGTACAATTTCAGACACTTTGTAAATTTATTGGCAACCTCCATACATACACAGAGTGTATTCTGACCATAAGACGTTTCCCTTTTTTAATTTATTCATTTGCAAGTATAGAGAGATGGCAAGAGAATGGGTATTCCAGGGCCTCCAGCCACTGCAAACGAACTCCAGATGCATACATGGGCCATTTTGTGCATCTGGCTTTACATGGGTCCTACGGAATCAAACTCAGGTTGTTAAGTTTTGTAGGCAAGCACCTTAACCACTGAACAACCTCTCCAGCCCCCTCCCCCCCAAACACATTCCTTAACAATGCCTAGATCCTTCCTCCCAGCTGCTTAGACGTTGATAACTATATCTTTATCTTGTCTTCCTGTCTTATTCATTCTTTCCTATGAATATTCTTCCTACGAATGCTTTTTAGGCCTTGTGCAGCACTGATAGCTCCCTGTCCCTATTTCTGAGGAAGAGTCAGTAGAGGACCACAGGCAGTAAGCCATTCTGATTATGTGATCTCAAAGAAAAGCACGCAGTCCATTCTGGTGGCTCAGTACTGTGATCCTAGCTGCTGGGGAAGCTGACAGAGGAAGAACAAGTTCAAGAGCAGCCTAGGCTACAAAACGGGTTGAAAGCCTGCCTTGACTGACCACTTAATTAAATCCTGTCTTAAGACAAAAACACACCCCATAGGCCTGGAGGGATGGCTTGGAGCAGTTAAGGCATTTGCCTGAGAAGCCAAAGGACCCAGGTTCGATTCCCCAGGACCCACATAAGCCAGATGCACAAGGTGAACAGGCTGAAGGCCCTGATGTACCCATTCTCTCTCTCAAACAAAATAAATTTAAAATTAAAAAAAGAAACACACCACATATATATGACATTAATGCACTAAACAATAATCCTCAATTTGGCATTGCTCTTCCACTCCAAGACTGACCCATGTATTCATGACCCCACAGTGAACACCAGAAATCCCACAGAGGAGGACCCTCACTGGAATGGGGGTCGGGGAGAGGCAACATAAGAGTACAACCTCACAGGAATTTGACCAATTATATATGTTAGAGTTCTCAAAAAAAAAATAAGAAAAAAGTCCTCAATTAAAAGAAAGTACCGGGCTGGAGAGATGGCTTAGCGGTTAAGGCGCCTGCCTGCCAAGCCTAAGAACACCTGTTCCATTCTCCAGGTCCCACGTTTAGCCAGACACAAAGTGACGCAAGGGTGCAATGCCGCACTTGCCCACAAGGGGGCGTGTCTGGAGTTCTTTCACAGCAGCTGAGAGGCCACCAGCACACCCATTCTCTCTGTCTCTCTCAAATAAAAAAAAATAAAGTACTATGTTGCATTAAGGAATGGAGATGTGTGTGTGTGCGACACACTGAGTTGTGGTAGTTTCCAAAAGACATACAGAAAGAGGAAAAGACCAGAGTTCACATAAGATGAAGCCCTTCATGTCACCAGAGGGAGGAGCTGGGGTCCCATTTTTTTAGGAGCCTGAAAACAACCGTATCTCTCACGTCTTCCCACTGTTCTTCAGCTTGTGAAATATCCTCCCCGTAGTCACTTCACACCTCTTCAGTCCTGATTCCCTCTCAGTTAACAAACTGTTACCTTCATTACTTAAGCCAGGACACAGAATTGTTCTTTCTGTTACAATGCTTCTAAGTTGCTTTGAAAGAAACGTTCTGATTGGAAAGCAAGACGTCCAGAGGCTTCAGAATGCGATCAGGGTCTGGGAGAACCCCACTGCGGGACCGAGAGGTAGCCTGGCAACTTGCCTCAGTGACTTTAGTGGTGCCGAGTGACCAAGCAAGGTTTGTGAAGGACTCTCTCCCTGTCAGACGTGCTTCTCAACATTTGTTTTGTTGTCATTGTTGTTGTTTTTGGTTTTTCAAGGTAGGGTCTTGCTCTAGCCCAGGCTGACCTAGAATTCACTATGTAGTCTCGGGCTGGCCTCAAACTCACTGTGATCCTCCTAGCTCAGCTTCCTGAGTGCTGGGATTCAAGGCTGGTTGGCTTTCAACATTTTACATGTATTATTTCACTTCATTCACATACCACTGTTATGACACAGGTACTAATGCTCTCTCTATTTTGCAGACAGGGAACCTATGGTAAACTGGAATGTCACCTGCCCAAGGTCATGCTGCTACTAAGTGGCAGAGCCAGGAGTGGTGGTACCTGACAGCCAAACTCTAAAACTCACACTCCTGTCTTTTTTTTTTTTTTTTTGGTCTTATAATATCAGAGTTTTAAAAACTGTCAAGGGCTGGAGAGATGGCTCAGTGGTTAAAGATGCTTATTTGAAAAGCCTGATGGCCTATGTTCAATTCCCCAGTACCCACATAAAGCCAGATACACAAAGTGGCAGATGTGTCTGAAGTTGGTTTGCAGTGGCAAGAGGCCCTGGTGCTCCCGAGTTCACTCATTTTTTCTTGCTCTCTCTCTCTCTCTCTTCACAAATAACTAAAACTGTGTTTAAAAATTGTCAAAAGTGTCATTTTTATAATGGTAAATGGAAATAATCTTGTTTTTTTTTCCAAATTTTATACCTAGGTTGTTACTTCCTCAGATGTAATGCCTTGTTCTGTATTTCTGTATAGTGAATGTATTTCGGGACTTAGAGACTGAGTGCACGTCATCAGCACATGCTGACTGAGAAGGAAGGTGCAATATATCCACCTTGGAATGTTCCACTAAGGGCTTGAAGCATCCCAGACTCATGATGTAAGACACACCCCAGAAATCTTTTAAGAGCTTAAAACAAATATGCCATAGATGGGTGGTGGCTAATTTTGGCTGCCAATTTGATTGGACTAAGAAGTTTCTCAGAGAGCTGGGGAGATGGCTTAGCAGTTAAGCGCTTGCCTGTGAAGTCTAAGGACCCTGGTTTGAGGCTCGATTCCCCAGTACCCACGTAAGCCAGATGCACATGGTGGTGCATGCATCTGGAGTTCATTTGCAATGGCTAGAAGGCCTTGGCATGCCCATTGTCTCTCTCTCTCTCTTTCTCTGTCTCTAATAAGTAAATAAAAATTAAAAGAAAACTTTAAAAAGAAGTTTCTAGGAGATGAGAATGCCTCTGAGTGTATCTCAGCATTTTCTAGGTGTTTAGATGAGGGTTGCATCTTCATGAATGGATTTAACCCTTAATGGATTTGTGAAATATCGCTTTTATTAGGAGGTCGTGAAAAGAAGGTGGGGACTTGTTGGAGGAAGTGGGTCACTGGAGACCTGTCCTTGAAGCTATCCATCACCCCAACCTTGTCTTGTCCTGCCCTTTTCTACACTTCCTGTCCATCAAAAAATGAAGTCCAGACTGTGCCACACACTCCTGCCACCAAGACCTTAAGTCAGGAACCATGGGCAAAATAAACCCTCTGAAACCATGAGTGAAATAAGTAATTCTTTAAAACATTAAAAACTCTGTTTCTGGTGTGTGTAGGATATGTGTCCATGTGTGTGTGTTTGTGCTCACATGTGTGAGTGTGGGCATGTGCATGGCATAGCACATGAGTGGGGGTCAGAGTACAACTTTTGGGTGTTGGCCCTTGCCTTCCAGCTCATTCCGAGGCAGGGTCTCTTTGTTCACTGTTGTGTTCAACAGTCTGTAGTCTGTGAGCTCGCGGAAAATCCTTTCCCTGTGTCCCATTTCACTCTGATCACAAAGCCCATCACAGCTCCTGGCTTTTCCATGGGGTTTGGAGATCTGAACTGAGGCAGTTGCTTTATACCACTGAGCTAGCTCCCCAACCCCCAAATAAATAAGTCTTCCTTCTAATGGTTCTCAGATAATTTAGTCACACTGGTACACAAATCCCTACAAGTAGATGTTGAGTCTATATCAAGAGATGGAGGGAAACAATACTATTTTTAAGATTATTAATAATTTACCTGGAAATTTTTCCATTTTTTCATGATCAAGACGGTCTTGCTGGTATTTCCCAAATGACCCAAATTTCCACAGTCCTCAGATGGGCACATTGTGATGCCACTTAACACATCACAGTGGTTCCTCTTAAATCAGACTGGCAGCTCAGCCTGTCTGCCCCCATCCTGGGAGAGGGGAGTGGTGAAGGATTTCCAAGTGAAAGGTAGCTTGTAAAATCTTAGATAACTATTTCTTAAGGTGATGGGGAAATTATTTCACATTCAGCATCATGGATCACTGTGACCTTGGGTGTCATTCCTCAGGTGCCTTCTGTCTTTTAAAAATAATCATGTGTGTGTGTGTGTGTGTGTGTGTGTGTGTGTGTGTGCGTGCACGTGTGCCAGGGCCTCTTGCCATTGTAAACAAATGCCAGACATTTGTGCCATGTTTTGCATCTCTCCAGCTTACATGGGTGGCTTGGAAATTGAACACAGGCTGTCAGGTTTTGCAAGAAAGTACCTTTAACCACTGAGCCATCTTCCCAGCCTTGCCTTCTCATCTTTTGTGAGAGAGCACCCCTCATTGGCATGGAGCTCACCCATGAGGCTAGATGGACTGTCTCTGTCTTAGTCCTGGGATTATAAGCACATGCCACCAGACTTGCTCTTTCTCAAACAAGAGCACTAGAATCATGGGACTCGGGTCTTCATCCTTGCAAGGCAAACACTTCACTGACTGGGCCATCTCCTCAGCCTTCTTGCCTACGATTCATGTCTGTCTTTAGTAGAGTGGGGTGAGCCGATAGCAGGAAGAAATAAATGGCAGGGCTGGAGGGATGGCTTAGCAGTTAAGGCTCTAGCCTTCAAAGCCAAAGGACCCAGGTTCAATTCCCCAGTACCCACATAAAGCCAGATGCACAAGATGGCACATGCTTCTGGAGTTCCTTTGCAGTGGCTAAAGGCCCTGGAGTGCCCATTCTCAGTCTCTTTCTCTCTACCTCTTTCTCTCTCTCTTTCTCTAATAAATAAATAAAATAAATAAATAAAAATTAAAAAGAAATAAGTGGCAGCGGAAGTCATGGTATGAGTGGTGACAGTTCATAAGAGAGTCTTTCTACTCAACTTGATGCTGACATGAGCTACCTAGAGTTGGCACAGACTATATTAGCTAGCCATTGTGCCCCTAGGGGTATATGTCCTTGCTAACTGAAGCCTTTGATCTCTGACACCATTGAATAAGAGTGGGAGGCTCTGATCTTGCCTTGCGTGTGGCTGTTCTTCAATTGTGTTCTTTCATAGCACTTTGGATCCTGCGACTTACTTACTCTAGTGAATTATTGAGCTGGGAGGGGTCATAGTCATCCATTGCGGCCAGTTGGGCAAAAGTGTGGGTGGCCTGGGCATCTCCTGAGATGTCTTACGGCTTGCATCTGAGGCACAGGCAGCCTGGTAGAGGTATGTTCTCTTAAATCATGTGGTTTGTGCTAACTCTGGCCAGCTAGAGTCTGAGTTGAGTTAGCATGGATAAAGACTGGAGACAATATTATGAAGTGATTATTGGGCTCCACAGAAGTAGATTGTCACCACTGACACACCTCTGTCACACCTTCCAGGGCTCAGGGTCCATTGTGGAAGAGATAGTGGAAAGAATGTAAGAGCCAAAGGAAGGGTGGGACTCCTTACAACGTGCCCCTCCAGACACAAAATGGCCTGGATATCCATAACCTCGCAGTGCCTGACACTACCTACACAAGACCATCATAATATGAGGAAGAGATGATGACATCAAAATGACAAGAGAGACTGATTGAGAGGGGGAAGGGATATGATGGAGAGTGGAATTGTGAAGGGGAAATTGGTGGGGGGAATTATCATGGTTTATTGTCTATAATTATGGAAGTTGTCAATAAAAAATAAAAAGAAAAACACAGAAACAAACTGTCACTATATAGTAGAGCTATAATGAAAATACTGATTTACCACAGGCCTCCCCAGGGCCACAAAGTAATGACATGGTTCCCTCTAACTTGCCTTACAGAGAAACCATTAGGATGGCCTCAGCAAAGTAGGCCTAGCCAGACTCACAGACAGGAGGCATCAGCATGTCTGACTAGCCTCAGGGGATGGCATTTCCGATGTGTGATGATCTATGTTCTTAAGCCCATGGAGTCATATTTGTGGTTTACTTTGGCCAAAGACAACAAGGAGTGTCCTTTGTCACTCAGTTTCTCTGATACGCGTTCTACTTAGGTCAGACAGGTCATGACGTGTGACGATTTGGAATTATGGACTTCTAAATAGCCATTCTGAGAAGGATCACATGACTAGTCTTGGTAATCGTGGTGTGTTTGTAGTTACCATCTCATTGCTGGGACAAAACACCTTACAACAAGCAGCTTATAGGAAGAAAAGGTTTCTTTCAGGCTTACGGTTTGCAAGGGAGGCTTCCTCAAGGCGGAGGCGCTGGCTCCCTGCAGCACTGTTCCATAGCACAGAGAGAAATGCAGTCATCACAAGTTGGCTCTGAACACACAGTAGGGCTGGACGCCTCAACCCCAACGTCTGCCTGTGTCAATACACCTCCTACATGAAGGTTCTACCTCCCAAAGTCTCCACCAGCTGCAGACTAAGTAGAAACTTTAATAAAAAATACCTGGAGAGATGGCTTAGTGGTTAAGTGCTTGCCTGTGAAGCCTAAGGACCCCGGTTCAAGGCTCGATTCCCCAGTACCCATGTAAGCCAGATGCACAAGGTGGTGCATGCATCTGGAGTTCGTTTACAGTGGCTGGAGGCCCTGGTGCACCCATTTTATCTCTCTGTCTCTTTCTCTCTTTGTCTGATACTCTCAAAGAATAAATAAATAAAAATTTAAAAAATTTAAAAATACCTGAGGATGGGCTGGAGGGATGACTTAGCAGTTAAGGCGTTTGCCTGCAAAGCTAAAGGACCCAGGTTCAGTTCCCCAGGACCCATATTAGCCAGATGCACAAGGTGACACACCCATCTAGAGTTCATTTGCAGTGGCTGGAAGCCCTGGCGCACCCATTCTCTCTCTCTCTCTCCCTCTTTCTCTCTGTCAAATAAATAAATAAAAATCTAAAAAATACCTAAGGCTATGGGGAAGCTTTACATTCGAACCACTACGTGGCATATGAGGTGGAGAGGGCGATGTGTATGTCTTGCTCTCTAAGCTCTGTGTGTGTGTGTGTGTGTGTGTGTGTGTGTGTGTACAGAGGGGGGGAAGGGAAAGAAAGAAAGAAAAAAAAGAGAGAGAGAGAGAGAGAGATCCAAAAGGCATTGAGCTACCACTGCTTGCCAGGCTTGGGATCTTAGTCTTGCTGTAGGCACCCAACCTATTGCTCAGAATTCTCAGAGGTCCTATGGCTAGTATGTTGGAGAATGAGACTATCACCATGGGTTGTCTGGATCCAAATGTGAACCCCACACTCCCTCTACTACTTAGTGTTAACTTCTTGGCCTCACTACAGCATGCCAGGCTCACACTATGGGTCACAGTATGGGTCTCACTATGGCATGCGTATTAAAGAAAAGAAAGCTCGGGCTGGAGAGATGGCTTAGCAGTTAAGGTGTTTGCCTGCAAAGCCAAAGGATCTCAGTTCGATTCCCAAGGATCCACACAAGCCAGATGCGCAAGGTGGCAAATGCATACGGTGTTCATTTGCAGTGGCTGGAGGCCCTGGTGCACTCATTCTCTCTCTCTCTCTCTGTCTTTTTCTCTCTCAAATAAATAAATTAAAATACAATATTTTTTTAAAAAAGAAAAGAAAGCTCACCTTCTCCTCCTCATCTTGTCAGGGGGTGGGAGTTATCAATCTTCACGTTAGGTGTGGTGGTGAATGTCCTTTCTCAACCTGACTGGATTGACATTCACCTAGGAGACACACCTCTAGGCATGTCTGTGAGAATGTTTCCAGAGAGGTTTAACTGAGGCAGGGGGACTCACCCCAACTGTGAGCTGCACCATCCCATGGGCTGGAACCCCAAACTGAATAACAGTGGAAATAGGAGAAAGCCACCTGACCTGGGTACTGACGTTCATTCCCTTTCTCTGTCTCCAGAACCATAAAGATGTGAGAAGTCCCAGATCTTGCTCCCCTCCCCATCTGGAAATCAGCTATAGACAGATGTTGCAGTGACTTTTTCATTGCTGGGACAAAGCACCTGACCAAGAGAAACTAGTGGGAAGAAAAGATTTACTTTGGCTTACAGTCTCAAGGGGAAGCTTCATGATGGCAGGAGAAAGCACGGCCTGAGCAGAGGCTGAACACCACCTCTGCCACAGAAGGTGGAAACTGCATCGGGAGAGTGAGCCAAGCTACCCCCAACCGACAACTCCACCAGCAAGGCTCCACTTTCCAAATTGCCATTGGCTGGGAACCAAGCATTCAGAACACGTGAGTTTCTGAGGAGCATTTAATCCAAACCAGCACATGGTGTGGTGTGTGGAGAGATGCCTGGACTTGGAGGAGACCTGACACTGGGCCAACGTGAGTGACTGGCTGTTGATCTTCAGGATGTGTCTTGACTTTGCTTGGGTTTCTGCTCGCTCATCCGCAAATCAAAGAGACACTTTGCTGCGTGACGTTCCAGTTTGAGGAGTCTAGAGTTCTGTGATCTGCTGCTCGGTTCCTTCAACTGTGTATCCTGCCCCCATGTGGGGTTGAGAAACTGAATGTGGGGAATCATGAAAAACTGGGCAATAGTCAAAGTTTTCTGAATGTACAAATAACCAGTGATTAATTCACAATTAAATATGTAATGAGCCCAAGGTGGAAAACAGCAGCTGGAGAGTGGACTAAGCTCAGGCAATGAGGAGTACATGTAACTGGCTATAATACCCTGAAGCCTGTCCTCAACAACACACCTCCTCCAGCAAAACTCTACCTCCAAGCTGCCATCAGCTGGGGACCATGCATTCAGAACTCATGAGTTTATGGGGGGCATCTGATTCAAACCACCACAACATTACTGTCTTAAATAATGAGTGAACCTAAATCCTTTTCCAGTTAATTTGCTTGTGTCAGGTAGTTTATTATAGCAATGAAAAAAGTAATTAATACCATTAGACTAGAGTCCACTTTTTTTTTTTTAAAATTATTTTTATTTATTTTGGAGAGAGACACAGAGATAGACAGAGAGGGAGAAGGAGACAGATAGAGATGGGTGCGCCAGCAGTCTCTCAGTTGCTGTGAACGAAATCCAGATGTGTACGCCCCCTTGTGGGCAAGTGCGGCATTGCGCCCTTGCATCACTTTGCATCTGGCTAAATGTGGGACCTGGAGATTGGAACTTAGGCATAGCAGGTAGGTGCCTTAACCGCTAAGCCATCTCTCCAGCTCTAGAGTCCACTTCTGAACCAATTTTTACCAGGTCAGCCAGCGATTTCCACTGGTGAGACAACTCTGACATTGTGGGTCCTCACCATTCCCGGGGGTCATTTGGCCGCTGATGTCCCAGGAACAGGAGGAGTTGGGGGGAAGAAGCAGGGTCCTGGAACAGGTGATTGTGACAGGCAATGAACCACCTGGGAGGCGGTCTGATGGATAGCGCACTCTCGTTTATTCAAAAGGGGAGTGGGTTTATAAACACTTGAGAAAGGTTGAGAAGGCACATACAGATATATGGCAATTGGATACATAGTTTATGGGTTGCTATTTAATTGGCTGAAAGGTAGAAGTCTGCAAGGGAGATAGGGGCGGGAAAAGCTATGTGACTTCAGCCACATAAGGGTCTCTTGGGCAGCTAGCCACAAGGTCAGGAACTGTGGGGGGCAAAGCCTGCCTATGGAATGGTCAGGTGGTTTTGGGGATCAAGGGGGGAGGGTCTCACCAGTTCTGCCCACTCTGAGTGATGACAGGGCACACTACAACCTTGTCCGAGGGCAGGGAGGGCCAGTCACCATTGTTGGAGTGGGCTCCCGATGATAAGGCCAGCTTCAGCCCCACAGCCCAAGGTCTCCGGCCATGTCCAATAGCCCAGGCCATTTTTAGCAATGTCCAACATGACATTTTCTATCTCCAACTTCTCCATTTCCTTGTGAGGTGAATTAGCACTAACTGTGGGGTAGGCAGGAGCCACAATAACCAGCTTCTTAGTGGCATCATGAGAGCAGTCACCCAGGCCACCCCAGGTGGGGTTTTACAGAATGTACGCCCCACCCTTAAATCACTTCTGCTTAGTTGATCTTTCCAGCAAGAATCCTTGGGGTCATGTCTCATCAACTTCTAAAAAGACCCGGGCCAGGGCTCAAACCTGTTAAAACAACTCTAGTAAGACAATACTAGGGGCTCTGTCAGGAAGGGGACTTCTCACCATGATTGGCCAGGGACCTAAAAAGCGAGACCTGGAATATAGGACCCAATATCATGGTGGGGGAAGCCAAGAGGAATAAGGAAACCTCACCTTCCTCTGTCCTCTCATTTGGCCACCAGCAGGGTGACAGCCCAGTATAGCATCTCACCTGAGCCAAAATGTTGACAAGTCTGTGGACTGGGCTCTAGCTACAGCCACTAATACCAGGGCCATTAATCACAGGGACATCTTCAGCCAAACGTACTCTCCCTTCATTTCCTGAGGGTTCGCGGTAGTTGTTTTCCCATGGAAACAGCAGAAATCTGTTTTAATCATCTGGCATTTTCAGTTTCCTAATTTGTATGGGAACCTGGCGCTAGAGACATATGGTACATTCGTTATCCTGGAAAGCTGCGGCTGAAAGGAAGAGAGTTAAAGCCAGCCTTAAAACTGGAATGCCTCGGCAGATGCTTTCAAATTGCTTTCCTTAATCTTAGGAACTGTCAGCGATCCTGCGAGGATTGGTGTTTCCGTTCCGGCTCAGTGCCTTTCTAGCGCGGTTTACATTTGAACCTTGGTGGGTGCTGTCCTATGGCACAGCACAGCCTGTCAGCTCTTGTGGCTGCATCTCAGATGGATGGTGTACCCGTTATTTCTTGTTGCTGGTGGGGGTGTGGGGGAGCACATGACCAGAGGCAGCTTGTGGGAGGAAATGGCTTATTTCTGGGAAGCTTTGGTCACGGCAGTGAAAGCATGGCGGAGCAGGCAGCCAGGGTGTCCCACCCTGTCACATCAGCAGGAAGGAAACAGCCATCATGATCTAGCTAGCACTGTCATGTGGGGGATGACCCAAGGCCTGTCCCCACTTCACAAACACCCCACAACTATCCCAAACTGCCACCAGCTGGGGACCATGTATTTTAAACACATGAGGTTATAGAGGACAATTTTTATTCAAACCACCACAGATGGCTACTCTTCTCTCCTGAACTGGCTTGAGGGTGGCATGAGCACAGGCTCAGGACTCAGCAGGCCTGTGCTCTAACCCTAACTCACTTCACCAGTCCTGACATGTTGGGCTGAAACAAAGCTGTATCACACCTCAGTCTCCTCACCTGAAAACTTTGTTCACTCGTTGAACATGTGCATAGGTCAAAGAGAACAAATTTAGAACGTTTCCACGGTCACCTGAGGGTGAGCCCAGGGTGGTTTTCACTACCTGGCATTTTAGGTGGATGCTGGGGTCTAAACTCAGATCCTTATACTTCCATCACAAGCACTTTATTCACTGAGACATCTCCCCAGGCCCACTCCAGGGAATGTGTTCATGGTTATCTCTTATGGGGGAAAAAAAAGGGAAGGGAAAGTTGGAATAAGCTGGGTGTGGTATTGCACGCCTTTAATCCCAGCACTCAGGAGGCTGAGGTAGGAGGGGACGGCCATGAGTTTGAGGCCACTATGAGACTATATAGTGAATTCCACGTTAGCCTGGGCTAGAGTGAGACCCTACCTCAAAAAAGAAAGAAAGAAAGAAAGTTGGAATAAATTTAGATTTCATTTCATAGTTAGCTTTGGAGAAAAGGAGTAAAAGCTCTGTGACTTCCCCTGGGGAAGAAGAATTCTAGTCTTTACAGCCTGTGTTGGGGATAATGATGGTGTTGGGGCAAAGGAAGAACCCAGAGGAATTTTGCCCCTGAGGCCTTCACTTTGGGGTGTTACGATCAGAGCCAAGGAATTACTAGTAAATATATAGTAAATATAGTAAATAATTTGTATAAAAAAAGCAGGGGCTGGATAGATGGCTTGGTGGTTAACTGCTTGCCTATGAAGCCTAAGGACCCTGGTTCAAGGTTTGATTCCCCAGTACCCACGTAAGCCAGATGCACAAGGTGGTGCATGCATCTGGAGTTCCTTTGCAATGGCTGGAGGCCCTGGCATGCCCATTCTCTCTCTGTCTATCTGCTTCTTTCTCTCTGTCTGTGGCTCTCAAATAAATAAATAAATAAATGAAAAAAATTACAAAAAAAATAATTAAAATTTCTTGTGTACTCAAGAAAGCCAGAGTGATCTCTGCTGACCACCCGGAGAGGAGCCGAGCTGACTGACTTTACCCAGCTTCTGTGCTGTTGTCTGGGAACTCTGGCCTCCATGCCTAGAGACGGCTCACATAGAGGGACTTTATTACCTTCTAATTTAAAGGTAAAGAGAGGTCCTGGAATTGGACAAACAATACAGAAAGTACATATCTAACCGCCCACTTATTCCTTTTTTAAAGGTTGTTAGAGATGGAATTAGAAAGAGGTCCTTATGACAAGGATGTGCTGGAGTCTATTCCGACAGCTTGGAGAAACATACATGTATTTATTATGGTGTGTCTATGTGAATTTTCCGTGTATGTGGTAAGGACACATGTTTGTGGAGACAGAGGAGAACATTGGAGGACCCCCCTCCCCCTCCCCCATCACACGTTTTATTTCTCTGAGACAGTGTCTCACTAAACCTGGAACTGACATGTTTTGTTCTGACTGGCTGTCCAGGGAGCCCTAATTATCCTACTTTGGGGTCCTTCTTCAGGACTGGGTTACAGGCACACACTCTTACCCCCAAACCATCTCCCCAGGTTTGGAGAAACGTTCCAGAACCCAAATGGAGAACTTTGAAGGCTAGAGGTGAGTTGCACAACAGGGTCTTGACATAGGTGCCCAGGGCCTGACTCAAGGAGTGGCTTAGTGAATTGTAGTTTGTTTGCTTTTTCTTAAGAACTCTATGTTATTAATCTTTACATGCTTCGTAGTACACAGCAAATTCACTCATTTCTAGACTTGAATACAGTCACTTCCTGTATTAACGTTGCGAAGGTCCTGGGTACCGAATGCCCAGGTCAGCGTAGGTACGTTGTTTGGTAGGGAAGCTATGATTGGAGCCACACAGGTAATTTGAAGTTTTCTAATACTTACATACTAAAAGATAAAAAGCCATTAATTAAATTAATTTTATGAATATTGATTTAACCAGTGTAGCCAAAATATTATTCCTTGTATACTATTTTAATCCATTCAAAGCTGAATTGGTTATTAAAGAGTGGGGTCTGGAGAGATGGCTTAGCCGTTTAGGCACTTGCCTGCAAAGCCAAAGGACCTCGGTTTGATTCCCCAGGACCCACGTAAGCCAGATGCACAAGGGGGTGCATGCATCTGGAGTTTGCAGTGCCTGGAAGTCCTGGCATGCCCATTCTCTCTCTCTCTCTCTCTCTCTCTCTCTATCTATCTATCTATCTCTCTCTCTCACTCTGCCTCTTTCCCTCTCTCAAATGAATAAATAAAATAAAATATTTAAAAAGTGGGACCTACTTGTAGGAAGTAGGTGACTGGAAGTGTGCCTCTGAAGGTTATATCTTGTCCTAAGATCCTTCCTTCTGTCTCTTCATATGTAATAAAGATGACAGGAAATTGGTATTTTACTCTTAACTGATTATGTGAAATGAGATGTGAATTTACACCTATAAAGCACCTCCACTCCAACAAGCCACCTTTCAAGACCTTAACATGTGGCTAGTGGCAATCACATCGTGCAGGACAGTTCTAGAGACAATGAGGATGGGATTTTCCACTCCTGCTCTCTTCTTTCCAGTCCCTGACATCCAACTGCAGAAACACCGTGCATTTACAGCCAGTCAGCCCAGATAGTACTTGTTCCTTTGTTTTCTACAGCAAGCAGCTATGTGGTTGCTATTCCTGAGCACGCAGGAACAGAGGGCAGATCTCCAACTGCACCGTGTTCCACTTGCTCTCACCACCCACGGGTGGAAACACTACGAAGGAAAGATCTAGTGATACCAACAGTGCAGTAGCCCCACTTCTCCTTGGACGAGACCCTCGTTAATGCCTAATGCTGAAGATGCTCTTGAGACCTATGTGTGCTGTTTTTGTCTATACACGTACACAATTAACTTACGAATTAGGCAGAGTAGGAGATCACTGACATTCGATGATCATAAAATAGGGTAATTATAACAACATACGGTCATAAAAGTGATTTCAAACTTACAAAATATTTCTAGAAATTTGCACTTAATAGTTTTGGACTGCTGTTGGCCACCAGTAACTGAAGCTGTGGAATGTGAAACTGTACATACAGGGGGTGACTGCATGGCACTCCTTTACTTTCACCACTGGGAGCAGTCACCCCAAAGATCGCATTTAGATTTATTTTTATTTTTATTTATTTATTTATTTATTAGAGACAGAGAGAGGGAAAGAGAGAGAGGGAGAGTGAGAATGGGTACACCAGGGCCTCTAGCCATTGCAAACGAACTCCAGATGCATGCACCCCTTGTGCATCTGGCTTACGTGGGACCTGGAGAATCGAACCGGGATCCTTGGGCTTTGTAGGCAAACACTTTAACCGCTAAGCCATCTCTCCAGCCCAAAGATTGCATTTAGAAAGGTAATTGCTCTGATGTTTCTGTTTGAAACCTCTCTGTGATGAAAAAGCCTCAGGAAGGTGAGGGAGACACAACTTGGAATTGGTAGCAGGAGATATGATCCAAATAAAATTTCAAAGGAGAACTGGGGAGATAGCTAGGTAGACAAAGCATTGGCCATGCAAGCATAGGGACCTGATTTCAGATCCCCAGAACCCACATCAAAGCTGAGCATTAGGGGCATGAACCTTTAAGCCAAGTGTGGTGGTATGCACCTGCTGGACAGGTAGAGGGAGGAGGATTCCAGCTACCTAGTTTAGCTGAGTCAATGAGCTCTTAGGGTTCAAAAAATAAGATAGTAAAATATGTATATATATATATATATATATATATATATATATATATATATATATATAAACAATTTAAAAATAAAAAATATATAGGTCTGGAGAGATGGCTTAGCTGTTAAGGTGCTTGCCTGCAAAGCCAAAGGACCCAGATTTGATTGCCCAGGACCCACATAAGCCAGTGCACAAGGTAGCGCATGCATCTGGAATTCATTTGCAGTGGCTGAAGGCCCTGGTGTGCCATTCTCTCTCTCCCTCACTCTCTTTCCCTCTCTCTGTCTCTAATAAATAAATGAATAAATAAATGAATAAATAAATGAATAAATAAATAAATAAATAAATAAATAAAATCTTTTTTAAAAATTTAAAAATAATGTAGCACACAATTGAGGAAAAACACTCTGACTTCTATATGCACATGTACAGATGTGCATGCACCCAGCACACATATGAACATATATACACACATACACCCACATGCCACACATACACAATTGAGGAGAAACACTCTGACTTCCATATGCACATGTACAGATGTGCATGCACCCAGCACACATATGAACATATATACACACATACACCCACACACCACACATACACATGCAAAGATTTAAAAAAATTACCTAGAAATATGCACATCTTTGAACCACAGAATAAACAGGACCTAAGTTCGCATCTCATTACACATCAACACAATCACATTAACATGATTTCCTGTACTTTTGTGTTGTGAGATCAATCATATTTCTAGCTTACCAAGTCCCCTCTCTGACTAGGGAACGTTAACGCATTGGCATTTGATGGGAAGGGCCACTACAATAAGACTGTTGTGCCAGCTGACTCTGCTCGGCTTGAGAGACACCTGGAAGATTCATAAGGCCCATTCTGGGTGTGCTGTGAGGGCATTCCCAAAGATGACTGGCATGTGAGGCAGCACCAATATGGGTGGGACTAAACAATCAACTATGGTTTGGATGGAACAAAAGAGGAAGAAGGAAGAAAGAGGAAGCCTTCTGGTCCAGTCACACTCTCTCATTCCTCTGCTTCCTGGCCGCCATGAAGTGAACATCTTTGTACCCATGCTCCCCACCATCACACTGTGCCTCTCCACAGTACAGAAATGATGGATCTGAGTGACCATGGATTAACATCTCTGAAACCATGAGACAAATAAGGCTTTCCTCCTTTAAACTATTTCTCTCAGGTATCTGTCATAGCAATGAAAAGCCTAATATAATTTTTTTTTGTATTTCGGGAGATCAAGGCCCATTGTGTATGCTAGACTTAATGATAGTCTACTGTGAAGTCCCAGCCTAAATTTTTTTGTTTTGTTTTGTTTTTGTTTGTTTGTTTGTTTGTTTTGTTTTGTTGGTTTTTTGAGGTAGGGTCTTGTTCTAGCCCAGGCTAACCTGGAATTCACTATGTTATCTCTGCCTCCCGAGTACTGGGATTAAAGGTGTGTGTCACCACCCCTGGCTTTTTTTTGGACAAGATCTCACCATGTTTCTGAGGCTGGCATTGAACTCATGATCGCCCTGCTTCAACCTTTCCTAGGCTGAGATGACTGGTACACACCACCATACCCTGCTCAGTACATTTTAAAGTAACTGATTTTTTTAAATAAGAAGACACACATAAGACTCAACAGAATACAAAATGGAATGCACAAGGACTGTCTACAGGGTTCCTAGCAGATTTTTTTTTTTTTTTTTTGGAGAGAGACAGAGAGAAGGAGAGAAAGACAGACAGAGATGGGCGTGTCAGCAGTCTCTCAGCTGCTGCGAACGAAATCCAGATGTGTGCGCCCCCTTGTGGTCAAGTGCAGCACTGCGCCCTTGCGTCACTTTGCATCTGGCTAAACGTGGGACCTGGAGATTGGAACCGCTGGAGATTGGAACCAGCATTCTTAGGCTTAGGAGGCAGGCGCCTTAACCGCTAAGCCATCTCTCCAGCCCCCTAGCAGATTTTATACATCTACTGGAGACAGTTTCTGAATGAAGCTTTCTCTCACACACCAACCTTTAAATCCAGTCATGCATAGCTTATCAATGAAGATGTATCCTGAGAAACATATCATTAGGTGATTTTGTTATTTTTACATGAACCAAGGTGGTTGGGGGTTCTATTAGTGGCAATATAATCTTATGGTACCATCAAAGCATGTGATCCATTGGTGGCTGAACATTGTTTATATAGCATCTAATTATATTTGGTTAGTACACTATAGTCAATAGGGATCTATTGTTTTTATCAGATACCCTCATGTTATAAGCATTTGTAAAGACATGGAGCAAAAGTTTTAGAGAGAATGTCTCTCCAGACAGTTTCTTTTTGTTTTTGATTTTTATTTGTGTGTGTGTGTGTGTGTGTGTGTGTGTGTGTGTGTGTGCTTGCATGTATGTGCATGGACCAGGATTTTTTTGCTGCTGCAAATGCATGCCCATTTGGCTTTCCATGGGTGACTGGGCAAGTGAACACAGGCAGGCAGGCTTTGCAAGCAAATGTCTTTAACCACTGAGTCATCTCTCCAGCCCTCCAATGACATTAGCTATTGGCTCTGCTGGTGATCATCTCTCTTGACTTCAGAGAGGTCAATGTACGAGGACAAAAGCATCAATAAGAAGGCAGGCTGGGCTAGAGACATAGCTTAGCAGTTAAGGCACTTGCCTGTGAAGCTTAAGGACCCAGGTTCCATTCCCCATTACCCACGTAAGCAGATGCACAAGGTGATGCATATAGCTGGAGTTCGTTTGCAGTGGCTAGAGGTCCTGGTGTGCCCATTCTTTCCCTCCCTCTCTCTCTCTCTCTCTCATATAAATGAAAAAAATTAAAAAGAAGGAGAGGTAATAAAAGGAAGATGGAGCCAATAAGTACCTACGGGCACTGGCCAGCAAGGCATCTTCTCATACACGTTGGCTCTTGAACAGAACACAATTCAGATGTCCACAGAGGCCAGCTGGGAAAGAGTCACACAGTAATGAGGCCTTTTGTGCATTAGGCTCAGCCCTGGGTGACGTCTCAGACCACACAGAGAGCTTTGTCTACGGTGACTCAGTAGACATCATTTACAATCAGTTGATCTCATCTCTGAGATGACTGGAAGTGACCATTCCTGAATAAACAATTAGATAGGCTTTCCAATAATTGCATTGTTACTAATGGTTTCAGTCAGTTCTGGCTTTATAACATGTACCATGACTGGGTGGTTGTGGTGGTTTGATTCCGGTGTTCTGAATGCTAGGTTCCCAGCTAATGAAGATTTGGGAATTAATGCCTCCCAGAGGCAGTGTATTGTTGGGGGCGGGCTTATGGGTATTATAGCCAGTTTCCCCTTGCCAGTTTTTAGCACACTCTCCTGTTGGTGTTGTCCACCTGATGTTGGCCAGGAAGTAATGTCCACCCTCTGTTCATGCCATTGGTTTCCCCTGCCATCATGGACCTTCCTCTCATATTCCCACAAGCTGCTCTTGGTCGGGTGATTTCTGCCAGCAATGCCAACCTGACTGCAACAGTAATGTTGGTACCAAGGAGTGGGATTGCCACTAGACACCTGACTGTGTGGCTTTGGCCTTTTGGAGCTGATTTTCAAGAGGAATGTGGAAGGATTTGAAACCTTGGCCTAAGAGATGCCTTGCAGTACTGTAAGTACAGCTTGATGGACTATTCCAGTCAGAGTTGAAAGACCTGAATGCAGTAAGAACTATGGACTGTGAGGTTTGGCTTATGATGGTGAGAAAGAGCTTTGCTTGGACTGGGCTAGAAGCAGTTTGTGTGAGAGGCTTGTTGTTATGTCCATGTCCTGCATAGAAATGGACTGGTGTGAGCAGAGGGATATGGCACAGAAATGAAATCTTTGGGCTGAAACTTCTGCCTGTTCAGCTACAATTATGTGAAAGATTACAACCATTGAGATTGGGCCAGCTGACCTGCACTGGGGCAACAGGAAGCATGTAGACTCTTTGAAGGGGCCCAAATGCTCAAGGAGTGTCTGTTTCTTCAAAGTCTGCTTTATTTCCCCCTGGATTAACAAATTGGCACCTCACCTAGTATTGTGGAGTATAAGAAATGCAGGAAAGAGAGGGTCATTGAATTTGTAACATGGTCTTGTGTTTTGGAAACAGCCATGGGCACCGTGAAGCAGGTTTGCTTGGATGCCTGCATGGGGACCTGATGGAGCCATGAGGATGAACCATGGGTTGCACTGGAGATCTGGTGGAGATGCTGGGACCATGAGATGGCTGCTAAGGAGAGCTGCTGGCCCCAGATGAAATTTTCCAGGATTGTGAGTAGCCTAGCTGGAGGGGAAGAATTGGAACCCCAGGGACTTGTTGCTGGTTAGAATTATTGGACTTGGAGATTTGTCGTTGACTAGAGTTGTTGGACTTGGAGCTACAGATTTTAATATTTGTCCTGTTTAAATCTTATATTGGTTGAACATTTAATTGTTATGCCCAATGCCATCTTTTAATGTGTGAGTGTTTATTCTGTGCAATTATGGGTTTTGGGGGGGCGGATTTTTTTGGTATTATGGGTCAGTTAAAAGGTCATGGACTATGGGAATGTATGAACATCATTAGGATTGACAAACACTATGGTGACTTTTAAAGATGGACTGAAAGCATTGAATTTTACATCATGGACAGTTTAAGGGGGCCAGGAGCGGAATGTGGTGGTTTGATTCAGGAGTCCCCCATAAACTTAGGTGTTCTGAATGCTAGGTTCCCAGCTGATGGAGATTTGGGACTTAATGCCTCCTGGAGGTAGAGTATGGTTGGGGTCAGGCTATTATAGCCAGTTTCCCCTTGCCAGTTTTTGGCATACTCTCCTGTTGTCCACCTGATGTTGGCCAGTGGGTGATGTCCACCTTCTGCTCATGCCATCATTTTCCCTGCCATCCTGGAGTGTTCCCTCAAGTCTATAAGCCAAAATAAACCTTTTTTTCCCCAAAAGCTGCTCTTGGTCAGATGATTTCTGCCAGCAATGCGAACCTGACTGCAACAGACATTTGTTTCCCATAATTCCAGATGCATCTGGCTTTACATGGGTCCTGGGAACGGAACCTGGGTCGTTAGACTTTGCCGGCCAATGCCTTAGCCACTGAGCCATCTCTCCAGCCACTATGGTCTCTATTTTCAAGACGAGGAGGCTGATTTAAGATGCGTTTGATGATCTCCCAGCATCATATGCCTAAGTGGCAGTAGGGAAGTGAAAATTCCAGGCTTCCAATTCCAAATCTTGCATATCGTATCTGCATAGGAAATCAGAAATCTGGCCATTCTACCCCTGCTGGTAATAGGGGAGACACAACAAAGGAACAGCCTGTGATGACGGGCTGCTGTACTTGGTCCCTGTCGCCTTCGAAATGTCACAAGGGGTAGATACCAGTGGTTTTTTATTCTATTTCTTATCCCTGAAGACAATCCTAGAATTATCAGGATTGAATCACTTTGTGCAATCACACAGTCGGTGTGGCTGACTGTAATGATTATGATTACTATTCATTAAACCACTTTGCTACAGTGGCCTTTAGGATGCCCTATGGAAAATAGACACAAGATGAAAATATTCCTTTAGACATATTTATCGAGTTAAAAAAAAAAACACAGCATCTCTTGCCCTTTAAAAGCATTAGCGTCCTACAAAGTGCCGCATTGAAAGTCCTGTTTTTCAGGTACTACATTTGGAGGACAGCTGTGTCTTTATGCTGGGAAAGGTCCACTCTGTGGAGCTGACTCAAATAAGATGTATCTTGTCCTAAGTACTTCAGAGGAGTGGTGTCGAGCAGACCATTCCAAATGAAGGCGAAATCAGAGAAATCCCATCGCTGCACTGATTTCATGAACGAACAAAACAAAACAACAGGATGTTAGTCAGTGGCATGGGCGGGAACTCTGCTTTTCAGAATTCATCCTGAACCCTGACATTTTAAGGCTATTTTCCACCCTAAGCTCCAGCCTGAAATCTGTGTGGCTGAGAGCGATGTGATGGGTGAGGTGGGCATGGGAGGGGATGCTGCAGGTCATGGACCCCAAGGCCACTTAGCTCTTTATTTTGGTGACATTCAGAATAACATGGATCACGGGGAGCAAGTGGAAACTGTGGTGTGACAAAGTAGACTGAAAGGAAGAACAGAAATTTTCGGTGGGTTTGGAGAAATGACACTTGGCTGGGTGGGCAGATGTTTTTGAGTACTCACTTGGGTGGAGCCTGAGATAAAACTGCACAGCTGTTGTGGGGTGCTGGAGTTACAGTTGCAGTCTATGCAGAGCTTTGTCAGGGTTGATGCTCCAATGCACTTAGGTGTTTTTTTTGTTTTTTTTTTTTTTTTTTGTCTCACTCTAGCCCAGGCTGACCTGGAATTCACTATGTATTCTCAGGGTGGCCTCGAACTCATGGTGATCCTCCTACCTCTGCCTCCTGAATGCTAGGATTAAAGGTGTGTGCCACCATGCCAGGCTCAGTCTTTTTGTTTTTATATTTTATTTTATTTTTTTATTTATTTGAGAGGGGAGAGAAAGAGGCAGATAGAGAGAGAACTGGGCACGTGAGGGCCTCCAGTTGCTGCAAATGAATTCCAGATGCATGCGCCACCTTGTACATCTGGCTTACGTGGGGAGTTGAACCTGGGTCCTTTGGCTTTGCAGGCAAGAGCCTTAACCACTAAGCCATATTTCCAGCCCTGCACTTAGGTCTTGACTCATCTTATTTTCAGATAAGGAAGTCCATTGGTACTCCACAGAGAATCACAGCATCTCAGGGTCTACAAGTGGTTTTAGAAGCACATATTTCAAGCCTCCTTTATTTGTTTTTTTTTGCACATGTATGCATTTGTATGTGGTGTTCATGAGTGTGCGTATGTGTGTGAGTGCATGTGTGCATATGTAAAGGCCCAAGAATAATGTGGGATTTTCTTTTTCTTTTTTTGGTTTTCTGAGGTAGGGTCTCACTCTAGCCCAGGCTGACCCAGAATTCGCTATGTGGTCTCAGGGTGGCCTCGAACTCTTGGTGATCCTCCTACCTCTGCCTCCCGGGTTCTGGGATTAAAGGTGTGCACCACCACGTCTGGCCTCTGAAAATGATGTTGAATATCTTATGTGATCACTCTCCACCTTACTTTGTGACACAAGGTCTCTCAGTGAACCAAGAGCTCACCAATTAGACTAGACAAGCTAGCCAGCAAGGCTCCTGTCTCTACCTTCACAGGGCTGGGAGGAGAGATGTGCACCACAATGCCAAGCATTTAACGTGGGTGCTGGGCATTTGAATCCAGATCCTCCTGCTTTATGGCAAGCACTTTACCCACTGAGCATCTCCCTGCCCTTACCTCTTATTCTGTGGAAAGAGAGGAGGTGCCCTGAGGGTTTTCGCAGCTGGGAGAGCACTCCCTGCATGGCTAAAGGAGTCTTGTTCCAGGAGGTGGCGGATTCCGTTGGTATTTTGCAAAGGATTTAAGGCTGTAACTGAAAGCATGTCTGGACGCTAGACCAGATTCTTTTGCTTATTCGGCTTGTGTCATTTGGCAAATTATTTAATTTCTCCCTGTCTCAGTTTCCTCCTCTTTAGAATGAGTACATAAGGTTCTTCCTTTAACCTCATCACATCACTAGCTACCCAAAACTGCCCCTAAATGACCACTTCTATGTACCATTTTCTTTTCTTACAAAAACTGCACTGTTTCCATCTGTCTTCAAAAGTCCCCACTAGTAATGTCTGGCACATATTTATTTGCCCTGACACAGTCTGGCTGTCCCCAATGGCCAGGACCTCCATTGCCAAGGATAAGGCTATCTGCTTCCATTCATTCCCCACCTACAATGTTCTACAGGCTTTGAAAAGGGATAAAAGTTTAAACAAGATTTGGTTTCTGTTATCAGTATATTGAAGGGCAACTCCATAAATATTCCGATTACATAGGTTTAAGGGTTGAGATCAAAACCTCCACTCCAATCCAGAGGGAAGGAAAGTAGTCGGAGATGTTACACATGATATATATATGCCAGTTGGCTGGTCAGATATTTATGGAGAATTTCAAAGCTGGATTCTCAGACTTCGGGTCCATATGGATACTGACTATACTTACAGCATAGTCAGGAAAAACAAGTGTGGTGCATACCCACAGCGTAGTACCAGTTGTCATGGAAGTGTACCACAGGCGAGCAAAGCAAAGCATGGCTTTCCTGGGCAGGGATGTGCTGCAGCGCTGAACATGTGATCTGTACTGATGACCACATGAACGCATGAAGGCTGGACAAGGAGTGATGAGGAACCTTGTGGGCAGAGAGAAATACATGGGTACAGACTACAGTGGGAAGGGCTTATAGACTTTTTAATGGTCTCCATTAAATCTTTGGGAGGAAAACTCTAGAACTACATAATAAGTGTGTTGCATACATGACCTTACAAAGTGCTCCTAAAAGCTGTGTGATTTGTTTCTGTAAGGACAGGACTCTGTCCCTATTGTCTCCCCATTGTATCTTTAATATCCAAGGAAGCCCTAGCGTAGAAGCACACATTCAATATTTGTAGAAGAGGAAAGTGAGGCTTAGAGATATAGGGCAGCGGAACAATTACTGTGGAAATTAGGACTCCAACCAGCGTGAAGAGGAACGCCCTCCAGGCTGTCACGTGACAGCCCAGCTCTATGGAGACAGCTGTGTCTTCTTCTACATGGAGCAGGATCTAGGCCACAAGCAAAGGTTGAGTGCCAGAGCTCAGCACGTGGCAGTAATACAGCCCTGCACAGCAGGTGAACCTGTTGGCCCACTGTGGTAGTTTGAATAGATGGCCCCCGATATATTCAGTGTTTTATTCGTTTGTAGTTTGCATCTGCATCCACCTGGCTGGAGGTGGTGTCACTGGGTGGATCTTAGGGTCCAGCCCTAAGATGTGGTGGTGGGTTTGAAATTCCAGTCTAAAGATACAAAGTGCCTAGTTCCACCTGGAGGTCCTGAAGTGTGCTGTCTGGTATGGCTTTTGGCTTGTGGCCTCTCTCTCTCTCTTTTTTTCTCTCTCTCTCTGCTTGGCCCTTTTTCTGCCATTATGGAACTTCCCCTGAATCTATAAGCATCAATAAATATCCCTTCCAGGGCTGGAGAAATGCCTTAGTGGTTAAGGCATTTGCCTGTGAAGCCTAAGGACTCTGGTTCAATTCCCCAGGACCCACATAAGCCAGATGCACAACAGGGCGCATGCGTCTGGAGTTCGTTTGCAGTGGTTAGAGGCTCTGGTGCACCCATTCTCTCTTTCTCTCTGCCTCTTCCTCTCCCTTTCTCTCTTAAACAAATAAAATAAAAAATAAATATCCCTTCCTCCATAACTGTGTCTGGTCTGGAAGTTCATCTCAGCGAACCTGAAGCTGTCTGCAACATCCACCCTTGGACCCAAACCCAGGAGCATGTGCTAAGCCCAGGTAGAAACTTCTCAGAGAAGCTTCTTTCTAACCCAGGACCCCATTAACAGACCTGATACTCAGACCCTGAGCCCTAGAACACAAACTTGAAAACTTCAAGCTTCTATTTGTCGCATAGTGGGGGGGGGGCAGTGGGAGGGGGGCCTGACCACCAGTCATAAAGGGCGAGCTTTCATTTTTCAGCTTCAGTGTTAAAGCCCCAGCCAAACACCACCCAGGTCTCCTGTTTATGGGTGCAACCTCAGGACTTCCCCTCACTGGGACCTGGAACTTGAGCACCCTGCAGACCCGTCTGGCTGTGTTCCTATTCACCCTGCTCTGAATAGCTTCTCTTCACGGTGAGCCTGGCTCTCCTGATAGAAAGGTCCTGCAGACCAGACCAACCTTGTAAGATAATTTCATCCTCTTTCATTTGCTGAAGGTTGCAAGTTCTTTGGTGAAAATTCTCATTCGTATATCGTAAAAGTGAATCATTTCAAAGCCAAAAAAAGGAAACAGATGACGTGCCCCATCTCTGAAGAACATTGCTCAGTCCTGACCCTGATCCCCACTTCCCACGCACTCAGCATGGCGATCACAGGCTGGGGAGCTTGCAGGCAGCCAAGAGAAAGCTGGGCTCACTAGCTTGGTGCCGTCAGTGTGGTGGTTTGATTCCGGTGTCCCCCATAAACTTAGGTGTTCTGAATGCCAGCTTCCCAGCTGATGGAGATTTGGGAATTAACGCCTCCTGGAGGCAGTGTATTGTTGGGGGTGGGCATATAGGTGTTATAGCCAGTGTCCCCTTACCAGTGGTTGGCACACTCTCCCATTGCTGTTGTCCACCTGATGTTGTCCACCCTCTGCTCATGCCATCGTTTTCCCCTGCCATCCTGGAGCTTCCCCCTCCAGTCTATAAGCCAAAATTAACCTTTTTTTCCCACGAGCTGCTCTTGGTTAGGTGAATTCTGCCAGCAATGCGAACCTAACTGCAAAAGCCAGGATCTAGGGTATGTCCACAGGCAGGTCACAGTGGAAACAGCAGGGTCATGATGCTGTAGCCTAGAAGTCACATCCCCCTCACCCCCCCCCCCCCATGAGACAGCCTCTGGCTGAGTCCCAGCTCACCCTGAGAACTGGCTGCTTTACAACCACCTCTTCCAGTCAGGGGCCTCCATTGAGGGTTTGACTAACACACCTCAAACAACTCAACTCCTTTCCAGCATTGACAAAAAAAATAATAATAATAATAAAATCCCCTCTGTGGAGCCGGGCGTGGTGGCGCACGCCTTTAATCCCAGCACTCGGGAGGCAGAGGTAGGAGGATTGCTGACAGTTCGAGGCCACCCTGAGACTACATAGTTAATTCCAGGTCAGCCTGGACCAGAGTGAGACCCTACCTTGCAAAACCAAAAAAAAAAAATCCCCTCTGTGGACACCCTCTGCTAAGCCAGAGGATTTACAGAATCCACCAGCAAGGGGGGGAAAGGGAGAGGGGAGTTTCTCTCATCTTCTGAAAGAAAATAAACAAGTGATGGGATTGTACAAAGTTCCTGCACAATTGTAAGTCATCTTTTCATTAGCAGAGCTTGCTTGGTGGAGGGGACAGGGGTCCATGAGAGCTGCAGTCTCTGGGTGAGTGAGCCTCTGAGACAGCTGAGTCAGGTGACATGTGGGGCCTGACATGCCACATGCCTCTAAGGGCTAGCACTTTAAAGAGGCGGGCGGTGGTGTGAGAGTTGGCTGGGGCGGAGCAGAGCCTTTGTCCACGCTCAGCGGTGCAGTTGGCCAGAGGCGAAGCTGGGTCATCGAAGCATCTCTGGCAGAACACAGCTTCTTATCTGAAGTGTGCCTCCGATTCACCAAGGACAGCAGAACTCGTCCCTCCTCCTCACGCTCCAAGTGTCCAAAAGTGTCTAAACCCACAACAGAAGAGTGAATGTAGCTGAACTGCGATAGGAAGTCATGGTGCAAGTTTGCCAGCATTTTCCTACAAGAAATCAGGGCTCTTGGGACTTAAACTATAACTTCCATTCTCCCATCAAACCTAAACTGGCTGCCTCCTCAGCAACTGGAAACAGAAAACCACAAAGTATCAACTCTTTTTAATAGATTGGGGTCATTATCCTACATCACCCCATGGTCAGAAATCGAACGTCACCCTCCATTCTTCTCATGAGCATGAGAATAAATGTTGCTTAGAGATTTCAATTAAAGCATTGAAATAAAAGCCCGGCATGATCAAAAGTGACCAAAGTTCACAGGCTGGAGAGGTGGCTTAGTGGTTAAGGAGCCTGCCTGCGAAGCCTGAGAATGCCGGTTCGAATCTCCAGGTCCAACATTTAGCCAGATGCAAAAGTGACGCAAGCATACAATGTCGGACATGTGCACAAGGGGACGCATGCATCTACAGTTCGTTCACAGTGGCTGAGAGGCCCTGGTGTGCCCATTCTCTCTATCTCTCTCAAATTAAAAAAAAAAAAGTAACCAAAGTTCAAAAATAGTCATTTGGATGACATATGTATAGGAACGTGTGTTTAAAAAATTCTGTGTGCACTAGAGTAGATGTATACCCACCGTTTCTAGAATATTCAGAGTCCATATGTTATCAAGGACATTCTACTGGTGTAGCACTTACCTTCTCAGTGCTGGGACAGAACACACGAGCAGAAGCAGCTTACAGAAGGGAAGGGTTTATTTCTGCCTGCAGTTTTGCTGAAGAAGGCACGCCAGAACAGACACGTGATCACAGCAGCTGGGAGGGACTGGCAAGAGGGGGCTGGAATGGTAAGCCTCAAGTTCTGCACCCCCAGTGATGAACCTCCTCCAGCAAGGCCCCACCTCCTAAAGTGCCTACCAGCTGGGGCCCAAGTATGATATTTAACCACAAACATGAGGCTGGGCTAGATGGCAATACCCAAAGCTGCACTCACAACCCCTCTACTTGCTAGGCGGTATTTCAGTATGGCTCAATTTTTTAATTCAAACCCTGGCTCTGTCTTATATAGGCTAGTATGATAGTTAAGCTACCTGAAAGAATTTTACACTTATAAAATGGAGTTCAGGGCTGGAGAGATGGCTTAGGGGTTAAGGCGCCTGCCTCCTAAGCCTAAGAACACTGGTTCCAATCTCCAGCGGTTCCAATCTCCAGGTCCCAGATGCAAAGTGACGCAAGGGCGCAATGCCGCACTTGACCACAATGGGGCACACACATCTGGATTTCGTTCGCAGCAGCTGAGACACTGCTGGCGCGCCCATCTCTGTCTTCCTCTCCCTCCCTCCCTCTCTCTCTCTGTCTGTCTCTCTCTCTCTGTGTCTCTCTCTAAAAATATAATAAAAAATAAAAATAAAATGGAGTTCACAGGCTGGGGAGGTAGCTTGGTGAGTAAAATATGTGTCACACAAGCCTGAGTCCCAGCATTTGGGATTCCTAGCGCCTAGGAAAATGAAGGTCATGGTGACACATGCCTGTCATCCCAGCCATGGGAGGCAAAGACAGGAGGATCCCCAGTTCTAGATGGTTAGCTAGTCAAGTCAAATTGGTGAGCTCAAAGCTCAGCGTGAGACTCTGTCTCAAAGAAAATCAAGTGGGGTGTGAAGGAGGAAGACACAGCGTCAACTTCTGACCTCCACATGCAAATATGTGCATGTGCACCCACACAGGAACACGCATGCACACATGCACAAGTCACACGCCCACGAAAGTGGAGTTGGTGCATACTACTATAGTTGAAGTATTAGTGACATTAGAAGCTCGCAGTACTGTCAGCTACTGAAGGTGACTTTCAGAGCCTGCTTTGCTTATGTGTGAAATGGGGCCAAGAGCCTAAGTTGCTTCAGCACACAGTGTGCCCTAAGCATAGTTGGGGGGGGGCAGTTAGTCATAAAGATGGAGTTCAGAGATGAAATGATGCACTTGTTAGAGAATGTGCCAGACCTGAAGCTAGCCAGGGGACATGGTTGCTGATATGGGCTCTCTCACCCTAGGCTTTGGCTAAATGCATGCTCCCTGTGCTTCTTAGAGCCCAGCCCAGCCCAACAAAGGGAGCACTCATGGGAAGAGCACCACCCGAGGTACCATGCTCCCTCCATCAGTGGGGGGGGGCGGGGATCTTTGCCAAATCACTAGCCTTCCTTTCTCTGAAAACCCTCAAGACTCTTTCTCATTTTGGAAAGTGCTACAATTAACTCAATTAGAGGACGATGAACATATTAGTTACCTTCTTGTTGCTGGGACAAAAAAAAAAAAAAAACCAATGGAAGTCAGCTTAAGAGTTTATTTCATCTTACAGTTCCTACTGACAGTCCATCACGGAAGAGCTCAAGACAGCTGGCCACATCCGACCTATAGTGAGGAAGAAGCAAGCGATCCATGCTGGGGCTCAGCCAACTCTCTCCCTTTTTAAAATATTTGTCTTTATTTGTAAGAAAAGAGAGGAGAGAGAGAGAGAGAGAATAAGAATGGGTGCGCCAGGGCCTCTATCCACTAAAAACAAACTCCAGATGTATGTGCCACTTTGCGGCTTTAGGTGGGTACCAGCGAATGGAACCAGGGTTGTTAAGCTTTGTTGGCAAGTGCCTTAACTGCTGAGCCATCATGCCAGCCCCAACGCTTTCATTTCCATACAGTCCAGGACCCTGACCCACAGAATGGTTCCATCCCTAGTTAATGTGGCTCTTCCCACTTCAATCACCCAATTAATTAATCAAGATGATCCCTCACAGGTGATCCTAAGTCCTGTTAACAATCAATACAAACCCATCACCAGGAGGAAATTAGAAGACATAGCAAGTGGCTTTTTAGCTCAGCAGACAGAAGTTGGGTAGGGAATAGGAGGACGCGGGAGGCACAGGGCAGGTTGGAAGGGACCTCAGAGCTCTGAAAGGCTGAGTTTCTCAAAACAGCCTGGTGAGGAGGCAAGGAGGAAGCTCCAGTGCTGAGCAAGGCCTCGCAGCCCAGATGCTCCCCCTTCTGGCCATTCCCGGAGCCCTCAGCATGAGGCCACATTTTCACACTTTCCCGCTTGCAGAACTGGAGGGCCACACCTAATAGGGTTGCTGGGTGGCTGGAGATACAACCCCACCCCCACCACCACGAGTAGGGAACGTGGCATGTGGCAGGTGCTAAATAGCATCCTGGTTGTCCCCTAGTATGTTACCCCCTTCTCCAGCGACAGGCTCCAGGATGGATGGAGAAAATGGTTAGACTTTATCTTTTCGCAGACTGGCGGCATGAATGAGGCTCATTGTTTGCATTATTCTATCCCGAAGGCAGAAGCCAGGCAAGCCTTCCTCAGGCTGCTTAATGCACACAGACCACGTTCTTCTCTTGGCCACTTCTTAGGGCTTGCTTTCCCCTGTGAAGAACAACTGCCCCAGAAAGGCTCAGCTACCGGGAAAAGGCTAGCTTGATTGGCTTGGACGTGACCGGCAACTGCTGTTTCTCCCTTGAAAGGGTCTGCGAACATTATGCATTACTATGGTGACAAGAAGACAAGGATATGAATCCCACCTGTTCCGAGGGAAGCCTGGAACGTTCAAACCCCTTTCACACACGTGGTGTTTGGCACCCCCTAGCGGTGCGATTTGGAAACTCTTATGAGGAAAATTCCCACCTTCCCCCTTAACACCTGCTGAGCATTTCAAGAAAGAAAGAGCCTTTTAATTAGTTGCTCGCTGTTTCCTGCTGCGAGGGAGGTAGCCGCTGCCAGGAACAAGAAGACACAGTTTGTACGCGCCAGGCTGAGCTAAACTAAAGATTATTGCACTTGGGCGCCTGGGGATACTGATCTGCAGGGCGGGGGTGCAAATGCCGAAAGAACACTTGGAACTATGCGGGCCAGTTAACCCAGGATCTTGCATGTCACAATTGTTACCTAACGAAGAAACAGGGATTGATCCTGCTTCCATTCAACATAATCTATCTCTTATTTTCCAATTTGAGACTATCAAGAAACTACTACTTTCTGGGAAGGGACAGTCTTGGTCATTGAAAGACACTTATGGGGCTGGAGGGATGGCTTAGTGGTTAAGGCATTTGCCTGCAAAGCCAAAGGATCCCGGTTCGATTCTCCAGGACCCACCTAAGCCAGCTGTACAAAGGGGCACATGTGTCTGAAGTTTGTTTGCAGTGGCTGGAGGCCCTGGCGCACCCATTCTTTTTCTCTCCCTCTTTCTCTCGCTCAAATAAATAAAATATTTTTTAAAAAAAAAAAAAAGAAAGACACTTATGGGGCTGGAGCTGGAGAGATGGCTCAGTGGTTAAAGGCACTTGCTTACAAAGCCTGATGGCCAGACTTTGATTCCCTAATACCTGTGTAAATCCAGATGCACCAAGTGGTGCATGAATCTGGAGTTCACTGGCAGTGGCAAGAGATGCACCCATACTCACTCTTTCTGTCTGCCTCTTTCTCCCTCTTAAATAAATAGCATTTTTTTAAAAACACTTATTTTAGCAAACATAAACCAGAGCACTCTCCTTAGAGTAGTATTTAATACATATATACATTGGTTTTTCGAGGTAGGGTCTCACCTCTGGTCCAGGCTGACCTGGAATTAACTATGTAGTCTCAGGGTGGCCTCAAACTCTAGGCGATCTTCCTACCTCTGCCTCCCGAGTGCGCCACCACACCTGGCTGTATTTAATATTCTTGTAGGTGGGATTCAATGACAGGTGAGGGTATATAAGCTTAGGGCATGGTACTTGGGGGGGGGTGAACAAGAGAGAGGAGAGAAGGGGGAAGGACTTGGAAGGACTGTGATCTGGGAAGGAACAGCTGGGGAATAGGAAGGTGAGGTGCTTGAAGGAGGGAAGAGGAGAGACTTAGCCACTGACAGGCCTGCCCAAGTGGCCCGGGACAAGAGATGCTCAGCTGGGGCTATGTGACAGAAATACTGAGATGACAGAACGCTCTTTCCTCTTCCTTGCAGAATTTTGTTTGAGAAGGGAAAAAGAAGAGAGTTGACATCAAGGCCCACAACTGATGAATTGAAAGTCCGTTTTCTCTGACTCTGGCAAACCAGTGTTGACTATTCAAAGGACATTGTATTGTTTGTTTAAAAGCAGTGCCAAATTCTTAATGAGCCACGGGACCAACCTCCTAGTCTGGTCCTGGTGCCAGGCACTGCGTGGAGCCGTCTTTGTACATCTCACTGAGTGAGAGCCAGTGAATTCTCAAGCCATACCTGGGGGCTGCGTTTGACCAAAGCCAGACCAGGAGAAAGAAAACCAAAAGCAGGAAATTGGGATATTGTGGCTTACAGACCACATTAGGACAGAGAGGCAAAACTCCAAACCACCTGGGCTAGCCCAGGGCTGCTTCCTAACTTTGTGGTGGGCTCAAGCCCTCACTCTGTGGGGGGGAGGGTTGGCCAAGATAAGTGTGCATATTGACACATTGTAGGAAAGAATTTCCCCTTTGCTCAAGGAGACTGAGATCTGAGATGCCGAGAGGAGGGTAGAGTTAGGGTAACTGGACCCCTCAAGGTAAAAAGCACAGGAAAATTTGCACTGGCTAAAAATCAACGATGATCTGACTTCTTATCTCTCTTGCCTAGTGCCCCAGACCTATTTTTGCACAAACAGCCAGGACCCCTCCTGGGAGGGAGGTTTTTCATAGGATTTAAACAACGTGGTTGGTCAAGTTCAGCCCTGGGAACTTGATGTCAGAGCTAATCTTTTCCTGAGACAGCCTCTAGCCCTAACCCACCGGCTGGCCCTCTGGTTCACCTGAGCTGGAGGACAGCCCATGCCCATAAAGTCATGAATACCTTTGCAAGAGGAAAGCAGTCTCTCTGATCTCTTGGGAACTTCCAGCTGTTGGTGAGTTTTTCCCTCCGTTGGGCCTGGACTGGCTTGGCCTAGGCCCAGCCCTGAGGTCCCCCTAGCCCAGGCCCAACCCGGAGGTCCCCCTAGCCCTGTCTAGGGTCTTTATCCCCTCCAGCTCCCCACGTGGCAGGAGCTCCTTGAACTTCCTTTTTTCTTTCCATGCTTTTCCCAGGCCCTCCACATGGGATCTCTAGCCACGTGGGTGCCTTTCTTTGGCTCTGTACTTCCCTCAATAAATACAATAATTTAATAATTATCCTTCTCGGTCTTTTTTATTCAATTCTTTGATTAAAAATTAGAAGGGACCCTAGGGTTTGGAGGGCAAGGACTCTCCTGGACCCTTAGCACCCCGTTACAATGCCGGCCCCTTGTGTTCCGGTTTAGGTGCAAGATGGCCTTTTTAAATCTGGAAGTAGTGAGCTAGGGACTGGTGTGTGGAAACATGAGTGTCACCCTGTCTGCCCTGGCGAGACTAGAACCCGCGTCTAACCCAGTCTCACCCAAGATGGCTGCCAGCAACAACTCTGCAAGCAACAGCTTTCTGCTTCTTTCTCAGCTCGGCACATCTGAAGGCTGGTCCTTCCTGAGTCCGCCCCTTGAGTCCACCAGCCAATCAGGCCCCTTCCTTACACGAGTCTGATGATGAGGTATTGGATGTTTGATTCCTATAAATGGGCGGAGCCCCACGAATGAGCCCTCCTGGCCTCTTATCACTTTTTTAGATGCTGTTTCTCCGCGTGAAGGGCATCTTCCAGGGTGCCCATCCCCAGCCTAGGTGGGCAGAGGGAGAATTTTTTTAAAACCTGGGCGCTTTCCTTTCTGTATGCCCAGACCTCTTCCTACGTGAGGGGTCTTCTCTCCTTCCTAGCCAGGTTTGGAAGGAGGGGGGTGGTTTCTCTTGACTCGGGCTTTCCTGCTTTACTTTCTTCCTTTGGTAAAATTTTAAAAAAATAAATAAATTTTATTTATTTATTTGAGAGAGAGAGAGAGTGACAGAGAAGGAGGAAGGGAGAGAATGGGCATGCCAGGGCCTCCAGCCACTGCAAACGAATTCCAGATGTATGTGCCCCCTTGTGCATCTGGCTTATGTGGGGCCTGGGAATAGAACTGGGATCCTTTGGCTTTGCAGGCAAACGCCTCAACTGCTAAGCCATCTCTCCAGCCTTTTAAAAAAATCTTTGACAATTTTAAAAGCTATTTTATTATTCATTTGCTTGAGAGAAAGAGGCAGAGAGAGAGAGAGAGAGAGAGAGAGAGAGAGAATGGGAGCTCCAGGAACTCCAGCCACTGCAAACAAACTCCAGATGCATGCACCCCCTTGTGCATCTGGCTTAAGTGGGTCCTAGAGAATCGCACTGGGGGTCCTTTGTCTTTTCAGGCAAATGCCTTAACCACTAAGCCATCTCTCCAGCCCCCCCCTGCTTTACTTTTTTAACACTCCCTAAGATAAAGCTCATATTTCATAATCTAACCCTCTCTGAGTCACCTTTTCAATTCTTTCATAACTTGGACAAGGAGCCAAAGTTGGGATTCACTGGCCTTGAGTCATTTTGACAGACATCTCATCTCTCCCAGAATTCCCAGTCCAATCACTTAGCAGGTAATTTGTGAAAAAGAAATTACCAGGACGGGTAGAACTGGGGCAGGCAGGGAGAGCTGGACAGAGAAGATTCCGGAAGTGAACAGTTAGTGAGGAAATGGGACTGGCCAGGAGGTTTGGGGTTAATAGGAAGCACACAGAATGTTGTCAGGTTATGGGTTGGAGAGATGGCGTAGCAGTTAAGGCGCTTGCCTGCAAAGGCAAGGGACTGAGGTTCAACTCCCTAGTACTCATGAAAAGCCAGATGCACAAGGTGGCGCATGCATTTGGAGTTCATTTGCAGTGGGTAGAGGGCACCCTGGCACACACATTCTGCCTCTTTCCTTCTCTCTCTCTTTTTCTCTCAATAATAGAATGTCAGGTTAGCATAACTTTATCTTTCAAAAGGAACAAACCTGTAGAAGGAACCTGAGTGACACTGGCAAGATGACAAGGTGAGGGTGCCACTGGGCATGCTTCTGGTTGATGTATTCTCTCAGCGGCAGGGGGAGGTAGAGAGTAAAAAAATAATGTGGGTTGAGCCCTTTGAGAATAATGGACACTGTACACAGGCATACAGAACTGAAGATGGTAAGTGAAGAACTTTCAACACTCCAGTCCCAGGCTGCTCTGCAGAAGCTCTGTGGATAAGGAGGCAGAGAAGCTTAGCAGATGGCATTTAAAAAAAAAAAAAAAAAAAGACTACGCAGGAGAAATGGCTTCTTTTCAGCCCCTTCCTTGGCTGGTTACTCCGGGTTCTTAGGTAAACCCGGGCCTTTGGGGTCCAGGTGTGTCCTTGCACCTGGGAAGCCCTGGTTTTGGAGAAACTGCATTTCTCTTGACTTCAGAGCTGAGAGGGAGAGGGGGACACCACGTGGAAGGTGAAGAAACTAGAACAAAAGCCAAGGTCTCCCCAGAAGCAAACAGTGGGACCCAAGGACCCCGCACAACCTCTCACCACGAGTCAAGCCCTGCGCCACGTTCTCACGGAGCCCTTTGGACGTTTGGCAGTGAAGGCTGCAGGCTCGTGGTGGAGCCAGTGATTTCTGGGTTTGCTGGGACTGCGAGGACAGAACTGGGGCTCTCAAAGCTCGCAGCTTCCTGAAGGCCCTGGACTGTGGGGACAGAACTGGGGCTCTCAAAGCACAGCGCTTCCTGAAGGCCCTGGACTGTGGGGACAGAACTGGGGCTTTCAAAGCACGGAGCTTCCTGAAAGCCCTGGACTGTGGGGACAGAACTGGGGCTCTCAAAGCACGGAGCTTCCTGAAGGCCCTGGACTGTGGGGACAGAACTGGGGCTCTCAAAGCACGGAGCTTCCTGAAGGCCCTGGACTGTGGGGACAGAACTGGGGCTCTCAAAGCACAGCGCTTCCTGAAGGCCCTGGACTGTGGGGACAGAACTGGGGCTCTCAAAGCACGGAGCTTCCTGAAAGCCCTGGACTGTGGGGACAGAACTGGGGCTCTCAAAGCACGGAGCTTCCTGAAGGCCCTGGACTGTGGGGACAGAACTGGGGCTCTCAAAGCACGGAGCTTCCTGAAGGCCCTGGACTGTGGGGACAGAACTGGGGCTCTCAAAGCACGGAGCTTCCTGAAGGCCCTGGACTGTGGGGACAGAACTGGGGCTCTCAAAGCACGGAGCTTCCTGAAGGCCCTGGACTGTGGGGACAGAACTGGGGCTCTCAAAGCACGGAGCTTCCTGAAGGCCCTGGAAGCCTCTGTAGCTGCATCATTTTCAAGGGGCTTCTCATTCCTAGGCTTGAAATCCTGCACTTTTCATGAGAATGACTTTCCTTTGTATATGAGAGAAGTTCCCGGCGTCGGCTTTCTAAAGTGGCACTGAAATGTATGTATGTTCACTCATGTGAGATAGATTAAGAAAGAAATTAAGGGGCTGGAGAGGTGACTTACCGGTTCAGGTGCTTGCCTGCAAAGCCAAAGGACCCAGGTTCAACTCCCCAGGACCCACCTAGCCAGATGCGCAAGGTGGAGCATGCATCTGGAGTTCCTTTGAAGGGACGTGAGGCCCTGGTGCACCCATTCTCTCTGTCTCCCTCCTCCCTTTCTCTCACATAAAAAGATATAGAGCCGGGCGTGGTGGCACATGCCTTTAATCCCAGGCAGAGGTAGAAGGATCACCATGAATTCGAGGCCACCCTGAGACTACATAGTGAATTCCAGGTCAGCCTGAGCTAGAGTGAAACCCTACCTTGAAAAAACAAAAACAAAAAAACAAACAAACAAAAAAAACTTAAAAATAAAAAAGAAATTAAATTTCATCCAAAATAAACTGTCGGCCCCAGGCAACAGCTCAGCTGATAAAGTGCTCACTATTCAAGTAGGAGAACCTGAGTTCCATCCCCCGGTGTGTAATCCCAGGGCTGGGGAGACGGATCCCTGGGGCTAACTGACCAGCCAGCCTAGCCTACTTGGACAGACCTAGGCCTATGACAGACTCTTAAAAAAAAAAGAAAAAAATATGTTCCTGAGGGATACCACCACCAGAGGTTGTCCTCTGGCCTCTACATACACATATATATGCCCACGCACCCCCCATATATATATGTGCACACACACACACTAATTATTAAATAGATATTTCCCAATAATGCAATTTTCTTATCTTTCACTAAACCCTCTCAAAATGGCCTGTTTTTTAGTTACTTGGTTTTGTTTACCTGTAGTCTGTTCTGTGTCTTGTTAACAGTCAAGGGAGAAACAGGTGCCAAGAAGAGTGGGGGGAGACATAGTTGGCTTCTGAGCATCCCTACCTGAAACCTTCTAAAGCGGAACTCTGCTGAAAGAGTGAGACCAGCAAGAAATGGACAGAGTGGGTTCCTTCTCCCAGCATCCGCTGTATGCTAGGATTCACCCATCTCATTTTCAGGTGCTAGTGTGTGACTGCTGTAGCATATTCTTACTCATGCTATTGGGAATCACATGTAAATCTGAAAAAAAATCTATCATCTTATCTCATAACAGCTGTACAGGGAAGCCTGGGAGGAAACAGGCAGTCACCATCCAAAACTAGACTCTGATAAGAGAACATGGGTAAAAATGAGTACGGTCAACTTCAGGCATTGAATGTTTTTATTTACCATTTATTATAAAACTCTGGATCTTTATTTTTACATAAAAGGTACTTTAGAAACAGTTAAGTTTACCAAAATCTACTGAATCTCTGGGACTCAGTAGGGATTTTAAACCAGAGGGCCAAAGACAAGAAACAAAATCTTACATTTTCTAATAATTCGTTACCAGAAACAAAACCCATTTATATACATTTCCAACTGTGTGACGATAAAGTAACAAATGGTGGCCTTTACTGAGCGCTAACAAAAGAAAATATTTCTACTCAAGACTGGCCCGTTATTCTACCATGAATGTAACATTTGAAGACTTTTAAATATCTTCTTTGTACAATGCTAATTGACTGACACATGACATATACATGTGCACAAACACATCCATTCTACGCTATACCCTTTTGTGGTTTGTAAGTTGCAATCTCTGTCAGAGATAGTGAATGACATGCAGAAGGCATTCATAATTACTTTCCTCAGCAATAGTGTATTATTTGAAGTTCAGTTGGAAGCCATGTGAACTCAGTCCTTTGGCTCATGTATTCTGTGTTAATCATTTTGTGTTGATGAAGTCATTCATATAAAAACATCAAAAGAAAATGTAGCCCATGACAAAGGCGCCTTAGCAGATTGATGCTACTGGGTGGAGAAGCTATGGACAAGAAACAGGAAGAGACCAACGAAATAGGACTACAGTTTTGGGACTGCATGTTACATCCAGCTCAAGTAAGAACTCATTCTATCCAGGGCATCGACAGTTGTTAGTTTATACTACTTCATATATATGAGATGTCTTCGGAATGCAAAATAATTCCTCCCTTCTTCCACCTGTCTTCCTTTCATTTTCCAGAAAGAAAGATTCCAATGCAATATACAGTTAATGAAAATGAAATGGATTTAGAGCTGTACTCTTCTGCTTTTGGTAGGGATGAAGGAACCTAGGATCAGCTCTAAATTCTGAAGGGATGATTAAGCAGAACTGCCTGGTCATCATTTTGCCCACTGGCTTTTCCCCCCACAAATGAATAGACACTCAGATGTTGTGTTTCACACAAATAATATCGTCACTACACAAGTGCTGATGCATTGAATGCGGTGAGTGCTTAGAGGAGGAGAACAGAATACCTTAGAGAAACAGGATGGTGCTAAGAGAATATAAAGATAGAGAAATAATTTTATTGAAGGTAATAATATCAAGGGCACAGAATAATTGTTTGATTGCTTTAATGAACCCACCAGTGTTATGCAATATTTTAATAAAACATAAAATTGGATTCATAAAACACTTGTAGAATGGAAACATATTTCACTCTCCAACAGTAATGTTAAGCACATAAACCAGTTCAGCATACCACAGCGTGCCATCAGAGCCACGTCACACGAGGCCTTGAGGCCCTCATGGACCCTGATTTAATTTATGTGTTAACTGGCAATGAAGTATAGTGACATACAGAGGAAAAAAAAAGTTAAGACTGAGGGCAAAAAATGAAATGTATACCCTGATGTAGGTTAGGGAAAAACACACCTTAATAAGAATGCATACACTTTTATCATTTAATTTTCTTTTAAATGCCACAACTGAGGAAATAGAATACTTTATAATTCTGAATAAGGAATTTAAAGGTTGCTATCTTATATTGTATATAACATATAACCTCTTGTAATTTGGGAAAAATACTTTTACAAAACAAAACCACTAATAACACAATTTGCATACATGGGACATGTGTGTCTCAATGTGTATGCAAATAAGATGAACCAATGCCACTGTTAGCATAAGACAAACTTTTGTTTTTAATCCTCTAAATTTGGCTTTTGGAAAATTTAGTCTTGGAAGTCAAATGCCAACTAAAGTCTCATGATTATCATTTAGAAAATTTTATTTTCAAATAAATTAATTTTCTTCATTTACAATTCCTTTTCTGTGAATATGAACACTCAAGTAAAGATCTGTTCTGACAGCAAAGATGCGATTAATATCACATTTTCTTATGCCAAGCAGTAATGTCATTACTCATTGAATCAGTGTTAAGTTTTTTTAAAGCTACCTAAACATTGGTGCATACGATTTAAATACAAAAGGCATTTAAAAATTGTGGTGTCAAGAGCAAAGTAGTCTGCATCAGTAGCAATATCCCAGTGTGTGTGGCAAGCAGCAACCTGACTCACTGTGGATACTCCCAGGCCGTAAGGATGATCTGCCAAGACTTTTGCACTTGGAAACAACCAGTTTCCAAGTGGGGAAATCCTATTGTGGTAGGTGCATATTAGGAAATCTGAACTTTGTTCTGAAAATTCTTCCCTGGGATTTTTTAAAATACAAATTATGGCTAATATCAACATTGAAACATCTCTCCATTTATGTTCAAAAGTTCAGATAATCCTACCCAACTCTGGAATCAGTACACACAACAATTCTACCGGGAAACGTTAAGATAACCATCTACTCACAGTTTTAAAAAAGTGAAAATAAGAAAACCCTGGAAAGACTCAGAATCTGCTTTGAAGTCCTACAAGAAAGTTGCCTCAGTCATGCCTGGTTCCCTGAGAACTTAAATGCTCTGATTAAAGGCAAGTTTTGGTAAAAAGTCTACTTTTACTCTCTTCCTTTGCAATTAGAATAAACAACGTGTTAGGCAGTTTCAGGTCTCCCATGCTCTTTGTAGCTCAACTCGCTCCAGTTTCACGTGGTGTCAGTGATTCTCTCCTCTGAACGTCAGGCTACAGTGGCAGGTGAGGGAAGCTACATTTCTTAAACTTGAAAGACACACTATCAATCTGTGATTATAGTACTCCTTCATCATCGTGTTTTGTCTAAATGCAGTTCGTAGATTATAGTTATGTCCAAATAAAGGTGGTTTCACTATGCCTAGACCCAGTAGAGAAGAACACATCAAACAATGTTATTTCCCCAGTGAGTCAGGATATTTTTTTATTCAACAACATGCATGAAAATAAAAAGCCAAACACCAGTCTCCTGGAGCATTATGCAGTTGACCAGAGCTAAAGGCATGAGATGAATTTCAGTTAAATGGGTCTAGTCACTAGAAGCTCTGATACGTACTACATAGACACTGAGTGTTTATATTATAATCATACCTACACGTCATGCAGATGGAAAGAAAAAAATTGCTCTAATGCTTTTCTGCAAAGTATTTTCCAATCAGTTTTAAAATCCAAATCTGTCCCTCTCCCCTCCGTCCCAGTTTTTAAAGTAGCTAAGAATTGTACCCGTACATTTGCAGGTTGCACAGCGGCTAGGGAAGAGAGAGGTAGATGACGCAGCTGGTCCTCTCACAAGGAAACCCCCAAATACTTTAGGACACAAAACACAAGGCTTTTGTCATCCAAAAGTAATTAGCTGCAGAGTACAAAACCAGTTTGGGGCAGAATGCATACAAACAGGTGTCATAAACAGCCCAAGCCAAGTATTAAGTTCTTAAAGAAATGCGTTAGGTGTGTTCTCTGTACCTTACAAAAAGTATTCTCGCAGATGTGGAATCTGAGAGCCTACGTTAGAAAATATTTATATGCTTTAGGTTTCACATAAAAAGTCTTAACAGATTAAAAAAAGGCTTTGATGACAGACAAGAAGAAAATGTTGACAATAACATTAAAGTTTAAGATGCCAAGAACCTAAGTCTCCTGAGAACCCTGGCTCCTGTTTCAGGCAAATGCCCAAGGCAGGCATTCTCTGGGGGACCTCACTGCTATTGGAGAAAACCAGATGAAGGAAGATTCAAGCAAGCTGGGAGAGGAAATGAAAAATAAGCCAAAAAGGAATTCTGCCAAGCATAATACACCCTGCTTAAAAAAATATATATAAGGACATAAATCAAAACCAGTGGTGAGTATACATCAAGGAAATTGATCCTGATGAGCTTTTATGGGCTTGGTGATAAATATCAAACTAGGAAGTCAGTTAAAACAAATGTGCAAATAAGGCTGGGGGAAGAAGAGGAAATATATATATTTATTATCCTACGGGTAAAAACTGAAAGGTTGAGATGCTATAATTTCATGCCCCTTAACCCACCCTTAATGTACACTCCTTACATTATCTCAATAAGTTAAAGATCAATTACAAAACTCCAGCTCAGCACTGACACTTTTTAACCTGTTTGATTTAGGGCCAGACACTGAGTTGCTTTAATAAGATATCTGGTTACAGTGTATTATAGCCAGCGGGCATGTTTGTTTTCCATCTTTATAACTTGGGAAATTTCACTGTCCTATAAAGCCCTGGGGATTACTTTACAAAACGCTTTTGCCGAGAGCCCCTGATCCTCTGGCTCAACATTTATCTAAGCACGTCTGCAAACGTTCCGTCACAGGGAGAGGAAGAGTGTTGAGCAAGCTGTCCTCCACGATCAGACAGCTCCGTTTCAGAGACTGGCACCCTTCCAGCTCCGGAGGCAGGGTTTCCAGGTAGTTACCGATGAGCTCCAGATGGGTGAGGTGTGACAGCTCCCCCACGTGAGGGGACAGGTCGGTCAGGCTATTTCTCCCCAAAAGCAGACACTGAAGCTTCTTGCACTGAAACAGTCCATCAGGTAGGACCTCGATCTGAAAGGAGAAAGGAAGCAGATGAAACCGGTTTGCAAGCTGACAGTTCAGATGTGTTCTTAGTCTTCTAGTTACATTTCCCTCACGTGGCTTCAGGTCTGTAGGGATACATATTGTACTGATCATACATGTGAGGTAGTTGTAAAATATATAAAAAAAAAAACTGTAGGAAAATCCTACTGAACCAGACATGATGTCCCCCGTGAACATCTCAACTCTCGCTGAGCAAACACTCAAAATGTGCCTTTTAACAGATACTTGCCTCATTGTCACGAACATAAAAACCAAACCAGTAACTCAGGAGAATCCTATGTATTCTTGAGTCCTAGATCAGAAATAAATTACCCACAGGAGGCTTTCTAAAGAGTTGGACTGTGTCTTTAATGAGAACATCCTTAAACTAGCCCTAAGAACAGGCACAGGCTATTTCTGAAATTGTTTTTCTCGTTGAGACTGAAATGTGATTTCATTTGTCAGAAGGCTGCGGAAACAGAGGTAAATGAGTAAACATGGTAATATATGTATGTACATTTCATCCTTCTCTACAGACACCACTTCTGAGTGTCTATCCTCCTTCCTAAGCTCACGTGACATCCATTTAAATATGGCACACCACGGAAAGATCCTTTCAAATAACTGCCCACCAGGTCTGGAGAGCAGGCTGAGGGGATGTGAATACATGAAACAGGATTCACTGTGGGGCAATGACCAGAGAAGAAGCTGAGCGCACACCATATCTCAGCTCATCACACCACTCGGGGGCTGGAAGCAGCACTGCAGAGCACACAGCTCATCTATACTGGCTGGGCGAAAAAATAGGCATCTTGGGACACCATGAAATAGTATTGTTTCCTTGGTTCAGGAAGTAGCTTTGTTAGAAACGGGCTGGAAGGGCGCTGAGGAGTAGCTTGGGGGCCTGCTTCCTCTGAGGAGCTTAACACAGTTCCAACTGAGCTACCTCTGTTAGGGTACCAGTTACCAGGGCCACCTCGAGCTGTTGCCTCAAAAGCATAAATCTTCCTCACATGAACTAAGCACAGTGAGACGGCATTAAAAATACTCACAATGGTAAAAACTCCCTTCTTCTACACTGTCCCCTCACATTCAGGCCTGGATGCCCCACTGCCAAGACCAACATTCGCTATAGACTGCCACCATATAGCAAAATAAGATGCAAATGAAAGAGATGCATCTATGCATTTATTCCATCTCTTCTCACGCCTCTACCTATGTAGACTCAATCCTGATGAGGCCCGAGAGAGCAAAGGCGGAAATGAAGCTGTTCTTTTTTTTTTTTAAGTTGAGAGAGAGAGAAAAAGAGAGACAGAGAGGAAGAGGCAGAGAGAGAATGGGAGCACCAGGGCCTCTCAGCCGCTGTGAATGAACTTGAGACGTGTGTGACCCCTTGTGTGCATGTGCAATATTGTGCACTTGCCTCACTTTTTTTTTTTTTTGGAGCGAGCGAGCGAGCAAGAGAGAGAGAGAGAGAGAATGGGCGCGCCAGCAGCCTCTCAGCCACTGTGAATGAATTCCAGACACATGCGCCCCCTTGTGGGCAAGTGTGGCATTGCACCCTTGCATCACTGTGTCTGGCTAAACATGGGACCTGGATAATTAAACGGGCATCCTTAGGCTTAGCAGGCAGGCGCCTTAACCGCTAAGCCATCTCTCCAGCCCAATAAAGCTGTTCTTAAAGCTGTCCCTTTTGGGAGAAGAGCCCCTTGCAGCTCCGAAGCTATAAGCCCCAAGGGAAAAGCCAGGCCTGTGTGGACGGCTCAGCAGAGACAGGGAGGGCTTGCTTCCCTGAAGCTCAGTGAAAGTGCTGCTGCAGGGCTCCCAGCTGGGTGCTAGGGATAAAGTGCTGAGCGCCAGGCAGAGCCTTCCAGCGTGTCACCTAAGGCAGGTTACCCAGCCTGGGCGCTGTGGATGTTTGGGGTGGGAACAGTCTCACTGCGGCACTGTGCTGCAGTGTAGGTTGAGCGGTGTCACCGCTCTCTATCCCCAGCTGCCAGCCACACTTTCCTCCACAACTGTCACAACCCAAAACATCGCCACACAAGTGTCCCTTGAAGGGCCGGTCACCTCCCATGTATTGGAGGAGTATTGCATGAGGAGAGAGACCCACATTAATTACATACAGAATTACCGCGCCCCATGCGGTGTGGAGTGGAATGTCCTAACCCTAGCTGCATCTGGGAGTCCCACAGCCCCCTTTTTCTGCCAACTCCAGATGGCCCCAGTTACGTGAGTGGACTGATTTCCTACTGGGCCCACTCTCCTGTCTGTCTATGCTACTGGATTCCCACTCATCTCCTTTCATGTCTCTGAATTTGTGATTTTAATGACTTCTGTCCCCAGCTGAGGAGAGGGATTATAGAATTCAGTGGAGTGAGTGTCAGCCTGACCCGTGCCAGAGACTACCCTGCTCTCCGACTCCATAACGCTGCAGCCACAGGTGAGTCACTCACTGGCTCTGACTGGCCGTATGCCCTCCCTTGAGTCAAGGGTTCATCTCAGGGCCTTTCTGTCCAGGCCAGTGCCCAGCTAATATGCAAGACCTTAAGTAACCACTCAAATTCCATTTTCCTCAAGAAGGCTGAGGAACTTTGTTAAGAAAGTCAAGACTTTTTGTCAACTTTTATCGTGGGGAAAAAAATGTATTTACAAACTTTAAAAATGCATTGCCTTACCCGGGCGTGGTGGTGCACGCCTTTAATCCCAGCACTTGGGAGGCAGAGGTAGGAGGATCACCATGAGTTCGAGGTCACCTGAGACTACATAGCGAATTCCAGGTCAGCCTGGGCTAGTGTGAAACTCTACCTTGAAAAACCAAAAAAAAAAAAAAAAAAAAAAAGCATTGCCTTAAAGTTTACAAACAAGAATACCAAGCACATTTTGCCTTTTGGGCCAGTACATTTTATTTTAAAAAATGTTTTGTGGGCTTGCATGCACAAAGCCCTGGGTTTGAGTGCCAACTCTGCATATGACTGCGCTCCTATAATCCCAGCAATGGGGGAGGGGTGGAGGTAGGAAGATCAGGAGTTCAAGGTCATCCATTGCTACATAGTGAGTTCAAAGCCAACCTGGGCTACCTGAGACCCTTTCTCAAAAAAATGTTTCATATAATTAATTTATACCTAATTCTTTAAAAAATATTATTTAATTTATTTGCAGAGAGAAGGAGAGAGAATACGAGCACGCCAGAGGGCTGTAGCTGTTGCAAACGAATTCCAGATGCATGTGCCACCTTGTGCATCTGGCTTTATGTGGGTATTGGGGAATTGAACCCAGGTTCTTAGGCTTTGCAGGTAAGAGTCTTAACCACTGAGCAATCTCCCCAGAACTCTAGTTCTTATTTGTGTTTTGTTTTTGTTTTTGTGGGGGAGCAGATTTTTTTCCAGGTAGGGCTTCACTCTAGCCTAGTATGACCTGGAACTCACTCTGTAGTTCCAAGCTGGCCTTGAACTCATGGTGACCTCCTTACCTCTATTTCCCCAGCGCTAGGATTAAAGACATGTGCCACCACGCCTGGCTCCTCTAATTCTTTTAATATACCCCTGTTCTAGACTGCATCATACATGAGCCAGAGAGGAAATAAGTCACTCTCACGGACTACTGGTCTCTTCACCAAATCAAGAGGAAAGGTCAATCAGAGGACTGTGATATAAACTACCAGACCCGAGGGTGAGTCTGCAGGTAGCATAATGCAATTCTCTTGCTGTCATCAGGCTTTTGTCAGATTTACCAAGATTGTCATCTTCAAGCAGGAATTATGTCACAAGTAACTGACCCTAGCTTAAAAATTTAAAAAGAGAAAAGTTCATAGATTATTAGGGAGATGATAAACTTCAAAAACAGAAGGGTTTTGTAGAGTAAGCTAGAATATATAATGTAAACATACATAAAATGTACTGTATAATAAATGAGGATCTGAAAACATTAAAAAAACCAATGGCTACCTTATTTCTCTGTATCTCTGGAAATCAAGTCTTCAGTCACATGGATAAGAGACGACAGGACAGGACAGTTCTCTTATCTGTGGCTGACAAGGACAAAGAAATGTCCCACTGTCCCACAGGCTGAGCGGGACTTTCCTCTAGAATATGTCTCAATGTTAGATTTTCTTGTTTCGTTTTTCTTGTCACACACACACACACACACACACACACACATACACACAAGTGTGCGCGGGTATATTATCTTAGGAAAAGACATGATAATAAACCCCAAAAGTAGACTATTTCAAGAAACAAGGCAGGCTAAATCCACTTCTAAGTCGTGATGTCAAAGTGACAAGAAGAATTTTTTTTCCTTCTCTTTCTTTTTAATTTTTTTTAAGATTTTATTTTTATTTATTTATTAGAGACAGAGAGAGGGAGGGAGAGTGAGAATGAGTGCACCAGGGCCTATAGCCACTGCAAACGAACTCTAGACGCATGTGCCACCATGTGCATCTGGCTTACATGGGACCTGGAGATTTGAACTGGGGTCCTTAGGCTTCACAGGCATGCACCTTAACCGCTAAGCCATCTCTCCAGCCCTCTCTCTCTCTCTCTCTCTCTTTTGAGGCAGTATCTTACTCTAGCTGAGACTGACCTGGAACTGTCACCCTAAGATGGCCTTGAACTCAAGAGATATCCCATTTCCTCAGGCCTCTTGAGAACTAGGATTAACAGCATGAGGCACCACACCCAGCTCCTCAAATGATCCTCACAAGGAGTTTCTACATTACTCACTTTCTGCATAGAAGGTTTTGTGTTCCTCAAAGGAATACACACACGCGTATGGAAGTTGCAATATCTGAGTCTACACTTGAGTGGCTTACAAAGATTTGAGCAGAGGTAGTTAAATATTTCTAATGGCTGTGTTTGAAACCAGATGAATTTAGGCACTTCTCTTGCCTTTCACACCCATCACCCCACACAGTGTGCCACGCGGTACACTGACGCATCATGAGACGTGGGCACAGTAGGGCAGAAGCAGGACCACGTGGGCCCCACCCCTCTCACCCCCATCACCAGGAAGCGCCAGGTATTGGCCCAGTCACTGTGAGCCTTACTTTCAGGATTTGTAAAATGAGGGCTATGGCCTATATAGCAGGGACTGGCAAAAATTTTTTCTTAAAGTACCAGAAGGATACATATTTTGGGTTTGGTGGGCCAAGAGGAAAACCCAAATATATTTTGTAGGTACTTATTATAAGAAGGGAGGAAAAGTATTCCATATATGGTGAAGTCATGAAATTCAAAACCTAACAGTGGAGTCCAATGTTTTGTTTTGTTGTTTTTCTGGTACTGGGGATTGAATCTAGGAGCCCATGCTAGGCAAGTACTTTACCACTGAGCTACATCCTCAACCCCTCTGTGTAATTTTTACTTATTTATTTATTTTTTATGAATCAGGGTCGCACTAGCCCAGGCTGCCCTGGAACTCACTCTGTATCCCAGGCTGGCCTTGAACTTCATTGTGATCATTCTACCTCAGCCTCCTGAGTGCTGGGATTAAAGGTGTGTGCCACCATGCTCAGTTAAGATTTTTATAATACAAACCCACTAAAAAGAATGGAATTTGTTCTTGGACACTGAGATTTGAATTACACATAATTTTTATGTGTCATGAAATCTTATTCTTTTCATTTTTCCCTAATCATTAAAAAATGCAAAAATGATTTTTGCCTAGACAGCTTAAATTCAAGTGAAACCTGAGTCTTAAGTTGCCATCTTCTGGGCTAGGTGAGCTCAGAGGGTTCCTTTCAAATCCACGTCCAGTCTTCTAAATCATAGCTGGGGAAACTTTTCCATGGGGCTTTGAGTTTAGTTGTTCTCTCCTTAAAAACATTTTTTGTTTGTTTGTTTGTTTGAGTCAGGGTCTCACTTTAGCTCAAGCAATCCAGAAACTCATTATGTAGCTCAGGCTGGTCTTGAACTCATAACAATCTTTCTACCTCAGGCTCCACAGTGCTGAGATTAAAGGTGTGAACCATCACACCCAGCTGCTCTCTCCTTTGAAGGTATCAATTCGCTCAACCTAGTCATATCACCGTGCAATGAATCAAACATGAATTTGATGGGAAGACTTCCAGGCCCTCCAACCCCACGACCTTGCTGGTTACTCTCATCTCTTATTACATCTGGGTATACCATTGCAACCCTCAATTCACGATCTCTATCTTTTCATGTTTCCCTAACCCATGGTTCCCAGGGTGTTTCGTGAAACCTTCCTCCCACAGATTCCTGTGAAGAAGGGGTCTTGCTCAAATACACTGGGCAACCGTTGCACATCACATCTCCTCTTGGAGAAGCAAAAACAGTTCACACGTCAAAGGTATAAGGACTCCTGCGGTGAAAATATAATTCAAAACAAAACTATTGGGGCCTGAAGAGATGGATGGGCAGTTAAAGGCACATGCTTGCAAATCCTGACAGTCTGGGTTTGCTCTCCCAGTACCCTCGTAAAGCCCGAGGAACAAACTGATGCATCTGGAGTCGGTTTGCAGCGGCAGAAGCCCTGGGGCATACTCTCTCTCTCTCTCTTTATCTTCTACACTCTCTCAAATCAATAAAAATAAATTTTAAAATAAAATAAACAATTCATGCTTTCTTTATTTTCATTTTTATTTATCTGAGACAGAAAAAGGGAGGGAAGGAGAGAGAAACAGAGAGAGAGAGGGAGACAGAGAAGGAAAGAGAGAATGAGCACACCAGGGCCTCCAGCCACTGTAAACCAACTCTAGATATATGTGGCACCTTGTGCATCTGGTTTACGTGAGTAAGGAATCAAATTCCAGTCCTTAGGCTTTGCAGGCAAGCACCTTAACTACTGAGTCATCTCTCTAGCCCTTTTTAATTTCTTCTTTTTTTTTTTTGGTTTTTCGAGGTAGGGTCTCACTCTAGTGCAGGCTGACCTAGAGTTCACTCTGTATTCTCAGGGTGGCCTCGAACTCACAGTGATCCTCCAACCTCTGCCTCCTGAGCGCAGGGATTAAAGATGTGCACCACTATGCCCGGCTAAATTTCTTTATTTTATTTTTTATTTCAATTCATGTTTTCTATGAAGACACTTATCCTTCTGTGCAGGAGGCTCCGGAGTACTCTATGAGTGAATGCCTGTCCCCTGGGGGACTGTCCCACATCTGTGTCTTGAGAACTCTCTAGTTAAGGGTTGGTGGGAAGCAGAGCTCTCTTCCTGCTAGAGAAACTAACAGATGTTTGTGTCTGAGGTTCCTGTTCAGCTATAGCCCAGGCATTTAAGAACACAGGAGTCAGACTTGAAGTTGGAATTGAGGCTGCCCCAAATAAATGGAAACTACAAGGAATCACAACGTGGGAGGCAAGGGTTGTAGTAGTTTTCAGAGGCAGAACTGGTGCCTCCTGGCATGCACGGTGATGGAGTACCCTCACCATTGTCTGTGCGCTTGATCTTGGCCGTGGTCCTCACTGGCTAACTTGGGCTTGACTGTCCATCAAGTTTGATTTTGCAACCTGTTTTTTTTTTTTTTTTAAATTTCCAGTGGTACTATGAGATACTCAACATCCTGTCCCTTAAATATTTATTACATATAGCTAAAGCTGTTTTATTTTTATAATGTTCATAAATACTTTGGTCTCAGTGATACAACAAGAGAATCTCCAAGGTGAGATGGTGCCTTGCAATTGAACTTCCTCATGAAACATGAGTCCCTGACTTCTAATGACATTCCCGCTGAATGGCTCACGACTGAACTCTAGGCTAGAGTTCTGGTCCCAGAACTCTCCCTTCTTCCTCCTCACATACTCATTCTGTCCTTCAGCTACTATGTAGGCAAGATGAGAATCTGTCCCCTGCTGAGTCTAGTTCTAACACTTATGTCTGCTGTCAACAAGATACGTCTTCCCTGTGAATCTTTCAAATATTTGAGTGCCAATACTGAGGAATACCATACCCCATATCCCATATGTGCCATTGCCTGGCTATACTGTTCCATCAGAGAGCTGTTTTTCATTTCTCTAGGGCTATATTCTGAATGCCAGTGAGCTTCTGTGTGGCATGGTTCGGTAAGTCTTTCATAGTGCTTCTTGGGTGCTATGTTCAAAGGACAGTGCGCCTTGCCCACTTAAAGGTGTCGTGTTCACAGGCTCTGAGGATGCTCAGCAGCAGCCTTCGCTCAAGTTTCCCTCACAAGCCACACCAGGATACAGCATTTCACTTTGGCTATCAAGTACCTTTAGACCCAAAGGCACAAGAGCACTTATTCAAGAACTAGAAGTTCCTGGTATCCTCACCTCCACTCTCTTTCAGACATGGTCAAGAAGTCAAGAAACTTGGTATCAAAAGCACCCAAGGTATAAAGGTTCCATTAAATCAACAGCAAAAACAGTAACACATCCATACACAGAAATAATGCATGGCCTGCTCACAACTTAATCAGCTTTGACTTTCAAAAATTCCTGCAGGGGAGGCTGGAGAGATGGCTTAGTGGTTAAGGCACCTGCCTCCTAAGCCTAAGAACACCAGTTCCCATCTCCAGATCCCACATTTAGCCAGATGCAAAGTGACACAAGGGCGCAATGCTGCACTTGACCACAAGGGGGCGCATACATCTGGATTTTGTTCACTGCAGCTGAGAGGCTGCTGGAGTGCACATCTCTGTCTTCCTCTCCCTCTCTGTCTCTCTCCAAAAAAAAAAATTCCTGCAGGGGTTGGGGAGATGGATCAGTGGTCAGAGGCACCTACTTGCAAAGGTTGCTGGCCTCGGTTCTATTCCTCAGTACCCACATAAAGATCTCAACACAGCAAGAAACCCTGTCAAGACCACAGCTAAGATACCTTGAAGCTGTTCTCTGACCTACATAGGTACACACCCCCACACAAATATTTTAGAAAAATTCAAGCTGGAGTGATGGCTCAGTAGTTAAAGGCACTTACATGCAAAACCTGATGGCCCAGGTTTGATTTCCCAGTACCCACATAAAGCCAGATGTACCAAGTGATGAATGCATTTGGAGTTTATCTGCAGTGGCAGGAGGCCCTGGCACACCCATACTTACTCACTCACTCTCTCTCTCTCAAATGAATTAATTTTTAAAAAACCCTCTAAGACTTGTGATTTTCAAGTTTCACCAGACTAGCATCATAAGTTTCATACAAGAATTGTCAAAGACACAAATTCTTATATCTTACAGGAGGCCCTGTGTGTGTGTATGTGTGTATGCGCGCACACACACACATGCGTGCACACACATGTAAGGATTGGGGCCCAGCAACAGGAGTTTTAGCAGATCCTTCACGTAATCCTCATGTACACTGCCAGTCCAGGTTGCTTCTGGCGAGATCTGTGAAGGATTTCACAGTAGTGGCAGGATGCTCTCTCCCCTATGCAGGAGGACAGTCTCAGAATCCGAAGGGATCAACATGACTTTTCTTCTCATCACACTCTTCCAGCATCTGTGCTTTCCAAAAACAATGTCTGAGCCCTCCGGGTGTGGTGGCGTGTACCTTTAATCCCAGCACTCCGGAGGCAGAGGTAGGAGGATCGCTGTGAGTTCGAAGCCACACTGAGACTACATAGTGAATTCCAGGTTAGCCTGGGCTAGAGTGAGACCCTACCTCGAGAAATGAAAAACAAAACAAAACATATAAACAAAAAAATGATGTCTGGTAATCACCCTGTTCGTAGCCATACCATAGGAATTACAAAAAGCCTAGACCATAGTATATGTTGTTGTGGGTTAGAAGCAAAGAGCAGTGCCTATCCTTCTTGGAGAGACTGGCTCCGTCCCTTGCAGACCCCACTGCAGCTCTGCCTCCCTTCCCTCCCCACCCACACAACCCTCGCTCTCTGGCCCTTCACACTAGCAGGGATTCTTTTCTGTTTTCCTCTTCCTCCTTCACATTTTAACCTAGGAAGCTCCTCTTCTTTTGTTTTGTTTTGTTTTTCCAGGTAGGGGTTTCACTCTAGCCCAGACTAACCTGGAATTCACTTTGTAGTCTCAGGGTGGCTTCAAACTCATGGTGATCCTTTTACCTGCTCCTCCTGAGTGCTGGGATTAAAGGCTGCACCACCACGCCTGGCTCTTTCTTTCTTTCTTTTTTTTTTTCCTCTCCTTGTTTCAGTGAAGTTTCGTGTTTCTTAGCTTGGCTTTACTATTGCAAATTATGGCTCATTTTCAAGCATGGCTGCTGGCAAAGGAAGCCCTAGTGTTCATTATAGAGTCTGGCCTTTCATTCTGAATTGCCTTTCTAGGTACGCCTGTAGATTTCAAGTCTCTATTTTATAGTCTCACAAAAAAAGAATTTATGAATAATTTATTATTTCTTATTTCAAAATAAGAAGTTATTATTTTATGGTAAATTTGGAGGACTCATAACATCTACCAAGTTTTCTAATGACTCAAGACTCTTCTAAAACAAACAGCTCTACCATAACTAATAAATGAATTTAAAATACTTTAACTCTGATGTTTATATAGAAAGCAGGAAAAGAGAATAAAGAGAACATTTGTTGAGTAATTATTATGGGCCAGGAACTGTGCCACTGCTTATATATTTCATATAATCTCCATGACAACTTTGAAGTTAGATTAAAAAAAAAAAACAAAAAACCAGATGCTTTGGTAATTTGCTCAAGATCACAGGGAAGGGGCTCGGCTAGGAGACTGCTTTGTATGACCTAAAGTCCATTTACTTTCCCCATCACACAATGCAAGCACAAAAGAGTCCGAAAGGACTGGCGGGATAAAGAAGAAATGATCTACTCACATTGTTGTTGGTCACAGCAAAGTACTGCAAATTACTCAGATACTGGATTTCTTCTGGAATGAAGGTGAGGTGGTTGTAGCTGAGATCCAAATAATGTAGTTTGGTGCATAGAAAAAGCTGCAAGGGCAGATTCTCAATATTATTATGATCCAAAGAGAGCTGCTCTAGGTTTGATAAAGCCCCGATCTGGGCAGGAATATATGCAATGTTATTGTGCCACAACTTTAAGCAGGACAGATTCTGAAGGTGCTGAAAGCTAATGATCTCTTCCACAGTTTTAAGGTTATTTTCCTTTAAATCTAACTCGTGCAGGTTGTTCAGGCTGAAAATGGAGTGTGGAATGCGTTCCAGGTCACAGCTGATCAACTCCAGGCTTTTGAGATGGACCATCTTTTTCAAGTTGTTCAGCACCACCAGCTTGCTCCCCTCGTTATCAAGGGACAGCTTTTGAAGGGAAGGCAGGAGGTCTGTGATGACTTGGGGGATCCGGGACAGGCTGCTCTTCAGGTAGAGGGTCCTCAGGTTCTTTAAGTCTTGAAAACCCTCCAACTGCATGGTGCTCAGCTGCTCGGGGAGGACACAGCCCGACAGATAGAGTTCCTTGAGATTCTTCAGGTGGAATACCCAGCGTGGGATCTTTCCCATTTCTGTAAATTTCAGGCGGAGGATTTTTAAGTTCTCTTCTAGAAAGGCCAGCGCAGGGTGGTCTACCACCAGCGACGAATGGTATACGCGGAGCTCCTTGAGGTTGACCAGCTGGGACACAGCGGCGGGCAGCTTGACCTCGGGGATGAGCTCCAGGCTCAGGACTTCCATCTCCGTTAACTCGAAGACGTTGTCGGGCAGGCCGCTGAGCATGAAAAGGTGCAGCTCCATCTTGTCCTGGGAGTTCTTCACGAGCTTGCTCTTCAGTTTCTCCACCGTCCACTCGTTGTTGAGGTTGATCTGCTTCAGCTTGTTCTCGCTCACCTCCGACAGGAAGATGGAGAAGCGCTTGGAGTAGAGGGGGTCGTACTGGTCGGCGAGGTGCAGGATGAAGGCAAAGTCATTCTTGACGTCGGGAATGTCGCTGTAGTTGCTCTTCTCTCGGAGCGCCTCGAAGGAATATTGCTTCAGGGAGCTCCTCAGCATCCACCACAAGCTGTAGGAGGAGGTGAGACCATAGAGTATGACCAGAATGACATAAAATGAAGCCAGGACCTTAAAGATTTCCGCCAAGGAGTAGACACACTGGTAGCGCTTATATCCTGTAAATGCCTGCACGTCAATGGAACAGTCAATTTCAAGAGTAATGTAGCTTAAAAAATAGGGAACGTAAGTGACAATTAGGACAAACAGGACGACTTTGACTATGATCTGCTTCAGATACACTCGGTAGATAATGTCTTTCTGCTCCACATGCAGGCGGAATCTCTTGACTTTCTCAAAGATGGCTTTGGCCTGTTCGCCCTCCTTCTTGTCCAGGACACTGGAAGTCGGGCTCTCAATGCCAGCTGACTCCAAGCCCGGCTGTGAGTAGGGGAGTGACTGTTTGCTGGCATCGATCTCGGCTGAACACCCTGAGGTTGAAAGCAAAGTCTTGGATTTGGAGAGTTTCAGGGGCCTCACGGACTGCTCGGCCACCGTTTCGGACAGGGCGCGGGTGGTCCACGGCGAGTCGAAGCACTTGTGCAGGATGGCCACGAAATGCTCCAGCCTGGAACTGGTGCTGGGGTAGTGAAGCCAGAAGTTGCTGCAGGCTGCGAAGATGAGGGTGTGCAGAAGCACCAGGTAGGGGAAGAACTTGGCAAACCAGTGGAGCTGTTTCTCGTAACACACGGCGTCGATGTACGAGTACTGCTGCCGGTGGAGGTCATTCTGGATCCGCAGCGGCAGCGGCAGCAGCAGCGGCACATCCGAATTAGAAGACGTGTTCGCGCTGGCTCTCAGCAGGTCCCAAGGCACGGTGCAGTGACTGTCGAACTCCACCTTGCAAGGAAGACAGCACAGAACCCTGCTCTGCGTGAGCTGGAGAGCTCCAGCCAGCACGGCCACCAGCAGCATGATGAGGGTGATGTAGTACCAGAAGACGTCCCACCACGGTTTCAGTATGTGGTACGATGACTGGGCATCGGCTAAGCATTTCAGCTCTGTGAGAGTAATCATGACTTTCCCTTGTATGAGGACAGAAACTGGAGGAGGAAAGTGAAAGGAATACCACTGAGACAAGCACTCAAAGACACTTCCCACCCAACCCAAGACAGGGTCTCAGGTCTCGTGATCTTTCTGCTTCTACCTCCCAAAGTGCTGGGAGTACAAGCCTGTACCAACGCTCGCCACCAATATCCACTTTGCTCTCGGGCTTGTACATGAATAACCTACCCCAGAGGAGGCCTTTGGCTCAAGGGTAAAACCCAAAAAGAAGGATGCATCAAAAGAAGACACACAAGTGTTCTGGTTTCATTGGACAAGGGAACTGTAAAGTGCCTTCCGTGGAGGACCTTGGTGATAGCGAAATCTATAAAGGTGGTGGACCTTGGTGATAGTGAAATCTATAAAGGTGGTGGACCTTGGTGATAGCGAAATCTATAAAGGTGGTGGACCTTGGTGATAGCGAAATCTATAAAGGTGGTGGACCTTGGAGCAACTGGACAGTTACTTTCTGGATCTAAACTCCAGGGTGACTAAAAGTGGGAGCCAAGTTTTCTTCAAGTGACATTGGAAAAACTTGTTCTTGCACTGCTAATACCTGACAGTGGTGATTCCTAGCCACTAACCGTCTGAATAAGGGACTGGAGACATGGCTCAGCCACTAAAGGCACTTGCTGCAAAGCCTGATGGCCTGGGTTTGATTCCCCGGCACACCCACATAAAGATTGTGGCAGGAGGCCCTGGCTCACTCGTTCTCACATTCTCTTTCTCAAATAAATGAATAATTAAAAAAAAATTGTGGGTCTGAGAGATGGCTTAGCAGTTAAGGCACATGCCTGCGAAGCCTAAGGACCCTGGTTCAATTCTCCAGGTCCCACGTAAGCCAGATGCACATGGTGGCACATGCGTTTGGAGTTCGTCTGCAGTGGCTAGAGGCCCTGGCATGCCCATTCTCACACTCTCTCCCCCCCCTCTCTCTGTCTCAAATAAATAAAAATAAAAATCTTTTTAAAAATTCTGAATAAGATCCTTTCCTCCACCTATTCAGTGCTAGAGTATTGTTTCAGTCATGGCAAAGAAACTTCCTGAGCAAGATCTGCTTTCTGACAGTATCCCTTATACTTCAAGGAATGTACCCATTCATGCAAAGAACTGCCACCCCGTCTAATTCCCCTTTCTCTCCAAGCTACCATTCTGTAATGTAAGTATACAAGTGTTTAAAAGCTTAAAGAGCATTTAAAAGTTGAGAAATGACAGTAATGGCTTAGAAAGGAATGGTGAAGAAAACCCCCATTAGACTATCACAGGGAGCCGCTCGTGGTTAATGGCAATAATAATGAAGTACTAAAAGGGGTAAATGATAAAAGCACAGCTTGGCTTAGCAGTTAAGGTATTTGCCTGCAAAGCCAAAGGGTCCAGGTTTGATTCCCCAGGACCTATGTAAGCCAGATACACAAGGGGCACATGCATCTGGAGTTCGTTTGTAGTGGCTGGAGGCCCTGGTGCGCCCATTCTCTATCGTCTCTCTTCTATCTCTGTTTCTGCTTGCAAATAAATAAATAAATTTTTTTAAAAATCAAGATGGATTTTATATTTTCATAATGTAAAACATTCAGACAACACTTTTGAAAATTTATATGCTAGGCTTTCCTTAAAAATCATCTACGAGGTCTGGAGAGATGGCTTAGTGGTTAAGGCCCCTGCCTAGGAAGCCTAAGCACACCTGGTTGAATCTCCAGGCCCCACGTTTAGCCAGATGCAAAAGTGACGCAAGCGCTCAATGTTGCACATGCGTACAAGGGGCGCACGCGACAAGAGTTCATTCACAGCAGCTGAGAAGCCCTGGCGTGCCCATTCTCTCTCTGCCTCTTCCTCTTTCTCTCTCTCAAATTAAAAAAAAAAATCATCTACAAATGCTAATAGTAAAATCCAGACTGCTTATAAGATGTCAAAGAATAAGAAGGAAAAAGAAAAATTTGGAGATTACCAAATATCTGGTAAGGAACAAAAATCATGGTAACAGGGCTGGCGGGGGAGATGGTTTAGTGATTTGGGTGTTTGCTTGCCAAAGGACCCAGGTTTGATTCCCCAGGACCCACGTAAGCCAGATACACAAGGTGGTGCATGCTTCTGGAGTTCATTTGCAGCAGCTAAAGGCTCTAGTGCACCCATTCTCTCTGTCTCTCTCTCTCTGCTTCTTTCTCTTTTGCTCAAATAAATAAATAATTTTAAAAAAATTTTTAAAATCATGGTAGCATGTTAGCCTTTGCTGGGAGTACAGATCTAACCTAAGTCCAGGGGTTCTCTTGAGGCTTAAATTATTATCTTTCCAGGGTCACAGCTTCTCTCTTGGAATCCCATCACTGGTAGCATTTCTAGGTCAGCCCCTTTTGCTGTCATTAGACATGTCATTAGACAGCACCAGCTGCTGAGACCTCTTGTGTTGGCCATCCTCAGTCTATTCCTGACCATCTGACCACCTATTCCTGCACGGTCTCCACCTAGGAGGGTATCCCATGACTCCTTATTTTAACTCCAGTACCAAAGCACCATTTTCTGCCTATCTCTTCTCTGGAAATAATATTTTATAATATGGATGCAACTTCCTCCTCAGACCTGTGGCTTGATTATATAACTCTCTAGAGCTTGCTTCCTTTACCTCAAGTTAGTGGGTCTACCCTCAATTCTTCTTATTCTGCCTCATTTCCACTGTGGTTAACCATAACTATGTGTCAAAGCAAGACACAAAACAAGATTACATGAGATAAACAGAAAGTTCTGGTCTTAGACCTCAAACACCATCAACATGAGCAAAAGGGGGATTGTAGAAAACATAATGAAAGAACATATGAAAATACCCATGGACTTTAGCTGACAGGTATGCACAAGCCCAGCTAATCATGTGATGGTTTTTATGCTGTCACAGTGATTTAGAACCTCCGGTCATATTAACAGGTGGACCCAGACGAAGGGGGTGCAGTTTTGTACCTACTTAGTGACATCACACTTGGATGCCAATACTCGGTTACAGGTTAAAGATGAACTGGGAAAACAGGACACCTACTGGCTGCCATCTCAAATCATTCCCCATGGAGGAGCATGAGAGTTGATGCTATTCGGTGGGTATAAAAGATGACTGGGGAATTGGAGAATATGTCTACATTTTCAGGCGACTTCCTTGTTGTGGTGTAGCTATTTTCCCTGGACCTGACAGGACCATCTTCGTCATGGAGCAGATTGTTCTGGTGACCTACAGAACACCTTGGCCCAACACTCTTGCAAAGAAATGAGCAAAATATACAATGACAGCTGGGTCTCCAATAATAGTAATGGGGCTGTTAATACTGCCTTGTGGGGAGGGTCATCAGATCCTAATCTGATATTCCATTCCCAACTACAGATTTATGTGCAGTTTCACTAGATGGGGGTGACAGAATACAGAGGAAGGAGGGGGGACAAGGTGACCATACATGGTATTCTGGGGTGCAGCTTTCATGAGTCCTCATCTGTGCTGGGGTAGGTCTCTGGGTGACGTATCTATTTTAGATTCACCCATACTCCTGTAAGGAACCCCAATAAACTCACAGGATCACCACACTGGACTTGGATAGAATAATTTCTTTGATCTATCAGTAAATAGATGTTTCTTTCTTCCCCGGAAAAGTTACACAACATAACTCACAGATGAAAGCATATGCAGATTTGTCTTCGGCAGAATGAGTGGGTGGAAGGTTTATAAAGACGTGTGTCTGAAAAGTGTTTTGATGTTCTGAAGCAAGGACTCACGTAACTTAGGCTGGCTTCAAGCTTGCTGTCTAGCCAAGGCTTTCCTTGAACTCCTGATCCTCCTGCCTCTGTGTTCCAAGTGCTGTAATGACAGGCCTGTGCCGTTATACCCAGAGATCAAGTCATCTTCGACTCCATTTCTTGGTGGAACACCATAGAACTGGTGGCTCACTGAAAGAGCATGGCTCCCTGCCTCTACTTTGGTAGAGATGAATAAAATGACCATCCGTCAGGGATACTGCAAAGGGATTCCTCATAATGGTCAATGAGAATGAGGTGGGCTCTGAGGGCTTTTTTCAGCCTGAGTCCTGGAAGGGTCCTGAGAATCTAGGTATGAATCTGAAATTGTGGAATGCAAAGAGTTCAAGCAATGGTGAAGATATCTGACAGAGAATGGAGACTTACTTGGCAAAGAATACCGGACCCGGCATGGTCCAGAATAAACACTTTGAATATTTATACTTACTATTATGGAAAAAATAAATGAGATAAATCAGCTCCACTTCAGTCAGGAGGTCTACACCTTTTGAAGTTTCTTAGAAACACCATCTCTGAGTTTGTCTTCATTCTGTGAGAAAGCAGAAATATCTTTGAAGGCATTCCACTTGTTCAAATAAACATAAAATGATGGCGATAATGTTTCCTCTCCATCAAGAGATATAATTCCTTTCATAGGTCAGATTACTTTTCACACAGGGCACGTTCTGTCTAGACAGGACCCTGCCCACATGCATCAGACTGTACTTGAAATTCCTTTCAATTTCTGTAGATATTTCGGTGTGCTGTATTTTACATTCTGTATCTATAACACTTAGTTGTTCTCTAGTACCTTCCATATGTTAATTCTTCTTGCTCAGCCTCATACACAGCTGGTCTTGTTTACACTTGTCAGTAGGCTTATCAAATCATGTACTTTCAACACCCTGATTTAAAACCACACCATCTCCCCAAATAAGAAGACACAGAGCTCCAAAAATTTAGCCTGCCAATTTCATCAGAAATCAAATTAATAATGTTTTTTTCACACACAGCTCATCAATATAGCTGAATTTCCTCTGAAACTATAATATAGTCTTTGTGCTAGTATTATTTTGATTGGCTAGCAAAAGTCTCTCTCAACATCCGCTTCAGTCACTTGCGATCGTTATATTGCACATACGTTGATAAGCTTGAACTGTGAGAAAATTCTGAAATGTTAGCAATTTATTTCAATGTTGGGACTAGAACACAGGCCCTTACGCACGCTAGGAAAATGGTCTACCACTGAGCTATATCCACACCTTTGAATTTTTTTGAGTGTGGAAATTCTGCTTTTCAGTGTCTGTTGAAACCTCAAAAAGGTTTTCTGAGAGAAGGCTTTACATTTGCCCTGAAGATTTGTTCCTCTTTTAAAATTTATTAAGTGCCTGAAATCCAGCAAAGAGCCCTAACGCAAAACTGTATTCAAGCTGTTTATCAGCCATAATCTTGCGATGGGATCATTTCAAATATCAAATACCTGGACAAGTTTGAGATTTGCTCGGGGCTTATAAAAAAAAAGCCATGTATAAAACCTGCTTTATAGTTTAACAAGCACAGAGCAACTGTTTTTCAAGACAGAAGCCCAGCTAGAATGTGGGATGACCTAGCTGCGTCTGCATCCAGCAAGCATCGGGAAGTTTGGGGTGTAGCTCAGTGGTAGAGCATGTGTGCTTAACATATAGGAAGTGTGGGTTCAGTCCCTAGCACTGTCAAGAAAAGAAGTCTGAAACATTTATATAGTCTTCCATTGCGCCGTGGAGAAGAAGAATTTAATTCTAGCATGCTACTTTACTCCTTAGAAAGCCGGGCGTGGTGGCACATGCCTTCAATCCCAGCACTCGGGAGGCAGAGGTAGGAGGATCATTGTAAGTTCAAGGCCACCCTGAGAATACATAGTGAATTCCAGGCCAGCCTAGACTAAAGAGAAACCCTACCTTGAAAAACCATAAAAAACAAAAACAAAACCAAAAAAAAAACAATTCCTTAGACAACAGTCCCAACAAATATTAGAAATACGTTTGCTACTTCATAGGCAGTGTATTGATTATGTTCCATGTTACTGTGACAAAATGCCTGACAAAAGGCAACCTAAAACCAGGTATGGTGACTCACATCTATAAACCCAGCATTCTTGGAAGGCTGAGATGGAAGGATTGCCATGAGTTCAAAGCCAGCCTGAGCTACAGAGTGAGTTCCAGGTCAGCCTGGGCTAAAGTGAGACCCTGCTTCAGGGAGAAAGAAGAAAGAAAGAAAGAAAGAAAGAAAGAAAGAAAGAAAGAAAGAAAGAAAGAAAGGGAGGAAGGGAGGGAGGGAGGGAGGGAGGAAGGAAGGAGGGAGGGAAGGAAGGAGGGGAGGGGAAGGGGGAGGGAGGAGGGGAGGGGGGGAGGGAGGGGAGGGGGGAGGGGAGGGGAGGGGAGGGGAGGGGAGGGGAGGGGAAGGGAGGGGAGGGAGGGGGGGAGGGGAGGGGAGAGGAGAGGAGGGGAGGAGAGGAGAGGAGAGAGGAGGAGAGGAGAGGAGGAAAGGAAAGGAAAGGAAAGGAAAGGAAAGGAAAGGAAAGGAAAGGAAAGGAAAGGAAAGGAAAAGAAAGTTAAAGGTGCCTGCTTGCAAAGCCTGATGGCTTGAGTTCAATTCCCCACATAAAGCCAGATGCACAAGGTAGTACATGCATCTGGAGTTTGTTTGCAGTAGCAAGAGGCCCTGGCATACCCATTCCTTTTCTCTCATTCATTCATTCATCCATTCATTCTCTCTCTCCTTCTCCTGGCAAATAAATAAAACGTTTAGGGCTGGAGAGATGTCTTAGTGGTTAAGTCACTTGCCTGTGAAGCTTAAGGACTTAGGTTCAGCTCTTCAGAACCCACATAAGCCACATGCATATGGTGGCACATGCGCCTGGAGTATATTTGCACTCTCTCTCTAATAAATAAATACAAACAATAAAATAAGATATTTAGAAAAAAATCCATTACTGTGGTCTAATGTCTGTTTTCCTACTTTTATTTATTTTTATTTATTTATTTTTTTTGGAGAGAGACACACAGAGAGAGAGAGAGAGAGAGAGAGAGAGAGAGAGGAAGACAGATGGGCGCGCCAGCAGTGTCTCAGCTGCTGAGAACGAAATCCAGATGTGTGCGCCCCCTTGTGGTCAAGTGCAGCATTGAGCCCTTGAGTCACTTTGCATCTGGCTAAACGTGGGACCTGGAGATTGGAACTGCTGGAGATTGGAACCAGGATTCTTAGGCTTAGGAGGCAGGCGCCTTAACCGCTAAACCATCTCTCAGCCCTGTTTTCCTACTTTTAAAGAAGATTTTGTTTCACATCAATTTCTTTCTTGCTTGTAATAAGTCACTGAGAGAAAGAGCAGTCTTTTTTTCCATATTATACACATCAACAATAAGACGAGCCTAAAACATTTACCTTTCTTAAAATCATAAAACCCTCCAAAAAATTACAACTGAGACTTTGGAATTCAAATTCAAAGTTTTATCCACACGAGACTGCATGGCCTCAGCAAATCCAATTAACTATGGCACTTTTTTCTCAGAAGCTAGAGAAAAAGCTCTTCAGCTCTTTCCCCAGCATCTGCATTATAACTAAGTTCTATTATAATCCTGAAAAACAAGAATGCAAGTGTAGTTCCATACATAATGACACCGTTATATACCATGTCATTAATCCATGCTCATAGCTAAATATCTTACTGCTAAATATTTTCTACTGAACTCAGAAGACTTAATATTTCAATGCATGGCATCTGGATTTAAGGACACATGGAAAGGTTTAAGCATTCTGACATCAAATGCTGCTAATTTTTCTAATCGAAGTGCTTAACCAGAGTTAGAGCTGTGACGCCAGCTGACACTGCGTGCCTCGAACCTCTTTTCCACACCACATTTTGGCAAACAATAAGCCTTCAATCCAAGTGAGAGCCCCATTTCTAATACACAAATACATTAAATCAGTTCAAAGACATAATGTTAAGAGCAATGGATTTTATGGTCCTAATACCATTCCTTGAGCTTTTAAATCTCATTAAAAAGTCATCAGAGCTCTTCAAAGCACATGAATTCATCTGACAAGCTCATCCCAAAGTCTCTAAGACTGCAACAACAACAACACTCAAGTTAGGCATCTTTATTTCCCAGTAGTCCTTTTACTTTGAAAGCATTTCCAAAATAACCAGGAGGGGAGGGGGGAGGATAAACAAATGATGACCAGATGGTTTTTCTGGTCATTGTATGCTGAGAACTCTTCGCTGCTTCAAAGACCTCTGCTGCTGGTCCTAGGCAAGCAATTGAAAATGGGGGTTTTCTCCACTAGCCTTACTGGAAAATTAATCTAAAAACCTTCTTACATTCTGCCAAAACCTTCCTTTGGGGGCTGGAGAGATTTCTCAGTGGATAAGGCATTTGCCAGCAAATCCTAATGACCTGGATTTGATTCCCCACATAAAGCCAAGATGCACAAAGTTTGTTTGCAGAGGCTGGAAGCTCTGGTGTGCCCATTCTCTCTGACTCTCTTCGCTCATGTTCTCTCTCTCTCTCTTTCTCTCTGCTTGCAAATAAATCAATAAAATTATTTAAAAATAAAAAATGAAACAAAAAAAAAAAACCCTTCCTGGGGCTGGAGAGATAGCTTAGTGGTTAAGGTGTTTGCCTGTAAAGCCAAAGGATCTTGGTTCGACTCCCCAGGACCCACATAAGCCAGATGCACAAGGTGGTACGTGAGTCTGGAGATTGTTTGCAGTGGCTGGAGACCCTGATGCACCCATTCTCTCTCTCTCTCTCTCTCTCTCTCTCTCTCTGCTTCTTTCTCTCTCATTCTCTCTAAAGAAATGAATAACTAAAATTTAATTTTTTTTAAAAAACCCTCAGTTCCTATCTGGATATTTCCTGGTTCTTCCTAACTTCTACCTGAAATCACAATCATCTCCAGGCTCTCTCCCCAGGACCTAGACAGCGGAGTGTTTTCCCTCTCTTCGTTGTACCAATAATCTCTCTCCCTACTCCTTAAAAATCTATAGTGAAACCATTTGCCTTTCTCATGTACTCGTACATGACCACTAGCAGGGACACTTCATAGACCGGCATCTGTTCAGGACCAGGGACTATACCTAAGGCCAGGTACATGCTAGCACGTGGTAGAGGCAAATGTTCTGCCACTGAGCCATATCCCCAGTCTAGACCAGTGTCCTTATGTCCCTTTGCAGTTCTTTCACATCCTGTTAGTACAGGGACTTTCTGAAAAGCAACATCCTTTTGCACATACTTGTAGTTGTGAGATCTTAAAAGAAACTATGAGTTTTATCAAATAGTGTTTCTCTAACATTAGAGTGTCTGTTAAAAAAAAAGTCACTGAGGGCTGGAGAGATGGTTTAGCGGTTAAGGTACTTGCCTGTGAAGCCTAAGGACCGTGTTCAACTCTCCAGATCCCAGGTAAGCCAGACGCAGAAGGTGACAAGCATTCAAGGTCACACATGCACCCAAGGGGGCACATGTGTCTGGAGTTCAATTGCAGTGGCTGAAGGCCCTGGTGTGCCAATTCTCTTTCCCTCTCTCATAAAAACATTAAAAAACTTTAAAAAAATCACTGAGAGCTTTTTAAAACACAAAGCAGTAGATCCCATCCTCACCGTTTGATTCATTACACTGGGTGTTGTACCAAATTCCTAGTCAATGTAGCTGCTATTGGCACAAGGGCCATAGTTTGAGGGTAATAACACCGTGACAAATTCTCACAGAGAAATTCAAATGGTCTGAGGTGAGGAAAAAGCTCTTATTGAACTGGCAATAATTAATTTGGGAAAAGTACCTAAATCTTCAGTCTACGTGGAAGTTGCTCTAAGATGTCCATAGGGTTCCCTCCTCTCCAAAGACTACAAAGAGCACACTCTACCTTCTCCTATGTGAAGTCGTCAGAGATACGGGGAAGTGAGGGAGTAGAATGGGAAGTTATGGAGCAAGAGAGATTGGCAGGTGGATGACGGAGGAGGGATTTGAGATAAGTAGTCAGATCAAAGGTGGTTTTTTTTTTTTTTTTTTTGGTTTTCCGAGGTAGGGTCTCACTCTAGCTCAGGCTGACCTGGAATTCACTATGTAGTCTCAGGGTGCCCTTGAACTCACAGTGATCCTCCTACCTCTGCCTCCCCAGTGCTAGGATTAAAGGCATGCACCACCACACCCAGCTCCAAAGTGTATTTCCATCATTGGGCTGAGAAATAACAAGAAAACTTTCTCAGGTTTTAAAAGAAAATAAAGCATGAAATAAATAGTCACAACTAACACTGTCTATCTTGAAGGTCGTCCTCTAAAAGCCATGTGCTGGAAGCTGGTGCCTCAGCCCATGTCACTATTAGGAAGTGGTGGCAGAATGCAATTTAAGAGGTGGGAGGAAGTTAGGTCATTGTGGGGTGCTGCTAAAGGGGATATTATAATCTGGGCTCCTTCCTGTTCTCTCACTTTCTGGCCACCATAAGGTGAACAATTGCTTCTTCCCATGTTCCTACCTCAATGTGCTGGCTTACCCAAAGTGGTCATTAACAATGGATGAAACCTCCAAAACCATGACCCAAAATATGCCTTGCTCTTTGTATTGTTGAGTATCTCAAGCATTTTGTCATAGAACAAGAAGCTAGCGAACAGAGTCAGTGTAAACTGAAATTCAACACTAATCGACAACATCAGTGTTGCAGTCATCTTCTTGTTGCTAGGATAAAACACCTGGCCAGAAGCAGCTCTGATGGGAGGAAAGGGTTTATTTCCGTTTATAGTCTCGAGGGAAAGTTTCAACATAGCAGGGAAAGTGCGGCAGACAGCTGGGCTCATCTTGCACTTATCAACAGCAGGCCAGGAGCAGCTAGAGTGAGCTAGCTAGCATCGGCAAGCTGTGCTCGTAAACCTTAAGGTCCATGCCCCCCCGCCCCCCGCAACATACCTCCAACAAGCTCCACCTCCCAAATTTCCGCCTGCTGGGGACGGAGCATTCAGACATATACATCTGTGGGTGACATTTTATCAGAGAGAAGTCCATATAAAACATAGGAGTTAGGGCTGGAGAGATAGTTCAGTGGTTAAGGCGTGTGCCTGCGAAGTCTAAGGACCCATGTTCGACTCTCTGGATCCCACACAAGCCAGACACACAAACGTGAGGCAAGTGCAAGATCGCACATGCCCACTAGGTGGCGCAAGCATCTGGAGTTCGATTTCAGTGGCTGAGGCCCTGGTGTAATTCTCTCTCTCTCTGTTTCTCTACAAAAAGGGGGGGGGTAGCCTGGAGAGATGGCTTAGCCTACAAAGCCAAATGATTCCGGTTCAATTCTCCAGGACCCACATAAGCCAGATGCACAAAGGGGCACATGCATCTGGAGTTCATCTGCAGGCCCTGATGTACCCATTCTCTATCTGCTTCTCTCTCTTTCTCTCTCTCAAATAAATAAATAGAAATATATTTTTAAAAAAGAAACATGGGAGTTAAATAGATTCTGAGTTTGATTTGTTTTAAATTTTATTTATCCATTTTGAGACAGAGAGAGAGAGAGAGAGAGACAGACAGACAGACAGACAGACAGACATAGAGAGAATGGGTGCACCATGGCCTCCAGCCAATGCAAATGAATTCTAGATGCATACACCTGCTTGTGCATCTGGCTTATGTGGGTCCTAGGGAATCAAACCTGAGTCCTTAGGCTTCGCAGGCAAACATCTTAACTGCTAAGCCATCTCTCCAGCCCGGTATTTTAATTTTATTATAGTATAACTTACAGTTTCTAGCACATGGTCTGTAATCAATATTTCTAAAATAAGCTAGATGCACAAAAATGCAAATTGAAGGAAAAAATACAGGTGTTTATGTAGGGTGGATTTAAAGTGACAGAACCTATGGCTTGGTCTGAGCTGTGGCAGAGTAGAAGCCAGCAGTCTATGAATGGGAGGATTTGGACTAATTGCTTGCATATTTCATACTTAATGGCTCAAAATCTGTTAGGATTTTATTTCTTGAATTTTTTGTGGGTGGTTACTTAATAATGCTGGGCAACACAAAGATTACTGGAAGACTTACAATGTCCTCATTTACTAGGCTGGCAGCTGGAGCTAACCACGGGCTGAAAGTTCCTTCATGAGATGATGTTGGGCTTTGAGTACTGTCAAAAAGCACACTGGCTGGGTTCTGAGATGGGGTCTTACAAGCCCCAAAGTGAATGCTACTCTTCCTTTCTTCTTCCTCCCTCCGTCCCTCCCTCCCTCCCTCCCTCTCTTTCTCTCTTTCTCTCTTTCTCTCTCTCTCTCTCTCTCTCTCTCTCTCTCTTTCTCTCTTTCTTTCTTTCTTTCTTTCTTTCTTTCTTTCTTTCTTTCTTTCTTTCTTTCTTTCTTTCTTTCTTTCAGAGAAAATGAGTATGCCAGGGCCTCTAACCACTGCAAACGAACACCAGATACATGCATCACCTTCTGCATCTGGCTTATATGGACACTGGGGAATCCAACCTTGGCCCTTAGGCTTAGCAGGTAAGCACCAAAACTACTAAGCCATCTCTCCAGCACAACAAATCTTTTAAGTCATAACATTTAAGCCACCCAATGGGAAGAAAGGGGACAATGGAGACAACAGTGTCTGTTTTACACCACTGAGTGGGACCCCCTCTCTGTAAAGAAACATGGGTATAGGCTATTAAAAAGGAAAGGACAGAATATTTGAATCTATGAAGTTCTGTATTTAAAAATCTATTGCAGACGAACTCCAGATGCATGCGCCCCCTTGTGCCCATGTGCGACACAGCATGCTTGCGTCACTGGGCATCTGGTTTACATGGAACATGAGTCCTTAGGCTTGGCAGGCAAGTGCCTTAACTGCTACGCCATCTGTCCAGCCCTGTTTTTTAAATTATGTATTTTAATCAGGGTTTCATTATGTAGTCCAGACTGACCTGGTTCTCATAAGACTCCTATGACCTTCTTATCTCATTCGGCTGAGTCCACACTGACTCTATCATGTGTTCTAAATGAAAAGAGTTGCAGTACATGGACTGCAATGTCAAAACATGAGTTACAAATGGTGGGATAATTCTTTTTTAATTAATTAATGAATTTGCAAGCATAGAGAGACAGAAAGAAGAGAGAGGGGTAGAGAGAGAATGGGCATGCTAGGGCATCTACCCACTGCAAACGAACTCCAGATGCATGTGCTACCCTTAGCATCTGGCTTTACCTGGGTATAGAGGAATCAAACCTGGTTCGTCAGGTTCCATAGGCAAACACATAAACCACTGAGTCATCTCTTCAGCCCCAAATGGTGGGATAATTCTTAATCGTCACTTCTCATTGTTTCAAAGAACATTCTCCTGACTGCGTCCCTATAGCCCATGAAAAAAACCCAAAATAGAGTAGAGCTACACCCAGGCCCTTCACAGTCTGCTTGAATCATACGACTGTCCTTTTGGAGCCAAGTAGAGGGAAGACATCATCATTCTGTGGCTATCATGCTATCACAAGTGACCTTATATTCACAGAGCAGTCACGTGGACTCTTTAATACAGGAAGATACGATAGAAATCAAAGTCCATTCTTGACTGAATAAATAAGGAAACAAGTTCAGAAGAGTGTAAACAGTTTCACTATGGCCATAAGGTAATAAATAGAACAGGGACTAATGGACAAGGGGTCCAGTTTAAGAACTGGGGGCTGGAGAGATCACTCAGCAGTAAGGCACTTGCCGGCAAAGCCAACAACCCAGGTTCAAATCTCTAGTACACGTGTAAAGCCAGATACACACTAGCACATGCAACTGGAGTTCATTTGCAGTGGCTGAAAGTCCTTGTGCACCCATTCTCCCTCCCTCCCCCCCTCTCTCTGTTTCTCTTCTCTCTGGTTACAAACAAATAAATAAAAATTTAAAAAAATAGAATTGAGGGCTGGAGGGATGGCTTAGCATTTAAGGCATTTGCTTGCAAAGTCAGAGGACCCAGGTTCGACTCCCAGGGACCCACGTAAGCCAGATGCACAAGGTGGCACATGCATCTGGAGTTCGTTTGCAGTGTCTGGAGGCCCTGGAGCACCCATTCTCTCTCTCTTTCTTTCTGTCTTTCTGACTCTGTCAAATAAATTAAAAAAACTTTAAAAAATAAAAAAAATTAAAAATTTAAAAAGAGTTGGGATAGCATCAATTCTGGTCACCTGGAGTAATTAATCATAGGCCTTCCTTAGAAACACGAAGCTCCATATATTGCATAGGAAATATTTATGTATATATACACATGTAAATATAAATCAAAATAAAAGAGAGGTTTTTAGATCTGGGCAGACAAATCAGTGTACTTGAGAAATACTTTAAAGCATCATTCAGCCATTAATCTAAATATTTTCTCTAAAGTTAACATTTATATATTCAAATATGGAAGCCAAGTATTAAGAAGTCAGAAGTGATGAGGTCTCGCCTCAGCTGTCCTAGGACTTCCATAGTGTCGTAGAAAGAAAACATGCATAGCTGAAAGTCACAGCACACACCATCGTCTACCGTCCTCGCAGTGAGTAAATGAGTGGGATGATGGGGTAAACCGAGCAGACGTTATGGTGGGCTCTTAAAGACAAAATGCACAGAGAATGGTTGGGACATTCTTCAACAGCAGCACAATCAAAGAAAGATTGGGAATTTGGGCTGTTTGTGCAACAAGACTTAGAATTCCCGTAAGCAACAGTTCTAGGTCTTAGAAAAGTAAGAGTGTGTAAGACAGGCGATGAGCCAGGGATAGAGCTCAGTGGTAGAGCACTTGCCTGGCATATGCAAGGCCCTAGGTTCACTAGCCAGGAACACAACAAAATAACTAACTAGGACAAGTCTTGTACTTTTTTTTTTTTTTTTTTTTTTTTTTTGATTTTTCGAGGTAGGGTCTCACTCTGGCTCAGGCTGACCTGGAATTCACTATGCAGTCTCAGGGTGGCCTCGAACTCTCAGTGATCCTCCTACCTCTGCCTCCCGAGTGCTGGGATTAAAGGCGTGCGCCACCACACCCGGCTAAGTCTTTTACTTTTATAAATTTTCCTGAGTAGTGTGAGAAGAGACAGTCACCAAGGCCACAAACGGGTTAGAATATAAACCTGCTTTAGCCTGAGTGGTCAGGGCAGGCTGCTTTGGGGGCTAATCATTAGAACAGAGATGGCAATGTGGTCGGTGGATCATCCTAGGCAGGGAGAACAAGCTTAGGATGTGCGAGGACCAAAAAGGAAGTGTGGCTGCAATGTCATGAGCCAAGGGAAAGGAGGAGAGTGACAGTGTGTCTGTCACCAAGGTGAAGAGCCTGGGTAAGAAATAACCCAGGAGGGCTGGAGATATGGCTTAGCAGTTAAACGCTTGCCTGTGAAGCCTAAGGACCCCGGTTCGAGGCTCGATTCCCCAGTACCCACGTAAGTCAGGTGTACAAAGTGGCGCATGTATCTGGAGTTCGTTTGCAGTGACTGGAGGCCCTGGTGTGTCCATTCTCTCTCTTTCTCTCTCTCTCTCTGTCTGTCAGTCTCAAATAAATAAATAAATAAAAATTATTTTAAAAGAAATAACCCAGGAGTGACAGAAAAGTCATTCATTGCAGGCTCATAAGCAGAGCCTGTTATGTGCTTAAAACAAATTCAGTCAGCTCAATGAATCAGCACAAAGTATGAATATACACCCTAAAAGAAAGAATTTTTTTAAATATTTTATTTTTATTTATTTTGAGAGAAAGAAGCCGAGAGAGGCAGGGGAGCAGACAGAGAGGGAATGGGCATGCCAAGGCCTCCAGCCACTGCAAACAAACTCTAGACACATGTGCCACCTTGTGCATCTGGCTTATGTGGGTCCTGGGGAATCAATTGCACCTGGGTCCTTTAGCTTTGCAGGCAAGTGCCTTAACCACTAGGCCATTTCTCTAGCCCAAAAGAATTTTGATCTTTACAAAAAGAAGATGGTTAAGAATGTAGCAGCGACAGATACATTGTCCTGACCAGGGAGTCCCCTGGACTGTCTGTTCGGAGCTGGGGTAATACTTTTAAGACAGGCGACAGTCACGATGCTGGACAGCAGCGCTGCTCAGTGTAGTGCACACACTTGTCTGCTACCATCCAATGGCAAAAGCTTCCCCACAGAGCTAACTTAAGATTAGTCTCCCACAGTTAGCAAGAGAGAATGATATTAGCAAGGAGCAAGAGTATACAGAGCTTATTTCTGGCTCTTCTGCTCAGGAAAACATGACCATCTTTTACTTAAGAAATATGGCAAATGGCTCCTAAGTGTGATGAAGAAAGCTAGCTGAGGCCAAAATCAGTACGACAGACATAGATGCTAAGTCTCTCATAGACATTATTATAGTTCCTTGATCTTTAATAGTAAAAATGTTAAGAAAGCAACATATCAGGGCTGGAGAGATGGCTTAGCAGTTAAGGCGTTAGCCTGCAAGGCCAAAGGATCCTGGTTCAACTCTCTAGGACCCATGTAAGCCAGATGCACAAGGGGACACATGCATCTGGAGTTTGTTTGCAGTGGCTGGAGGCCCTGGCATGCCATTCTCTCTGTCTTTCTCTCTCTGCTTCTTTCTCTCTCTCAAATAAATAAATAAATAAATAAATAAATAAATAAATAAATAATTTTTTAAAAAACCAACATATCAAACATGTACAAACATGTACATTTCTGCTTATAAAACCAAAAAGGCCAGGAAAAATGACATTTTAAAAAAATTTTATTTATTTGCAAAAGGAGAGAGAGAGAGAGGAGAGAGAGAATGGGCACACCAGGGACTCTTGCCATTGCAAATAAACTTCCGATGCATGTAATACTTTGTGCATCTGACTTTATGTGGGTACAGGGGAGCTGAACTTTGAGTCAGCAGGCTTTATAAGCCAGTGCCTTTAATTGCTGAGCCATCTCTCCAGTCCAGAAAGATGACATTTTAATTAAAATACATACAGGCTTAAATTTCTGTTCAACTGCTTTAAAAATATCAAAAGGATTTTACTCAAAACATCTGTAAGAACAGTAACCTTTATAATTTTTTCTATTTTACTGCCCCAAGCTACCAACTTAATTGTGACGATCGTTGCCATGTGTTCACAATTGAGGATGTTCATCTTACCCTATGAAGGCTGGTCAACTGGAAACTGTGTAGTTAAGTTTCAATTTGAGGATTTCCTAAAGAGAAATCATAAACATACTGTCACGCTTTATGCATCACAGGGCTGCAAGAACTTACAGTGTTGTAGAATTTCCAACACATTTGAGAGTTCTGTGTAACATACAAAAGATAACCTTTGGAGCAGAAGTGGGTGGATTGCTGTGAGTTCAAGGTCACCCTGAAACTATATAGTGAATTCCAGGTTATCCTGGACTACAGTGAGACCCTACGCAAAACAAAACAAAAAAGATAACTTTTTAAAAAAACTAAATAAAGGTGTTTGCTGATACCCAGGGAGAGAAATAAATCACAAGCACATCACATGTTATATATTTCATCTCATCACACAGGAACTGACAAGGCACAAAATATGAACATTAATTTTTTATTAATTTGCATATGTGTGTATATGTATGTATATGTATATGTGTATGTATATATATATATGTGTATATATATATACACACACACATATATATACATATATATATATACACACACACACACACACACACACATACACACCCCAGGGTCTCTTAATACTAAAAACAAATGCCAGATGCATGCACCACTTTTGGGTCTGGCTTTACATGGGTGCTAGGGAATTGAACCCAGACTGTCAAGCTTTGCATGCAAGCATCTTCAATTGCTGAGCTACCTCCCCAGCCCCAAGAACAAGAAATTTTTTAAAGAATTTATTTTTATTTAGTTATTTATTAGAGACAAAGACAAGGAGAGAGAGAGAGTGAGAGTGAGAATGGGCATGCCAGGGCCTCTAGCCACTGCAAATGAACTCCAGACGCATGTGCCACCATGTGCATCTGGCTTATGTGGGACCTAGAGAATTGAGCCTGGCTTCTTAGGCTTTGCAGGCATGCACCTTAACTGCTAAGCTATCTCTCCAGCTCCAAGAACAGGAAGTTTTTTTTTAACACAGAATGAAGTATTATATGTAAGGCATATATCTGTATTATATCTATATCTGTATTTTTTATTTTTTAATGAATAAAAGAAAAACTCAATGAAAATATCTGTGCTTTTAAAATAGTAAAAACACAGTAGGACAAAGAATTAATATTAGAAATAGTTTTCTCTATCCAGCTTTGTTGTTTTTATTGGTCCCTGACCTGTTAGTATATGCCATTATGCCATTGTAAAGTTCAATGGCACAATTTTGAGATTTACTGCTGCCCTCATATATCATGGGATTGCTGATGTTATTAAATTTTCTTTAAACATCATTTAAAAAATTATTTATTTGAGACAGAGAGAGTGGAGAGAAAGAGAATGGGCACACCAGGGCATCTAGCCACTGCAAATGAACTCCAGATGCGTGTGTCACCATGTGCATCTGGCTTATGTTGGACCTGGAGAATTGAGCCTGGGTCCTTAGGCTTCGAAGACAAGCACCTTAACCACTTAGTCATCTCTCCAGCCCTAAACATCACTTTTGATAGAAGCATAATAGTTCATACATGGCAATGTAGTTCAGACACATGGCAAAATAGTTCATGCACAGCTTTATAATATGTAATGCCAAATAATTTTTTGTTCCAAACTTACACTAATAATCTTGCCTATAGTTGTGTATCAGTAGCACTCTGAGCAGATTAGGAATTATCAATGCAATTCCACAAAAACCTTTTCTGATTCCACCTTCTTTTGCATTTCTAGTTGTCAATTTCCCATCATGTGTATTAAGACGTCCCATTTCTCTCTTCTATTTAAATTTACCTCAACCAGAGGAATGTTGTGCTGAGAAGATATAAATGTAGAATTTAATGAAAGCTGTCATAATGACTCCTTGTCATCTCGGGACGAAGCCACTGCTGTTAACCGAAGGGATCAACACAATGCGGCTAAGTCTCTTTATCCAGACTAAACGAATCATTAAAACTAATTTTAGAAACTGTTGCAAAAGTTATCCTCTTTTTTCCTCCTCAGCAGAACACAGAAGTACCAAGCTGGAGGAATGAAATGTGAAAATCCTAAACAGCAAGGCTTCTGAGAATAGAATAAATCACCCATATCAAGCGGGATAAAAACAGGACAAAGACTGTCACAGCAATTCTGACAGACCAGCTGCGGGAGACAGGCGACAGCTATGCTAATGAGTGTTACCAAACCAGCTCCATCTACTCCCTCAAAAGCACTTTTTCCTCCCCAGAGATTGGACACAGCATGTGTGTATTTTAACTTCGAACGTTAGTTCCAAGATAACCTAAAAAGAACGTATTCTGGAAGATGTGGAAGTCACAAACATAATTCTCGGAGACCCCTCCTGCCTTAAGAGAGCTCCCTTCAGAAGGTCCCTATTGAGGGACATCAGAAAATCCGTCCAGGTAACACAAGTGAGGAGGATTAAGGAGCAGTAGGTAGCCGCCAGCTTTCAGACAGAAAGCCAACCCCAAGTGGCTGACACTGACCAAGCCTCAAAGCTGCACATGGCTTTCCATTTGTAATGATGTGTTGTCTCACAATGATAAGTGCAAAAAAAAAAAAAAAAAAAAAAAAATCACAAAGAAACGATCTACCAAAAAGCCAAGAACCTCTCTTTAGGGCTGGAGAGATGGCTTAGCGGTTAAGGCACACGCCTGTGAAGCCTAAGGACCCAGGTTTGATTTTCCAAGTTCCACATAAGCCAGATCCACAAGGTGGTGCATGCATCAGAAGTTTGTTTGCAGTGGCTAGACACTCTGGTGCTTTCTCTCTAATAAATAAAATTAAATTAAAATTAAAAAAAAAACAGATTAAAAAAAAAAAAGAACCTCTCTTTAGTTTTCTTGGAGTTCTGAGGATGAAATCCTGGGTGGGCCTCGAGCACCCTAAGTAGCTCGGTTTAACTGGAAGTGTACTTGAATACTCGGTCCCCAGCTGCTGGTGCTATTTGGAAGGGTTGTGGAGCCGGTAGGAGGCACAGCCTTGCGGGAGGAAGTGGGTCACTGGGGACGGGCCTTAAGGTTTTATAGCTTGGCCTCATTTCCGGTATGCTTTTAGCTTCTTGACTCTGGATGCCAATGTGACCAGCCGGCTTCCTGATCCTGGCCATGGAACGTATCCCCTGGAGCCCGAAGCTGAATAACTCTTTTCCTTTAAGGTATTTGTTCACAGCAATGAGTAATGTAATATACCAGGAAAGTGTTTTGCCACTGAGTTACAATCCCATGGCTCGGTCATGGAAATAGAGATAGCTCTGAGATGGCATTTTGTTGGGCAGCTATTGTGGTGATCACTACAGTGTGTCCTCACTCGGCCTTATGTACGAATCTGTACGCTTTAGGCTTTGGATATGTAAAATCAGTGAGAAGAATTTGAAAGCAAAAACCTGAAAAACGGACATTCTACCACATCAGCTATATCATTATGGGGTCCTAGAATAGCCTCTATGAGCTTTTTGTATATTTATTTATTTTTGTTTATTCAAGGTAGGGTCTCACTCTAGCTCAGGCTACCTGGAATTCACTATGTGGTCTCAGGCTGGCCTTGAACTTGCAGTGATCCTCCTACCTCTGCCTCCCGAGTGCCAGGATTAAAGGCGTGCGCCACCACGCCCGGATTTTTCTATGAGCTTTTCTAGTCACACAGGCTCAGTTCCAGGCTCTTGTGTCTGTTCCTGGGAAGCACACGCTGCTTTCTGCTAAGCCACTGCCTCGGGTTCCTGAGGGCTGGGGCAGTCTCTGGCTTACCTGTACTTCGGGGGTCTCTCCCAGAGGATCCTTCCCAAGCTAGAATAAAAGGTATTGAAAGACTGTAGGGAAAGATGAGGAACCTGGTCGCTACTTCTTTCTGGTCGGTTGTGATACTGGGAACTGACAAAAGGGGAACCCAGAAGAGCTAGCATACCAATGCTCCCTCTGCCCTCTCAAAGAAATAAGCAAAAATGTCTTTAAAAAATAAAATGTCGTGAATAAATATCTAAAGGAGAGAATTCTGCACTAAACTATTAATGTGCTCTAAGCAATAAGAGGTGAGTTTGCCTAGGGAATCCCATGTCTGGCCTTATTCCCAAATGCACCATGAGTGTTTTGGTAAAGGCCATGTTGAGGGTAAGCAAGACATTGGACCAGGGTTCATTACCACGTTAGGAACCTAGGGTCTGGAGATGGCCTGACTTTCAGAATAATCTGTGAACAGAATTAGTGCTCACAGACGGTGAGTCTGCAAAGACAGTGGCAGGGACAGTGAGGACGCTCATCAGCCCAAAGCAGGTGCAGAGACCAGAAGCAGCGGCTAAGCCCTCACCTCCAGGAAGAATTCTTGCCAAATCTGAAAGCAGAACTGCTGTCAAGTTCATCCAGACAGGCTACATTAGAGTGACTGCGAGTCATTTTGAATCAGTGATGGACCACTGAACAAATGCCATAGCCCTCCTAAATGACCCTAACAGCTTACTGAGTTGTGAGCTCACAATTGCTCTTTTGTACAAGTTAGCCTTCTCATGTCAGAGGAATAATGCTGAGATGGAACTAGCAAGGTAAGACTCCAACACGCATGTTTCATAGCTCCCTGTGCTTGGCCTTCCCTCAAGACCTGCTCTGGAGGACAAAGACCTCTCTTGTCTTCTCAGGGCCTGTCATGTTGGTTGCTCTATCAATGTTCAAAGTCCACAACCCTAAGTGGATCAAGTTGACAATCTCTCACGCCCTTAAATAGTTTTAGTTTCCCACAGCCAATCACTTCTGGTAGCAATTGCTGTAAAAAGTGCTGTGCCTGGCCTGGAGAGATGGCTCGGTGGTTAAGGTGCTTGCCTGCAAAACCTTATCATCTGGGTTCAATTCCCTCGTTCCCATGTAAACCCTGATGCACAATGTGTACATGTGTCTGGAGTTCATCTGCAGAGGCTAAATGGCCTGGGGTGTCCATGCTATCTGTCTGTCTCTATGTCCCTCTCTTCTTAAAAGAATAGATAAATAAATAAATAAATAAATAAATAATAAAAATATTTTAAAAGGCCAGGTGTGGTGGCACACACTTTCAATCCCAGCACTCAGGAGGCAGAGGTAATAGTGAATTCCAGGTCAGCCTAGGCTGGAGCAAGACCCTACCTTGAACCTGTTCCCCACCTCAGTAAATATTTTTTAAGTGCTCTGCTTGCTACAACAAGGCAAAAATCAAAATGTCTTCCAAGAAAAAGGGCTACAAAGATGGTTCAGCAGTTTAAGGCACTTGCTTGCAAAATCTGCTGGCCTGGGTTTGATTCTCCAGTATTAATGTAAAGACAGATGCACAAAGTGGCACATGTATCTGGAGTTCATTGGCAGCAGTAAGAGGCCCTGGCATACCCACACACACACCCTTTCTCTCTCCTCATAAATAACTTTAAAAAAAATCTTACATGCAAATTACTTTAGTTTTAACTTGGGCTAATTTCTGACCATGAAATATAAAGGTTTAATGTTTACTAACTATTAGGTGACCATGAAACACAAAAGGCATTTAAAATGAACACTCGACCTGACTTGCTCTCAGAGATTAGTTAGCTACTGATTTGGCATTTAGGAAGCACTGATACTCCCTCACTATTAAATTCTATCACAAACAGCCGGTGCCTTCCCTGTGTCAGCCTCTAAGTGCATGGAAGAGCTGGTGGCAAAGGACAGGAACTAAGGCACAACAGAAGCTCTGTAACTACTGGTTGTATGAAAGGGGTTGATGGGAGAAAGCAAGGGGCAGGTGACCATTTACCGGACAGCAGGAGAGGTTGGTTTGTCACTCTCAATTCTAACGGTGAGAAAGATGAGAACCAGAGAAACCTGTTCAAGGTCATCAGCAAACCCAGACTCCACACCAGCTCTAAGAGCCATCTGCTACATGGCCTCTCCTCAAGGCTGTGTAAAAAAAGGAGGCTTTATATAGAATGTGACATCTCCTTTTTTCTCTCTCTCTCTCAAATCCACAATCCATCTTTTTCAGAACATAGGAGATGATTTACAAATGAGGTCATTATCTTCCCGACTCACTCGCTCCTCCCGGCATTCCTTCTAGCACAACAGAGCCAACAAGAGCTGCTTTTCCATCGCCTGCCTATTAAGTAATTAAGATTGACATGATAGATAGCCAGAGCAAGGGTGCATCCTGCTTACCCAACCTACACAGAAACGCTGGCCGACAACTTCAATGACAAGATGAAGAACCCAAGTTAACGTAACGGAGAAAATAGGGCTCTAGGGTGCTTCCTGGAACCCCAAGCCCTGAGTTCATATGTGCAAACTAACTAAAGAATTGGCAGTTTATGATTCAAGAGAATGATTTTTAAAATACTACATTTTATTTAGATTTTACAAAGGAGTGCAGAAAGGGGAAGGCTGGGAGGTAAGGGAAGTTAACACAGGGAGAAGAGATGTTCATCACATGGAGCCCAAAAACCACGCGTAGCTCAGGAGTCCATGTGACCAGATACAGTAAATTGCTCCACCCAGCCCACTAGAATATTTGAATGCAGGCAAACTCAACAACCAGGATTACTTCTACGATTGGATTGGAGTACAAGAGCTACACTTGACACCTTAAACTCCTACTCTGAAGGTACATAAAGTTGAATTTCCAAGTCTAAGTAGAAAACCCAAGCATCAAATCAACTCAGGATGCAAAAATCGCTACATTATAAGAAACGCAAAGAATCAAGACAATACAACCCCACCAAATATTATAAATCCATCAGAAATGACCCCAATGAGACTGTTTTAGATGAAATGCCTGACAAAGATTTTTTTTTAATGATTTTATCTATACTTAAAGAAATCAAAGGAATCAGAGAAGAAAACAAAGGAATTAAAGCAGCAAACAAACTCCTGAAGGAATTCTGTAACAGACAGCTTCAGGTTCACTGAGATGAACTTCCAGACCAGGCGCAGTTAGGGAGGAAGGGATATTTATTATAGCTTACAGGTTCAGGGAAAGTTCCATAATGGCAGAAGAACCTGGCCTGCTTTTACAGGACCAAACACAGACAGCAAAGCCAAAAGCCACATAGCACAGCATACCTCCGAAACTCCAGTTAGGCACACGTTGCATATCTTTACAATGGAATCTCAAACCCACCCTCACACCTTAAGATCTGCCCAGTGACATTGCCTCCAGCCAGGTGGGTGTAGATATAAACAACAAACTAATAAAACACTGAATATATTGGGGGCCATATATTCAAGCTACCACAAATTCCAAGAGAACACAGGAAACCAGTGTATTGAAATAAGGAGATAAACCGGGCAGAAATTCTAGCACAGAAAAATACAGTTAGTCAAATGAAAAAAATTCTGTGGAAAGTCTCACCAGTAGAATGGATGAAGGAGAGAACAGAATATCTAAACTTAAAGACCAGGTAGCAGATCTAATACATTCCAACAAAGAGAAAGATAAGCTAACAGGAATGTATGAATGGGACTTTCAAGATATTCGGGACACTATGAAAAGAACAAACATAAGAATTCAAGGTATAGTAGAAGAATTTCAATCCAGAGGCAGAGTAGAAATTTTCAACAAAACCATAGAAGAAAATTTTCCTCAAATTGGGAAAGAGATGCCAATGCAGATACAGAAAGCTATTAGAACAACAAACAGACAAAACCTGGAAAGAACCTCTCCTCGCCATGTTATAATTAAACTACTAAACCCACAAACCAAAGAAAATACATTGAAAGCAGTTAGAGAGAAAAATCAAGTCACCTATAAAGGCAAGCCCATCAGGATCACAGCAGATTACTCAAACCTTAAAAGGCAGAAGGGCTTGGAATGATGTATTCCAAGTTTTGAAAGATAACAACTGTCAACCAAGGTTACTTTATCCCACAAAGCTATCTATCCAAATTAAAGGAGAAATAAGGACATTCCACAAGAAAAACAGGCTAAAGGAATTTATGATAACTAAGCCAGCTCTACAGAAAACAATTGAAGGAATTCTTCATGCTGACCATAAAGCAAAGCACACACATGAGGAAACAGGAAAAAATAAACCATATTCAAATAACAGTTAAAACAAGAGAAATCAGGAAGCACTACAAAACAAGAAGAATGGCAAGAATAAACAAATATCTTTTTTTTTTGGAGAGAGACAGAGAGAGGGGGAGAGGAAGACAGATAGAGATGGGCACGCCAGCAGCCTCTTAGCTGCTGCGAATGAAATACAGATGCATGTGCCCCCTTGTGATCAAGTGTGGCATTGCGCCCTTGTGTCACTTTACATCTGGCTAAACGTGGAACCTGGAGATTGGAAAATGCTGGAGATTGGAACCAGCGTTCTTAGGCTTAGGAGGCAGGCACCTTAACTGCTAAGCCATCTCTCCAGCCCCAAATATCTTTTAATAATAACTCTTAATATCAATGGCCTCAATGCCCCAACCAAAGGACACAAGCTTGCAGACTGGATTAAAAGGCAGGATGCTCTGTTTGTTGCCTCCAGGAACCTCATCTCTCAATAAAAGATAGACACTGTCTTAGGGTGAAAGGATGGAAAACAATATTTCAAGCAAATGAGCCTAGGAAACAAGAAGGGGTTACTATCCTAATATCTGCCAGGATAGACTTCAAACCAACATCAGTGAGGAAAGATAAAGAAGGTCACTTTATACTGATTAAAGGAACACTCCAACAGGAGGACATTACAATCCTAAATGCATATGAACCTAGCATGGGGGCTCCCAATTTCATCAAGAAAACATTATTAGATTAAGGTCACAGATAATGCCAAACATAATTGTAGTGGGTGACTTCAATACCCCACTCTCATCAATTGACAGGTCATCTCAGCACAAAACAAACAGTGAGACCTGGATTAAATGATGTCATGGAACAAATGGACCTAACATAGCTACAGAACATTCCACCCAAATGCTGCAGAATATACATTTTTCTCAGCAGCACATGGAACATTCTGTAAAACAGACCATATATTAGTACACAAAGCATATCTTAACAAGTACAGGAAAATTGAAATAATCCCTTGTACTCTATCTGACCACAATGCAATTAAACTACAAATCAGCAACAAGAAAAACTACAGAGCATACAGAAATTCATGGAGACTGAACAGTACACTATTGAACGATGAATGGGTCATTGAAGAAATCAAAAAGGAAATCAATAAATTCATAGAATAAAATGATGATAAGAATACAACATGCCAAAACCTTTGGGACACAATAAAGGCAGTCCTAAGAGAGAAATTTATAGCTCTAAGTGCCTATATTAAGAAATTAGAGAGTTCACAAGTAAACAATTTAATGCTTTACCATAAGGCCTTGGAAAAAGGAGAACAAGGCAAACCAAAAATCAGTAGATGAGAAGAAATAATAAAGATTAGGGCAGAAATTAATGAAATAGAAGCCAAAAATTCAATCCAAAGAATCAATGAAAGAAAGAGCTGGTTCTTTGAAAGGATAAACAAGATTGATAAACCCTTAGCAAATATGACCAGAAGAAAGAGAGAAGAGGCAAAAATTAATAAAATTAGAGATGAAAAAGGCACCATTACAACAAATTACAAAGAAATTCAGAAAATCATAAGGACATACTTTAAGAATATATATGCCTCTAAGTTTGAAAATATGAAAGAAATGGATGATTTCCTTGATTCATATGACCTACAAATTAAATCAAGATGATATAAGCCATTTAAATAGACCTATAACAACTACGGAGATCCAAGCAGTTATAAAAAGTCTTCCAACTTAAAAAAACTTCAGGCCCAGATGGATTCACCGGTAAATTTTACCAGACCTTCATGGAAGAAATAACACCACTGCTTCTCAAACTTTTCTAAAAAATAGAAAAGGAAGAAATTCTACCAAACTCCTTCTACGAAGCCAGCATCACCCTGATACCAAAACCAGACAAAGACAGAACAAGAAAAGAAAATTACAGACCAATCTCCCTCATGAACGTAGATGCAAAAATTCTGAACAAAATATTGGCAAACAGAATACAAGAATATTTCAGAAAGATCACTCAATCAGAACAAGTAGATGTAGGGATGGTTCAACATATGCAAATCGATAAGTGTAATACATTATATAAATGGACCGAAGGACAAAAATCACATCATCATCTCAATAGACACAGAAAAAGCATTTGACAAAATCCAACATCCCTTCATGGTAAAAGTCCTATAAAAACTGGGAATAGAAGAAACATATCTCAACATAATAAAGTCTATTTATGACAAACATATAGCCAACATAATACTAAATGGGGAAAAATTGGAAGCTTTCCCACTCAATTCAGGCACAAGAGAAGGGTGTCCACTGTCCCCACTTTTATTTAATATAGTACTGGAAGTCTTAACCATAGCAATAAGGCAAGAGACACTCATAAGAGGGATACCAATTGGAAAGGAAGAGATCAAATTATCTGCAGATGATATGATTCTACACATCAAGGACCCTAAGGACTCTACCAGCAAATTGTTAGAGCTAATAAATACTTTTAGCAACATAGCAGGATACAAAATAAACACACAGAACTCAGTTACTTTCCTATATGCTAACAACAAACAGAGGATGAAATCAGGGAATCTCTCCCATTCACAACTGCCTCAAAAAAAAAAAAAATGAATAAAGTACCTTGGAATAAACCTAACCAAGGAAGTGAAGGATCTCTACAATGAGAAATGTTAAAATACTCAAATGAGAAATTGCAGAAGACACAAGGAAATGGAAAGACATCCCATGTTCTTGGACTGGAAAAATCAATATTGTGAAAATGTGAATCTTACAAAAGCAATCCACACATTTAATGCAATCCCCATTAGAATTCCAATGGCATTTTTCACACAAATAGAAAAAAACAATCCTAAAATTCATTTGGAAGCACAAAAATCCTCAAATAGCCAAAAAAATTCTGAGCAACAAAAATAAGGCTGGTGGTATCACCATACCTGATTTCCAGCTACATTACAAAGTCATAGTATAAAAACAGCATGGTACTAGCACAAAGACACATAGATCAATGGAACAGAATAGAGGACCCAGATGCTAATACAGGCAGCAACAGCCATCTGATGTTTGAAAAAATGCCAAAAATATTCATTGGAGAAAAGACAGCCTCTTCAACAAGTGGTGCTGGAAAAACTGAATATCTATATGTAGAAGGATGAACATAGATTCTTATCTCTCACCATACACAAGAATCAAGTCCAAATGGATCAGGGACCTTAATATCAGACCTGAAACTCTGAAACTGCTAGAAGAAAAGGTAGGGGAAACCCTTCAGCATATTGGCATAGGCAATGACTTTCTGAATATAACCCCAGTTGTTCAGGAAATAAAACTACTAATCAACCACTGGGATCTCATGAAATTACAAAGCTTTTGTACAGCAAAGGACATTGTGAATAGAGCAAAGAGACAACCTACTGAATGAGAGAAAATCTTTGCCAGCTATCCATCTGACAGAGGATTAATATACAGAATATACAAATAACTTAAAAAACAGAACAATAAGAAATCAAACAACCCAATTAAAAAATGGACTATGGAACTAAATAAAGTTCTCAGAAGAAGAAATACAGATGGCCTATAACCATCTAAAAAAGTGTTCTACATCCTTAACCATCAGGTAAATGCAAATTAAAACTATTTTAAGATTGCATCTCACTCCTGTCAGAATGGCTACCATCAAGAAAACAAATGACAATAAATGTCGGTGAGGATGCAGAAAAAGGGGAACCCTTCTACACTGTTGGTGGGAATGTAGTTGTGGAAATCAGTGTGGAGGTTCTTGAGACAGCTAAAAATAGATTTACATATGATCCAGCTTTAGCACTCCTAGGCATATATCCTAAAGACTCTTCTCACTACTTTAGAGATAATTGCACAACCATATTTATTGCTGCTCTATTCACAACAGCTAGGAAATGGAACCAGCCTAGATGTCCCTCCACAGATGAATGGATAATAAAGATGTGGTGCATTTACACAATGGAGTTCTATTTAGCGGTAAAGAAAAATGAAATTATTAAATTTGCAGGGAAATGGATGGATCTGGAAAGGATTATACCGAGTGAGGTAACCCAGGTTCAGAAAGTCAAACGTCACATGTTCTCTCTCATATGTGGATACTAGCTACAAATGTGTAGCTTCTGTGTGAGCTGGAACCAAAAAATCAGTGGCAGAGGCCAGTTAGCTAGAAAAAGGTTATAAGGGAGGGAGAAGAGGGAAGGACTTAAGGGGATGGTATTGGATATAAGTAAGTAGAAGAACAGATTAAAGGGAGTGGAAAGGCCTAAGCGAGGCCAGGAGAATAGATTGAGTAAAAGAAGGGTGAGGGGAGGTCAATCAAACTTCAAGATATTCTGAATAAGACATATGAAAACCTGCTTTTTTGGATAATGGCACATCCAGAAGATTGTTACTAGAAAATTTTCAATGCCAGGGATGGGATACCTTCCAGTGAGTTGTTGGCCAGGGAGGTCCCTGTTGCCTCCAAAACATTACAAACTATTGCCAAGGCCCTTGGTTTCCCAGGAGAAACAGATGGTAAGACCCCATTGCTGAAGACTTCACATGTCTGGGCAGCAAGGTCACTGAGAAATCAAGCTGGGGCTGAGCTGAAAACCTCCTCCCTATAGACCAGCCGACTGAAAGCTGGAAAAAGCTGCACTGCATGCAGCCCTGTGGGAGACAGAAGTCATCAGCAGTGAAAACAATGCACACTGGAAATCTCAAGTTTGGCCGGACAGGCCAAAAGACCGAATGGGTGCAATAGTGGCATGTCTGCTCTAGGGGAAATGAACTGCTCTCTAATTGGACTGGAGGCCTGCTCTATGGGAGGGAATGCAAGCCTGGTTCCTAAATCCTAATCAAAAGCATACGGGAAGTCATGACCCTTAGGGATATAAGGCCTGCTCTTGTCTGGTTAAATGCATTTATTATGCTCACCAAACTGCCCAGTAAGTACTACACTTAATGTTCATATTCATATATTAATGCTACTCTCACTTTTGGTTAGAGAAGCTTCTCTTTTCAGATGGTGGTGACAACTGGTATTATCCAAAAGGCAACATAGTGCTGAGAAGAAGTGACAGAGGAGTATCTAGTACTGAAACATCTCTATCACACCCTCCAAGGCTCAGGGTCAATTGCAGAAAGAATGTAAGAGCCAAAGGAAGGGTAGGACTCCTTACAATGCAACTGTCCAGACAGAAATTGGCCTTGATATCCATGACCTCGCAGTGCCTAGCAATACCTTCGCAAGATCCTCATAATATGAGAAAAAGACATTGACATCAAAATAGAGACTAATGGAGAGAGGGAGAGAATATGATGGAGAGTGGAATTGGAAGGGGAAAGTAAGGGAGGGGAGGGAATTATCATGGTTTATTCTGTAAGTGTAGAAGTTGTCAATAATATAATTATACATGAAAAAGGAGACATCAATCGAAAAGATTTAAAAAAATTAAAAAGACATTAATCTACTAGAAGGCACCGGGACTCTCTAATGTGTGTGAGTGGTCACAGTGCAGAGATAAGGGGTGTGTGTGTGTGTGTGTGTGTGTGTGTACAATAGAGTTCCTGTTACTGCAAAGGAATGCCCATTCAGCTTTATGTGGGTAGATGGGGAATTGAATCCAGGCAGACAGGCTTTGCAAGCAAACACCTTTACACTACTGAACCATCTCCTCAGCCCCAAAAGCAATTTTGATTTATAGATTTCTAAATCTTTTTTTATTTTTATTTTTATTTTTGAGAGAGAGAGAGAATGTACACACCACGACCTTCCTACTGCTGGGAACGAACTCCAGATGCATGTGCTCCCTTGTGTGCATGTACGACATTGCATGCTTGCATCACTTTGCCTCTGGCTACGTGGGACCTGGAGATTCAAACATGTGTTCATAGGCTTTGCAGCCAAGCGCCTTAACCGCTGAATGATCTCTCCAGCCTGATTTCCATATCTTTCGTTCTCAAGCCCCAGAAGCCCAGTGCTGACTGAGTTGGGTCTCCTTTCATTCCTTCACTCCCCCACACAGGTGGCTGGCTGTCCATGGTGGTCATGTGGAACACGTGTACTGGAGTGAGTCCCAGGCCTGCCTCACAGCCATCTGCATGGGCTCTACTCCAGGCCTCTGTTTTCTAAGCTTGCACATACAATCACACTGGCCTCCTAAGAGCTGATACTGGCAGTCAGAGAATACTGTGGAAACATACTGAAATCATTACAGTGGCAAGAGTAAAGGAGAAATCTTGTAAAGTCACACTTGCTGGTAGGTGATTTAAGGTGAGGGTGCCTTTGGTACATTATCTTAGGTTGAAGTCATACAGCTTGGGAAATGACATCACTTTGGTTCCAAGGAGACAAAACAACCAAGAATTGCAAGGTCATGGGCACCTCCTAACATTGAAGTCCTCCTACAAGGTCAAAAGGAACTTCTGAAAAAGTCGCAGAGGCCCTGGGGTCTAGATAGAAGAAACCTGTGCCTTAAAAGCAGAAGTGTCGGTAATCTTGTGTCAGGACGGTAAAGTGGGAACCTAAGTCCACAGCAGTGGATGGGCAAACGGACCACGTATGGTCTGTCAGTCACTCTGTGCTCAGCCAACAAGGCATAGTTCGTCAGCTCCTGCCTTCCCCAGAAGAAAGTGTGGGGAGTGAAACCTTGGGCGAGACCATTACGAGAAACAGGTGACTCTGAAAGTGCCGTCATGTCACTCATGTCTCAGACACAATGCCCTCTTTCACCTTGATGTTCAATTAGTGTCTCACATGTCCAGCTCGGCAAAGGGTCACTGGTGGTCAAAATCATAGTGGTCATTTGCTCCTCTGCTGAGGCAGAAGACATGTGCAGTATGCATTGAGATAACGAGGTGTCTTTTTCCTGATACCACTTTTTTTTTTTGTCATCAACTGGCAAGCCTACAACTCAATCCCATTCCATGCTCAGTGGTCAGAGTCAGCGCTCTGCTCCGTATATTTAAGTATACTTAAGGGCTCGGTGTCCCAGAAGTCCATACTTCTGATGGTCCCGGGCTACCTGGCCTTCTTCCCCACTTGACTATACATGTGAGCCTCTCCACATCGCCTCTTCAGTTCCCACGATGCGTTACTGACTCCTGAACTCAGGAGAACGTTTGAGTTATTAGTACTGTTTTGTTATAAAGGCTGCAACTCAGGAACAGCTCAACGGGACAGATGACTAAGGTGAGGTCCTGGGTTGTTGGGATGTGTTTGTGTGAGGAGCTGGCCTCTGTGAGTGTGCAACCCTCCCAGCATTTCACAGGATCACCAGCCTGCAAACTACCTAAATCCCGCCATGTACGGATTTGTATAGAGGACTCAATGGGTGCGGGGGGGCACTGGTGACTAAAGATCTCCAGCTATGCCCCCCCTCCCAGAGTTCATACAGAACGCTTCAACCTCTGAATGGCACGGTTGATTCTGCTGGTGACAAGCTGTCGCCCAGTAACTATCTGGGGCTTGATATGAGTTCTTTCATCGGCACAAAGCCATGTAGGATTGAGAGGGAGCTCATTATGAATAAGAAATAGTGCCATCAAGAAATCCCAGGGATTCAGATTCTCTGTGTGCAGAACTGAGGCTAAGAGCAAAGATGTATTTCTTATGATACCACACATAGCACGGGATGCTCCCAAGAGGGCTAATTCTTATTCAACATGGCTGCAACTTGAACCAATGCCAGGAAGTTCACTTGGAAGGTCAAGTTCACCTTCAAAGCCTCAACAAGGCAGCCAATTAAGTCACTGATGCAGAGTCAATGACTTATAAAGGGACTTGCTGAGGAACTGCTCTTTGACACCCTGACCAGGTCTGGTCACAACATGCTCTTATAGCTCTCCAGCTCTTCCTTCAAGCCCTTATTATCCACCTATCAGTAGTCACTCCATTAAAGTTACTTTTTTTTTTTCCTTCCACTAAGCAGTAAGCTCTCTGAGGTCTGGTCTGTATGTATTTGTATCCCAGGGCTTAGCATGCAAAAGTAGCTATTGCATATTAATAGGACATATAAAAGAGTTAAAATTAGATCTCCTTGCTTGGAACAAAAACCACAACTTCTCATTATCTTCCCATCATCTTGCCTTCAATTTACCAAGTTCCATGTGACATGGCAAGGTCCCTGAATCTTTTAGCAGAGACTATTAACTGTGCTGAACTCGTCCACAGAGAAGAGGGAAACAGCTCAGAACCATCCCTAAGAATAATTTGGAGGCAACTGTGAATATATGGATGTACTTGAGTAAGGTGAGATTTCTAAAAGAATCCATGGGAAAAAAAAAAACAAAAAAACCCCAAAAACTCAAAACCTAAGGGAACCAAGCAAAAGGTCCACACGTACCAAAGAAGGTGACAAGAAGCAAGATTTCTGCACAGGCTAGCTTCCTGCCTCGGAGCTCAGCACGGCTCTGAGCTGAGGCATTACATGGAAGAAACCATGCTCTCTCTGGGAATTTTACAATTTCCATGGCTTTCCAGGAGACAGAAGTCACATTCCCCATTTAGAAGTTTGACGCATGACTTCTAAGTGGGGGTGGGGCTTTGTCATAGCTTTATGACAAATTCAGCTGCCCAATTCTGTCAGAGACCTAAGTGTCTCCTTTGTGAACAGCAAATGAAATCTATAGTTATTTCTTAGCAACCAAATTCAAAAGGTGGAAAAGATTGTGCCGAGAAAACTAACGGTGTGCTTTTTCCCACTCCCTCTCCCGCCTGCCCAACAACCCACACACAAGAAATATTTTCCTATTTCTATTTGACACCACCATCTGTTTCTCTTTGGAGACTTTTATCTGTTTAGGAAATGCAACAACTGCGTCACAGCTGGTTGAGACAGAGGTCGAAATGAAGAAGGTTCTACATGCCACCACCTTGTGTCATGGCCTGAGATAGGCCACCAAGAGATGAGAAATGTCACATGTTGCATTCACTCTGAAACTAGGTATCTGATGCTGGACCAAGCTTCTTGTGAGTGAAGAGGATGGTACCCAGTGATGAAGGAGATAGAATGGTGTCAGACTCACATCTGACCCTCACCAACAGCTCATCCTTTGATGAAAGTAGGCACAGATATAAGAACAGTAAAGCAGACCAATGAGACAGTTGTTTTCAGGTTACATCAAGAATTATAGTCCAGGCTGGCGACATGGCTTAGCGGTTAAGGCATTTGCCTGAGAAGCCAAAGGATCCCGGTTCGATTCTCCAGTACCCACGTAAGCCAGATGCACGAGGGCCACATGCATCTGGAGTTTTTCTGCAGTGGCTAGAGGCCCTGTCGTGCCCATTCTTTCTCTGTCTGACTCTCTTCTATCTCTCTCTCTGCTTGCAAATAAATAAATAAATATTTTTAAAAAAATAAGAATTATAGTCCCTGCAGGGAGGTTATGAGTTAGACCAAGAAAGGTACACAGGATTTATACAAATAGGGGTAAAGGATAAAGAGGAGAAAAGAAGGGATTAGTAATGGCATATACTTTAAAAAGTTATTTATTTATTAGAGAGAGGGAGGAAAGGAAAGAGGGGCAGAGACAGAGAGAGAGAATGGGCCTCTAGCAACTGCAAACAAACTCCAGCCACATGAGTCATCTTGTGCATACGGCTTATGTGGGTACTAGAGAATTGAACCAGGGTCCTTCGGCTTCACAGGTTAGAGCTTTAATCACTAAGCCACCTCTCCAGCCTGGCGTCTACTTTTTGTGAAGGAATTGAAACAATGAGTAGAAAGTCAAGGTGAACTTAAGAGTGTACTGCAGTTTTTCAGACAGATATGATGAAGATTAAAATGGAAAGTGGATTAGTGTCAAATATTAAACAAGTCTCTAATGTCAAGCTAACAGATTTTCAGAAAATGATCCAAGTGAGTGCCTAACAGGACACATTGCTTTGGGAGGTGATATTACCACTTTTGGTTTTGGCTGTTTTTTGTTGTTTTGTTGTTGTTTGTTTGTTTTGCTTTTTGTCAAAGTAGGGTCTCACTGTAGCTCAGGCTGACCTGGAATTCACTATGTAGTCTCAGGCTGGCCTCAAGGCGATCCTTCTACCTCTGCCTCCTGAGTGTTGGGATTAAAGACAAATGCCACTGTGCCTGGCCTTATCACTACTTTTGGAATTAACAAAGATTTTCAAGAGCAGGAATTTCAAGTTGATTCTATCTATAAAACATCCCTGAAGGGATCTGAGCCAAAGGAATGAGGGGAAAGGTACTTTTAAGAACAAAGTATCATCAGTATATTTTGAAACCACCAAAGATTCATTGGAAGAAGTTCAATACTGAAAGCAGGAGACCCAATTTTATACTAGAGTGTACATCTGATGACTTTAAGAAATAAAACACAAATGGACTTAAAAATGAAGATTCCAAGTTGACAAATCATGATGCTATAAAATAGAAATCCAATTTCCACAGGGCTGGAGAGATGGCTCAGAGGATACGGTACTTGCCTACAAAGCCTAATGACCCAGGTTCAATTTCCCAGTATCCATGTAAAGCCAGATGCACAAAGTGGCACACGCATCTGGAGTTCCTTTGCAGCACTTAGAGGCCCTGGTACACCCATTCTCTCTGCGTGTGCCTATCTTCCTCTCTCTTCTTGCAAATAAATAAATAATTTTTTTAATCCAATTTCCAGATTAGCCAGTAAAATGATACAACTAGAAAAAGAAATTAGATCTTCAGGAAGCAGGCTTTTCCTGAAACTCTCAGCCAAATTTTACAAAAGAGAAATGAATTTGAAGTGCACATTTTAGACTAGAAGCTACGTGAATACTCTGGTAGAATTTAATATTTTACTACAAAGATATCACCTCAGAGTTAGCTGCCATATATTTCATATCATGTTATAACACACAATAGCCATCTAAAACAGACACACATTGGGCTGGAGAGATTGCTTAGTGGTTAAGCCCTTTGCCTTCAAAGCCAAAGGACCCAGGTTCTATTCCCCAGGACCCACGCAAGCCAGATGCACATGGTGGTGCATACATCTGGAGTTCATTTGCAGTGGCTGGAGGTCCAGGTGTGCCCATTCTCTCTCTCTCTCTTTCTCTCTCTCCCTCTTTCAATTATTTAATTAGCTAAAATAAAATCAAATAAAACACACACAAAAGGACAGAAGGCCAATCAGCAGTCATGTTGAACACACTAGAAGCAAGCCATCAACTTAATGTACTGGGTCCTTAAACTTGGGAAAATGAGCTATTGTGTCACTCATCATGCAATCAAATCTGTTTAAAATCAAATTACAATTGTTCTAATTATGGGCTCACATTACATTTGTTTCACAACTGGTGCCTAATCAAAAGGTTCTATAGAAAAGATGATTTCAGCACAAGGTAACTTAGTTTGTTTCATTGTCAAAGTTTTTTTTTTTTTTTTTTTTAAGTATTTTCACTTGTGGTTATAGGAGCTTCTCTTTATAGATGGTGGATACTACTGGGGGAGACTCAAAACATATCAAAATGCTAAGAAGAAGAGACAGTGGAGTGTTCAGCACTAAATTAATAAGTCTATCCCCTCCCTCCAGGACTCAGGGGCCACTGCAGAAGAGAAGGCAGAAAGAATGTAAGAGCCAAAGGTTGGGGAGGAGTGCTGCGGAATCCTGTCTTTTGGACATGAAGTGGATGTTTTGTTCTTGACTTCACAGGGGCTTTTCTTATCTGCTCAAGACCCGCACAACATTGGGCCCATCAGCATTCTGTCATGGACGGCGGAGGAGAAATTAAAAAAGAGAAAAAAAAACCATCAAAATAGAAAAGGGGATAGTTGGAAAGAAGGGCTCATTGTAAGTAGTTGGGTGGGGAGAGGGAATCAAGGAGAGTGATGAAAAGAATTGTGTAAATTTTTTTTGAGGCAGGGTCTTGCTCTAGCCCAGCCTGACCTGGAATTCACTCTGAAGTCCCAGGCTGGCCTCAGACTCACAACGATCCTCCTACCTCTGCCTCCCGAGTGCTGGGATTAAAGGAGTACGCCACCACGCCCAGCTAGAATTATGTAAATTTTTGATAAAGTTTTCTAATTAAAAGAAGACTTTAAGCAACTAACTTTGCCAGTTTAGAGGTTAAAATTTTTCTCTCTATAAAAATTACCACATCAGGAAAAAAGGACAGGGAGGGGCAGGAAGGACAGGGAGGGACTAGGGGAGGGGCTAAGAACCAAGTATGATGTCATACACGTAAGAAGCTGGCATGATGCAACCCTTCACTTTTTATGCTAACTTCAAAAAGAATTAATTTTAAAGAAGAAAAAATGTTGTATGAACTAAATCTACATCAAACTGAAAAATGCTCATTGACTTAGTAACAATATTCTTTTGTCATCATCATGGTATTTAAGTATTTCCCAGGAACAGGTTTATGTGGACACACCAGGAAATGAAACTAAATAGTGAAAGCCAGGAAAACCCAGCAACATCAAAGGAAACACTGGAAATCAGTTGGGGCACTTTTCAAATTTCATTGACAAGCCCATTCCCTCAGAAACATGGATTTATTTCCTCAGTGCAGTAGCAAGAGGAATTTCAAAGGCATAAGCCATCCCTTTTTGTTATCTGGAAATTCCTTCATGTAAATGTCTTTTAATTCCTTCCCACTTTCATGCAAATACCTTTCCCTGTAGCAGGGCTGGCTAATCTGAAATGTGAGTGCTCTCACCCATCGCCCTGGGCCAGGGAGGGCAGGGTGAAGCTATCGTTTCTGTGCAAATCTACTCTGATACAAACCCACTGTAAGCGTTGATGATGACTCGCTTTGGGGGAAAATGGGTTTTGTGTTCCTTTGGTCATAAATCCCATTTCTTCTAATTGTTTTGCTGGGTGTCACTGTCGTATCTTTTATTCTACTATTACCGGGAACTGTCCTTTACTGTTTGATTTGTTTGGTTTTAACTGAGATGCAGTCACCCAGGCACAGTAGGAATTATAAGGACCTAATGACTGTCCTTGTTGTCCAAGGATTTAATGTGTCCCTTTCCTTCTGGGATGATTACAAAGTGGCATCACCAAGCCCCGGGTTCCACTGTCACAAGAGTAGATTGTTCTAGGGAGCTGGGTGTGGGGAGATGGCCCGGAAAGATAAGATGAATTCTCATGCACGAATTATTTCTTGTTCCTATTCTCTAACTCTAAGCAGGATTGAGTGGGTTTAGTATAACACAGAGCAAGCATTTTTATGAATGTTTCCTAGCAATCTAAGTCAAGAAGGTCGGCCCTCAATGACCCATGACTTTAGTCCCCATCAGACTATGTTAAAAAAGCAAAGAAAATATGACTGCCCCACCACAGACAAATCTGCCCCACTGTGGGTATATATCCAAATGAAATTTATATTTTTAATATTTTTATTTACTAGAGAGAGAGAGAGAGAGAGAGAGTGACAGAGGCAGCCAGGGCCTCCTGCCACTACAAATGAACTCCAGACACATAGGCCATTTTTGGTACCTAGCTTTACGTGGGATCTGGGGAGTTAAGCACAGGCCAGTAGGCTTGCAAGCAAGTGTCTTTGACCATGGATGCATCTCCCAAGCCTCAGAATGAAATTTAAAAGGGGGAAAAGAAACTTGAATGAGCAGTGACCACCAAGCCCATTGGTGTGTGTAAGTGCATGAGTAGACATCTATATAAAATATATATGATGTGGGTTGTGAGCTCAGTAAACACTCAAGAGCTAAGGATGAAGTCACCCTATACCAGCCACTGCCCTTGTGTTAGGAGGTTGAAGAGCCCTCAAGAAAGGAATGACCCTTGAATACGCCAGTCTCCTTTCTGGGCATCTTTTTCTCTCTGTTATTCCTTCCCTCACTCTATCAAATCTTACACTTCTGGTTTAGAACCTCATGCTTCAGAATTGTGTGTGTGTGTGTGTGTGTGTGTGTGTGTTTTGAGGAGGTGAATTTCGAGGTAGGGTCTCACTCTGGCCCAGACTGACCTGGAATTCACTATGTAGTCTCAGGGTGGCCTTGAACTCATGGCGATCCTCCTACCTCTGCCTCCCGAGTGCTGGGATTAAAGGTGTGTGCCACCACGCCCGGCTGGAGTTGTGGTTTTTATTTGTTTTTTTGATTCTGTGGATATGGACAATTTTATTGAGCATCTGCTAAATTGTGGGTGGGACAGGATAAGAAAGTATATTTCAATCTTATCTCTACCCTTAAAATATTCATGCAAGTTAAGAAGATGAGAACTATGAAATACACAGGAAATGCATAAGGAATAGATAATCACAGATTAACTGGCAGAGTGGAATATTTTTGACCATTGGCATAATGCTTTGAAGTACAAGAAGTATTATTTTCATGCAGAAGTTTTTCAGAAGTGGTTCTGTAAACCATGCCCTTGACTTTAAGACAAGGATACCAGATAGAAGGAGGAAAAAAGTTGCTTTTGGCAATGCGATTTCAATGGGACAGTGCTTGCCTAGCACACACACACACACAGCTCCAGAATGGATTCCCAGAACAGAAGGGGGAGGGGGAAGATTCTGACAAAGATATATGGCTAGTGTTCAAATAAGGGCTGGGGTCCGTAAGTCTGTCACCAAACACTGTGTTTTTGAGACAGGGTTTCATGTGACTCACACTGACCTAGCGTTTCCTAGGTGCCTGTAATCATTACTTTCTCATGGTAGAGACCAAATACCTTAAGAATGCAACAGAAGGAAGGGTTTCTTTTGGCTCACAGTTCCAAGTTGTAGTCCATGCTGGCAGGAAGGCATGCTGGTGGCAGGAGCAGGAGAAAGCTGGTCACATTAGGACCCCAGTGAAGAAGCAGGCAGCCATATATGCTGCCACTCATTTCCCTTTCTCCTCTTTTATTTAGTCTAGGATCCCAGCCCATGGAACGATGCTGCCCACAGTTAGGGTGGGTGCTCCCTCCTCAAATTAACCTAATCTAGAAAATCCCTCAAAGAAATTTGCAGAGATTTGATTCTATGGTGATTCTAAATGCTGTCAAGTTGACAACTTAGAGATTAATCATAAGGTAGCCAAGTCTAGCCTTAATCTCTTTTTTAAAATTTTATTTTATTTGAGAGAGAGAGAATTGGTGTGCCAGGGCCTCAGCCACTGAAATCGTACACCAGATGCTTGCGCCACCTAGTGGGCCTGTTGCAACATTGCGCTTGCCTCACCTTTGTGAGTCTGGCTAAGGTTGGATCTGGAGAGTCCAACATGGGTCCTTAGGCTTCGCAGGCAAGCGCCTTAACCGCTAAGCCATCTCTCCAGCCCCTGGCTTTAATCTCTTGATACTTTTTGCCTCCACCTCCCAAGTCCTGAGATGACAGACTTGTACCATCAATCCATTTTGTTTTTGTAGGCACTCCACCCCTAGACTAGCAGTTAAGAGTTCTTGATGAAGAAAGCAGCATAGGTGGTGTGTTTGTGGGTCTTTAGGGGTGTATAGAAAGGGCACAGGAGACAGGTTCTGAGTAAGGAGAAGCCATGAACAGAGGATGATAACTTTGCAAGCCAATGTAATAGTGAATGCACTGAAGACTGAAGATTCCAGAACAATGAGTTGGCTTGGCTTGGCTTACAAAAGAGAACCATATGAGAGTCTAAAAGAATGAAGCAAATATTTTAGGAAAATTAACCAGAAGAGGTATGAGAAATACACCGGTCATGAGCAGAGTGGGGAAAGTCAGAGAGCTAGGGAGGACCCCATGCCACAATGCAGTGGTAAAGCTATAAAGGTCTGGAGCAGGTGAATGTTGGTGAGAATGATAAGAAACAAAATGATCTAGGGCAAATTAGAAGGGAAAATCAGTACTGGCTGACAGGCGAGGCAGAAAGCAAAGAGGAGGGAAGTTGAGCTGGTGAAAGTTTTATCTAAAGCATTAGTTAATATTCAAATATCCAATGGGCCTGTGAGACACCTGGTAATTCTGGTTCACTTTGGATAGAGGCTAATTATTAACATAATGAAAGTTTGATACCTTTCTAAAGGGTTAGGCATAGTTAAGGTTTGACTGAATATTGCTCTCAAGAGGGAAAATAGTGAGAAAATTCAGGAGGATGAGAAAACAAGGCCACTTTAGTCCAAATCATAAACAGACATGGGGGCCAAGCTCTGAACGTCGACAAAGATACTTGTGGAAGACAGTGACATGATATGATGAGTGTGTATGCCATTTTAAGTTTGTAGAGTGAGATTGTGCCACTTCAGAATCAGCATAAGGGACACAGAGGAAGAGGAAATGAATATGGAGAACAGCAGGTGAGTCAGTGGTGGAGGGCATAAATACGAAAGAAGGCTTACAGCTGGAGAGATGGCTCAGTGGTTAAGGCACTTGCCTGCAAAGTCTAACAACCTATGTTTGATTCTCTAGTACCCATGTTAAGTCAGATGTGCAAAGCGGCACATGCATCTGAAGTTTGTATGCAGTGGCTAGAAGCCCTGTCTCTCTTCTATCTCTAACTATATCTATCTATCTATCTATCTATCTATCTATCTATCATCTTTGCTTGCAAATAAATAATTTCTTTTAAAAAAAGGAAAGAAAGGAGGCTTAAATAAACAGGACGGAGACTGGAGAGATTAAACCACCGGGCTCAGGTCATGGCTCAGTGAGTAAAGTGTATGCCACTCAAACATGAGGTCCTGAGTTCAGAGCCCCAACAACACATAAACGTCAGGCATGGTTGCATGTGACTATAATCTGTAACCTCAGAGCTGGGGAGTTAGAGAGAGAAAAATCCCTGGGGCTCACTGGCAAGCTATTCCAGTCAAATCAGTGACTAGAAACCACTGACTTCTAATCAAATCAGTGGGCTCGGGATTCAGTGAGAGACCTGACTCAAAGAACAAGGTGACCAGCAACCAAGCAAGCCCTCCTGGTGTCACCCTCTGGCCTCGGGACCCCTCTGTGCACATGAACCTACACACGTGTCCTGACATGCACACATAATAAAGCGACAAAACAACCTGTGCACGGAATCGCTGATGGGAACGGATTCTAGGGCTCCTCAGATAGCCAGCATGAGTAGACGTAAGGCGGGCGAGCCAGGGCTCAAGGACAAAGGACAGCCATAATTAGGGCCACAGGGTCAGTAAGTGGCGCAGGGTGATGACTGGTCGTTTGGGGTGTGAAAGGCTGAGTTTGCAGCACCTGCAGGCCATCAAGATGCTGTGGTGCCACAGGCCGACGGAAAAACAAACTGGAGCTCAGGGAGAGCAGCAGCGTGAATGAGCGCAGTAGCTTGCTCACTTTTACTAAGGACTCTGGTTCACGTAGGTACAGCCTGATAAACTGTATAAAGTACATTCAAATACAATGCAGCTCAGTCCATATCCCATATAAAGTGACTCATCTAATGAACTATTTTCTAAATAGTTGTATTTAAAGAAGGGCAATTTAGGGCTGGAGAGATGGCTTAGTGGTTAAGGCATTTGCCTAAAGATGGGCAATTTAACTCTGTATGTGTGCGTGTGTGTGCGTGTGTGTGTGTGTATGCGCAAACACACACACAGGAACAGGCACACATGGGCCATGGTGTGTGGAGGTCCGAGGCCAGCCATGGATGTCGGTCCTCACCGTCCACCTTGTTTAAGGCAGGGTCCCTCACTGTTCACTGAGGCCTTTGCTGCACTCACTAGACTAGCTGACTCTGAAACTTCCAGGGGATTCTCCTGTCGCCACTTCCCATCTTGTCCCAGGTACACTGGAATTGCATGTGCCCACTGCAGTGTCTGGCTTTTGGTGTGGGTTCTGAATTTCGTACTCACACGTGTGCGGCAAGTGCTTTACCTACTGAGCCATCTCTCCAGGCCTTGTTTATTTTATTTTAAGATTTATTTTTATTTATGAGAGAGAGAGAGAGAGAATGGGCACATCAGGGCCTCTAACACTGCAAACAAACTCCAGATGCATGTGCCACCATGTGCATCTGGATTATGTGGGACCTGGGGTGTCTTTCTGTAAAGATCACTGTGATTTTTTTTTTCCCACCACTGATCTCAGGCAGCAGGGACTAAGGAATGGGTCCTTAGGTTTTGCAGGCATGAGTCTTAACCACTAAGCCATCTCTCCAGCCACCCCTCCTTTTTTGGAGAGAGAGAGAGACAGAGACAGAGAGGGAGAAGAAGACAGATAGAGATGCACCAGCAACCTCTTAGCTGCTGCGAACGAAATCCAGATGTGTGCGCCCCCCCCTTGTGGGCAAGTGTGGCATTGCGCCCTTGCGTCACTTTGCATCTGGCTAAACGTGGGACCTGGAGATTGGAACCAGCATTCTTAGGCTTAGGAGGCAGGCGCCTTAACCGCTAAGCCATGTCTCCAGCCCCCCTCCCCCTTTTTAATGAAGACAATTTAAGAGAGTCTGTTCATTGCTTGTCATGGTGATGAATACCTGTAATCCCAATACTTGGGAAGCAGAAGCAGGAACATCATGGGGTATAGTAACGCTACTCTCACTTCTGGTTAGAGAAGTTTCTCTTTTCAGATGGTAGTGACCACTGGGATGACCCAAAAGGCACCAAGTGCTGAGAAGACAGGATGGAGAAATATTCAGCACTAAAACATCTCTATCACACCTTCCAAGGCTCAGAGTTCATTGTGGAAAAGGCGGTGGAAAGAATGTAAGAGCTGAAGGAAGGGTAGGACTGCTTACAATGCAATCGACCAGACAGAAACTGGCCTCGATATCCATGACCTCACAGTGCCTAGCAATACCTTCACAAGACCCTCATGATAGGGGGAAAAGATGATGACATCAAAATAAAAGAGAGGCTAATGGAGAGAGGGAGGGGATAGGATGGAGTGTGGATCTGTGAAGGGGAAGGTGAGGAAGGGGAGGAAATTATCATGGTTTATTTTCTTCTGTAAGTATGGAACCTGTCAATAAAAAGGGGGAAAAAAAGGAAGATCATGGGTTGCAGGCTAACCTGGACTACATAGAAAGACTCTGTCTCAAGCAAACAAACAGCAAAAGAAATAAAAAAATAAAAATAAAGCTGGGCGTGGTGGCGAACGCCTTTAATCCCAGCGCTCGGGAGGCAGAGGTAGGAGGATCGCCGAGAGTTCGAGGCCACCCTGAGAGTACATAGTTAATTCCAGGTCAGCCTGGACCAGAGTGAGACCCTACCTTGAAAAACCAAATAAATAAATAAATAAATAAATAAAAATTAAAAGCCCAAAATAAAACAAAATATATGTTACAGAACATGCAAACACACACACCCCTCAACATGTGTGCTCAGAACTATGAAATGCCTCCCTGAACAGCTTCGATGCGGCTGCCCAGTTGGAGGTACGTACGACTAGAAGCAGTCAGACGACTTGTTTCTAAGTGACTTGCAGCCACCCCTCTGCAGGTGCTTGTCACCTTGCTCATCGCCTTCTTGGTGGTGACCTGCCAACAAAACGCGCAAAGACATCCTTTCCATTCTCCTTCAGCGTTGAGAAAGACGACGTTTCCCCCCAGGCGCTCTGAAGTTAGTTTGTGCTCTAAACTACCAGTTATAGAAAGAGCGAACATATTTGGTGTATCCACGTGATTAATGGAAATGAGAAAGAATTTCAGAGGGGAATCTAGGTTGTTTTTAATGAATACCAATGTCCTTTGTGCTTTGATTAAAACATTGGCAAATGTACCCTTGGGTGATGCCAGTCTGAGGAATGGTCCTGATTTCTTTTGCTGCAGAGAGCTTACCTGGGTTTCACGGAACTCTGCGGTTATTTATTCTGTCGACTGTCTCCACCCACCAGATGGTGTGCCCAAGAGTGTGGGGTGTCTTTCTGTAAAGATCACTGTGATTTTTTTTTCCCACCACTGATCCCAGGCAGCAGGGACTAAGGAAATATGTGAGTGAAGAAATCATAGTCCTGTGATTATTCCACGGTGAGAACTGTACCTGTGCATTTCCTAAGCGATCCTGACACAATCTCCATCCTCCCACCTCTGCCTCCTGAGTGCTGGGATTAAAGGCGTGCACCACCACGCCCGGCTTCCAATTCTATCTTGAACTATGACATGCATCTATTCGCTCTGAAGAATCTCTTTGGGCGCTGACAGTATAGAGGGACCCTTCTGGGCACCAAAGATTACTGGCACAAAGGCATACACGTAGAACACGGGGACGACGTGGTAGCCAGGTGTGGCCCTAGGTTCCCAGGTTCTCCAGGTGGCTTCTTGCTGTCTTGAGGGGATGAGGTGTCATGATTCACTTCCTACCCACCCGAGTTTCTGGTTTCCCTCCTCTCACTTCCTGTTTACACCATTTGTTCCAGTCCACACTTCCTTTGGTTATTTTGACCCCAGGTACCTGAGTTTGACATCTGCTGCCTTTATTGTCTGAGACATTTGTTTTGGTGGTTAGACATGGAGAATGGTCTCAGCTTGATTTCTATACAGACCGGCCACTTGCATAATTTAAAATTACAATTTTAGATGACTTTCCCTTTGAGTTCTTATTGTCTTTCCGTGTCCCCATTATCAGAACTAGTAATTTCCCTATTTCCTTGGTTCCTGAGATGATCATCATGACCACTTACATTCACTACTTAGTGTAATTTTTTCTTCTCGTCAACTAGATTAAGTTTGTATGGATTATTATATAATTAAATCCAAGAAAGAACTATTATCATACTCCAAATTAAGGCTGGAGTGGTTCAGGCACTTGCCAGCAAAGCCTAAGGACCCAGGTTCATTTCCCCAGTAGCCACATAAGCTCTATGTGCCTCTTCCTCTCTCTCTCTCTCAAATAAAATATTTTAAATTATACTTAAAATTTATAGTGAGGAAAAAAAAGCTTCAAACTTATTTTTAAAAAGGAGAAATATATTTTAAGTAATTTATGCTACAGCTTTTCCATTTGATGCTTAAACATGATTTAAAAAATATTGTGCTTCTGTTCTATTTGTGAAAAGTAGTGAGCATAGGATGTAAGCTGGGGTTTGTTAAGTCATTAAATTGGGACTCATTTAAATTCATAGGCCAGTGAGTCCAAACCCAGGTAGCGAAATCAGCCAGGTAACATCCAGACAGGCGCAGAAGACGAACTGGCTGACAGCACTCCTTTCTTGAGCAATGACTCAAATCAGCCAGACTGAAAATAAATCTAAAGGGCACGCAGCTGGCATGTCACTGCAAGCAGCCTACGGAGCAATAACCTGATTCATTTCCCCTATTTGTGCGACTGGCTCTGCAACCCAGCCTGCAGTCCAAGTGCATTAACCCTCAGCGTCCCAGGGACGGCTCGACTGGGGTCCTTTGCTTTGATGGGTACCATAAACTGCACATCGTGACTACATGATTTTACCTCATAACAAACGAGCCTTTAAAGTCGGAGAACCACTTACAGAAAAATCTGAGAATAAGACTTTATCAAAGGAACAGTGGCATCAAGATTTGAGGGACAGCCAGGCGTGGTGGCACACACCTTTAATCCCAGCACTTGGGAGGCAGAGGTAGGAGGATCACAGTGAGTTTGAGGCCACCGTGAGATTACATAGTGAATTCCAGGTCAGCCTGGGCTAGAGTGAGAGCCTACCTTGAAAAACCTATATATATGAAACATATTATATATTATGTTAATATATAATAGCATACACAGTCCTTAGTAGAATACACAGTAGTAGCAAATTAAAGTGAAAACATTAGGAAACAATAATGCATGGATTACTTTCAATACTTTATAGGTGTTTTATTTATGTTATTTATGAGAGAGAGTTGGTATGCCAGAGCCGCTAGCCACTGCAATCAAACTCCATATGCATGCGCCATCTTGTGCACATGTGTCACCTTGTGCAGCTGGCTTACATGGGTTCTAGGAAGCTGAGCCTAAGTCCTTAGGCTTTGCAGGCAAGAGCCTTAACTGCTAAGTCATCTCTCCAGTCCCTTTATAAGTTTTTATAAGGTGTGTGTGTGTGCACGCACATGTCTGTGGGGGGGGGAGGGATCAGAGGACAACCTCAGGTGACATTCCTCAGTCACTATCTTTTTTAATGAAGACAAGTTCTCTCAATGGCTGGCCAGTGAGCTCCAGAGATCCTCCTGTCTCTACCTCCCCAACACTAGAATTACAAGCACGTGCTACCACACCTGTTCTTTTATTTTTTTAATAGACTCAGGTCCCCATGCATGCAAAGCAGCACTTTACTGACTAAACTATCTCCCCAGCCCCATGATTTTAGGTTTATTTTTAATAAATTTACTCATTTACTAGAGAGAGAGAGAAAGAGAATGAGCAGGCCAGGGTCTGCAGCCACTGCAAGCGAACTCCAACACATGTACCAAGTGCACCTGCCTTCCGTGGGTCCTGAGGAATTGAACCTGGGTCCTCAGGCTTCCCAGGCAAGTGCCTTAATAGCTAAGCCATCTCTCTAGCCCAATTTTAGCTTTTTTTAATGGGTTGTTTAATAACTGGTTTGCAAAGTTTCTCAAAATGCAGGAAACAGTTTGTTATGAGCCTGCGTGTGAACTGAATCACACTGAAATAATTAGTAATTCTTTACTCTTATCAACTAACCCAATGTCTTTCACACCTCTCTCTCTCTCTCTCTCTCTCTCTCTCTCTCTCTCTCTCTCTCTCTCTCTTTTTCTCTCCTTCCACAGTAGAGAAGTATTTCTGCAGGAAGAGATAGGGAACTTGGCTTCAGAAAGCTCTACCCAGGTGGCGGGCTTTCTAGGTGGCTCAGCACCGTGGATAACTCAGTCTGTGTCCAGGAGGGTGAATCGTGCATACGCACCTTCACATCACCGGGGAGTCATAACGATGCTTTTATCACAGACCCCCCCAAGAAAACCAGCTCCGCAAGGAGGAGGAGGGACTTGGAAAAAGTGAAAATGTGTCCCCTCAAGTAGGCCATAAACTGCTAATGGATTCTGACAGGAAGAAGTTGGCTAAGGAGGTCTGAGATAACCCGTGTCTGGTGCAGTCCACAAGGAACTCTGTTTGCAAAAATTCCTCTGGGGGGTGGGGAGAGAAGAAGTACATACTTGCTTGCAGAGCCTTCCTGCCCGGTTCAATTCCCCAGCCGCCCACATACACCCAAAGGTATGCCTTTGCAACCTAACACACACACACACACAGATAAATATTTTTTTTAAAAAAATCCCTTGGTGGGCCTGGGAGATGGCTCAGTTGGTGAGGTGCTTGCCGCATAAGAATGAGGACTTGAAGCTGGGTGTGGTGGCGCACACCTTTAATCCCAGCACTCGGGAAGCAGAGGTAGGAGGATCACCGTGAGTTCGAGACCACCCTAAGACTACATAGTGAATTCCAGGTCAGCCTGGACTAGAGTGAAACCCTACTTGGAAGAAAAGAATGAGGACCTGAGTTCAGATCCTTAGTGCCCATGTCAAATGCTGGACGTGTTGGCGCGTGTCTGTAACACCAGCACTGGGGAGGTGGAGATAGAAGAATTGCTACGGGTCACTGGGCCAGCTAGTCTAGCCAAATCAGTGAGCTACAGGTCCAGGTCCAAAAATACATCTCTCAAAAAAATTAAAAAGTAGGGGCTGGAGAGATGGATCTGCAGTTAAAGGCACTTGCTTGCAAAGCCTAATGGCCTGGGTTTGATTCCCCAACTACCCATGTAAAACCAGACGCACTAAGTGACACATGTATCTGGAGTTTGTTTGCAGTGGCAAGAGGTCCTGTGTGCCCATATTCACTCTTTTTCTGTCTGCCTCTTTCTCTCTGCCTCTCTCTCTCAAATAAATAAGAATATGTTTTTAAAAGAGAAGATGGAGGTGCTGGGGAGAGTTCTCAGTGATTAAAGGTACCTGCCTGCAAGTTTGCTGGTTGGAGTTTGACTCCCCAGGACCCATGTAAAGCCAGATACAAAGTGGTCCCTGTACCTGTGGTCCCAATACACCTAGGACAAGAGGAGGCCTAACAGGAGAATAAGAGGCTTGTGGGGCAGCTAGTCTGATGTTTTTCTGCACTGACAGGAGACCCTGTCTCGAGGAAAGTGGAATAAAAGCTCAGACACCTTGACACTGTCCTCTGACTTCTACATGTACACTGTGGCACATGCACAGCCATGCATGCGCGCGCGCACACACACACACACACACACACACACATATGCAAACAATTTTTTTCTTTTTTTAAAAAAATTATTTTTTTATTTACTTGCAAGCAGAGAGAGATGGAAGAGAAACAGATGAGAGAATGGGTATACCAGGGCCTCCAGCCACTGCAAACGGACTCCAGATGCATGTGTCACTTTGTGCATCTGACTTTACATAGGTACAGGGGAATCAAACTCAGGTTAAGGTTCTGTGACAAGGGTCTTAACCACTGAGCAATCTCTCCAGCCCACCATGCAAACAAATCTTAAAAAAATCAAAAATAAGGTGGACAGTGCTCACTTTGGCGAGCTAAAATTGGAATGATACAGAGAAGATTAGCATGGCCCCTGCACAAGGATGACATGCAAATTCGTGAAGCGTTCCATATTTAAAAATAAATAAATAAATAAATAAATAAATAAATAAGGTGGACAGTGATAGAAGATACCTGACATTGACCTGTGAGTTCTACACACATGTGGACACATATGTGTGTTCTCCCCCAACAAAATACATCTAAGTGTGTCTGTCTTTCAGAACTGACCACAGTAGATCAGGTGTGGGGTGGCCAATGCAGGTGGTAGAGTGAAGTGACTTCCGTTCTAGACAGGAGTCATGCTGGACTGCAACACTACCTTATGCTCACAGTCAAGCAACACTCCAAAGTCCATTTAAATCCTTCCAGGTCAGCCTGGGCTAGAGTGAGACCTTACCTCGAAAACAAACAAACAAAACAACCCAAGAAAAATAAAATAAAATAAAATAGGAAATATAAATATAGGAAGAATTTCTAACACACATATAAAACTATAAAAGCATACCTACCGATTGCCCATGTGCCCCTTCTCCTGAGCTCAACAATGACCAACTCATACCACACCCATGCCAGGCCAGTTTTCAAGGAAACTGTGGGCTAATGATTTCATCTGCAATTATTTCAATACTGCACCCCTCTGATCTAGCATTTCCCATCTACTCTTCCTTCACCTTTCCACATCCCCTCTTACTCTGCTTTCAGCGAACTTGTGCCTGAGTCATGCTATCTCCCTGGGACACCCACCTGATGGCTATTCTGCTGTTTGTTCTTTTTTTTTTTTTTTTTTAAAGATTTTATTTTTATTTATTTATTTATTAGTGACAGAGAGAGTGAGAATGGGCATGCCAGGGCCTCTAGCTACTGCAAACAAACTCCAGAAGCATGAGCCACCATGTGCATCTGGCTTACATGGGACCTGGAGATTCGAACCAGGGTCCTTAGGTTTCGCAGGCATGTGCCTTAACTGCGGAGCCATCTCTCCAGCCCTGCTGTTTGTTCTTAAGTTGGTATTTACAAAGTCATTGGCTTGGGAATATGTGATTTTATGAATTCATGCTCAGTAGAGAAGAGACTACAGATAACAACCAGCTTTTACAAAGCTTGGTGACGTGTGGCATCATTTTACATAGCATAGTGACCGAATTCCTTGTGTGCAAAGTGTCTTAGGAACTAGCATAGGACCAGGTATGCAGATATGGCAGGATGGGATAGGAAGGACACTACAGACTTTAAAGGCCTGGGTTCTTGTCCTGCCCTTAGCTTATGTGCTTTTTGTTTTTTTTGGAGGGGGGAGTTATGTGGCTTCTCTGAGTGTACTCAAAAATAGAAGTTAGCTGCTGTCAATCTTCCTCGGTGAGTTATCAGAGTCAACTGTGACTGGTTACATAAAGGTGGTTATAAAATTGATGGATACCATTATTTGTCAATATTTCTTTTTTGTGTGTGTGTGTGTGTGTGTGTGTGTGTGTGTGTAAGGGGATTCACCAGGGTCTCTTGCTAATGAAAGCAAACACCAGACATATGTGCCACTTGTTTGTCTGTCTGTTTTTCGAGGTAGGGTTTCATTCTGGTCCAGGCTGACCTGGAATTCACTACGTAGTCTCAGGGTGGACTCGAACTCACAGCGATCCTCCAACCTCTGCCTCCTGAGTGCTGGGATTAAAGGCGTGCGCCACCACGCCCGGCTCTGTGCCACTTTTTGATTCCAGCTTTCATGTGGGTACATTAAACAGGCCTGACATCACAAAGGAGCTGACGTCTCTTCTCGCTTCAGTAGCAAAGGGGTTAGGAGTATTCACAAAGAAAACAGTGTTCTACAAACCACACTGCTCTGTGGGAGAGCTGCACAGAGGCTTAGCCTAACTAAAACTCCCTTCTGGGATGCTATCAATATTATTCTAAATTTTTTACAAATAAATAAAAATTACAGGGGTTGGGAAAATGGTTTATATTTCATAGAAACTGAATTATCTAGGCCAACCTAGGAGACAGAGTATTTTCAATTTGGGACCTTAATACGACTTAGCAATAGTCAATAAAAACAACAGCTGCTGAGCCTGGTAAATCCAAATGAGATTATTAGGTTAAAAATCACAGAAATTCACAGGGAACATTTCAGAATTCCCAGCATTGAAAAAAAGCAGTGAAACAAAAAATCTTATTAGGGAAGGAAACATTTTGCTTAAAAAGAATTTTTTTAAGACTTGACCATGTGTAACAACCCTGAAATGTTATTAGAGAGGAAAGACACAAAAATAACAAAACAATGTACAACACAACTTGGTTTCCTTCCTCTCCTCTCTTTCCTCTTGTTAAATCTCACTGTACATGGTGTGACTATGTATTTTCACCATGTTACTTGCCATAAGTACACAAAGAGATTTTCAAAGTCAAGGCTCGGTTTTGAAAACTAAGGTCCTATTATTAGAACAAACTTTCATTTCTTTTTTAAAATATTTATTTATTTACAAGCAGAGAGATACAGAGAGAGAGAGTAGGAGTGTATATGGGTACGCCAGGGCCTTGGAGCCACTGCCAACAAACTCCAGATGTATGTGCCACTTTGTGCATCTGGCTTTATGTGGGCACTGGGGAATCAAACCTAGGTTATTAGGCTTTGCAGGCAAGTGCCTTGACCGCTGAGTCATTTCTCCAGCCCATAGAACAAACTTTCTTAAAGAATCAGCCAGTCAGTGATTTTGCTGCCTTCATGTATAAAAAGAGAAGAAATAACATTTAATAAGAATTCTACCCAGGCAGTCAGGCGTGGTGGCGCACGCCTTTAATCCCAGCACTCGGGAGGCAGAGGTAGGAGGATCACCATGAGTTCGAGGCCACCCTGAGAATACAGAGTGAATTCCAGGTCAGCCTGGGGTAGAGTGAGACCCTATCTCAAAAAACAACAAAACAAAACAAAACAAAACAAAACAAAAAAAAACCCAAAATAATTCTAATAAATAAAATGAAGCTTTTTACCTTCTAGATAGATGTAACTTTGAGCCTTCAAAGTGCTATTACCCATGGAAAACAATTAGAATGAACCACTTTACATATCTCAAAATATGTACCAGAAATGTCCATCTGCTGACAATATTGAAATTCAGGTGCTTGTCTGCTCTGGTCCTGGGACAGCTAGAATTTGTTTTTTTTATCTAATTTATCTGGGGCTAAGGGGATGGCTCAGGGGATACAGGGGATAAAGTACTTGCTGTGTCCCCTTCAGCCATGTAAAGAATGGGTGGGCATAGCAGCCTGATTGTAATCCAATGCTGGGGGGCATGGAGACAGGGGACCCCCAGGGCAAGCTGGCTAGACTAGCTGAATCACTGAACTCCAGGTTTGAGTAAGAGACCTCATACCTCAACATATAAGGTGGAGAGTGATCAAAGAAGACACATGATATCTACTCTGACCTTCACTTTAGGACACCACACACATATATCTACACACATGCAAACTCACACACATACAAACAGCAACACCATAGTCATGTGCACATGCAAAAACAACAACAAAATCCTCAATAACAACTCTGCAAGCCTAATTTTCCAGAAGTAATTTGATTCTACTTTGAAGGCAACAAGGAAAAAGTCAAAGCCTGCTTTATTGAACTGATAAATTATACATCATCAAAGGGCAAGGTAGGTAGTTGGAAAGATGGCTTAGAGGTTGAGGCACTTGCCTGTGAAGCCTAAGGACCCAGGTTTGATTCCCCAGTATCCATGTAAACCAGATGCACATGATGGCGCATGCATCTGGAGTTCGTTTGCAGTGGCTAGAGGCCCTGGCGTGCCCATTCTCTCTCACTCTCTCAAATAAATAAATAAGATTAAAAAAAAATTAAAGGCAAGGTAGAAGTCTCACAAATAGATTCTCCTAGGTGGATAAGACCAAGTCCCATGAGAGGACCACAGGTCCAAGGAAGCAGCTGAGGTGAAGTTGGCATCATGGACACGCTCCGTGCATTGGAACCCTTGGGGAAGCCGATACCCATCATGGGATAACCAAATGTTAGGTGGTATTCAAAGTACTTCTAAATACAGAAACTAATTGTAACTAATGCTGCCAGCAAGCCCATGTGGTATTCCTGCTCCCTTCTCCCCCACCCGCTGGTTCTCTGGGCTTGTAAATAAATAATAAGTTTTTCTTTAAAGAAATTTAAACCAACGAGAAAGTCACAGAGCAAAACATGCTCAAGGCCAGGGTCTTAGCCTAATTCCAGCTTTCTGATTGCATGACAGTGGCCCTGAGTTTGTGCTCAAGTTTCAAATGCCTCTAGAATGTTAACCTTTAAAGGTAAAATTCAAGGCTGGAGAGAGGGCTCAAGAGTTAAAGCACTGGGCTGGAGAGATGGCTTAGCAGTTAAGTCATCTGCCTGCAAAGCCAAAGGATCCCAGTTCGATTCCCCAGGACCCACATAAGCCAGATGCACAAGGGGGCTCATACATCTGGAGTTCGTTTGCAGTGGCTGGAGGCCCTGGCATGTCCATTCTCGCTCTCTCTGCCTCTTTCTGTCTCTCAAATAAATAAATAAAATATATATTTAAATAAATAAATAAGAGTTAAAGCACTTGCCTGTAATGCCTAATGACTTGGGTTCAGTTCCCCAGTGCCCTGCATCTGGCTCAGCATCTCAGGTTGCTACAGCTGGAGACCCTGGTGCACCTATTTACACACACACACACACACACACACACACACACACACACACACACTTCTCTCTCTCTCTCCTTGCAAATAAATAAATAAAATTTTAAAAAGTAAAATTTGGGGCTGGAGAGATAGCTTAGCTGTTAAGGCACTTCCCTACCAAGCCTAACGACCTGAGTTTGATTGCCCAGTACCCACATAAAGCCAGATGCACAAAGTGGTGCATGTGTCTGGAGTTCCTTGGCAGTGGCTGGAGGCCCTGGTGTGCCCATTCTCTGTCTGTCTCTCTCCTCCCTCTCTTTCTCTCTCTTTGCCTGAAAATAAATTTTAAAAAATTTAAGTATAAAATTCATATACATCACATTAAAATTTTTTAACACAAATTTAAATTCTGTCAATAATAAGATATATAAAAATAATTATTATTATTGCTATTATTATTATTCAGTGCTAAGGACTGAATCCAGGACCAGGTTACTTATCCACTGAGCTAATTCCACAACCCCAAATTATCATTATTATTATCTATTTCTTATTATTTAAAAAATTTAATATTTATTTATTTGCAAGCAGAGAGAGATAGAAGAGAGACAGACAGAGAGAGAATGGCCACGTCAGGGCCTCTAGCCACTGCAAACAAACTCCAGATGCATGTGTCCTTGTGCATCTGGCTTACGTGGGTCCTGGAGAATCAAACTGGGATCCTTTGGCTTTGCAGGCAAATGCCTTAACCACTAAGCCATTTCTCCAGCCCCTATTTCTTATTATTTTTGAGACATGGTCTTATGTACCCCATGCAGACCTGGAAATCACATGTAGCCAAAGGACGACCTTGACCTTGACTTCTTGATTCTCTTGCTTCTACCTCCCAGGTGCTGGGATTATACATGTGCACCACCATACCCAGGCTCAAATTGTCAATAAAACTGGAATGTTACTACAGCCATCTTTTCTGTTCCAAGGAGTATCTGAAGCTGGCTACCCTAGCCACACAGTGCAGTAGATGCCCACAGAGAGGGGGAGAGGGAACTCTTATCCTGCCAACCATCATCTGCCTAAACATTAGCCAAGTTACACATAGTCTCTCAGACAGCCAGCTTTTTAATTCGTCAAAACAGAAATAATTCCTCCCGGCCTACTTACTACCTCCACATTGAGGATAACATCAAAAGCAGTGAAAACTGCTTCCACCCACGAGATGTCAGAGAATGAAAGAAAATGCCTCACAAATACCACCTCTGTTCTCCTGGGTCACGAAACCTGCCCAGTATGCCCACAGTGTCCTGGCCGCTGGGAGGACAAAGAGCTGTCCGGCATGCAGCAGTGCCTGGTTTTACAGACTTCGCCTGCACAGTGTCTCTTCTCTTCATCCAACCGATGATTCCCTCTGACTCTCTTCTCATCACCCTTCAGAGGCCACTCGTGTTGGGAAGCTACAATATATATTTTTTCCTTTTAAAACTTATTTTTATTGCCGGGCGTGGTGGCACATGCCTTTAATCCCAGCACTTGGGAGGCAGAGGTAGGAGGATCGCTGTGAGTTTGAGGCCACCCTGAGACTACATAGTGAATACCAGGTCAGCCTGAGCTAGAGTGAGACCCTATCTCGAAACTCAAAAAAAAAAAAAAACTTATTTTTATTTATTTTTATTTATAAGCAGAGAAGGGGGATGGGCGCACCAGGGCTTCATGGCCCTGCATATGAACTCCAGATGCATGTGCCACTTTGCGCATCTGCCTTTGCGTGGCTCCTGGGCAATCAAACCTGGGCTGTTGGGCTTTGCAATCAGGCGCCTTAAACCACTGAGCCATCTCTCCAGCCCTGGAAGCTATGATATTTAAAGCTGTGGTAATAAACTCTACTCTCCTGGGTAACTTGTAACTTGAGGACTTTGTGGAGAGCTTAATCCATTCCTTCTCTGAAAAGGGTTTGAAAACATGGGAATTATAATAAAGCTCATAAAAATCCAATGAGCATATCTGACTGTAGTAATTGCCATAGGAGCCTTCTGATAATGGGAAATGGGAAATGTAATCTTGTGGTTTCTTTTCTCTAATTTCTTTGATATCAGTCTCTTCTACTCCAGCTCACTGCTCAGCTGGTCTCCTGAGACGATCTCCTTCATGTCTGATACAGCCTCCATCTGGCTCCAGTGATAGCGCCCTACATAACTCTGATATCACCTTCTGCTTCCTGGTGTCCCTGGACTGTTCCTGGGAAGCTAGGCGCTGCTGCCAGGGGTCCCCGGGGCAAGCTGTCTACCTAGACTAGCTGAATCAGTGAACTCTGGGTTCAAGTGAGAGACCCTGCCTCGGTAAATAGGTGGGAGGTGATCGAGAAAGACAGTCAGTGTCAACCTCTGGCCTCCACATGCATGCACACATCTGTGTGCATGCATACATTTACATAAACAAGCACACAAACATATGCAAAACCCAACTGTGAACAGCTACTGGGACTTATGGGAATCACTCATGTTCCCAAAACCCAGTGGATATTTCATTGTAATTCTAAAACAAATATAAAATAAGCACATATTAGTTGATTAGTTTTTAATAAAAATACAAAAGCCCGGAGTCAACACTGCAAGCTATTTGTATTCAATATTTCTTTTCATGAAATTAAAAGAAAATCTAATGCAAGCCAAGTGCCTTGGGGAGGGAAAATCTTAAGCTGGCAAATCTCTGTTGAATACGTGGAACAAAGCAAGGCAGTTCATGTGTGGTGAGTATGAACACCTTCCCAAGAGCCTCCCACGGTAATAATGCAATGGCAGAAGAAGTATTTATACACTGAGGTGTGTGGACTGCTTCTGTGACGCCAAGGTCTGTCTCTGCCATATACTCTTCTCAGGCTTTCCTGGTCATGACTGGGTGGAGAAAGGGCTAGTGGTGCATAGGACACTAAGAATAGCAGGGCCCAAATCAGCCTATAAGTCTGGTGGTTCCTCCCCATTGGTCTGGCCCAGTTCTGCCACCAATAAAGAATGCCTGGCAGGCCTAGATCCCCTTGGAGCACCACGAGACATGTGGGAGATGCTTATTATATATGCTTTGTTCTCTATTTCCATGGTGCCTATCTCCATAGTGACAAGCACACAGATGGAAAAAAGTAGGCTAGCAATTCCAAAAAAATTGGGGGGGGGGGGATGGGAGGGGAGGGTGGAGCCAGGGTTGGACAGAGGACCATGGGAGGAAGGGCAAGTGTCACTGAAAAAGTAGATTTTCTTCACCTTTACAAAATCAACAACAGCCTAAGAATTTCATAAATACTAATGTTGATAGGAGGTAGACTTGCTAGGCCTCAGAGATTTTTCTTTTAAAGTTAGAAGTATCTTAGGAAGGAAACCTTGAAGATGCAAATCAAAATCTTTAAATAGCACCTACATTTGCAAATCATGTGCTAATCCCACAGTGAGGATGATGGTTACTCAAAAGTTTAGTTATTTAGTAGGACTAATAAAGTCAAGACATCTGTTAAGGAAGTGTGGTTGGAAAGATACGTCACCACAGTGGATATGTTCCTGACAGTGACAAGTTTATCTTTCAAGTTGCCAGTGTAAAATATATCCAGAGGAAATTCCCGCACAGGAGTGGCTTTTGTTAAGGGAGTCCCTGCTTCTACAGAAAGAAAGAGGGACAAGGCTGTTCCCAGCCCTCTACCGTATACACATCCAGAGAAGGCACCCTCGATGTCCATCCGCTCTTTAGTTAACTGAGGAGGTAAAGTTTCAGTTGTAGGGAAAGAAAAATGTTCCCACATCAAGATTTCTATTTCTCTGCCTTTTTTTTTTCCCTTTCCTGCCATGAGTCTTAGTTCCTGCAATCATTGCTAGAACATTGGAATACTTCTGATTTATTTTTATTGTAACAGGAAGTGGGAAAAAGCCATCCTTTAAGAGAGGTTTTACTCTGCACATGTATGTACACACACACACACACACACACACACACGCACAATGCATAGTTTAGTCTGACAGTTCTGGAGATCGGGAAGTTCACACTCAAGGCACTGTCAGTTACAAGGTCTGAGGAGTGCCCACTCCTTATAGACAGTGACTTTTCACCGTAGTTTCCTTGTTGGGGCTTGCTGTATTTGAATGTGGTTCTCGCCCCATTCTTCAGGACTCCACCCTCATGATCCAACCACTTTTCAAACGTTCAACACAATCACCTTGGGGATTAGGTTCCCGCCTGTGAATCTTGGGGGCCATGGATACATGGTGCATATATATATAGAAAAGACTTTGTCTCTCTTTTCTTCACTGTTGGATTTCTTCCCAGTTCCTGTGCAATGCCTGGCTCATATTAAATGCTCAAAAAATAAAAATCTCTTAAGGAATTAATTTTTTACATCTACAAAATTAAAGGGCTGGGGAGATAGATGGCTTTCTGGTTCAAGTTGCTTGCTTACAAAGCCTGCCAGCCTGGGTTTAATTCCAGAGCAACCAAGTATAGCCACTTCACAGACCAGACTGGTCTGTGGTGGCAAGAGACATTGTCTCAAAGAAGGTGGAGCACAGACAACTCCTCTGACCACTTGTGTGCCCCTCCTCCACACACACACACACACACACACACACACACACACACATACATGCATGCATGCACACATAAATAAGTAAAAAGCTATAAAACTAAGCCTGGGCTAGAAAGATGGCTCAGTGGGTACATGTACGTTCCTGCAAGCACGAGGGCCTCTGAGGGGGCCTGAGACCACCTGACCTGGATTGCCCAGCACTCACAATAAACAGCTGGGTGTGGTCATGAGTCCCTGTAACCCCAGTCCACTGGGGAGCAGAGAACAGGGAATCTCTGGTGTTCTAAAAAAGCAGAGAGGCTCCACCAGCCACCATTCTCTGGCCTCCAAACACATGTACACAGGACGTATTCATCTGCACACATGTATGCACACACCTTTCCCACACATACTATAACATGCACATGCAAAAAACAATTAAGCCTAAGAGGAAACAAATGAATTTCTTTTAAAAAAAATTCTGAGGGTGGAAAGATGGCTCAGCAGTTAAGGCACTTGTTCTTGAAGTTCGATTCTCCAATACTCACATATAGCCAGATGCACAAAGTGCCACATGCATCTGGAGTTCATCTGCACTGGCTAGAGGCCCTGGTGTGCCTATTTTCTCTCTGTTCCTGCCAGGTGTGGCGGCACATGCCTTTAATCCCAGCACTTGGGAGGCTGAGGTAGGAAGAGGGCTGTACTTCACAGCCAGCCTGAGACTACCTGATGAATACCAGGTCAGCCTGGGCTAGAGCAAGACCTGATCTCAAAAAACAAACCCAACAAAAATTCTGGGTGCTGCTATGAGTCATGTACTTACTCCAGTAGGCATTTTACAAGCTTAAATATTTCATTTACTCGTCATACTTTCAGACAGATTTTCCCAACCCTTAGAACCTCTTATAAAAAGAATAACCTGGGCTGGAGAGATGGCTTAGCGGTTAAGGCGCCTGCCTCCTAAGCCTAAGAACGCTGGTTCCAATCTCCAGCGGTTCCAATCTCCAGGTCCCACATTTAGCCAGACGCAAAGTGACACAAGGGCGCAATGCCGCACTTGGCCACAAGGGGACGCACACATATATGGATTTTGTTCACAGCAGCTGAGACTGCTGGTGCGCCCATCTCTGTCTCACTCTCCCTCTCTGTCTATCTCTCTCTGTGTCAATAGAGTGAAGAGCACTCTCTTTGACAGGATTTTTGTCTGTCAGATCTTGCACTAAGCATAAGGCTTGCTTAACTAAGCCACACATCTTCTATGGACCTTAGTTTACCATCTGTATCACAGGCACAGCACTTGCCCATTGTATTAGTAATTTTTCTGGTTGCTGTGACCAAATACCCAGCAATAAGCAACTTGGGGGAGCATTTATTTTGGTTAGTAAGTTCAGTGAGGGCTGGAGAGATGGTTCAGTGGGTAAGGCCCTTGCTGCAAAGCCTGACAACCCACATGAACCTGAGTGCACAAAGTGGCTCATGCATCTGGAGTTAGTTTTCAGTGGCTAGAGGCCCTGGTGCACTCTCTGTCTGTCTCTCTCTACTTGCAAATAAATAAATGAAAATATGTTTTAAAAAATAGTTCACTGAAGACCAGCCATCACAGAGGCAAGGCCCCATGGTGAAGGCTGCTTGCTCACATCCCAGTGAATCAGGAAGCCGAGAAAGGAACACACCAGTGCTCTCTGCAGGCTTTCTCCTTTTATCCCTTTTATTTCCGTCTGGGAATCCAGTCCAGAGTGAGAGGCCACCCCACAGGTATGACTCCTTCATATCCTTTTTAAAAAAATATTTATCAGGCTGGAGAAATGGCTTAGAGGTTAAGGCGCTTGCCTGCAAAGCCAAAGGACTTCGGCTCAATTCCCCAGGACCCACGTAAGCCAGATGCACAAGGTGGCACATGCATCTGGAGTTCATTTGCAGTGGCTGGAAGCCCTGGCGCACCCATTCTCTCTCTTTCTCTGCCTCTTTCTCTCTCACAAATAAATAAATAAAATAAAATAAAATAAATTAATTAACTACAAAATATTTATCTACTCATTTGAGAGAAAGAGGCAGATTTCTCCAGTGCTCATGTAAAGAGCTGCATGCAGCTGGAGTTCACTTGCTAGAGGTCTTGGTGCACCATTCTCTCTCTCTCCTTGCAAATAAATAAGTTAATTTTAAAAATGTATGATGGTGATTCTTTGGTATCCAATTAGCTACCAATGGGAATATTTCAAGGAATGATATATTCTAACAATATTCTTCCCTATTGTATGCCCCTGCCTAAGAAGAAGCAACCTTTAAAAAGTGTCTTTCTTTTCTTTTCTTTTCTTTTCTTTTCTTTTCTTTTTTTCTTTTCTTTTCTTTTCTTTTCTTTTCTTTTCTTTTCTTTTACTCTGGTCCAGGCTGACCTGGAATTCACTATGTAGTCTCAGGGTGGCCTCGAACTCACGGTGATCTTCCTACCTCTGCCTCCCGAGTGCTGGGATTAAAGGCGTGCGCCGCCATGCCCGGCCCTAAAGTGTCTTTCATACAGGGGCATTTGACTCTAACAGCTAATTTGGCTGTCAAGATTTTTGTCCATTTATGGGTTGAGGGTTTTTGTGTTTCTGAGGGAGGTTCTCACTTTAGCCCAGGCTGACCTGGAACTCACTCTGTAGCCCAGGGCTAGTCTTGGACTCACAGTGATCCTCCTACTTCTGTCTCCCAAGTGCTAGAATTAAAGGTATGCGCCACCACACCCAGCTGCTTTTTTTTTTTTTTTAATCCAAATCACCAGAGTAATAATATTTGGGTAATTTTTTTAATGAGATACTCTGGTGTAATCTATATCCAAATCAATTAACCCTTGCCTCCAAAATACCCCACAACTTGGCGGTTCTTTCCAGCTATTTCTCCCTCCCCCTTTTAAATTTGTCATTTTTCGACATTACAAAAGAAGGGCAAGCCTTACTTCTCAAAAGTCAGCTTATGATACCTTACCTTGGGGTACAATTTTCAAGCTGCCAAGCAAAGAGTCATTTTGAAATAACCATAGGGTTACAGGTATTGAGAAAATGAAAGACTTCGACAACTCAGAAGCAAATCCTTTTGGCTTTGGGGAAAGCTGCCATTTCTCTGTTCTGGAAGAGGACCTGATCTCATAAGCATCAGAAGAACATGAAAAAAACATTTTTCTGTGTGTGATCGATTTCTAGATAACCTGTGGCATGTACTGGCAAGTTCTGCTCCTTCACACTTAAGTGGTAAGATTTGTTAAGCATTTGGTTATGAAGGCTTTTTTTTAATCTAGCAAGCATATTTAACCTAAACATCAATAAACTACTTTAAAATCCATATTTCATTAAGGAATAATTTTGCAATAAAAGTTCATGCATGTATCATAATTGTTCATCAATATTTTTTAGTGAGACCTTTAACATATGAACCTATTACAAACTGGTCATGCCCTCATTAGATTATACTCTTATGTTCTCATTTCTGCAACCCTATTCCACTGAGGGCCCTCCTCCTAAGATGGGGTGTCAGTAATCACTGTGGGGTCAAATTTCAATAGGGCCAGAGAAATGGCTCAGCAGTTAAGGCATTTGTCTGCAAAACCTAATGACTTGGGTTTGATTTCCCAGCACCCATGTAAGCCAGATGCACAATGTGGCACATGTGTCTGGAGTTTATTTGCAGTGGTTAAATGCCCAGATGCATCCATACTGTCTTTGTATCTCTCTGCTTGCAAATAAATAATTAAAATATATTTTTTAAAGTTAACAGATCTGTTGTTATGGTTGGTGGTGTGCTATCAAAAGTAATAACTCAATAAAAAATCTTATTTAATCTTCAGAGCTTTACTGTGATATGAATTAAAAAACACATTAGAGGGACTGAAGAGATGGCTTAGCAGTTAAGGCACTTGCCTGCAAAGCCTAAGGACTGAGGTTCAATTCCTCAGTACCCATGTAAGCTGGATACACAAGGTGGCCATTTGTCTGGAGCCCGTTTGCAGAGGCTAGAGGCCCTGGCACGCCCATTCTCTCCTCTTTCTCTATCTGCCTCTTTTTCTCTCTCAAATAAATAAGTTTTAAAAAACACATTAGATATATTGTTTGTATGTGTGTATACTGTGTGTGTGTGGGTGTGTCTATGCCCCAAGAATATGATATGGTAACCAGAGAAAGACTTCAAACATAAGACACTGGAATTAAGTTTTAAAAGAGAAAAAAAGGAAAAAAAAAAAATTCTAACAACCAAAACAACTACATAAATTTCCTAATTTTTATAAAAAGCTCTTTCTGTGTATCTTAAAGGATGGGTAGCAATGGGTACCAAATCATTTTGGTATTTAATTTAGCTTGCACTGGGTAGATTTAAGAGTGATTTTTTTTTTTTTATGTAAGTGTGTGCATGGCATGTGTATGCCATGGAACGTGTGTGGAGGTCAGAGGGCAGCCTTGGAGTTTTGGTTCTCTCTTTAAGAGTGTTTTTTTTTTAATGTAAGTGTGTGTGCATGGCATGGAACATGTGTGGAGGTCAGAGGGCAGCCTTGGAGTTTTGGTTCTCTCTTGCCACTTGTTTGAGACAGGGTCTCTCTTGTTGGTTTGTTTTACTGCTGGGAAGGCCAATATAGTAGGTGCATTGGGATTACAGGTATGCACGAGCCACTTTGTGTCTGGCTTTTATATGGGTACTGGAGATTGAACTTGGGTTGGCAAGCTTGTAGGACAAGGGTCTTAAACAGTATTTTATGTTATCACAAATGCCATCTTTTCTTTTATTTAAAATAATGATTTAAAAACTTAGATATTAACTTTAAAAAGTATAATAGAAACAGCCAGCTTTCAAAATCCTCTAAAAATACACACAGAGATACTATTTTAAACTATCTGTGAGCCACTCTTCTCAGAAGGCCATATAAAAATTTGACTTCTAGCTGGGCATGGTGGCGCACACCTTTAATCCCAGCACTCAGGAGGCAGAGGTAGGAGAATCACTGTGAGTTTGAGGCCACCCTGAGACTACATAGTGAATTCCAGGTCAGCCTGAGCCAGACTGAGACCCCTACGTCGAAAAAAAAAAAAAAAATTGCCTTAAAGCAGCCCTTGAACTGACTCTGGAAACAGTTCAATGACACTAGTTCACTGACTGTCCAACTGATGCCTGTTTACAGCAAGGGTAGCGAGTCTTATAACTCCTAACCTTACAAGCAATTCCACAAGGTCTTACTTATATACCAGTCGAAAGTGTGCTATTGACATGAACGGAGCTCTGGGGAGGGGCGTACGCCTGCTGGATCTCCTGCCTCACTGCTCTCCTGGATAAGCATTACTGAATGTTCACAGCATGTCAGGGCTGAGGCCTGGCCCAGCAAGCTCAGGAGAGAGAGAAACGAAACCTATATTTTCCCTTGAAGGAACACCTGACTGGAGGGAATGCTGTTTTGGGGGCATGGTTCTATGATCAGCGTACAAGGCTCAGAGGCAGCACTGAGACAGAGGGGCGGGCCTCTGGGGCAGGTCGGCAGAAGAAAGATGTCAGTCGTGGTTTGTAGAGGGACACTTCAAATGAGTTTTGAAAGATGAGCATGGGCTTGTCAAGAGCATGCCAGGTAACAAGAAGGAACACAGCCATGGAGTGAGGCCATATGCCTTCCTAGAACCTCCCTGTCTGTATTACAAATAGCTCCGGGTGGCTGTGTATGGGGATGTCACTGCACAGTATCCACGGTGCATGCACTGAGGGCACACAGAAGGCAGCATCAACAGGTGAAGCTGAGCATTGCGCAGGCCAGACAAAGGGAGACTTTATGAGCAGTACACCCGGGCATTAGCACTTGCTCGGTGCCAAAAGGAGACATCAAGTGGGATAAAACACACCTTCTAGATTAGTGGGTGCAACAAACTGGGGGGTTTGGGTGGTGCGAAAGACAAGCAAGAGTTCAAGATTCCAAATTAAATCATCAGTTCACACACACGTGCACACACCACACACATACTCTCACATTCACACACACACACACACACACACACACACATGAAAAAATGAAAAAGAAAAGACAATTCTTGGTGCGCCTAGCACAGGCTCACACAGCAAAGAGGCTGTGGAGGAAGGGAACTACCGGAAGGAGGCTAAAGGATATGTCTGTCCTCTCCATGAATTGGCTGCCAATGGCACAAGCAGAAGTGTAGTGGGGAACAAAGCCGGAGAATCACAGAAAGAACTCCAGTGCACTCTTTCTCTGGGTTAGATGCTTTGGTAACTATTTTGCTATCTACAAAACTAGAGAACCTAAAGGCAAAAGCACCGTGTGGGGAAAAGAAGAGTCACCAGTGCACTAACTCCAGGTCATTATGGTTTATTCAGTGTATGATTGATTGACTTTTCTCATTACTGCGACCAATACCTGATAAGAAGCAACTTAAGGATGAAGGGGTTATTTCAGCTCCCGGTTAGAAGTGAGGGTCCAGCATCGAGGGGACGGAAAGGCAGCAGGAGTTGAGTCCCATTCAGCCCAACAGTGAGAAAGCAGAGAGATGAGCCCATACGTTAACTCTCTCCTTTGTACACAGTGCAGGGCCCCTGCCTATGGATGTGCTTAGAACACACTGAAGGTGGGTCTTGCCACCTCAATTAAACTAACCTAGAAAAGCCATCACAGGCATGCTATGGTTTCAATGAAATGTTTCCCATGGGCTCATGTGTTTTGAATATTTGGTCCTCAGACGGTGGCAATTTGGGAAAGTTATGGGGTCTTTGGGAGGTGAAACCTTGCTGGAAAAGGTGTGTTTCTGGGGGTGGAGGCTGGCTGTGGGGTATAGCCCAGCTCCAAGCCCAGCACTCAGACCACTTCCTTCCCAGTCCTGTGTGGATGTGACGCCTGCCCTGCTAGCTGCCATGCCATGCTTTCCCAGCCATGATGAAAGTTCCCCTCAAAACTGTAAGCCAACCTCTCTCAAATAAATAAATAAAATATCTTTTAAAAAAAGAGAAGATGATGTTACTAGAAAATTTTCAACCTGGGATGGAACTCCTTCCAGTGAGGTTAGGAGGCATTTGCTTTTGCCAAAGCCCTTGGTTTCCCTAGAGAAATAGATAGTAAGTTCAATCTTCCTGAGAGGCAGGGACAAGCTGGTGCTGAGCAGAAAACCTTCTCCCTGTAGACCAGCCAACAAGCTGGAAAAAGCTGGTGTGCATGAGACAGAAGCCATCAACAGTGAAAATAGTGGATGCTGAATATTCAAGCTGCAGTGGATGACTGAACAGGTGAGTGTCTACTCTTGGGGTAACCAACTGCTCCATAATTGGACTGAAGGCCCTCTCTCGGGAGGAATACATACCCGGTACTGAAAAACCTAAGTAAAAGTCTCCCTAGGTGAGGTTGAGCCTTGGGGGTATCTTTCTCTCTAAATAAATTAATTAATTACTAAATATCTTTAAAAAAAGCTTCTCTTTTCAGATGGTGATAACCACTGGGATGACACAAAAGGCAACATAGTGCTGAGAAGAAGGGATGGAGGAGTGCCTGCCTTTAACACCCAGCATCCTCAGTGGCTCAGGACCATTGCGTGAAGAAGAGGGGCGGATAGAATGGAAGAGGAGGATATGCAGCTGCCCAGAGTTCAAGATCTTGCCAGCCTGAGACCCTCAAAACAGAAAGATGATGTCATCAAATTAGGAGAGAGACTAATGGAGAAAGGGAGGGGATATGATGGAGACCGGAGTTCTAAAGTGGAATGGGGAGGAGGAAATATCAGGTGGGAAAGTCAATAAAAATAAAAAAAAAAAAAAAGATGATGAAGAAGCTGGAGGAAAAAAAAAAGAAGCAAGAACTAGTTGACAAGACAGACACACAGTGACAGCTTCCTAAATTTTCTTTCATGAAAAAGACAAAAACAAGATGACAAGATTGGGAGATGGCTCAGCAGTTAAAGATGCTTGTTTGCAAAAGCGATCTGGTCCAAGTCCCCAGTACCCATGTAAAGCTCTCTTGCTCTTTCTCTTTCTCTCTCTCACCTATCAAGTAAATAAATGAAATATTTTTAAAGGGCAAAAAAAAAAAAAAAAGTAAGCCAATCTCAAATGGAGTTAAAATATTTGCAAAGGGGTGTCTGCGAAGCCCTAAGGCCCAATTTGGACCCTCAGGGTGTGCATGTGTCATTCAGTGGATGCTTATTTCTGTCCTCTTCTCTCTTTCTCTCAAATATTAATTAAAAATATCTTTAAAAAAATAAAAATAAAAGCACTATAAAAAGGAAAGCTCAAGGCCAGCCTGAAAGAAAGGGCAGCCTGAGGTAGAGTGAGACCCTACCTTGAAAAAACTAAAAAAAGGGCTGGAGAGATAAGCTTGCCTGCAAAGCTAGAGACCCAGGTTCAAGCCTGCCAGGCAAGGGGCACATGCAGAGTTCATTTGCAGTGTCTGGAGGCCCTGGCTCATCCATTCTCTGCTTATTTCTGTCTCTCTCTTTCTCTCTCAAATAAATAAAAATAAAATAAAATAAAACTAAAAAAAGTAAAAGCTGAAAGAAACCCTTTCCTTCCATAAGCTAGTCCACATCAGCCTGGGCTGGTGGTGATGCACTCCTTTAATCCCAGCACTTGGGAGGCAGAGACAGGACCACTGTGAGTTTGATGCCAACCTGGGACTACAGAGTGAGATACAGATCCGCCTGAGCTAGGGTGAGACCCTGCCTTGAAAAAAACTGAAAAAAAAGTATAAGCCGAAAGAAACTCTTTCCTTCCATAAGCTGTTTCTGGTCAGGTGTTTCTGTCAAGCAATGAGAAGGTAACTTCCATGGTGTCAAGTTGACAACCAAGATTAACCATTGCCACATGCACTGAGGTGTGTCGTCACAGGTGTGGACAGCCCAAGTTTACACCCGGTGGGATAAAATCATTTGCCCACTGTTGCACAGTTCTGGGATGCTCTCACTCCACAGCAGGCTTCAGAGCAGGTGAGGAAGAGAGACACAGCCTTGCGTTCACAGGACTGACATCCCCGTGGTGGCGAAGGGAACAGAACATGGGGAAACAAACCACAGACCGCAGTATGGAAAGCTGATGAGGGGCTTTGTGGTTAAGGTGTTTGCCTGCAAAGCCAAAGGACCCAGGTTTGATTCCCCAGTGCCCAAGTAAAGCTGGATGCACAAGGTGGCGCAAGCGTCTTGGATTTCATTTGTAGTGGCTGAAGGCCTTGGCATGCCCATTTTCTCTCTCTCTCAAATAAATAAAATAAAATATTTAAAAATATTTTTTTAAAGGCTGATGAGGACAGGGATTGTGGGTATAGGTGGTCAGGGAAGGGACCTTTGAGGTCACAGTTGAGCTAATACTTCATTGAGGTGAAGGGAGTCATCAGGGAAGAACAGGAAGAACAGGACACAGCCCCCCCCCATACACCCCCATTACAGGAGCAATGAGCTCAGTGCTACTGAGATGAGAATTCAAAGAGTCCAGATAAGCCCAGAGCAAGTCCAGGCACAAGGGCACCTGGAGGAGAGTTGCAACGAGAGACCTCTGGCACCTGAGGGCAATATGGGCAGAGCACAGGAAAGCCTGGGAACCTGCCTCACCATGCACACCATGAGGCTGTGGGAACCGGCTCCATCCCTTAGGAGTGTGGCTGCAAGGCAAGTCAGAGCTCGGCAGAGGGCTGTCCGCCTCAGCACTGAAACGGGGCCAGCAACAAACTCATTTCATTCTGCCTAGAGAGAAGAACTTTAGATGGATCAAATGCGCCGTCAACGTGCCCACTCCTTACAATACATCATCTGCAGTCCAATGGCCGACAGGTCACAGCAAGGCTAGTCGTGTCCTTTCACCTTAGGTGAGAGACATATGGAGCACAGGGCTTCCTTCCTCCAAGCAGCTGCAGACATTAAAGGGGTAACAATCCCCCCCATAACTAGTTTTCCCCTTTAGAAAGCTCAGCTGGACAGGGCAAGGATAAATGGCCCCTCCTGCCAATAGCTTCCATCTGCTGCCAAGCTGGCTTCTTGCCTACATAAACCTGAAAGCCACACATGGACTGGACATTGTGGCTGTCCACTGGCCCTGAGGTTGGCCATCCCAGGCAGAGAGGCCCAGACAGCCCTCTGAAACGCACTGTCCACGACTCTCGCTCTCTGGTCTATGTTATGAAGTACTGATTCTCATCCAGACAGCCTTTCCCCACTTGGCCACGTGCTTCAAATTCTACTGGCCAAGAATGAGGCAAACCAGCTAGCTCCCTGAGTCTGAAAAGATCCTACTTTACAGCTCCCTTTCTCAGATATATCAGCTTGGTCTATCATGAATGTATGTGTGGGCTGGAGAGATGGCTTAGCAGTTAAAGCACTTGCCTGCAAAGCCAAAGGACCTAGGTTCAATTCCCCAGGACCCACATAAGCCAAATGCACAAGGGGACGCATGCATCTGAAATTCGTTTGCAGTGGCTGGAGGCCCTGACATGCCCATTCTCTCTCTCTCTCTCCCTGCCTATTTCTGTATCTCTCTCTCTCTCTCTCAAATAAATAGTTTAAAAAAGAAAGCATGTGTATTTAAGGAAGGCTAGTACAGCACAAATTGTCAAAGAATTAAATTATTCCCGAGTCATGTAGCCTCCTTCACAATATCACATTGCAAAATTGTATTTTATATAATCTTATTTTATTTACTGTGTGTGCATGTTGTTTTATAGGCAAGGGAACTATGACTGAGCTCCACCTCCAACTCTATAAACATTGACTTTTTTTTTCGAGGTAGGGTCTCACTCTAGCCCAGGCTGACCTGGAATTTACTATGTAGTCTCAGGGTGGCCTCGAACTCATGGCGATCCTCCTACCTCTGCCTCTGGAGTGCTGGGATTAAAGGCGTGCACCACCACGCCCAGCAACATTGTCTTTTGTGTTTGTTTTTCGAGGCAGGGTCTCACTCTAGGCCAGGCTAAGCTGGAACTCATTCTATATAGCCCAGGCTGGACTTGAACTCATAGCAATCTTTCTACCTCAGCCTCCTTGACTGTGGGGACTGAAGGTGTGCGTCACCACATCTGACTTTATAAACACACTTATTTTAAAGATATATCCAAACATTATGAAATGACTTTGTTTTAATTATTTTTGGAATGATGCTAGAAGCCTGCAGGTCCCCGTCTTGGTGCGGACTCACCTCATGTCTGTGCTCATTTTAAACCACGCTACTCCTTGTTAGCTGCTACAGCTCAATCATCAACTTTTTGCAGCTCAAGTTGCCCGTAAGCATCGCTGCAGTAACATTTGTGCCTGCTTTCATAGGACCCCCTCTCCTTCCCAACAGCATTTGCTGCTGCAGCTTCCACTTGTCTGCAGCAACTGCTCCATGTCTCCTTCAATACTGCAATCTATTTTTGTGTGTGTGTGTGTGTGTGTGTGTGTGTGTGTGTGTGTGTGTGGTTTTTCAAGGTAGAGTCTCGCTCCAGCCCAGGCTGAACTGGAATCCACTATATAGTCTCAGGGTGGCCTTGAACTCAAGTGAGCCTCCTACCTCTGCCTCCTGAGTGCTGGGATTAAAGGCGTGTGCCACCACACCTGGCCAATACTGCAATCTAAATGAGGACTTATCACTGCATCCCCAGTGCCTGGCACACAGTAAGTGACTAATCAATAGTGGTTTAAAAATATTATGAAGCCAGGCGTGGTGGTGCACGCCTTTAATCCCAGCACTCGGGAGGCAGAGGTAGGAGGATAGCCAAGAGTTCGAGGCCACCCTGAGACTATATAGTTAATTACAGGTCAGCCTGGACCAGCGTGAAACCCTACCTCACACACACACAAAAAAAATTAATTATGAGCTAGGCATGGCACATGCCTTTAAACCCAGGATCACCTTTAATGCCAGGATCGCCATGAGTGTGAGGCCAGCCTGGGCCTAAAGAGTGAGTTCTGGGTCAGCCTGGTATATAGTGGGAAACAAACACAAATATTAAACTGGGGCTGATGAGAAGGCTCAGTGGGTAAGAGCACTTGCTGCACAAGCCTGAGTTCAATTCCTGGTATCCAAGTAAAAAGCTAGGCGTGGGCTGGAGAGATGGCTTAGAGGTTAAATTGCATGCCTGTGAAGCCTAAGGACCCCAGTTTGATTCTCCAGGTCCCACATAAGCCAGATGCATCTGGAGTTTGTTTACAGTGGCTAGAGGCCCTGGCACGCCCATTCTCACTCACTCACTCTCTCTCCCTCTCTCTGTTTCTAATAAATAAAATAAAATGAAATCTTTTAAAAAAAAAAAAAAGCTAGGCATGGGCTGGAGAGATGGCTGAGCAGTTAAAGGCAATTGCTTGCAAAGCCTGACATCCTATGTTTGATTCCCCAGTACCCATGCAAAGCCAGATGCACAGTGGAGCATGCATCTAGAGTTCAGTTGCAGTGGCAGGAGGCTCCAGTGAGCCCATATTCTCTCTCTCTCTTTCTCTCTCACCCCCCATTTGTTGCTTTGTTTCTCTCTCTCAAATAAAAACAACAAAATATATTTTTAAAAGCTAGGTGTGACTACACCCGCCTGTAACCCCAGTACTGAGTGAGCAGAGACAGGAAGATCACTAGGGCTTGCTGGTCAGCCAGTCTAACTAAAAGATGGTGAGCTAATAAGAGGCTCATAAGAGACTCTGCTCACGCCAAGACTCTGTCTCAAGGTGGAGGGAGAAGTAGGAGGATAGCTGAGAGTTCGAGGCCACCCTGAGACTGCCCAGTGAATTCCAGGTCAGCCTGGACTAGAGTGAGACCCTACCTTAAAAACACACACACATAAAAAACAAATAATAATAAGCTGGGCGTGGTGGCGCATGCCTTTAATCCCAGCACTCAGGAGGCAGAGGTAAGAGTATCGCTGTGAGTTCAAGGCCACCCTGAGAATACAGAGTGAATTCCGGGTCAGCTTGGGCTAGAGTGAGACCCTACCTCAAAAAACCTAAAAATAAAAATAAAATAAAACAGACTCTGTCTCAAGGAAGTAAGGCAGAAGAGTGACAGAGGAGGATACTGAACATCTTTAGCCTCCACACACATGCATGTCCAAGTACATGCATCATCACTCATGTGCATGCATCACACATACTCCACAGCTCTTCTTGTAAGCACATAACCCTCCCCATACTCTGGGGCTGGGCCCAACTGCATGCATAAAGGCGTGTTCCCAGCCAGACGTGGTGGCACGCACCTTTCATCACAGCACTTGGGAGGCAGAGGTAGGAGGATCGTGGTGAGTTCGAGGCCAGCCTGAGCTAGAGTGAGAGCCCACCCTGAAAAACTAAAAAGAAAAGGAAAAGAAGAAGAAGGAGAAGGAGAAGAAGAAGTAGTTTCCTAGACTATTCTAGGAAGGAGACCACGTCAGGCCCTAAATTCTGGGTAAAAGCACGAAAGCGCTGAGGGAATGTGGTGATGAAACTGTAGCTCTTGCCCATCTCTTCTGTTCCTTCTTTCCTTTCTACCACATAGAGATTGAATGTGAAACCTCATCTTGGACCGTAAGGTGGGGGTGGAGACCTCACATCATATGTATCGTAGCTCTAATACATACACCCAATTTTGTTCTTAGAATACTAGATATCTCTGGTTTGTCCATTTAAAACCCTTGGGACTGGGGTGAGGAAGTATTTATAAAAGACCTCATTATGTAGCCCAGGGTGACCTTGAACTTGAGGCAATTCTCCTGCCCACGTGTTAGGATTACAAGCCTGTGCCCTCACACCTGGCTGTCTACAGCCCTTTGCCTGGTAGGCAAGTGAAGCAAAGGCCAAACACTTGGATTAAACTATTCACACTGTTCTTTGTGATCTTAATTAATCCTGTCATCCAAAGTGATAACAAAGTTCAGGTGCAAGTCCATTGGTTTGCAAAGTTCACACTCCAGGGGAGAGTCTAAGTCCTGCTTTTAGTTTGCAGTAGATCTGGGGCTGGGGAGAAGTGTTTGGAAATGATGGGAAGGGATGGAGAAGAGAAAGTAAGGCAGACTTGAGTAAACTCAATTCTGCATACCTGAAGAAGAATCTAAGGGATTGTGCTACTGAAGAGTAAAGTATTCAGTCTCCATCAGATTGACAAAGGAAAGTGACCTGCATGGAGCTGGGCACAGAAGAAAAGCAGGCCCAGGTGTGATGGCACATGTCTTTTGTCCCAGCACTGCGGAAGCTGAAGTAGGAGGACTGCCATGAGTTCAAGGCCAGCCTGGGCTAGAGACCCTATCTCAGCGGGGGAGGGGGGAGAAGAGAAGAAAACAGCAGCTGTGCAGAGGAAGCTGCCACAAAAGATGCAGCTGGTTCAAGGATGGGCATTGCAGAAGGGAGCTAAGAAAAATGCCCAAGGGGAGAAGACAGACCAGAGGAAGAAAAAAAAAAACAAAACAAAACTCTGAATTCTAAGCAGCAAGAGATGAAGTTCAAATATATGCAGCATGTACAGGGTCAGGGAAAACCACATGATCCATATCAAAACCAGCCTACAGGTCCAAAAGGAAAAAAGAAAAGGTCAAGGTTGAAGCCCTGACAACTCAGTTTTATCCATTTCCTTTATACTGTTCACAATAGCTCTGAGGGAGTAAACTGAACTTGTGTTGCAAAGGGGTTATTTCTAAAGGAAAGGAAGTCAGAGAATAGGGGGTTTCTTTTATTATCACCCCTCGGATCACTTTCTAAATATTTTATTTTTATTTATTTGAGAGAAAGAGAGAGGAGGGAGAGAATGGGCACTCCAGGGACTCCAGCCACTGCGAATGAACTCCAGACACATGTACCACCTTATGCATCTGACTTACGCAGGTGCTGGGGAATTGAACCTGGGTCCTTTGGCTTCGCAGGCAAATGCCTTAACCACTAAGCCATCTCTCTAGCCCCTCTGTTCACTTTCTAAATAAACATAAATCTATGACCTTAGGACAGAGATACAGTAGAGTTAGGCCCAATTTTATTAAGATCAAGCTTAATGATCCAAAAGAAAATGGCTCATTATGTTTTCCAAAGGCATTATTTTTAAGGATGTTAAGTTATTTTGAAGGTGTGTTCAAACTTTTAAAAAACATAGTTGAGGGTTGGGAGATGGCTTAACAGTTAAGGTGCTTGCCTCCAAAGCCCAAGGACCCAGGTTCGATTCCCCAGGATCAATGTAAGCCAGATGCACAAAGTGGTGCATGTGTTTGAAGTGCATTTGCAGTGGCTGGAGGCTCTGGCACGCCCATTCTCTCTCCATATCTGCTCTTTCTCTCTCTCTCTCTCTCTCTCTCTCCAATAAATAAATAAGTAAATAAATAAATAAAATATTTAAAATATATATATATAGTTGAGAAATAAGCAGGAAGTAGCAATCAAAGTCAGCTAATATGATGCAGAGTAGAAGGCATTTTAGAATTGGTTCAGTAAATTCTACATGGTCATTGGGTTTCGACACTTCTTTGGGATGGTCACAGACCCAAGCTGTTTGCTGATACATTCAGCACTGTGAAAGTCAGACAGCAGACATGGTCATTCTATAAGGAAAACAATGAAAACCACTCAACCCAGTGTGGACTAAAACAACAGCATCGATGCATTTGTTTCTGATAAGATCAATGGGTAGTAGAAAGAGGTGGGGAAGGAGAGGTTGGAAATTCAACGTGAGACAGAAAAAGAAAATCAGGCATTTGTCTGGAGAGCAAAAAAAAAAAGTTTCTTTAAAGGAACATAAAATATTCACACCATTAAAAAGATAAGGAAAGAATTTTTAAATGTTTGCAAGGAGGCAGAGCGGGTGGGTGGATCCCTTTTACTCACTGGCCAGCCAGTCTAGCCTCACTGTTGAGCACTGGGCTAGTCAAAGACCTTGTCTCAAGAAGTGACCGCTCACAGCAGCTGTTGTTGCTTCCATAATACTACCAGGCCCATCAACATGCCATTGTGCATGATGAAGGAAGGTCAAAATAAAATGAAGGCTGGAGAGATGGTTTAGTGGTTAAGTCACTTGCCTGCAAAGCCAAAGGACCCAGGTTCAATTCCCAGAACCCACATAAGCCAAATGCACAAGGTGGCGCATGCATCTGGAATTCGTTTAAAAAACTAAATAAATAAAATGAAGAAAGACCTCAAAATAGTAGAGGGGGCAGTTGGAGGGAGGGAGGTTTTCAGTATTAGAGAGTAGGGGGAATGGAAGCAAAAGAGGGGATAGGAGGGGACTAAGGTCAAAATTCATTTTATACATATAAAAACTGTTGATAAAAACGCTTTAGGGGTTGCAGAAATTGCTCAGTGGTTAAGGTGCTTGCTTGCAATGCCTGATGGCCAGGGTTCAATTCCCTGATACCCACATAAAGCCAGATGTACAAAGTGGCACATGTGTCTGGAATTCGTCTGCAGTGGCAAGAGGCCCTGGCATGCCCATTCATATTCATTCTCTCTCGTCTTTCTGTTTGCAAATAAATAAATAAATACACTTTTAAAATGTCATTGGCATTCCTGAAGAATGACACCTAAGGTTGCCTTCTGCCCTCCACATACATAGGTCCACACACATAGAAACATACATATATACAAACACGCATGCCACACACACACACAAACAAAAAGTCTACAAGTTAAAACTACTTTAAGTAATTCTTTGTTTTAAAATGTTTCCCCTTTCAAGCCGGGCATGGTGGCGCATGCCTTTAATCCCAGCACTTGGGAGGCAGAGGTAGTAGGATGCTGTGAGTTCGAGGTCACCCTGAGACTACATAGTTAATTCCAGGTCAGCCTGGACCAGAGTGAGACCCTACCTCGAAAAACCAAATATATATATTTTCCCCCTTTCAACTTCAGAAAACCAAAAAAATGACAAATTTTAGGCCACTGAGGATAAATACCCACAGAGAATATTCTAGAAAACTTTAGATAACATGTCTTTTTTCAAATGTTATTGGTTAGGGCTGTTTTTCTTTTTTTCCATTTTAATTCATACTGTTTTTATTCTGAAGATTGTGAACATTAAAACAGCAGTGGAGACTATTCAGGAGTGTGAGGAAGAGGCTTAAAAACCAGTCTTAATGAGTCAAATAGAATCAATCCCAATAAGAATTTTTTCATGTAAGGGTACACATGTTAGAACACCTTTCTGAAGAGACATAGTTGCAAAGAACGGTCAATTTAATCCTAACCTGAAGATTTAAAATATATTTTTTCTTTTATTTTGGAAACTACACATAAGAAAAGTGGCATGACTCAGTGTGCACTCATTATTGACAATTTTGTTCACTCCCTGAATCAAGAGTCCTGGTGAGCTCAGAGCAGTATCAGACATGTTAGGACTTAAGGTCTTAAATCACACAGGCCCAATTACCTGGGGGATTAGCTGTCCTTTCAATTCTCTTCAAGAGTGGAGGTGTTGACTAGGAAAGCCAGGAGCAAAAGTAAGTCACCTTGGCACCCATAACTCAAGTTTCTTTGGGCCTTCAGGCAGTGTAACCTGTCCACAGGAGGCTAATAGAACTGTTACTTAATTACACTTCACGTTCCCATACTTAGGCCTTAAACTTAGATTAGAACACACAGCAGTCCAGCAAGCATACATGCTATTCTATTTAGTATTAATGATATTATTGGAATATACAGCAGTATTATTTTTTTGGGAGCAGAGATTGAACCCAAGGCCTTGCCCATGCTAAGCCACTCTGAACCATACACACCGCCCCTAATTTCTCAATATATGTGAACAAATTGCCTTAATTGGCTACATATTTATGCTTACAAAAATGTTCACTCTGATCTTTTCACAGCCCAGGTCTTATTTCTGTTGCTTTGTTTTTTAGGCAAGGTGGATGTTTTCAAGCAAGTCCATACGTTGGGTGTTGTTGTTGTTTGCTTTTAAATTTACGTTTGTCGCTTTTTGTGGTCGTTGGGAAGCGGTTGCTACGAGGCAGCCTGCCTGAGAAAAGTCTCCCACAAATGTCACCCGACCACAGGCAACCTATGGACTCTGGGAAGTCAGGAGGGAACACAGATGAATGATCTGACCCTAAGCCTCTTCCTGTGTGACCTCTCAACACGGGAGCCCCGGGGAGGACAAAAACTCTCTGAACCCGTCTCTAGCATGGGCATCCCTTGATCCTTGATCCCAAACACCAGATTCCCCACCGCACTGTAGACCAGTTAATACCCAGGAGCAGAAAAGTGTCGACGACAGGCGGCGCCGGGGGGGAGGGGGGGGCAAATGTCAGCGACCGCCGGTGGACCACCCACCCTGGCGCGAGACCCCATCACCTGCGGCGTGGCTCAAGCTGGGAGGACAGTCCCCTGCCCTTGTCCCCCCACCTTGTCCCGCAGCGCCCCAGCACTCGCTCACACACGCACACAGGTGCAGCGCCGGGCTGCGGGGGTGACAGGGGACCACCCGGGCGCGACCACCCACGCCTCTTGCCCCAGATGACCCCAGCATCCAGGAGAGGTCCTCTGAGTTTGAGGAGGTGGGGGTGCGGCCAAGAGATCGTCTCCCGCTGTGTGTCCAGGAGCCCCGGGCGCTCAGTGCCCACTACGCCACCTGCCCGCAGCCGGGGCTCCCAGGTGAGGCGGAGGCAGGTAAGGCGCACCTGCTCGGCCACCCCCACCTGCTGCAGCCGCCGCCGTGGCCAGCCCTCCGCGCTCCCCTTCCGCCTCCACCTACCTAGCTGCGCGCGTCCCGCCCCGGGGCCCGTGCGCCGTGCGCTCCGCGGCCGCTCCGGGGCGCGCTGGCTGGCGGGCGAGCGGGCGGGCAGGCGGCGGCCCGCGGCCCGCACTTGGGCGGCTGCCGGCGGCCGCGGGCTCAGCGGGAAGCCCCGGCGCTGCCCGGCTCGCCGCCTCCGAGCCGCTCCATTGTGACGCGACGCGTTCCGACGGCCAATGGGCGCGCGGCGGCGCGAACCGCTGACTAAGTTCGCGGCTGGAGGAGGAGGGGACGGGGCGGAGGCAGCCGGCGCGCGGCGGAGGCGGAGGAGGACGACGAGGAGGAGGAAGCTGCGGCCCCTGGGATGGCTGCTCTTGCCCTGGAGCTCCCGTGGCTTGCCTGAGCCCCCTGCATCTGGTCCAGCTTTGGGGACTGCGGTGTGTGGAGGGGGGTCCCTGCCGGGGACAAAGCGCCGCTCCATCTCTCCACCTCCATCCCCACCCCACCCCCCAGCGCGCCATGCGGCCAGTCTGGGGTCCGCAGGCATCTGGGCACTGGCACACGTGAAGGCGGGTGGAGACTGAATTCCAGAGACCCCAGGGACGGGGCTTAGGATTTGTTACCCTCCCCCAGCCCAGGAGGGCCACACCAGGGACCCTGGCACTGCGGCGGCCCGCCTTCTCACGTGTGCACCCCTGAGCAACTTGTAAATCACGTAACTTGAGCGGCCAGCAAGGATCGGATGCGGTGGGCAGCAGGGCCTACCTGGCTGGCCAAGTCTCTGTCGTGTTCTCCACCGCTTGTGCTTGGAAAGGTCACAGGGGCCGCGTCGTCCCCCACCCTACCCCACCCCGCCCCGCAGGGAGGATTGCAGTAGTACCCGAACCCCAAATTTAGATTCTGGGCCTCCAGTGCCATCCTCGTCTTTCCCATGTTTGTTTTTGTTCTGCTTTATCTTCAGGTTGAGAGGACAATACTGTAGAAAGACCACCTCTATACCCAGTACCGGTATTTCACAGTGGATCAGATAGATGCAGGTCCGCCCCATCTACAGCCCCACCGAGCTTCCTTCTACAGTTAAGCCGTCCTGCATGTGGACAGTGTCATTGTGCCTTATGAAATAAGCAAAAATGTAATCCAAGGCCTGGTGTGGTATCACACACTTTTAACCCCAGCACTCTGGAGGCAGAGGTAGGAGAACTGCCCTGAGTTTGAGTCCAGCTTGGAGCTGCAGAGTGAGCTCCAGGTCAGCCTGGGATAGAGTGAGACCCTGCCTCAAAAAAAAAAAAAAAAAAAAAAATGTAATGTAGATCTTGTAATTTGGGGGATTTCATATTTTCATCATCCTTATCCACTCCTTACTCCCCACTGCCTAGGTTATCATTTGTGGCACAGTGATTGATTTTAACTAGGCAAGATTTATATCTCCTGGTTGCTATGGTGATCACAGCCCCCATTTTAACAACAAAAAGAGAAAAAACAAAAGTCAGTACTGGACTATGATGAAGACAGCATTTGGGACAACGGATCAATGGACTTATATAATACACAATTGAGTCCCATAGACTGTTCAGATTATGACTACAAAGTGTGTCCTGAAGGTTAGTGAGAAAGCTGTCACTGTGTCACTGCACCTCTGTCCATCCCAGGCTGGTAGGTGTCTTCTTCCCAGTCTTGGAGGATATACCTTCACTTGGTCACTCAGTGACTTACAATAAATATCTGTGAGACGATGTGTCTCCGCCTATCATCCTAGGTTTAAGTACAATCCTCGAACTGCTTGCCACCTGGAGAAAGAGAAATATATGTAAACTATGAAAAAAGAAGACTGTCAGTGCTATAAAACATGTTAGAACATTATAACGTTAAAACCTGGAAATAGCCAATTTTGCAACTGTGTCTTTGGATGTGTGCAAAGGGATACTTTTTGCTCTTCCACCCTCGTGAACAGATAATCCATTTCTCTGTCTCCGGGACATGATGACCTGTGTGACCTGGGGTGGTGGTTTAACCCTTCGTTTCCTCCCCGATACAGTAGGAGAGCATAAACTGAGTCACCTGTTCAAATCCCAGCTCCAACAGTGGTACGAATAAAAAGTGACTTCCATGCTTTGTAACCCAAATTATATTAGCAGGAAGTGGAGAGACATGTTCATTCAAAATGTGTTATCTCTGGGTTAACCTCACAAATGTCGCTTTTAAATGTGATTACCATTACTTTTATCCTAATTCTCACTGGCAAAACTCCCTTTGATGACAGTCCTTATAACTGGGAGGGCAGAAGACGTCTGGTTTTTTGTTGCACTTAGAAAACCCTCTCTGAGATGTGAGCATCAAATCGATACTTCTCATTTCTTCTTCATTTTATGACATGTCATACAACCTTCTGCTTGTGTTACAGAGAAAAAAGTAGGAGTGCCCTTAACTGCCATTCTCTGAGAGTTTTTTTTTAAATACTATGCACATGATATAGGCCCATTTTAAAAGCATAGGTAGCCGGGCGTGGTGGCGCACGCCTTTAATCCCAGCACTCGGGAGGCAGAGGTAGGAGGATTGCCTTGAGTTCAAGGCCACCCTGAGACTACATAGTTAATTCCAGGTCAGCCTGGGCCAGAGTGAGACCCTACCTCAAAAAAAAAAAAAAAAAAAAAAAAAAAAAAAAAAACATAGGTAATGGCTGGAAATTTTTGGCATCCTAGGGTAGGCTTTATAATGAGAAATATAAACATGATTTGATTTCTCATGCCTGTGACCAGTTTTTCCATTACGTTGCAATCTGAAATGATCTATGAATTCCTGGAATACTTTCAATTCCTATAAGTATCCAACATCCTCTCAGGTACTCTTGGACCAACTCATTTTCATAGAAAACGCTAAAAGAGCCACAGCCAAAGTTGTCCAAATTTGATTAAAAAAAAAAAAAAAGAATTGCATCACAGATATGAAGCCATTACTATGTGTGCCTAGTCATGTGGAAGACATGTTGAGACATATCAAAGAAGTTAAAACTTGATCCCTACCCGGGAGTGGTGGCATATGCCTTTGACTCCAGCACTGAGGTAAGAGGATCACTGTGAGTTCAAGGCCAGCCTGGACCTACACAGTGAATTTGAGGCTAGCTGAGGCTAGAGTGAGACCCTGCCCAGAAAAACAAAAAAGAACTTGTTCCCTGACTTTAGTTTCCCACTATTTATTAAAACAGAAAACACTCAAAGCCAGTTTGGTGGTGCATGCCTGTATTCCCAGTACTTGAAAGTTTAGAGGCAGGAGGATCAGGAGTTCAAGGTCATCCTTGGCAACATAGAAAGTAATCCAGTCCTGCTTTTGCTCGTAAGATGAGAAAAATGGAACAATGAGTATGAGTCAACGGAGAAAGCCTCATGAACAGAGGGGAGCTTAAAGTAGGTTTTGAGCTACAGAACTGGATTGAAAGGGACTCCATCTTGTCCTCCTTTCTATCTGTCCTGAACAGTGTCTTGAAATGGCAGTCAACCTTCCTGGCTCTGAGGAAAGCTGAGGCTCTAAAAAGGAAGCCAGAGGGAAACATTTCTCCATCCACCACATCTCAAGAACAGCTGATGGTGTCAGTGTTGGGTCTGGACATTCATGTAGTGCAAAGGAGGGGGCGGATAGGGAGTTGGTCACTTCCTCTGTGCAGTGGCATGAAGCAAAGTCACAACTGCCCAGAATGAAGAGATCCCTGCAAGTTTGTCGTCTATCTCATGGCTGACCTCTGTGACCTCCATGAAGGAGTCACAGAGCTCATGTGATTGGTAGGTTTCTCCTGGATGGGTTTCCTCAAGGAAAGAAAAGGCTTTGATTGACATCAGTATTAAGGTCCTTGCTTGCACAGCCTGCTGGCCCAGGTTCAATTACCCCAGCCATCCACATGAAGCCAGACAGGCACATTTGTTTGCAGCGGCAAGAGAGCCTGGCATGCTTCCCCCCCCACCCCCCCCACCACCACCACAATTTTAAAAAAATTATTCTGCTATACTTGACCACTTTTAAGAGTTTACTTTTCCTTGAACCTTCAAAGAAGCTTTTGTGATTAATAGGACATGGAATAGTAGCCAATCTTAATGTTCTTTCCCATTTCAATATTCTACAAATTCTTTAGGACAATGAGGAACCAACTTGTCTTTTGAAATTAAACACTGAATAACTACAATGCATATAGAAAGCAGTGGCAACTGGAAGAGGCAATGGAGAAAACCAAGATCAGTGTACCAATTTCTTTTCTTTTCTTTTCTTTTTTTTTTTTTAAGCTATATATTTCCAGTCTGGAGAGATGGCTTAGTAGTTAAGTGCTTGCCTGTGAAGCCTAAGGACCCCAGTTCAAGGCTCGATTCCCCAGGACCCATGTAAGCCAGATGCACAAGGTGGTGCATGCATCTGGAATTCATTTGCAGTGGCTGGAGGCCCTGGTGCACCCATTCTCTCTCTCTCTCTCTCTCTCTCTCTCTCTCGCTCCCTCTTTTCTCTCAAATCAAATAAATAAAAATAAATAAACAAAAAAGCTCTATATTTCCTTTCCTGGTAAGAAAGGTGATCCAGAGAGCATAGTACCTCAAAGTGGAGGTGAGCTATATTGCACATGTGTTTGGCTTGACCTGGAAAACCAGACTAGAGTTGTGAATTGTGCAAGGCCAGCTGTGCCCTTCTCTGTGAGTGAACCACCTATCACAGTCCATGTTTGGATGTGAAGCGTCCCTTCCTGTCCCAGCCAAGTGTTTGTGATTAAGCCTCCTGCTGAGTCCCCAGCTGTTGGAGCCTTCAGGAAGTGGAGCCTTGCTGGAGGTGTCACTGTGGTGGGCCTTAAGGTTGGTTATTTCAGCCAACCGGTTGTTGAGATCTAACTCCCTCTTGCCTCTCTCTCTCTCTCTCTCTCATCTCTCCTCCCTGCTTCGTGTGGACATGTGACACCCCAGCTGCCTGCTCTGCCATGCTTTTCGCCACCAGTATGAAACACGCCCTAGAAACTGCAAGCCCAAAACAAACCCTTGCCTCCCATAAATTGCCTTTAGTTGGATTTTTTTTTTCTCCCCCAGCAACAAGAAGGCAATTGCTAAATTCCATCTGAAACAGTCGCAATAAGGCACGGTAGGGCCGAGCAAGCTTATTGCTTTTCTCACCGCTGGGACCAAATACCTAACAAGAAGCAACTTTAAAAGAGGGAGGAGTCATTTTGCTTCTGGTTTGAGGGCACAGGCCATCCTAGCAGGGAAGGGACAGCAAGGGCGGAGGAGTCTGTGGTAACAGGGACAGGGAGGCTGCCTGCTCATATCTGGGTTGATCAGGAAGCACAGAGAGGAAAATGCCAGCACTCAGCTGCCTGTACTCTTACCCTTTCCATTCTGACCCTGCTCATGGGGGTGGTCCAGCCCATATTTAGGGTGGGTCTTCCTACCCAGTACATCTGCAGAAAAGCCCTCCCAGACACTCCCAAAGGTGTGCCTCTCCAATACTCTTAAGTATTTCTTAATCCACTCAAGTTGACAATGGAAATTAAATACCGCAGCAAGAATCATGCAGAACACTGGGCTGAGAAATGTCAGCTAGCTTCAGGGCACTAAGCAGAAGTGATATTCAAACAGTCCATAACACTTTTAAGTCCTGGCTCAGGATCCTCCATGGTCCAAGGTTGCTTGGTCTGTCATAGTGTCAGGTCAGGACAAAAGAGCAAAAGTACAAGAGAGCAAAAGTTAGCAAACGGCTTGCACTTTCACATTCTCGGGAAGTTTGCCAGATCCCCCAGGTTCAGCTGTGTATGAGGAAGCACATGGCCATTGCTGAAGGGTCTTTTTGCTCAGCGAGTGTACGTGTGTGTGCGTGTGTGTGTGTGTGTGTGTGTGAGAGAGAGAGAGAGAGAGAGAGGTGTATGTATGTATGAATGCCTGTGTAGGGCCTCATTCACCCACCTCTGGTGACCCCAGTGGAATGTCGCTGTACCATCCCATCACTCTTGTGCCTGGCCTCGTTTTTGAGCTTGTGGTAGGTCTCTGCTCCCCTGAAGGACTGGGGTGACAGGCATTTGTGGTCACGCCCAGCTGGTGTACGTGGGATCTGGAGATTTGAACTCCTGCAGTCTCAGGCCCTCATGCTTTATGCAGAAAGCTGAGGCATCTCTCCAGCCCCTAAAGGTTTTATTATTATTTTTTTTAATTCCCTTTGGTAAAACAGTCCACAGTGTTTTTCTCTGACCTCTTCAATCTCTTGGATGATCTTCCCTTGAGCCTGGAGCAAATTCTTAGAATGGCCCTTAGGATGAACCCAGCAGTGAGAATTCTGAAGCAGGCTGGACGAATGGGATATTACGCATGCGTTTGAATAAGGTAGCTTGACCTAGAAATACAGGCTGCAGCTGTGTGAGGCCAGCTGTGGGCTTCTCTGTGAGCTGGGCGCCTGGCCGGAAACAGTCACAGCCCCTCCGGGTTCTTCCCACCCCCAGTGCTGCATGTCCCACCTGCTTTAACCAGGTGCTGCTCCTTCCCTGTCATGATGCCCTCCTCGGAGTCCTTTCTCTTAGGGACAAAAAAAAAAAAAAAAGGAAAAACAAAAAACCTCGGGTCCTGAAGCAGGATGCCCTGACATCCTCAGTTGATCTGTCTTCTGGGAATGTGTCCAAATATTTCTTTGAAAGTTTCCCATGCATCCCATTTCAAGAAAATATGCTGTCATCTGCGTCACATATTGGAATCTGTCACACAGAAGCCAGGCTGCTATTGACTCCTGTCCTTTTCAAATCTACTAAAAGGACTGATACACAGTCCCCCCCACACACACACACATCGAAACCCCTGTAATATTTTTGAATTTTTATTTTTATTTATTTATTTGAGAGAAAGGGAGAGAGACAGTGAATGGTCACGCCGGGGCCTCCAGGCACTGCAAATGCACTCCAGACACATGCACCACCATGTGCATCTGGCTGACGTGAGTCCTGGGGAATTGAACCTGGGTCCTTTGGCTTTGCAGGCAAGAGCCTTAACCACTAAGCCATCTCTCCAGCCCACCTCTATAATTTTTGCAAAGAGTGGCTGAGCATAAATAGTGTTGGCTGATAATTGAAATAGGCAAATTAAATTATGTCCAAGCACTCTGAAATATGGAGTATAAAAGCAGGTGACTTCTCAGGCAATAAAAGGGAAATACCTGTGTGTGGAGCCAGGCTGAAAATTCAGAATTAAAGTTGAAGGGGACCCTCCTCGGCTCCCAGTGGGGCCGGCTGGTGATGAGACAGTGTTTCTTGCTGGAATCACCGTGAGAATCGGGTCTGGGTTCCTGAACTTTGCTGAACTCTGGGTAAGAGGTTTCCTGGTACTGTGAAGGTGGCTGGCCTGAGCAGTTCCTCATAGCTACCCCTTCTTTTCAGCCAGACCTTTGTTTCCCCTTTCCTCTCAGTAACTGCGCTGTGCTTTGATGGCCTAATAAAAGACCATCTGTTAATTCTAATAGACACTGAATTACTGGTCTTCTTTTGAACTAAATGGACTCTCTGAGAGTAAGAATCAATATGTCTTGGTGGTTTATTAAGACCTTGAAAAAATTTTTAAAGTCATAAAGGAAAAGATTCAATGCATTTTAGAGCTGGGAAAGAAACTGATGTCTGAGGGCAAGAAGCATTGTTCCTGGAAAGTGCTGGCATCTCTGCTCGTCATGGGATAAGCCACTAACGGCCCAAGTGGGAGTCTCCTTCTCCTGGTGTATTTTATATAGCTATCCGGGCACACTCCTTATTTCAGAATTCCTGAACACTATTGAATTGGCTATTTCATCTATCATCTGATAAATATTCTGTGCCACTATTTGCAAAAGATATAGGGGAGCCAGGTGTGGTGGTGCACACCTTTAACCCCAGCACTCGGGAGGCAAAGGTAGGAGGATCTCAGTGAGTTTGAGGCCACCCTGAGACTACATAGTGAATTCCAGGTCAGTCTGGGCTAGAGCAAGACCCTACCTCAAAAAAAAAAAAAAAAAAAAAAAAAAAAAAAAATATAGGGATTTCTGGGGATATATGAGTCCATATGATGAACATGACCTTTTCCTTCTGGAAGACCACACTTCTTAGCATTTCTCCTGATAGTGCTAAACCAATCAAAGGTGTAACTAACCAAACTTCTAGACTGTTCCATAAGCACCATTCTCTTTGGCCTTGTCTTGTATATCCTATAAACTCAAATGCAGACTTACCGTCCAATTATCTGCTCAGTTTTCAAGCGTCTTTAGCCACTGAGCAATCTCTCCAGTCCCTAGATTTTATTTATGTGCACCAGGGACTCTTGCTGCTCCCAGTGAACTCCAGACACACCACCACCTTGTGTGCAGCTTTACCTGGGGGATAGGGAATTGAGAGCAGGCAGACAGGCTTGGTAAACAAGGATCTTTAACCACTGAACCCTCTCCCCAGCCCAGTTTTCTACTAACTCATTTCTGCCTCCTTCTGTCTGTCCACTGAAACGTGATGGATGAAAGAATTAAAGAAGTTAAGACTTCTGAGGAAGCTTGTTTAGTGATGGTGCAGATCTTAGTGGTCTTGGGATAGGTAGGGAAGTTCTAGACAGCTCAGTTACAAGGAATGATCAGGAGCCATCCTGAAGGATGGAAACAGATAGGTAAGGGAAAACAATTTTACAATTTTGTACCAATCTGTTGAGTGAATAAAACTAAATAAACCTGCTGGGTGTGGTGGCAAATACCTTTAATCCCAGCACTTGGGAGGCAGAGTTCAGGCCACCCTGAGAATACATAGTGAATTCCAGGTCAACCTGGGCTAGGGTAAAATCCTACCTAAAAAAAACAAAAGGACAAAAAAAGACAAAAAATTAGATGAAGACAAAAGCCTTCTGAGCCTCCATCATCATTACAAACATAGGAACTTCATAAATAAACAAACATTTTTGCTTAATTTTTTTCAGTATTGGGAACTAAACCTAGGGATTCCAGCACACTAGGCAAGTGAGCCCTATCTCAAAGCCCCTTAGCCAACTTTTGGCAAACATCACTACTTTACGTTGTGTCTTTAGCATCTCTAATTAACCCCTATACCCCTTCCCCTCCCACAATCCCCAGTCGTCTGTGTGTTGATTCTCCAGTTGCTGTGACTATGACAACCAAGGAAGATCCCAGAATATGCACAGAGGAGTGCATTTCTGAAGTCTCCAACTGCATTTCATCCACTTATTCATTCACTTGGGGCCTACTAGGTACTTCAGGGCACGAACGAGCAGGTAAGGACATACTTGTGTGACGGATGCAGCTTTTGCTCTTCTGAAACACAGCTTCACGATGTTCCTGCCCAGGATGTGAGTGACCTACCATGAAGAAACCCTCATCTTTCATCTTGGGCCTGTGAAGGATGCTTGAGCTGCAGGAGGTTCAAGAGAATGACTCAGCTGGTGACTCCTAACACATTCACCATTCTTAGGCATACAAACTGCGGAGATAAGAGCACGTTGTTTAGAAAGGGAACATACATAACTTGAAAGATTTACGTGAACTATAACTAGTTTATAACTAGAAATCATTTGCTTTGTGGTTATACTTTGTCAGAATGTAGGTTTTTTTTTTGTCCTCGGGTAACCTAAAAAACAAAATATTGGGTATACTTATTAAATTGACTTATTAAATTAAATTAGGGCTGGATGTGGTGGTGTACACCTTTAATCGCAGCACTCAGGAGGTTGAGCTAGGAGAACAGTCGTGAGTTTGAGGCCAGCCTGAGACTACATAGTGAATTTCAGGTCAGTCTGGGCTGGAGTAAGACCCTACATCGAAAAAGCAAAAATAAACAAACAGATAGATAAAAACCACACCTGGCTCATAATCTAACTTTTGCATGCACACTGGATTTGGACCACTCTTTTCAACCCTAGTGTCCTGTGGCTTTGAAGTACTATAACATCTTCAACTTTCTTTGATAATTATTAACAGGTAGATTGGATTTAGAACCTCAACTGGAACCTAAAGTGATTAGCATAAACTGATCCAATCTTAGACACGTCATCTCCAAACATCAGTAACTTTTGGAGACAGCGTTAAAGACAACTTGGATGCTAGAGCAGAGTTGCCTAGACTCAAGTGTTAGCTTTCCCCTTAATAAACAGTTCTGAGCCGGACGTGGTGGCGAAAGCCTGTGATCCCAGCACTCAGAAGGCAGAGGTAGGAGGATCACTGTGAGTTCGAGGCCACCCTGAGAATCCATAATGAATTCCAGGTCAGCCTGGGCTAGAGCAAGACCCTACCTCGAAAACCAAACAAAATAAAATAAATAAACAAACGGTTCTGTCTTTGTCAAATTACTCACTTCTCAGAGAATAAGTTTTGATGAAGATTAGATGAATATTATGGTTAGGGCATATCTAGGGACAAAGTCATATGAACTTTAGTTGTCTTCTTGACTAAGCCACTTAACTATTTTGGGCTTAGAATTTCCACCTATAAAGTTAGAGAGGTTGGTTAGATTATCTCTGATAATGGGCCCTCCTGAGCCTGTTGTTTTCAGATAAGGGCAATGAACCATGTAGTGTGTGTGTGTGTGTGTGTGTGTGTGTGTGTTCCTGTGTTCCTCTTCTTCTTCTTCATCCATGTGTGTGGTTGGAAAAAGAGATGCTGTGTTACTAAGCCTTTGCTGTGTTAATGGAAGAAGGGGGGGCGGCTAATGGAAAATTGAGGCAACCTTATTTATGAGACTAAAGTCCTTGTCTATGTCCTTTTCCCTTAGGTGTCTCTAGATCTCAGTATCTGGGGACAGTGGGTGGCTAATAAACTGTTAATGATGAAAAATAAGTGCCTTTGTGTCTTTTGTTGCTGGCTGTGTGGAAAGGGAAGGGTGGGTGACTGCTTCCCAAACCTTTTCTAGCTTTGAAGCTACCAACGCAAAATATGTCAAAGAAACCTTAGTGCCATCTACTGGAGATCTTTATACTTCAGAAATTCCTCATTGATTTTTTTTTTTGTTGTTCATAAGTAAAGTTTTATTGAAATATATTCATGTCCCCTCACGTATATGTTGTCAATGGCTATAGAGAAAAACTGAGCAGTTATGATAGGAGGACTATATGTTCTACTAAGCCCATTACAAACATTTTAGCACCAATTATTAAAGAGTGTTTTTAAGCTACAAAGAAATACAATTTGATTTATACTTTTAAAAATATTTTCTTAGAGCTGGGCGTGGTGGCGCATGCCTTTAATCCCAGCACTCGGGAGGCAGAGGTAGGAGGATTGCCGTGAGTTCGAGGCCACCCTGAGACTACATAGTTAATTCCAGGTCAGCCCGGACCAGAGTGAAGCCCTACCTCGAAAAACCAAAAAAAAAAATTTTTTTCTTAGGGGCTGGAGAGATGGCTTAGAGGTTAAGTGCTTGCTTGTGAAGCCTAAGGACCTTGGTTCCAGGCTTGATTCCCCAGGACCCATGTAAGCCAGATGCACAAGGTGGCGCATGCATCTGGAGTTCGTTTTCAGTGGCTGGAGGCCCTGGTGCACCCATTTTTCTCTACCTCTTTCTTTTTCTGTCTTTCTCAAATAAATAAATAAAAATAAACAAAAATTAAAAAAATATATTTTCCAGGGCTGGAGAGATGGATCAGCTGTTAAGGTGCTTGCCTGCAAAGCCAAAGGACCCAGGTTTGATTCCTTAGTACCCACTAAAGCAGATGCATAAGGTGGCGCATGCATCTGGAGTTTGTTTGCAATGGCTAGAGACTCTGGTGGGCCCATTCTCTCTCTTTATCTGCTCCTTTATCTCTCTTTTTCTCATAAATAGATAAATATTAAAAAACAAACAGAAACTATTTTCTTATTGAAAATGACAGACACATGCAAGTCATCAAAATAGTAAAATGAAACCATCCCCCAGATTGAACCGTTTACATTTTTCCATTCTTATATGATCTAAAGTTCCACCCACTCTCTACCTTCCCAATGGTTTATTATTTTTTACAGTTACATTTTCTCTTTTTTTTTTGTAGTTGTCTTTTAAAAAAAGGAAAGATCCAAAGTCCACAGAGAAAGCAACACTAAATCCTATCTCTATCTTGCCCCCCAAGGCTCAGGGAGCATTGTGCAAGAGGGGGTGGAAAGGTTGTAAGAGCTTCAGGGTGGGTGGGAATAGCCTGAGACACCACGTTTCCCCATCCCCGCAGACTGACTGACTGAGGCATCTTGGTCCCCACAATGAACACCAATCACCTCACTAAAGACCCTCAGCAGAATTGAGGTGGGAGGGCAGAGGGATCTATGTGTGCAACCTTTTTATAAAAAATATCAATCAAGGGCTGGAGAGATGGCTTAGCGGTTAAGGCGCCTGCCTGCTAAGCCTAAGAACTGATTCCAATCTCCAGGTCCCACGTTTAGCCAGATGCAAAGTGACGCAAGGGCACAATGCTGCACTTGCCCACAAGGGGGCGCACGCATCTGGATTTCGTTCACAGCAGCTGAGAGACTGCTGGCATGCCCATCTCTATCTGTCTTCCTCTCCCTCTCTGTCTGTCTCTCTCTGTGTCTCTCTCCAAAAATAAATGAAATAATAATAAAATTTTTAAAAAATCAATCAACAAAAAAGTTGTTTTTTTAAATATATATTTATTTATTTATTCATTTGAGAGAGAGGCAGAGAGAGAGAGAGAGAGAGAATGGGCACACCAGCCACTGCAAATGAACTCCAGATGCAGGCGCCCCCTTGTGCATCTGGCTTACATGGGTCCTGGGGAGTCAAACCAGGATCCTTTGGCTTTGCAGGCAAATGCCTTAATGGCTAAGCCATCTCTCCAGCCCCTAGTTGTTTTGTAAAAAACATGTGATATTTCAGTTTTGTAAATTTTATTTACAAGCAGAGGCATACACACAGAAAGAAGAGAGAGAAAAAGGAAGGAAGGGAGAGAAATGGGCACACCGGGGCCTGAGGCATCTAGCTTTACATGAATACTGGGCAAACAAATGCAGGCTGTCAGGCTTTGCAAGCAAGTGCTTTAACCAAGGAGCAATCTCTCCAGCCCCCTTGGTTGATGTTTTGGTGGCCACGTTAATTCATGTTCATGGAATGCTGCAGTTTGGAAACAGGTTATGGTCTGGGGAGACGGCTACACAAGCATGAGGACCCTAGTCCCACCCTCAGATTCCACTGAGTGTGGCCCTGCACGCCTGTGACTACAGTGCTGCATATAGAGCAGTAGGGGACAGAGAGAGACAGAGACAGGAGGATCACTGGGGCATGCTGGTTAGTGACTCTCTCCCTCTCTCTCTCTCTTACACACACACACACACACACACACACACACACACACACACACACCCTGTGAGCTTTAGGTTCAGTGAGAGAACCTAAAGGAAACAAGGCAGAAGTGTGATGGAGGAGATGTGTACATGGCATGTATACATCTGCACACATAAGCATATACAGCACAGGCACACACATACCACACACACCACACACAGAAAAGAAGCAGGTTATAGCAGGTAGACATGGCACTGCATTGCCAGTGAGGACACAGAGTTCGCTCCATGAGAATGGCACAGTTTGAGTGCCAAGGTTCATTACTTTGCCCCATAGCTCTGTCCTTCCTCAACAGTGGTATTCTTTCTGATGACATGTAACTAAATACGAGGGGGTGTTATGAAAACGTCAAGAGAAAGACACAGCACAGAATGGAGAACATTGTAACCAGCATGTATAAAATCACAGTTCAACCATGAAAAGATTAATAACTCAATTATGAAATGGCAAAGGAGCTTGGGAGAGAGCTCAGTGGTAGAGCATTTCCACAGGAAGTGAAAGGCCCTGGGTTCTAGTCCAGAAGGAAAAAAAGAGAGAGAAAGATAAATGGGAAAGGGAGAGATTCTTGGAAGATGGTGAAGAAAGGAAGCACTAGGAATTTCTTTCCAAACCTATGCAATAATTGTTGGGCATTGCTAAAAACGGGCTGCGACTGTGAGGAGGCTGGCCTGAACTGTTGGACACGGCTGGGGACCCTGAGCTGTGGGGTTGCAGCTGGTCCTATTGTCAGGAGCCCCTGGTGATGGTGACAGCCTTCCCTACATTGTAGGTTGTAGTGTGCCCTGTCATCACCCAGAGTGGGCAGAACTGGCAAGGCCCTCCCCCTGGACCCAAAAAGGCTCTGACCATTCCATAAGCCAGACTTTGCCCCCCACAGTTCCTGACCTTGTGGCTAGCTGCAGTCACACAGCCTTTCCACCATCTCACCCCCACAGCTTTGAAGTCACAGCCTTCCACCATCTATCTTCTAACTCCTCCCCCCACAGCTTTGAAGTTACAAGTTCTTCTCCCTCTTAGATAACAATCCATAAACTATGCATTTGATCTCCATATAGTCTGTTCGTGCCATCTCACCCTTCCCCAAGTGTTTATAAACCCACTCCCCTTTTGAATAAACGAGTGCTGTCCATCAGACGGTCTCCTGGGTGTTTATTGCCCGTCATCTTCATCGTCGCACTCACCCACTGCTCCAGGATGGACCCTGCTTTCCCTGAAACTCCTCCCTCCCTCACCCACAAATAATTCTACTGGTAAATTCCGCTGGTTATCTGTTCTGGAATTCGGATGGCTAGTGATGGCTTTCAACCTCTGGAGGAAGGCAGAATGTCAGTCATTTCAATGCTCAACACGGGCAACCGGACAGTCCCCATTGGATTACAAATCCCGCCAGCTTGATGATGGACAGCTGTGCACATGTCCTTGAGGAAGCCATGGTGGGCAAAAACAGGCCCTCCTCTCCAATTGTTGTGGATCTGTGATCTGATTTCTGATACGTGCTTCTAAGAGATGACAGAGTTGAGTGGCCATGGCAATCCCTCCTTCCTTTGTTGCCAGGCCCTCCCTTCTGGATGAAGGCAAGTGTTAAAAGTCAAGGGCCCCTTTTTACTTTATGTTTTTTTTCTTTGACCCCTTTTGGGAGCCAGCCATTAAAGACTAGGAAATTCAAAAGTGGCTTCATTGACCGGGAAGATTAGAATACAGTCCCACCTGCTCAGGGAAAGTCTCAGGCTCTGAGAAGACATAGGGGTGGGAGGCCTTTCTACCACACTCTCAATAAACAGAGAGACCAACCAGGCAGAAGGTGAGTGCGTTAGTTAGAACATGATTCACAAATCTACTGATCTTTCTGAAGCTTAAAAAAATTAAACAAAAGCTCATTAAAACCCATTTGACGAAGCCAGAATTATCTTGATCTCCAAGCCAACGATACTACAGGAAAAGAACTATAAAAAAAAATTTGGGCTGGAGCTGAAGAGATTGCTCAGTGGTTAAGGCACTTGCCTTCAAAGCCTCATGACCCGGGTTGGATTCACCAATACCCATGCAAAGCCAGATGCAAAAACAAATGGCACATGTGCCTGGAGTTTGTTTGCAGTGGCAAGAGGCCCTGGCATGCTCATTCTCTTCCTTTCTCTCTCTCTCTCTTCTCTCTGCTTCCAAATAAATAAAATTTTAAAAATATTGGGGCTGGAGAGATGGGTTAGTGGTTAAAGGTACTTGCTTGCAAAGACTGATGTCTCTGGTTCAATTCCCAAGTATCTACATGAAGCCAGATACACAAAGAGGAACATGGGTCTGGAGTTCATTTGCAGTGGCAGGAAGCCCTGGTGTGCCTATTTTCTCCCCCATCCATCTCTCTCTCATTTGTGAATATAAATAAATAAATATTTAAAAAATATTTTCAGTACAATACTAGTAAAACTGATTCAGTAATATATTCAAAAGAGGCTTGTGTAGCATGACAAAGTAGAATTTGCTCAGCAGTACAGTGCTGATGTAAAGACAGGCATATATACCAGCAGAATCCAATAGCAAACCTAGAAACGTCCTTATGTATGGTCTAATGATTTGCAACAAAACACTTAAATCATTCAATGACAGGAAGAACAGTCTTTTGAACAAATGGTGCTAGGAAAACCAGTTGCCCATACACAAAAGAAGTAATTGAGTACTGGAGAGAGGGCTCAGCAGTTAAGGGGCTTGCCTGCATCACCTAACAACCAGGGTTTGATTCCCCAGTACCCACGTAAAACCCGATGCACAAGGTAGTGCATGCATCTGGAGTTCATTTGCAGAGGCTGGTGGCCCTGATGCACCCATTCTCTCCCTCCCCTTGCAAATAAATAAAAATAAAATATTTTTTCCAGCTGTTGTTTTTATTTTGAGAGAGTGTGTGTGAAAGAGGCAGAAAGAGAGAGAGAGAGAGAGAGAAAATGGGCATGCCAGGGCCTTAGCCACTGCAAATGAACTCCAGACACATATGCTCCTTTGTGTGCATGTGACATTACATGCTTGCTTCACTGTGTGTCTGGCAATGTGGGACCTGAAGATTCAAACATGCATTCTTAGACTTTGCAGGCAAGTGCCTTAACTGCTAAGCCATCTCTCTAGCCCCCCAAATAAAATATTTTTAAGAAAAGAAAAAAAAAGAATGAAATTGAAATCTTAATGCCATATCCAAAACTTGACTCTGAATAGATCAAATACATAAATGTAAGACCTAAAACCATATGTCTATTTGAAGAAAATATAGGGTAAATCTGACACTGTGTTTGACAGCGATTTCTTGGGCAGTATACCACTGGAATGGCAACAAAAGAACATATACACAAAGAGGACCTCTTCAAAATTAATTTTGAGCATTATAAAAACACAGTCAAAAGAGTAAGAATGTCACCCTCAGAATTGGAGAAAATATTTGCAAAGGTATCTCTGATAAGGGATTAATAGCCAGAATATGAGGTCTACCAAATTTCAACAACATAAAAATAAAGCCGCAGCTGGGTGTGGTGGTGCACACCTTTAATCTCAGCACTGGGGAGGCAGAGGTAAGCGGATCACTGTGAGTCTGAGGCCATCCTGAGACTACATAGTGAATTCCAGGTCAGCATGGGCTAGAGTGAGACTGTACCTTGAAAAACCAAAAAATAAAAATAAAAATAAACCTGGTTCAAAAATTGAGTGGGAGTTGAACAGCCATTTCTTCAAACAGTATACAAATCAATAATAAGTATGAGAAAGGTTATAGTCCAGATCAGCCTTGAACTGGTGATGCTCCTGCCTCGGCCTCCCAAGTGTTGAGTGTACAGGTCTGAACTGCCATGCCCAGAAGGAATGGGAACTTTAAATAAATACAAATCATATATTGTACATGCATGCTTATATATATATATATTTAATCAATTTTATTTATTTATATTTATTTTATTTTATTTCTTTGAGAGAGAGAGAATGGGCACGCCAGGGCCTCCAAGCCACTGCAGACGAACTCCAGATGCATGTGCCACCTTGTGCATCTGGCTTACGTGGGTCCTGGAGAATCAAACCGGAATCCTTTGGCTTTGCAGGCAAATGCCTTAACTGCTAAGCCATCTCTCCAGCCCTGATCAGATTTATTGAAATAGAAGTCACATTCCATAAATTCATGCATTTATTTACAGAGCTATACATCCATTGTCACAGCCAAGTTTAGAACATTTTTAAGAACTTTAAAATTTCTTTTTTATTGTTTTAGAGAGTGTGTGAGAGAGAGAGGGAGAGACAGAATAGGCACACCAGGGTCTCCAGCCACTGCAAACGAACTCCAGACACATGTGCCACCTTGTGCATCTGGCTTTCCATGGATACTGGGAAGTTGAACCTGGGTCCTTAGGCTTTACAGGCAAGCACTGAAACACCTAGCCATCTCTCTAGCCCTAGAACGTTTTTATTACCTCACAGAAACCCTGAATACTTTATCTTCCCCTTATTGAGCATTTCTGTCATCTCTAGCCCCTAGGCAACTTTAATCTACTTTCTGTGCCTTCATATTTGCCTGTCCATGTATTTCCATATGGATGGAATTATAGAATACATCCTTATTGTACCATGGATCAATATTTCATTTGTATTTATAACTGAATCCTGTCCCATTATGTGTGTATATGATGTTTTGTTCATCCATTCATGAGTTGACAGACTTCCGGGTTGTTTCTATCTCTTATGAATAATGTGGATATAAATACTTATACATAAGCTTTGCATAGATAGGAACTTTATTTCTCTTGGGTTATCACTAGGAGAGAATTGCTAGACCATATATGAGGACCATTTGTGCTGGACTCATAGCAACTCATACCTATGAGGTCTCTGGAGAGTCACTGGCCTGAGAAGTGACTCAGAGCAGAAGTTGATAGCAGCTGCTATGAGAACCTAAATTTACTTTATGATGATAGTAGCCCTAATATTAGTGGTCAAAATGATATAAAAGTTACTTTGTTATGAGGCCTGGAGAGATGGCTCCAACAGTAAAGCCACTTGCCTACAAAGCCTAATGACCAAGGTTTGATTCCCCAGGACCCACATAAAGCCAAAGCACAAAGTGGCACATATGTTCGGAGTTTGTTTGCTAGAGGCCATGGCGTGCCCATTCTTTCACTCTCTCTCTCTCAAATAAATATAATAAAATAAATATAAATAAATAAATTTGATTAAATATATGTAAGCATGCATGTACAATATATGATTTGGTGCTTGTGTCTGGAGTGTGTTTGCAGTGGTTGAAGGCCCTGGCATAGCCAGTCTCTCTTTCTATCTGCTTCTTTCTCTTTTTCTCTAAAATAAATATTTTTTTAAATAAATAATTTTTTTTTTACTGAGGCAGGGTCTCACTTGAACTCAGACTGCCCTGGAATTCACTATGTTGTCTCAGGGTGGCCTTGATCTCTCAGCGATCCTTCTACCTCTGCCTCCCAAGTGCTGTGATGAAAGGCGTGAGTCACCACGCTTGGCTCTTCAAATAAGTAAAAATTTTTTCTTTTTTTTTTTTTTCTTTTTGGGTTTTCGAGGTAGGGTCTCACTCTAGCTCAGGCTGACCTGGAATTTACATTGTAGTCTCAGGGTGGCCTTGAACTCTCGGAGATCCTCCTACCTCTGCCTCTGGAGTGCTGGGATTAAAGGCGTGCACCACCCCGCCCGGCTCAAGTAAAATATTTTTAAAAGTTACTTTGTTAGTTAATTTCTATCTCTTCAGGAATGTTAAACCTACTGTCTGTAATACAACATTGTAGATTAGATGTCAGCCTTTCATTGATGTGAGGTACGGAGGTATTCACTTAGGTGGTTCAGGTCTCCAGGTTATTCTACACCTTGGTATCAGAGGCAGTCTGTCTGTCCCTGAAGTCTATCTCTGTCCACTACCTATACAGTGAGATTAAGGAGTGAGAAACGAAAGCAGGATGAAGGAAAGGAGATAGAAAAGAGGGTTCAGTGGTGAGCAAAAAGCAAAGGCAGCCTGGCTGGGCCACTCAGTAGCGTGAATGTCCTTGCCTCTGGTCTAAGCCCTCTGAGATCGCTCTTGGCACAATTCGGAGATCTGTTTGTTCAGTGCCGTCCCAGGAATGAGAATTTGGGGAGTGCTCCAGAAGGGTCAATTTCACACTGAATGAGCTCAGAGTCTTTGTTTGAGAAAAGAGTAGAGGTGATGTTTTTTTTTTTTTTTTTTTTCTTCCAAAATAAGCACCGTATGTGGTAAATATTCTCCTTCAAGCCAAGTGGCAACGAAGAGATTTCAAGTGCCCCTTGAGCCCTGATCAAGTGCTCCGTGTTGAGGTGCTGCACAAAGTTCCATTCAAAGTGCATCCTGCCATGACATCTTCAGAAGAAGCTATATTTGGGGAGTCTCTTTTTAATTAAGTATCATCATTAAAATGAGAAGTTAGGCCGGGCCTGGTGGTCCATGCCTTCAATCCCAGCAGAGGAATGAGGAGGCCATCAGAGTCTACTTAGTGCATTTCAGGTCAGCCTGGACTAGAGCAAGACCCTACCTTGAAAAAAAAGAGAGAGAGAGAAAGAGAAGTTAGACACATTTTTAAAACTTTTTATTGACAACCTCCATGCATAATGGACCCTGATCATAACCTTCTCTCACCACTCTTCTTTGTCTCCCCACCCCAAGCCTCTCCACCGAATCTCCTCTTCTTTCCAACTAGTCTCTCTTCTGTTTCGATGCCATTATTTTTTCCCCTCTAATAGTATGCACGTCCTGTGTAGGTAGTGACAGCCACAGTGAGGTCCTGAAGGCAATGGTTAGTTTGTGTCGAGAAGACAGCATTCCAAAGCACTCCTTCCCATCTTTTGGCTCTTACATTCTTTGTGCCACCTCTTCCGCAATGGTCCCTGATCCCTGGAGAATGTGATGGAGATGAAGTTAGAAAGTTAGTGAGCATACAGTGCGACTCAGAAACCACTTGCTCACTTGATTGTACTCATTCAAGTTAAGTGAGTCTCAGGAATTCTCAGCACTGTGACTCCAAATGGTGTGTCACCTGGACGTGGTAGAAACACCTGAAAGTGGCAATTTTATTTTTGTTTTTTATTTAATTTTGAGAGAGAGAGAGAGGGAGAGAGAAAGAGGCAGACACACAGAGAGAATGGGTGGGCCAGGACCTTCAGCCTGCTGTGAGCGAACTCCAGATGCATGTGTCCCCTTGTGTACATGTGCAACATTGCATGCTTATATCACTGTATGTTTGGCTCATAGGACCTGGAGATTTGAACACGAACTCTTAGTCTTTGCAGGCCACCACCTTTATTTCTAAACCATCTCTCCAACCCCAAAATGGCTATTTTGATTATAAACCCTAACCACCCCCCATTCAAGAATAGAAGTTACAGTCTCAGACCTAGAAAACCACTGCAGTTTGAAAAGTCAATAACTCCACAACAAAATCTCAAAGGCCTCGTTGGCACGTGAATATTTTAAGAGTTGTCATGAAGATATTTGGGAAAACTTAGACTCTTATACTCAAGGTAAACACTTGCTGAAGTTCTCTCTGGCATCTGCTGTCTCAATGCCAGCCAAATGGTACCATGGTTGAGCACATTTTTTTTTTTTAATTTTTAAAAATTATTTTATTTATTTTTTGGAGAGAGACACCAAGACACACAGAGAGGGAGAAGGAGACAGAATGGGCGCGCCAGCAGTCTCAGCTGCTGAGAACGAAATCCAGATGTGTGCGCCCCCTTGTGGGCAAGTGCAGCATTGTGCCCTTGCATCAATTTGCATCTGGTTAAACGTGGGACCTGGAGATTGGAACCACTGGAGATTGGAACCAGCGTTCTTAGGCTTAGCAGGCCGGCGCCTTAACCACTAAGCCATCTCTCCAGCCCGAGCACATTTTTTTAACCTCTTGAGTTTTGCATTGTGCAAATGTGCCACGTCAGAATATTGTTTTCTCCGATCCTTTTTCAGTCTTTGTTTCTGGGGTGGATTATGACGCAGTTCTCCTCATGAGTGATTCTTAGGACGCTTACCAGTGGAAATACATCCAGCAATCACAGTTGGCTTGTGCATGGTCTGTGAGGCCATGATGCTATTAGTTGGTATGAGCTGCTGGAGGGTCACTATGATGTCCAGTTTCTGACAAAACTACACTAGTCTTGTGCTTCTCTGTTATTTATTATTGTTATTTTGGTCTTATGTTGTAAGGACAACAATTTCATCTATACTTTCCAAATACCAGCTTCTAGAATGTCTATGTCCCTTCTCTGAAATATATCCCATTTGTAGTGGACTTTTATCATCACTGGCCCTCTCGTCCTTACAACTCCAGACAAAGTTAGCTTGCAGCAGAATGCAATGCTTTCCATAGAATTCCTCTTCTTCCTTAACCTTGGGTCTCTGACCCAGTTACCTCAATTCAAGACATGTTGGGGGCTGGAAACAATGTAGTATTTGCTAAAGTCAGCATTTGCAAAAACTTATTAAATACTAAGTAGTAGGTGGAATACACACAAATATCCCATTACATAGTGTTCATCCCCTCACACAGCCATCCACCCCTATATGCCCTAGACATGCCTATTCCTAGAAAATAGTAATGTAATAATGGCCTTATGGCTCTGAATAAATCAAAGTTATTTTCTTCATAATCATAGTCTGCCTTCACATGTGAAATACAGTAAATGTCATAGAATATATTTTCCCAAAGTCTATCAACATTGATGAATAAATACATAATTATTGGCTTACAAAGAAATGAATACATATCCAACTTTAGGCAAACTATTCATATAAGAGTCAGAAACATAGAATTACAAAATAGATTAGTTAGGAGTTGTTATTCAGTCTATACAAGTGTAATTTATAGGATTCTTTCAGCCGGGTGTGGTGGTGCACATCTTTAATCCCAGCACTCAGGAAGCAGAGGTAAGAGGATTGTCATGAGTTCAAGGCTCGAGGCCACCCTGAGACTACAGAGTGAATTCCAGGTCAGCCTGGGATAGAGCAAGATCCTACCTTGAAAAACAAACAAACAAACAAACAAACAAAAAGCATTCTTTCAAATTATGAGCTCTTTGGGCTGGAAAGATGGCTTAGCAGTTAAGGCGCTTGCCTGCAAAGCCAAAGGACCCAGGTTCAAGGTAATTCAGTTGCATAAAGGTAGTGCATGTATCTGGAGTTCATTTATAGTGAGTTGCTAGAAGCCCTGGTGTGTCTATTATGTCTCCTCTCTCAATAAGTAAAATAAATAAATAAATAAATAAATTTTAAAAATTATAAGCTTATTTAAATATGAATAGATTTTTAAAATTTGAATTTGCACATTAATTTTAGAGGTATGTTTGTTATCATTATAGCTGCATAGATTTATTTATCTTGACTTCTTCATGAACCATACATTTTGAAGAGTACAAAATTTAGGTCAGATTTCCTTTTATTTGTATGTTTATTTTTTGGTGTTGGGTATTGTGCTTTGAGTCCGGCACGTGCTCCCCAGCTGGTGTCACTGGTTTGGAAGGTTGAGGAACCTATGGGTGGTGGAACCTCTAGAGGAAGTGGGGCACTGGGGGCTAGCACTGACCGTTTACGTCCTGGCTCTACTTCCTGTCTGATCTCTGTCCACCCTGATCATGGATGCAGCGTTACCTCACACTCCACCTCCCACTCCTGCCACCAAACCTTCCCTGCCACGGTGGACTGTATCATCTCAGCTGTAAGCCCAAATAAACTCTTCTTCTTTTTCTTGTCCGGTGTTTGGACACAGAGAGAAGAGGAGTAACACAGATATTGAGCACTTTGTATGCACTAAGCATGAGCTCTACCACTGAGCTGTCTTCCCAGATCATGAAAATTCCTTTTTAAAAGTTTGAGGGCTGGAGAGAACTGGTTAAACGTGCTTGTGTGCCAAGCCTAACGACCCAGGTTGGATTCCCAAGTACCCACGTAAAGCCGGAAGCACAAAATGGTGCATGCATCTGGGCTTTGTTTAAAGTGGTAAGAGGCCCTGGCATGCCCATCCATACATAATCTCTCTCTCCTCTCTCTCTTTTGGCTTTTCGAGGTAGGGTCTCACTCTAGCCCTGCCATGCACTATGTAGTCTCAGGGTGGCCTTGAACTCATGACGATCCACCTACCTCTGCCTCCCTAGTGCTGGGATTAAAGGCGTGTGTCACCACACCTGGCTTTCTCTGTCTCTTTCTAGCCCTTAAATAAATAAATTGAATGCATAAAAATGAAAAATAAAAGTTGAAAACTGCCCTGGATTGTCCTGAGACACTGAGGGCGGAAAAGAGACACCAGTATGGTTATTGAATGCTTATTTCATATTTACTTTCCCCAGATGCTGTGTTAAGTGCTCTGTCTCAGCCTCCCTTTAGCCTCAGAATAACTCTTGTGGTTAGTTTCTGATCCTTTGCTTTACATCTAGTAAGTACTAATATAAGATATAGAATGCACATCCTCATGCTTCCAAAGTTCTTGCTTTAAAAAAAAATACAAAAACTGATTTTGTCAACCATGAAAAATGTGACACTCCCCTCCATGCACACACATGGATTTTGGAAAGAAATATTAAAGTCATTTTGAGTGCAAAGAGCCTGCCTGTTACATCACAGCTGCACGGAAAGTCCTTCTCCCAGTTACTTAACGTTCAGGTAAAACAACGCAGGCCCTTCTAAATTGTGGATTTAGTCTTTGAAAAACACTGACAGTTTATCAAGCATGAAGAAAATGATTCATCCTACCCATTACAGCCTGCTGGCATATGCAACGCTCAGTTTTTATGAGAAAACCCTGCCAAATATAGGGTTATTTTAGCCATTGAAGTCTGTCTTTATGTAAATAGTTCTCCCTTCCCATGGATGCTGTCCCTAGCAATGCAGATGAGCCATTTGCAGCCTGGTTCCAGCCTGTAGAAAGATTGGTTTGATGTTTGAGTTGGATTTGAACCAACCACCATATGATGGATGCGGTCATCTGTTTGATCCTCCCCCGGTTGGGTTCATCAGTTTTCATTCGGCTCCGAGTCAGCCTCGCACAGAGGGTAGCTCCCGAAAGCATCTGGTTTCCTAGGACTGGCCATGGGCATTTTATTAATTGCAGTGTGAGCTGGCATTGTTCACTGGCTTCAAATACTTTTCAAATGCCATCAGCATAAATAAGTCTTTGTTTCTTACTTACGAAAGGTTTACAGGGTCCAGAGTCATGGGTCCATTATGATACAATATTTTATTTCATTTTTTGATATGGAGTGAATGAAGCCATTCTCTCAGAATGCACAGAAAGAGTTTTTGGCCAACATTTTTCTTGTGTGATTTCATTTTACCCAAACTTTCCCTTGATCCACTCTGCCTGTTCTGAACTTCTCTTGTTTCACAACAAGTTTCAATTCTTTTTTTTTTTTTAATTGTATTTTTGTTTGTTTGTTTTTCCCAGGTAGGGTCTCACTCTAGACCAGGCTGACCAGGAATTCACTATGCAATCTCAGGCTGGCCTTGAACTCACAGTGATCCTCCTACCTTTGCCTCCCCAGTGCTGGGATTAAAGACCTGTGCCACCATGCCCAGAAAAAAGAGAGAGAGAGAGAGAGAAAACAGGAATGCCACAGCATCCAGTGCCTGCAAACGAACTTCAGATGCATGCACCACTTTGTGCATCTGGCTCTGCGTGGATGCTGGAGAATTGAACTTGGGTCATCAGGTTTTTCAGGTAAGCACCTTAACTGCTGAGACATCTCTGCAGCCCAAGTTTCAATTCTTTTTCAAACTACCTATCACAGTGCCCACTAAGTAACAGGTGGCCCATTTTGCCATGTCAGCTTCCATCTGTCTATATTCATGAAATGCCCCTCACCACCCCTTTTGCCACTATTTGAATACAGACCAAGAGGTTAGTCAGCCAACTGAGGGGACTAGGCTATGAAATAAATACCTTGTTCTTTTCTTGACCAAGCCCAGCTCCACTATAAGAATAGTGCATGGAAATGTGTTCAACAGAAACATAAAAGTCCCTTTTTAAATTTTTTTTATTATTATTTTATTTTATTTTTAGAGAGAGAGACAGAGAGATAGACAGAGAGAGAGACAGAAATGGGCGCGCCAGCAGTCTCTCAGCTGCTGTGAACGAAATCCAGATGCGTGCGCCCCCTTGTGGGCAAGTGCGGCATTGCGCCCTTGCCTCACTTTGCATCTGGCTAAACATGGGACCTGGGGATTGGAACCGCTGGTCATTGGAACCAGCATTCTTAGGCTTACCAGGCAGGCGCCTTAGCCACTAAGCCATCTCTCCAGCCCAAAAGTCCTTTTTAAAAAAATAATTCACAAGCTGGGTGTGGTGGTGCATGCCTTCAATCCCAGCACTCGGGAGGCAGAAGTAGGAGGATCACCATGAGTTCGAGGACACCCTGAGACTACAGAATGAATTCCAGGTCAGCCTGAACTAGAGTGAGAACCTACCTCGAAAAAAAAAAATCACTTATTTATTTATTTGACAGAAAGAGGCGGGGGGGGGGGCAGAGAGAAAGGGAGAAAATGGGCATGCCAGGGCCTCCATCCACTGCAAATGAACTCCAGATGTATGTGACACCTTGTGTATCTGGCTTTACATGGGTCCTGAGGAATCCAACCTGGGTCCGTTGGCTTTGCAGGCAAGCGCCTTAACTGCCAAGCCATTTCTCCAGCCCAGAAACATAAAAGTTCCAATGTCACATAGAGTGACACTGTTTATTTGAGATGGGATCCTGCAAAGCCTAAAGACCCAGGTTCAAGTCCCCAGAACCCACGTAAGCCAGATGCACATGATGGCACATGCATTGAAACTCATTTACAGTGGCTAGAAGCCCTGATGTTCCCATTCTCTCTCCCCTTTCTCACTTTCTTTCTATCTGTCTTGGTCTCTAATAAATAAATATTTTTAAAAATTAAATAGCCAAGCTGAGGTGATGGCTCAGTGGTGAAAAGAGCATGCTATGTAAGCCTGACAGCCAGAGTTTGGTTCCCCAGAACCCACACAGAGCCACAGTGGCACACCCATCTGTAATCCCAATGTCCATACAGCCATGGGAGGTAGAGTCAGGAGAATCTTGAAGCTCACAGGCCAGCTAGTCTGGAATTAGCAGTAGAGAACAAGAGAGACCCTGCTTCAAACAAGGTGAAGGGCAAGAACAGACCCTAGAGGTTGTCTCTGACCTCCACATGTGTGTGTGCTGTGGCACACGTGAGTCTATGTATACACATAATATACACACACAAGCACGCGCACAAAATCACAGGACCTGCCAGGTGTGGTGGTGCACACCTTTAATCCCAGCATTTGGGAGGCTGAGGTAAGAGGATCACCATGAGATTGAAGCCCTCCTGGAGCTCAGAGTGAGTTCCAGGTCAGCTTGGGCTGGAGTGAGACTCTGCCTCAAAACAACAACAACAACAACAAAAAAAATGAGATGAACTATAGAAAGCTCCTATCCCTTTTCTTGGCATTGTGATGATCTCCCCTCATCCGCTAAAATCCTAATGGTACCACCATGAATGAGCTTTTATGCAGAGCTATGCAGAGGATAGTTATTTACATAAGTATTTCTCATCATGCCTGTGCATAAAGATAGTCATGTTCTCATTCTGTAACTACAGACAGAGAAAATAATCGAACTTCCAAAAGTAAATGGTAGTGTCAAGCTTCTTTAAAAAAAAAAAAAACAATTATTTTGTTATTTATTTGCAAGCAGAAAGATATAGAAAGAGAGAGAAAGAGAGAGAGATTATATGTGTGCCAGGGCCTCCAGCCACTGCAAACGAACTCCAGATGCATGTGCCACTTTGTGCATCTGGCTTTACATGGGTACTGGGGAATCCAACCCAGGTTGTTAGAATTTGCAGGCAAAGTGCCTTAACCACTGAACCATCTCTCCAGCCCTTCAGCTTCTTCTTGATTGGCCTTAGCTTCCTTGCTCCAGAGGACATGGAAAAACCCCACTGGAGAGATGGCCTCTGCTCAGCCAGCAGATAGATCCAAGCTCTCTGGAGCTCACCTAGGGTGGAGGTCCAGCCTCCCCCTCCAAGGAACCCAGGAACCAGTCTTTCCCTTTGTGTCTCTCACTAAACTTTGTCTGCTTGCCAAGTCAGCCAGAGGTTTCTTTTTCTCAATACAGCTCTTCTCACTGGAGTTTCAATAGATGTAAAGCCATTCATTAAATTTACTCGGTTTTCTTTTTATCCCCCAAGAACATTTAGCTTTCAGCCTTATGGCTTGGGTTTTGCAGTATAATTTTGGGATCAATTTAATGCCTTTCCCCCCCACTTGCAAATATACATGAATTAAGTTATCAGTTGTACCAGAGACTGCTATGTGGCCTTGCCAAGTTTTGTCTTTACTATTTGTGGGCAACTAATATTGGGCAAATTATATCACTAGCAAATGGCTTACTTTTCTAATTTTTCTTATTCATTTATTTGTGTGTGTGTGTGTGTGTGTGTGTGTATGCGTGCATGTGTGGCATGGAGTATGTGTAGGGGTTTTGAGTTTTCTTTTCTTTCTTTTTTTTTTTTTCAAGGTAGGGTTTCCTGCTTGCCTAGGGGAATTACTATGGAGTCCTAGGCTGGCCTTGAACTCATAGCGATCCTCCTACCCCTGCCTCCCAGGTGCTAGGATTAAAGGTGTGTGTGCCACCACATCCAGCATGTTCTCCTTCCTGCTTTGAGACAAGGTCTCTTGTTTAACACTGCATACAGCAGTCTGGCTGGCCCGTGAGCTTTCTGATTCTCTAGGGTCTGCCTCCCATTGCCGTAGGCGCATGGGGATTGCAGATGTATGTATCACTTTGTGTCCAGCTTTATTTGGATCCTGGGGAATTGAACTTGGGCTGGCAGGCTTTGCAAGAACGTGCCTTTAACTACTGAGTCATCTCTGCCGTCTCTTAATTTTCTATTTTTTTAAAAGGTGCTAATATCTATCTTATAGGGTTGCTGTATGAACCAAATGAAATAATGGACTGTTTCACCTAGTGAATGAAATGATAAATTATGAATAAACTTTAACTCATTCTGGGATTTGGTGAAGCATGCTGGCTACTTCCATCAGAACAGCTTGCAGGAGGGGCTAGACCTGGCATAGCCGGCCCTGGGCCAGGGCAGCTGGAGTAATATTCAGGTGCTGAGATAGAGGTCTAGGCTGGAAGCTGACCATATATCTGAGGGTACAGTTAGGTCTGACCAGAAAGTATTCATAACAGAATTGCCTATGAGTTCTGGCATTTAGTTAAAACACAGCAGCAAAGAATTGAGGAAGATTTGGTCTAGGGGTGCGAAGGCTCAGTTTCCTAGGCTGATGTGCAGGACTGGCCACTCACCCTTTAGGAATGATCTAGAGAGTATTCTGAGATGGAATTGGACCAAGAACTTAAGGAAGAGGAGAAGCTACAGAGGTAGATGACATAAGCAGGTCATGCAGTGAAGGCCCAAGATGTGCGAGTGGGGCTCTGAGCTCAGTTGGACAGTGAAGAAAATGCAGAGTCCTGGGACGTGGGGCTGGGACTGGCCCCCGGTGGTCCTAGGTACCAAGCCAGCCAGTAAAGGTCTGGCATGGAGAGGCAGGATGAGCTGCATCCAAGGCAAGATTCTTTAGAAATAACTATCTTATTAATCTGCATTAGTTTTAAAAACAATGTAAGCTTAGCAAGCCGTATGTAGGCATGTCTCTTGAGGGGGTGCTTAATGAATATTATGTCCTGGTAATACAATGGTGTGTTGTCCACACAATAAAAAATAAATGACTAGGTGATTTTCAAAGTAGTTTCTAAAAGCTTTTTAGATGTGAGGCACTGGGGCTATTATTTAGCCATATTCTTTCAAGATAGCAGTTGTATCCATCTACATTCTTGTTTTTATTTGCACAAATAGGCTGAATAATATTCCCATTAATGTGAATTTGCTGGGTGTATTGAATAAGTGTGGTTTGAGGAATGTAATACAAGAAAAAATGGATTTAATTTTGCTCTGCACTGTCGTTTTAAATTGCATTCAGTAGGATAAATGTTGTCCTGTGGGATAAAAGCTCAAGGAAACTAGAAAGTCTAGTGGTTGCTTGCTGTTGCAAAGCAGGGCTTGATCTAAAAGTTAGAACGTCTCAGCTGAATTTTACTTTTTGTCTAAAGATGCGAGTGTCAGGGATGGGATGCCTTCCAGTGAGTTGTTGGCCAAGAAGGTCCCTGTTGCCTGCAAAACATTACAAGCTATTGCCAAGGCCCTTGGTTTCCTTTAAGCAACAGATGGTAAGACCCTATTGCTGAAGACCTCACTTGCTTGAGAGGCAAGGTCACTGAGAAATCAAGCTGGTGCTGAGCAGAAACCCTTTCTGTAGACCAGCCAACTGAAAGCTAGAAAAAGCTTCATTGCATGCAGCTGCATGGGAGACAGAAATCATCAGCAGTGAAAACAGTGGACACAGGAAACCTCAAGATTGGCCAGACAGGCCAAATGACTGAACGGGTGCAATAGTGGCATGTCTACACTGGGGGAAACCAACTGCTCTCTAATTGGACTGAAGGCCCTCTCTATGGGAGGGAATACATGCCTGGTACTGAAAAACCTAATCAAAAGTCTATGGCAGGGGAGGTCATGAGCCTCAGGGGTATAAAGCCTGCTCTTGTCTGGCTAACTGTATATATTATTCCCACCAAACTGTCCAGAAAGCACTACACTTAATCTCCATATTCACATATTAATGCTACTTTCACTTCTGGTTAGAGAAGCTTCTCTTTTCATTTGGCAATGGCCACTGGGATGACCCAAAAGGCAACACAGTGCTGAGAAGAAGGGATGGAGGAGTGCCCATCACTGAAACATCTCTATCACACCCTCCAAGACTCAGGGTCCATTGCGGAAGAGGGGGCAGAAAGAACATAAGAGCCAAAGGAAGGGTACCACTCCTTATAATGCAACTGTCCAGACAGAAATTGGCCTCCATATCCACGACCTTGCAGTGCCTAGCAATAACCTTTGCAAGACCCTCATAATAGAAGAAAAAGATGATGACATCAAATTAAAAGAGAATCTAATGGAGAGAGGGAGGAGATATAATGGAGAGTGGAGTTCTGAAGGGGAATGGGGGGAGGGGAGAGAAATATCATGGCTTATTGTCTGTAAGTATAGAAGTTGTCAATAAAAAACAAAAAGAAAAGAAAAAAAGATGAGCCTTTTCTTCCCTCGCCTTCCCCTCATTGTTTAGCCTGCCTGGCAAGGAGGGACTGCCAGTTACTTCTCTCACCAAAGTAGCATCAGATCACTCCTAGCACAGAGCTCAGAGACCAACACTGGAAATGGACCAAAACAGACTCATTTTTTTCAAGTATTTTTTTATTTTTATTTATTTGAGAGAGAGAGAGAGAGAGAGAATGGGTGTGCCAGGGCCTCCAGCTACTGCAAACGAACTCCAGATGCATGTGCCCCCTTGTGCATCTGGCTTATGTGGGTCCTGGGGAATCAAACCTGGGTTCTTTGGCTTTGCAGGCAAATGCCTTAATCACTAAGCCATCCCTCCAGCCCCAAAACAGACTCATTTGATGGCACTTTGATTTGGTACTGGCTGACCTGGCTGATGCATGGGGTTGAGCCATTGCATGGCATCCTGGATTCTGACAGCTGACGTCCTGGCTTGTTCTCACCCCTCTTCCGGCACTGTGGGCTGTACCCCTCACTTTGGTGATTGCAGCCACACCCCCTTAGCATCTGGATCTCCAGTCCATTGGGATTCTCCTGTCCTCTCCATGATGGGGCAATCGGTTCAAATCATACCAGGAAGAGCTTTTCCCTCCTTCTCTGTGGGAGAGCCAGCAGCATGGGGGAATCTTCTGGGTTCTGACCTGAGCCTTGCCCAACAACCTCAGCGTCCCCCACATAGTCTTCGGACGTGTGTCCATAGCAGCCAGGTATGCTCTGTGAATGAAGGGAGAGTCTGTGATTGTCTCCAATATCCACCCAAGAGACCTCCTCATCTCATCGGTAGGGTGACATTCTTTTCAATAGATAAGACTTTTCTTTTATTATTAACAACATATTTTGTATGGATACATCATGTGAATAGGTAAGTTTTAAAAGACATTTATTTATTTGGAGAGAGAGAGAGAATGAGAATGGGCACTCTAGGGATTTCTGCCTCTGCAAACCGACTCCAGATATATGTGCCACTTTGTGCATCTGGCTTTGGGTACTAGGGAATTGAACTCAGGCCATCAGCTTTGCAAGCAAGCACCTTTAACCACTAAGCCATCTCTCCAGCTTGGTACTTTTTTTTAAGGGTCTCACTCTAGTCCAGGCTGATATAGAATTCACTATGTAGTCTCAGGGTGGCCTTGAACTCATGGAGATCCTCCTACCTCTGCCTCATTTATTTATGTATGAGAGAGAGAGAGAGAGAGAGAGAGAGAGAGAGAGAATGGGCGTCCAGGGCCTCCAGCTGCAAATGAACTCCAGATGTATGCACCCCCTTGTGCATCTGGCTTACGTGGGTCCTGGAAAGTCGAACTGGGATCCTTTGGCTTTGCAGGCAAATACCTTAACCATTAAGCCATCTCTCCAGCCCCAGTTTTTATTTTTTTTTTTAAAAATTTCCACCTTCTAAGGGCACTCAACCATCAAAGCAGGTGAGGGTCTTAAATTTCCTCAAACTGATTTTCACAATTGCATACAGTCTGATAATTCCCTCTGGAGTTAAATATCTATTTATCTTGATGCATAACATGAGCATTTCCATTTGATAGCCTGTTGTACAATGAACAGCATCAACAAAGTAGGTTCCCATAAGTGAGAATTAGTTCAAGGCCAGCCCGAGACTACATGGTGATTTCCAGTTCAGCCTGGGCTATGTGAGAGCCTACAAAAAAAAAAAAAAAAAAAAAAAAAGTCATTTTTTTTCTTTCTATTGACTTTGTATCCCATTGAACTCTTAATTACTTACATACTAATTCTTACCACCACCACCATTATTTTTTAATATTTATTTATTTATTTAATTTGAGAGAGAGATATTGAAATAGGCAGGTAGAGAGAGAAAGAGAAAGAGAGAGAGGGAATGGGTGCACCTCCAGCCTCCAGCCACTGCAAACCAATTCCAGATATGTGTGCCCCCTTGTACATCTGGCTTACATGGGTCCTGGGAGTCAAACCTGGGTCCTTTGGCTTTGCAGGCAAGTATCTTAGCTGCTAAGCCATCTCTCCAGCCCCACTATTATTATTATTATTATTATTATTATTATTATTATTATAGATTATTATTATTATTGTTGAATAATAAATTTCAGCCCAGCAGGACATGGTGGTGCCCGCCTTTAATCCCGGCACTTGGGAGGCTGAGGTAAGAGGACTGCTATGAATTCGAGGTCAGTCTGAGACTAATTCCAGGTGGGCCTGGGCTAGAGCAAGACCTTACCTCACAAACCAAAAAACAACCATGATGACAAAACAGAAATTTCAGCTCAGATGGGGGCTTCACTCCCTTCTTACACCAGCCCCTACGCAAAGCTGCTCAGGGCATGACTTCCTGACATTTCCCATGTACGGTACCTGTCCTATTGCTACCATCATGTCGCTGACTGCACTTCTTTATTTTCTTATTTACTTTGGCTTGTGTGTTGTGTGTGTGGAGTGTGTATATAAAATGCATGCAGGCTTGTGTGCAGATGTGCATACTTGTACACATGCAAGAAGAGACTAGAGGAGAACATGGGGTGTCCTCCCTCCCCTCCTGCTCTCCGGCCAGTTTCCTTGAGAAGAAATCTCTCACTGAACCCAGGGATACTGGTCGTTGTTTTGTTATTGTTTGTTTCAGTCACACTGGCTGAATAGCTGCATCCAGTGATTCTCTTGTCTCTCCCTCCCACAGAACTGGCGTTGGTTACTGGTGTGTGTGGTCATGCCCAGCTTGGTACATAGGTTACTGGGGTGCGTGGTCATGCCCAGCTTGGTACATAGGTTACTGGTGTGCGTGGTCATGCCTAGCTTTTTACATAAGTTACTGGGGTGAGAGGTCAATGTCTAGCTTTTTATATAGATGTTGGGGATTGAACCCAGGCTGTTATGCTTACATATCAAGCACTCTTACCCACCAAGCCATTTATTTCCCCAGTGTCCTATTTATTTATTTGCTAAAAAATTTTTTTTGTTGTGTTTTTCAAGGTAGAGTCTCACTCTAGTCCAGGTTGACCTAGAATTCACAGTGAAGTCTGAGGGTGACATTGAACTCATGGTGATCCTCTTACCTCTGCCTCCCAAGTGCTGGGAATAAAGGTGTACACCACCATACCAGCTTAAAAATTTTCTTTTGAGACAGGGTCTCACCATGTATCCCAGGCTGGCCATGAACGGTGACTAACCTGTACCATCTTCCTGGGTGCTTGGATGACAGGTGTGTATCAGTGCACATGGCAGCCACTTGACTTTCAGAAGGAGTAGAGTTTAAGGTCCTAGAGAATAAGGATACACCCTGTTTTTATTTGTATCCCTCGTGTCTAACATAGTGTTATGTCACTGTGGAAATCTAACAAATGATTATCAAACCAAACTGAAAAGAATAAGAAGTTCTGCTTGCATTCTAATGGGTTGAGAGGCCAAGAAATAGAGTGTTCCTGTTTCCTGGCTGGGTTGCCAGTAAAGTGAGAAAACATCATTATATACAATAAAGCTGAAACTAGTGAAATAATTAACAACAAAGTGTCAAACACACGAGTCACTAATGCCGTCATACTGGTTTCTGGTAGTGGATTTCCCCGTGAAAGTGATTTAGAATCATACACCTGTCACCCCTATTGCTCAGGAGGAAGAAATCTGTGTTCCTCTACATTTACTGACCTCATAGTTCTTGGAAGATCTCTCTCTCTCTCTCTCTCTCTCTCTCTCTCTCTCACACACACACACACACACACATGAAATAAAATGTTGCCAGGCATGATGGGACATGTATAATCCCAGAACTTGGGAGGCAGAAGCATGAGGATCACAAGTCCATAGCCAGCCTGGGATATGTGGTGGGTCTTTAGTTCATCAATAAGACAACAAAAGTAAAATGTTAAACTAAAGGAACTTTTCTTTTTTTAATTTTTAGAATTTTTTAGACATTATGAACTTTACTATATGAACAAATCACACTTTGGTCATATTCCCCTCTCCCACACCATCATCCCACGGAGGCCCTCCTCAGTGGGGTTAGTATTCACTGTGGGGTCAAGAATGCATCAGTTGGGGGCTGGAGAGATGGCTTAGTGGTTAAGGTGCCTGCCCGCGAAGCCTAAGAATGCCTGTTCGATTCTCCAGATTCCAATTTTAGCCAGATGCAAAGTGACGCAAGAGAGCAATGCCACACTTGCCTGTAAGGGGGCACATGTGCCTGGAGTTTATTCACAGTGGCTGAGAGGCCGCTGGTACGCCCATTCTCTCTCTGTCTCTGTCTCTCTCTCTCTCTTTGACTCTCAAAAAAAAAAAAAAAAAAAAAAAGAACACAACACCAGTTAGGTCTGTGTGTGTGTAGGGATGGAAGACAATGCCTCAGGATACTCCCTCCCACCCTGTGGCTCTTAACAATCTTTCATCCCCTCTTCCACAATGGGAACTTTCTTTTTAACGCGTGTATGAGTGAGCATGTGTGTGTGTGTTGGGGGGAGTGCACATGTGGTGAACTTGGAGGCCAGAGGACAGTCTCAGGTGTCCTTCCATGAGTGCTGTCCATCTTTTCATAGAGACAGGATCTCTCATTGGCTTGGAACTTCCTGATTAGCCTAGGACTAACTGGCCACGGAGGTCCAGAGAGCCTCCTAACTCTGTCTCCCCAGCGCTGTGATTGTGAGTATGGGCCATGCGAGAATGCCTGACATTTTCTCTTAGGTGCTGGAGATCAAACCCGGATCCTCATCCTTGCACAGCATTTTACTGAGTGTGCTATCTCCCCAGCTCAAGCTAAGCGAACATTTGAATTGAATTATACTTTTTGATTTGTTATCTGTAAAAGGTCATAGAGTGATAGCAGCTATGGTAGGAAAAAATGTATAGTCTGGTCTATTTGTGCAACAACTTTCCGTTAAGTATCTGAAAAACCAAGAACAACTTTCTGTTGAAATATCTGAAAAACCAAGATGTCAGTGTAGTCCTCATTCATTGATTGTGTGTAAATAATCACTTCAAAACTTACCAGCTGAGAGCCGGGCATGGTGGTGCACGCCTTTAATCCCAGCACTCAGCATAGGTAGGAGGAATGAGTTCAAGGCCACCCTGAGATTCATTGATTCCAGGTCAGCCTGGGCCAGAGTGAGAATAATCAATTCAAAACTTGCAAAAAAAGAAAAATTTACCAGCTGAGAGGGATGGAAAGATGGTTCAGCATTTAAAGGTGTTTGCCTGCAAGGTCTAATGACCTGGGTTCGATTCCCCAGTGCTGGCATAAACCAAATGCACAAAGTGGCGCATGCATCTGGAGTTCCTTTGTAGTGGCTAGAGGTCCTGGTGTGCCCATTCTCTTTCTATCTCTCTCTCTGTGTGTCTCATCCAAGATGGCCGTAAGCAGCACCAGTATCTTTCGCTTCCAGATTCTTCTTGAAGTTTTCCTGGGCTTAGCACCTGTGGGCTGTCTTTTCCTGAGTCAGCAGCCTTCCTGGGCCCAGCAACCAATTAAGATTCTTCATGTACATTTGAACTTGGCAATGAGCCTTATTGCAATTGAATGTCTGATTTATATAAGAACTTGATCCAAGTCTCCATGTGAGATTTTTCCTGTTTTCCTCTCCTCCTTTCCAGCTAGGCTGGGAACTGGGGGATCTTAGGGACTTTCCTGATTTTAATCTCCCCTCTTTCCTAGACTTTCCCTAAAATAAATGTCATAATTATCCTTCTCTCTCTCTCAAGACTTTGGAGGCCATGAGCCTAGGGGTCTTCTCCATCATACAGAGATCGAATCCCTCCTCTCAGAGCTCCAATCCCACATTGTCACCTGAGAAGTGAGTTCTCTGGTTTCTAGTCCATTTCAATCATTAAAAATTACTTATTAAACACCAGGAGCAGTGGCACATGCTTTTAATCCCAGCACTTGGGAGGCAGAGGTAGGAGGATCACCATGAGTTCAAGGCCACCCTGAGACTACATAGTGAATTCCAGGTCAGCCAGGGCTAGTGTGAGAGAGACCCTACCTTGAAAAACTAAAAAAAAAAAAAAAAAAAAAAAAAAAAAAGAAATTACTTATTAAAAGTCTTATAGTCATGAGGTGGGTAATTAGGCTTTTTTTTCCAAAGGGAGGAAAGGCAAAGGATTTGGGGACATTCTTTCAAAATTACTACAGGCAAGATGCTGCCTGAGGAAGACATATTATCTTCCAGTTGTGTGACTTAAAATTATTTAAATATTGTTATAGATATATTATCTTTTTAAATAAGTTTTTAAATATTTTATTCTCATTTATTTATTTATTTATTTGAGAGAGAGAGGGAGAATAGGCACTCCAGGGCCTCCAGCCACTGCAAACAAACTCCAGACACATGTGCAACCAATGTGCATCTGGCTTACGTGGGACCTGAAGAATTGAACCTGGGTCCTTAGGTTTCACAGGCATGTGCCTTAACCGCTAAGCCATCTCTCTAGCCCTTAATTAAGTTTTTTAGTTTTACTTTTATTTGAAACAGCGGGGAGTAGGGGGAGAGGATGGACATACCAGGGCCTCTAACCACTGCAAACAAACTCCAGATGCACATGCACCCTTGTGCATCTGGTTTATGTGGGACCTAGAGAATCGAACCTGGGTCCTTAGGCTTCACAAGCAAGTGCTTTAACCACTAAGCCATCTCTCCAGCCCTAGACATATTATCTTACAGTAACTCTACTCCTCACAAAGTGAAGGGTTAGGTGGTATTAACTCCATGGAGGCCTTGAAGGAAGTGGTCATTAAATTTCATGAAGTGGCCCAGGCAAGCAGAAAAGGAAAAAGGAGTCTTGCAGGGTAGGTCACACAGCATTGACACCAGTGCACACATCTGTGTATTAACACTGAGAACAGACATCTCCTAGCTGGTGGTTTATCTTGTGGTGTCTTCAGATTGTGGCTAAATAATATGTGGTCAAAAGATTTGCATCATCTACCTTGTCAATCTAAACACTTCCTGTTTGTTGACTTCTCTTCACTTGGAGTGGTCAATGCATTCCAAGCTAACTTTTATGGAGAAAATGTAAGAATTTTATTTATTGGTTTTTAACTTTTTATGACAACCTCCACACACACAACAGTGTCTCCAGTTATAATCTGCTCCCACAATCCTCCTTGTTTTGCACTCATATTGCGCAGGTCTTGTGCAGGGAACAATAGCCATAAGTGCAGTGGTTACTCCATGTCTGGAGGGGGACAGTACCCCAAAGCATTCTTCCCCAGTCTTCGGCTCTTACATTCCCTCACCTCTTCTTCAGTGCTCTTAGCCTTGGAGGGTGTGATAGAATGTCTCTCACTGCTGAACACTCTGCTGTCACTGTTTCTCAGCTCTCTGGTGACTTTGAGTCACCCCAGTGGTTATCGACCATCTGAAAAGATAAGCAGCTCTAAACCAAAAGTGAGAGTAGGGGCTGGAAAGATGGCTTAGCAGTTAAGGCTCTTGCCTGCAAAGCCAAAGGAACTGGGTTCCATTCCCCAGGACCTACATAAGCCAGATGCACAACAGTGAGAATAGGGAGAGTAGCATTAATATATAGGCATAAACATAAACATTTAAAAATTTTTATTTATTATTTATTTGCAAGGAGAGATATGAGAGAGAGAGAGAAGAGAGAATATTATGGGTGAATGTCATGCCAGGTCCTCTTACTGCTTCAAGAGAACTCCAGACACATGCGCCAGTTGGTGCATCTGACTTTACATGGGTGCTGGGGAACTGAACCCAGGCTGTCAGGCTTTGCAAGCAAGTGCCTTTAACCACTGAGCCATCTCCTCAGCTGCAGTTGGACATTTTGCCTGGCTGTCCAGCCTTATGCTTTGCAGAGTCCGCTGCTCATTAAGCCCAGTGATGACATTTCTCCCCCAGCAGGCTGCATAGCACTTTTTAGCACTATGACAGGCAATAGGGAAAAGGCTATCAGCTCAGCTCCAGATTGAAGAAAATTTATGAATTTTAAAAAGAAGATATATAATGGTATAAAGTCCACAAATAAAATTTACAGGGGCTGAAGAGATGGCATAGCAGTTAAGGCAATTTGCCTGCAAAACCAAAGGATCCTGGTTCAACTCTCCAAGACCCACGTAAGCCAGACATAAGGGGGCGCATGTATCTGGAGTTCGTTTATAGTGGCTAGAGGCCCTGGAGTGCCCATCTCTCTCTCTCTCTGCCTCTTTCTCTCTCTCAAATAAATAAATAAAATATATTTTGAAAAAGAGAAAAAAAACACTTTTTAATAAATGATTACAAACATGTACCAGCAATATGGTGGTACTTTTTTTGAGAGGTGCATAATTATTATAGAACCTGACCAAGTACAATTTGAATTTGACTTTTTTTTCTTCATAGATGTCAAGATGGTCTCTGTCCAGTAAGTATACATAACCTTCAACTACTGTAAAAGGCTGGAATGTTCTAGAACAGTTCTGTTGCCCTACATTGTTGTGGTAGGAATTGGTGTTCACTTGAATAATGGAGCACAGGAGGAAGAGGCTGATTCTAGTTTTCTCTAATCTGTCCACACTGATTGCTTAATTTGATTGTATATTCAACATGAATCTAAAGAATACTTTATTTGTATTCCTAATAAATGGAAAGAAATGTATTTATTTAGTAAAGTAAAAAAGAGGGACCGTTGTGTTACTGATTACTATTTTTCTAACACCTTCGGGAGGCAGAAAAATGGCTCAGGACATCCACCCTTGGGATTTACAGGCCCTGGCTCTCCCAATGAAGAAATTGTCTCTTTATTGACGGACTTCTAAGTTTCATGGGGTTGTTGTCACGCCATTAAAAAACCAGGCAGAGTTTGTTTCCCCAGTTAGCGAAAAACAAACTCCCTTTCTCCATCAGAGAATAATAACTACAAGCCCAGGAGGGCTAGGAGGATTGCCGTGAGTTCGAGGCCACCCTGAGGCCACTGAGACTACAAATTCCAGGTCAGGAAGAGTGTGCAGTTGTGTTACTGATTACTATTTTCTAAGCCCTTTTGGCCAGTGAGAGATTGAACAAATTGGGAATCTTGCCTGATCCAAAGTAGATCTGGATCTTACATCGCCCTCTTGTGGCCAGAGTGCATTCTTCCTTGTTCATAGAGGTTATCCTAGTCTGTCTTTGAGGTGTCAATGATTTTATTTTAAGTTATAGATTGCCCATGTAATTCTTTTCCCCTTAAAAGTGGGCCTTTCAGGCTGGAGAGATGGCTTAGCAGTTAAGGCGCCTGCCTGCCAAGCCTAAGGACCCCGGTTCTGTTCTCCAGGTCCCACATTTAGCCAGACGCAAAGTGATGCAAGGGCACAATGTCGCACTTTCCCACAAGGGGGCACACGCGTCTGGCATTTGTTCACAGTGGCTGAGAAACCCATTCTCTATCTCTGCCTCTTCCTCTCTGTTTCTGTCTGTCTCTCTCTCTCTCTGTCTCTCTCAAATAATAATTTTTAAAAAGCCGGGCATGGTGGACACTTTAATCCCATTCGGGAGGCAGAGGTAGGAGGATCTCTGCCTCTTCAAGGCCACCCCTTTCATAGTGAATTCCAGGTCAGCCTGGGTCAGAGTGAGACCCTACCTCGAAAAAATTAAACAAACAAACAAAAAAATGGGCCTTTTGAGCCAGGCATGGTGGCGCACGCCTTTAATCCCAGCACCGGGAGGCAGAGGTAGGAGGATCGCTGTGAGTTCGAGGCCACCCTGAGACTACATAGTTAATTCCAGGTCAGCCTGGACCAGAGAGACCCTACCTCGAAAAACAAAAAAAAAAAAAAATGGGCCTTTCTACTGTGGTGAAGTAGCTACCACACCACCCTCGTCGTCTTATGTACAGCTCAGGGGCGATCTGTACTTGTCATTCTGTGCACTGTGGGAAAACCCATGTGCAGAAATTTTTCATCCTCTCAAAATGAAACCTCAGACATAGTTTTAAAAATATTTTATTTATTATTTAAAATTTGAGAGAGAGAGGCAGATAGATAGGGAGAGAGAGAGAAAGAGAGAGAGAGAGAAATGGGCATGCCAGGGACTCTAGCCACTGCAAACAGACTCCAGATGCAAGTGCCACCTTGTGCATCTGGCTTTACCTGGGTACTGGGGAATTGAACCTTGGCTTTGCCAGCAAGTGCTTTAACTGCTAAGCTATCTCTCCAGCCCGACTTCAGACCTATTAAACCATGCCTCTTTTCCCTCCTTCTCATCAGTCTTGAACAACTGCCATTGTCTAGGAATTTGACCCCAAATGAAGTACCTCAAATAAGTGAAATCATCTAATATTTTCCTATTTGCTTGTAGTACATTTTAGTTAGCATATTTTCAAGGTTGATCAATGATCTGTTAGAATTTCTTTCCTTTCTAAGAAAAATTATAACATGATTATAATTATAAAATGATTTAATTCTTTGCACGACTTTTTGCATGATGATGTGTGTAATGTGCATGCATGTGAGTATGCATGTTCATATGTGTGTAGTTACATGTGTGTGTGCAGATGCATGTGAGGCCTGTGGTTGACATAAAGTGTTTTCCTCAATCAGTCTGCACCTTATTTTTTGAGACAAGGTCTCTCACTGACTCTGGAGCTCACTGATGCGGCTAGCCTAGCAAACCCCTGGGATCTTCCTGTCTCCACCTCCCTGGCTCTGGGATTACAGGCAAGGGCCACCACACCCAGCTTTTATGTGGGTGCTGGGGATGCAAACTCAGGTCCTCATGTTTTCAGTGAAAGTCCTTTACCCAATAAGCCATCTCCATCTCCCCAGCTCCTGCATGCCTCCTTAATCTTAAAAAAAAAAAAAAATACTTAATAGGACTGGAGAGATGGCTTAGCAGTTAAGGTGTTTGCCTGCAAAGCCAAAGGATCATGGTTCCATTCTCCAGGACCCACATAAGCCAGATGCACAATGGGGTGTATGAGTCTGGAGTTCGTTTGCAGTGGCTGGAGGCCCTGGAGCCCCCATTCTCAATCTCTCTCTCCCTCTCTTTCTCTCTCTGCCTCTTTTTCTCTCTCAGACAAATAAATAAAATATATTTAAAAAACTTAGTAATATTAATAAAAGATATTTAAAAGTACAAATATAGTTACGTTATATTAAGTTACACCTCTAAAGTCATTATAACGCCTATGTTATATCTATTTTATTTCTACTGTATGTATATTTTCATCTATGTATTTTCATATATATATGAAAACTGTCAATAAAATTTTCAAAAATAAACTCACCTGTGACCTTTCCTCCTGATGCTCAATATAAAATATGGTGTGATGGGCTGGAGAGATGGCTTAGTGGTTAAGGCACTTGCCTGTGAAGCTAAGGACCCAGGTTCCACTCTCCAGTTCCCACATAAGCCAGACGCACCAGGGTGAGGCAAGCGCAAGGTCGTACATGCCCACTAGATGGCGCAAGCGTGTGGAGTTTGATTTCAGTGGCTGAGACCCTGGGCTGCCAATTCTCTCTCTCTATTGCTCGCTCGCTCTAAAATTAACAGAAATACAGTATGAGTTAGTGTTCTGGGTGCTTCCGTTACTCATGGCTTATGGCCTGGGGGATTTATCACACAGACATAGGTAAGAGATATGACTACAACAAGAAGCACGTAACTACCGACTGCGTTAGCATCTGCAGCTTGGAAGGCTCTGTGCAGGAAAAGCCTTTCCTGGCTCCTGCTCCATGTGATGCTGACTGAGGTAGTTTGGCTGTTGCTGGAAGATCCATGAACTTCACTTATGTCCCCGGTGCCTCGCCTAAGTGGCTGCATCAGCTGGGGAGAAGCTGAGCTTCCCTCCTGGCTTTATGAGACTGACATGTTACCTACTGCGTAACGAGGCCCCCCCCTTCCTGGCTTTAGAGCATCATGTTCCAGTGTTTCTCTCTGCATACTTGGCATCTCTCATTTATATCTGTCAGCCCATCCAATCATCCATCCATCCATTCATCCATCCATCCATCCATCCATCCATCCGTCCGTCCGTCCGTCCATCCTTCTGTCCTTCATGCCCTTGCTCATAGATCCATGCCACTGCCCTCTCTAACATGTTACTCGAATGTCTTTACATGACTGTTGACTTTCAAGAGAGTCCATGCTAGATTTTCTATGTTTCTTAAGACCTAAGCAGTCCTTTCTGCCCCGTGATCCTTGTCAAAGCAAGTCACACAGGGAGCCGGGACTCCAAGGGAGAAGTGAATTCCATTGTACCATGTAAAGTCAACAACACATCCAAATGAGTCTGTTAACTTATCTCTTTGACAAACTGCTTTCCTACTGTAAAGGAATCAGTTCATTTTCCTACAGTGTATTCCTTTATGGATTCTGACTTTTTAAACTCTAATTATCATGAGTATATATGTGAGGGTTTTTTTTTTGGTCTGTGTGTGTTGAAATTAAAGACTAGAAATCTAAATTTGCCTCCTAGTTGCATTTTCCTAACAGCTACACATACTTTTATAAATAGCATGATATACAAATACACAGAAACACAGCATGCACACACAAATATATACACAGATATACATTCTTGCACACTGCACACATAAAGATGTTTTTGTAGACTGGAAGATGTCAAGCATTCTTACAAGGAAGTATTGTTTTGTTCAGCCTTTCTGAAATCTAACCAATGCCATCTAATTCAGTAAATACAGAAGATATCTCAGGACTATCAGAGAGTTCAAGTGTAAGGAGTGTGAGGATTCTTTCAATTGAATTTACTTAAAATATTTCATCTTAAGCCAGGCGTGATGGTGCATGCCCTTAATCACAGCACTATGGAGACAGAGGTAGGAGGATCACTGAAAATTTGAGGCCACCCTGAGATTTACATAGTGAATTCCAGGACAACCTAAGGTAGAGTTACATGGGTCCTGGGGAATCGAACCTGGGTCCTTTGGCTTTGCAGGCAAATGCCTTGACTGCTAAGCCATCTCTCCAGCCCTATTTTTTTAAGTTCATTCATTTATTTATTTGCAAAGAGAGAGAGAGAGAAAGAGAGAGGGAGAGACGAGAAACAGAATGAACATGCCAGGGCCTCTAGCTGCTGTAAATGAACTCCAGATGTATGTGCCCCTTTGGGCATCTGGCTTTACATGGGTACTGGGGAATCAAACATAAGGATTTCAGCATGCAGCCATGCCATTGACAGTGTACAGGCAACCCTGAAACATTGTCCTGTTATAGAATAGAGGTGACTGGGTACCCTCGTTTTCAAACAACAGCATATCAAGCATTTTTCTGTGCATTGTTGTGTCACAATTTCCTCCAAATTGAAACATTCTCACATTTATTTCTGATAATTAAATCTTTTTTTTTTTTTTTTTTTTTTTTTTTTTTTTTTTTTTTTTTGGTTTTTCGAGGTAAGGTCTCACTCTAGCCCAGGCTGACCTGGAATTCACTATGTAGTCTCAAGGTGGCCTTGAACTCATGGCGATCCACCTACCTCTGCCTCCCGAGTGCTGGGATTAAAAGTGTGCGCCACCACGCCCAGCTTGATATTTAAATCTTTAACCAACATCAATTTTGTTGGCATATGGTTTAGGATAGATCTCCAGTTTTTTTAATTTTTTTATTATTTTATTTATTTTTGGAGAGAGAGACAGACCAAGAGGGAGAAGGAGACAGATAGAGAAGGGGCGGGCCAGCAGTCTCTCAGCTGCTGTGAATGAAATCCAGATGCGTGCGCCCCCTTGTGGTCAAGTACGGCATTGAGCCCTTGCGACACTTTGCATCTGGCTAAACGTGGGACCTGGAGATTGGAACTGGTGTTCTTAGGCTTAGGAGGCAGGCGCCTTAACTGCTAAGCCATCTCTCCAGCCCTTCAGATCTCCAGTTTTTTAACACCATTGTTGAAGAGACTTTCATTTCTATAGTATGTTTTTTTTTAAATAGGGTCTTAAAAATATTTTATTTATCTATTTGAGAGAGAGAAAGAGAGAAAGAGAGAGAGAATGGACACACCAGGGCCTCTAGTCACTGCAAATGAACTCTAGATGCATATGCCACCTTGGGCAAGCTCTGGCCTTTGACCTCTGGTACATTACGTCCTGATGCATTAGAAACAGATGGCACATGCTCTGATTTGGCAAATCCTGCCAGGCACAGCAGCTTTGATGCACCACTAACTGTGGGCATCTACTTTTCCTTGGAATTTAGCTTGTAATGTCATTCATTATGTTTGAAATTTCTCAAAACTGCTTGTGTGTGTGTGTGTGTGTGTGTGTGTGTGTAGGGTATAAGTGGTAGGGTGTGTGATGTGTGTGGCACAAGCACATGCATGTGTAGGTGTGTGTGCCCCACGTGCATGCCTGTGAAAGCGGGAGGGGGGTGTTGGGTGCACTCTTCTATCACTCATTTGCATATTCCTTTGAGATGGAACCTCTCGCTGAATCAGGAGATACCATTTTCAGTCAGACTGGCTGACCAGTGAATCCCAGCAGTTCTCTGGTCTGTGCTACCCACAGGACTGCGGTTACAGATGTGTGTGGCCATGCTCAGCTTTTTATGTGAGTGCTAGGGGATCAGACGGGCCAGTCTCAAGCCCTCCTAGGTCTTCGTAATTAAGTGGTGAGTGCTCTTCCCTCCCCAGCCATCTCTCCAGCCCTCAAATTGCTTTTAAAAAGATGAAAAAAATTCAATAAATAAAACAAATAAATAAAATAATTTAAAATTTAGTTCAGCATGTTTTTGTCGAATAGATTATTTGGATTAGGTCACTGTAGTTTTCCAACCCTCAGCTGGGTTTATTGCCCTCACACATTCTCTGTCTGCACAGGTCCACTGCATGCGCACCCGCCTCTTGCCTCTGTCCTCAAACTCACTGTCACAGTCCTTCCATAGCTGCTTTACAGTATCATGTGGTGTCTGCCTACAGCATTTGCCTCCTCATCTTGCTTGGGTTTCTCTCCAAGCTGTGAAAGCCTGCCCAATTTTGTAAACACAGCCTGTAAGTTGAGAGGTGTTTAAAGACCCCTAAGATCCCTGGAGCAGTTCTCAGCCTATGGAAATGTGTGACATTGAGTAAATATTCTATTTTGTCTTTAAAGAATATTTTTATTTTATTTTTACTTATGAGAGAGAGAGAGAGAGAGAGAGAATGGACATAATGACCACTACCACCGCAAACAAACTCCAGACACATGCGCCACTACGTGCATCTGGCTTATGTGGGTTCTGGGGAATCGAACCTGGGTCCTTAGGCTTCACAAGCAAGTGCCTTAACCACTAACAAGTCTCCCTAGCCCTATTTTGTCCTTTAAAGAGGCAATCTTGAGCCTGGAATGGTGCCTTATGTTTATAATCCCAGCACTTCAGAAGCTGAGGCAGGAGGATCCACTTGACTCTGAGGTCATCCTGGGCTACAGGGTGAGTACACATCCAGATTCTGGGTTACAGAGTGAGGTCCTGTTACAAACAGACAACAAAAAGCAAAGGCAAGACTGGAAACATAGCTTAGTGGTTAAGGTGCCTACCTGCTAAGCCTAAGAATGCCTGTTCAATTCTCTAGGTCCCATGTTTAGCCAGACACAAAGGCGCAATGCCACACTTGCCCACAAGGGGGTGCACACGTCTGGAGTTCGTGCACAGCAGCTGAGAGGCTGCTGGTATGCCCATTCTATCTGTCTGTCTGTCTGTCTGTCTGTCTGTCTGTCTGTCTGTCTCTCTGACTCTCTCCAAAAACAAAAACAAAACCCACGAAAAACAAAGGCAATCCTGAAAGAATTCCACATGTCTTTTAACCTGTCCACATTGGGATTGTTTTAGTTGACCATAAAGCTTACAGACTCCATAATATACCTACTAGACTGCCCATCTTCTCTTCTTTACTCTGCTGTTCCATTACCCTCTCCTCTGGTCTGCTGTCACCACTATCCAAGGAAAGTCCACGCACTAGCATCACTTTTTTCTTGGAGGGAAAATTCAAATGAAAACTCATAGTACCCACAGAAGGTTAAGACCTTACCACCTCTTTCATTGTTTCAATCCACCCTGAAAGAGCCTACAGTATGGCCAGTTGTATGCTGGGACATACACAAAGCTTAGGCAACCTCTGAGTGCATATGGTATGTTTGTAAATGTGCCTTTTATACTTTATAATAATTTACATCTCATTATAAAGATTGCATAGACTCTTGTAATTCGTTATACATTTCTATAAGTTCTTAACATCAATGCATTTCTATAAATTATCCTTTTTTTGGGGGGGGGTGTTTCATGGTAGGGTCTCAGTCTAGCCCAGGCTGACCTGGAATTCACCATCTAGTCTCAGGGTGGCCTTGAACTCTCAGCGATCCTCCTACCTCTGCCTCCATAGAGCTGGGATTAAAGGTGTGCGCCACCATGCCCGGCTTATAAATTCTATCGTGATATTAAACCGTTTCACAAGAAAGTCCAATCACTCACATTATGAAAAAAAAAGATCATTTTGAATAACCACACGAGGGCAGTGCGTGCAAGGTTTTCCTCTCTTAAGTATGGCCTGGAATACTCCCCACTCCTACTTCTGCCTCATGGTAACTGTCTTGTTCCTTAATCTGTGCTTGGAGTCCACAGGCCGTGTCTAGCAAATGTTGGCATAAGTGTCCCCTCACTGTCTGTGTGTACAGACTTCACCTTCGCCTACCCTGCTCAGGTTGGCTGGAGTCACACATTCAAAAGTGAGGCTTGCTTGCTCTTAAAGGGGCTGTACACCTGGGCTAAGGTCTTTCAACCAAACCAGCCTCCTTTGCATTAGAGCTGACAGTGTTCCCTCGCTGTTTATCGTTGGCTTTTCTTTCTTTCTTTTTTAAATGTTTTATTTATTTATGTATTTATTTATTTGAGACAGAGAGAGGGAGAGAGAGACAGAGAGAATGGGCACACCAAGGCTTCTAGCCACTGCAAACGAACTCCAGTTGCATGTGACACCATGTGCATCTGGCTTACGTGGGACCTGGAGAATCGAACTGGGGTCCTTAGGCTTCACAGGCATGCACCTTAACTGCTAAGCCATCTCTCCAGCCCAATCTTTGGCTTTTCTAAGAACTATGGGCAGCTCTCTGTTGTTGACAGGTAGACAGTAAGTTGCGCAGACAGGAGAACGCGCAGCTCACTACCTCAGGTACCCGGGCAAGAACTCACATGGATGAGAATCAGGTAGAGGCAGGTAACTTTTTAATTTTTATTTATTTATTAATTTATTTTTGATTTTTCAAGGTAGGGTCTCAATCTAGCCCAGGCTGACCTGGAATTCACTATATAGTCTCAGGGTGGACTTGAACTATGGTGATCCTCCTACCTCTGCCTCGCGAGTGCTGGGATTAAAGGCGTGCGCCACCGTGCCTGGCGAAGATAACTTTTTTGATAACTCTTCTCTAAGAAAAAACAAAAGGATTTTTACATTTTTAATTTTTATTTGTGAGGTGGCAGAGAGAGAGAGAGAGACTATGGGCATGCCAGAACCTCTTGTTGCTGCAAATAAACTGCACATGTATGTGCCACTTTGTGTGTCTGACTTTACATGTGTGCTGGGGAAGTTAAACTGGGACAGCCGGCTTTGCAAGTAAGTACCTAAGAACTGCTGAGCCATCTCCTTAGTCTAGTCTGGTTTTTATTCAAATGGCCCTCAGAGTAGACTGATCATTTAACCTATAATGATTCATGGAATATTATCTATGTGTTGTAACATATTTACTTAAACCAAGATTAGCAAACTGTGGTCCATAGGCCAAATCTTTTCCACTGCTTACTTAAAAAAAACATTTATTTATTAGAAAGTGGGGGAGAGAATGCATGTGCCCGGGACTCCTACCACCACATATGAAATCCAGACACATGCACCACTTTGTTCATCTGGTTTTACGTGGGTACTGGGGAGTTGAGCCCAAGGTGGTCAGGCTTTGCAAGCAAGTTCCTTGAACTGCTGAGCCATCTTGCCAGCCCCATACTGCTTGGTTACTTTTGTAAATAAAGTTTTGTATAACCAGGCACAACCAGTCATTTTCACATTGCCAAAGATGCTCTCTAGGTGTATATTTAGAGGACAGACCCTAAAATGATACTATTGGGCCTTTTATGAGAAAAGTTTTCATAGGTAAGAATTATGTGTATGTGTAAGGTATATGGGGTAGGGTGTGTGATATGTGCGTGTCACATGCGCAATTTAGGAAAGAAGAGACACTGAGGAAGAAGAAATGTGTCTTCTTAGCCAGGCAGCAAAGCTTCCTTGGGCATTCCCCTACTTCACTTTTCATCTTGCATGCTTGATTAATTTCTTTTTTTCTTTTTTTGGGTTTTTGAGGTAGGGTCTCACTCTAGCTCAGGCTGACCTGGAACTCACTATGTAGTCTCAGGATGGCTTCGAACTCACCGCAATCCTCCTACCTCTGCCTCCCCGAGTGCTGGGATTAAAGGCGGGCACCACCACGCCCAGCTATGTTTGATCAATTTCTTTATCCCACAAACACACTCACTCAGTCACTTTCTCCTGGGTGAATATGTCTTGGAAGATGAACCAGCTAGCTATGTTTCTGTGATAGGGGGCTACCTACATTAACGAGGGTCTGTGTGGCGGGGAATCACAGGAATAGTGACACAATGTCACGAGTGAATATTTCTGCACATGACAGTTAAGAGTTATTCATTTTTGTCTTGTTTCTCATGTTAGAAAACATGTTCACACATTGAAAGCTCTCCACTAATAAAGCGCTCAGCAATTTTCACTGAGAAAAAATGTTTGACATAGTCTCGGATGATATAACTTTGCGTATATTTGCAAGCGGATTTTTTGTTTTCCTTGTGTGCCTAAAAAATTTGGGCCAGCTTGAGAGATGTGTCAGGAAAGGAATCTGTGAAAGCCTTTCCCATGGAAAAGGAAGGGGCAGTGGGCTGGGAAATAGTCGGGCTTTTCTGAGCTCCTCTGCACCAAATATCTCAGCATTGCTTCTCTACCCTTTAATTCCCGGAATTACTTTCCTTTCAGTTTCACTTCTGCAGCCAACAGCATGTAATTTTTGTCTGGTCAGCTTCGATAAAGGAAGCATACAGAAGCAGAAAGTGGAGAGAGATCAAAGAATGAGGGAAGGCAGCTGAGAAGAGCTGGGACCTGTGGTGTGGGGAGCAGGTATGTTCAGTTTCCTTTTTCTTTTCTTTTGTTTTCTTCTTTTCTTTCTCTCCTCTCCTCTCTTCTCTTCTCTTTTCTTTTCTCTTCTCCTCTCCTCTTCTTCTTTTCCTGGAGCTGGGAGATGGCTCAGTGGTTAAAGGCACATGCTTGCACAGCCTGCCAGCCTGGGTTCCCCCATAACCTCATACAGCCAGGTGCACAGGGTGGTGCACCCACCTTTTCTTTTCCTTTCCTTTGTTTTCTTTGCCTTTTTTTCCCTTTGCTTTGTTCCTTATAGAACACTTAGCCTTGGCTTTCACTTGATTTCTAATTCACGTGACAATAGAGGGAAGGACAGAAAGGGCACTGGGCTGTTGTCTGTCTGCAGGGATCTGTGCCTGGCTGGAGTCCTGAGGAATCTCAGCTTTTCCTTTATCCAGTAACAGATGCAAAGTGGCAGCCAGGCGTGTCAGGGTCCCTGCAGGTGCTGCTCCCAGTGGTAGCCTGCCTGCCTGTGTCGATAGGCCTGGTCGATAGTGTAGCCCAGGATTACAGAACAAGAGCTTCCCTGCCAAGGAGCTGACAGACAGACAGTCTGGAGAGAGTCACTGTGAGTCACTTCAGAGTAAGAGCTCTGCTGAAGTCTGCATAGACATATATTTAGTTTCTATATCACCGGTCTTTATTAAGCGTAAGTCCACAGTCTCTCTCCCTCTTGATATAGGATATGAATACATGCCCATAGAGTGCTATATGCATTTTATTCACGTTCTTATCTTGTTCTTGGCTAGGATTCTTCTCAAACTACTTCAGCCTGCATCTGAATTCTTAGGATTCTGAATGTCCTACCTTCGCACAATGTCCTTCAGGTTCATCTACGTTGTAGCATGCACAGAATTCTATCCCGTCTGTGACTGAATAATGTTCTGGCGGGATGGAATCTTACATTTTGTGAATCCACGAGTTGACTGAGGTTTCCTTGGCTGTTTTCACATGTTGGCTTTTGTGACTGTGACTGTGACTGCCGTGATCACTGGCTACAAATATCTGTCCAAGTCCTTGTCAAATTTTTTCGTGTACACTATATGTACTGAAATGTGGAATTGTTGGGGCACATATTAATTATGATTAATTTCTGAAGGGACCAATACTCTTTCCACAGTGATAATATTACTTTGTGTTCTTAGTTAAAATGCACAAACTTTTCATTTCCTTTTGGTGTGGACATAGTATACGCAGTGTATATATAGACACATGATATATACACACGTGTGGGTGTGCAGATGTTTGCACCCCACATGCACTCCCTTGGAGCACAGGAGCTCAGTGGATGTACCCCTTTATCTGTCATTCTCCTGTCTTATTTCCCTGAGACAGACTCTTTCACAGAACCTGGAGCTCATTTTTTTGTTTTTTGTTTGTTTGTTTTTGTTTTCTGTCAGACTGGCTGATTAGGGAGTCCTGTCTACCCTCCTTTTTCTTTTTCTTCCAAATTTCATTTATTTGTGAGGAGAGAGAAGGAGAGAGAGAGACTATCCTGGAGCTCATATATTTTTTTTTTTTGTTTGCTTGCTTTTGTTTTCTGTCACACTGGCTGTCCATCCTCCTTTTTTTTTCTTTCCAAATTTCATTTATTTGTAAGGAGAGAGAAAGGGATAAAGAGAGAGAGGGAAGGAGGGAGAGAGAGATTATGGGTTCACCAGGGCCTTCAGCCTCTGCAAATGAACCCCAGACACATGCACCACCGTTTGCATCCAGCTTTATGTGAGTCCTGGGGTATTGAATCTGAGTCCCTTGGCTTTTCAGGCAAGCGCCTTAACTGCGGAGCCCTCACCTCAACACCATTGTCCTGTATTTAACCTTCCCCATTGCTGTGGTTACAGGCATGTGTGACCACACCCTGCTTTTAAAAAAATACATCTGATTTATTTATTTGAGAGAGAAAGAGAGAGAGAATGGATGCTCCAGGGCCTCTAGCCAGTGCAAATGAACTCCAGACGCATGTCCACCTTGTGCATACAGCTCTATGTGAGTGCTGGGAATCGAATCTGGGCCCTTAGCCTTTGCAGACAATGCTTTAACCATTTAGCCATCTCTCCAGCCCTGCGTCCACTTGTCACACCAATGCTGAGGAGGCAACCACAGTCCTCATGTTTGCACTGTGCACTAAGTAGCTGAGCCATCTCCCTGGCCAGATGTCTCTCTTTTTTTTTTTCAGATACTGGTCGACACTTGTTTTACTTCTTTTATTGCAACCATCCTATTGGGTGTGAAGTGACACCATGTGGTTTCAAGCTTAACTTCCTTTATGTGTGTTAAAGCAAAATTACAGTGGAGACTGGGCCTAAAAAAACTCTTGAGCAACAAAATCAACAAGGCCTTACAAAGAATCTTATTCTTGCTTAAATCTCAAACATAAGCAGAACTAAACTTGAGTGATTTTGTGTAAATGCTTATGTTAGAAGGAGACCTAAGCAAATATAATCATTATAATCATAAGCAGCACATGTGATTAGGTGACTAAAGGCTTATATAAAAGCTCTCTCTGAAAAGGGACATTTTATAACTATAAGCAATTTCTGCATTTTGCTTCCATATTTTCCCAACAAATACTCTCTGAGTTTTTGTCAGTGGAACATAGTCATTGTACCTTTGAATTGGCTGTTCCCCAATTTGTGAATTGCATCTTTTTCAAACACACTCTTTAAAATGTCCACGTGTCTCAGAGTTTCCTTTATACATTGGTGATTATTATATTGAACATTCTTCCCCATGTTATGGGTTGTCTGTGGTGAGTTGTGAGTGTTCTTGTTTTATTCAAGATAGCATGTCTTTAACACATATGCCATTTGTAAATATTCTTCACCCATTCCCTTTTAAAAATAATTTTATTTATTGATTTGAGAGAGAGAAACAGAGAGCAAGAGAGCTAGAGAGAGAGAGAGAGAATGGGCACATCAGGGCCTCCAGTTACTGCAAACAAACTCTAGACGCATGCACCACCTTGTGCATCTGGCTTTATGTGGAGTAGTGAGGACTCAAATCCATTCCATAAGGCTTTGCAAGCCATTGAGCCGCCTCCCCAGCCCCTTCACCCATTCTTTAGGTTGTCTTTTCACTCCTTTTTGAGGCAGGGTCTCACTCTCACCCACATTGACCTGGAACTCACTCTGCACCCCAGGCAGAATTTGAACTCACAGTGATCCTACCTCGGCTGGGATTAAAAGCATTTGTCACCATTTTACTCTTTGGATGAAATCTTTTGATGCACAAAAGTTTATAATTTTGAGGAGACAGAATTCATCTATTTATTCACTTATTTCCCAATCTTTTGGTATTTTATTCAAGAAATTGGTGCTTGATGTCCAAGTTAGACAAAACAGAGGCCAGAAAATTTATCTCAGGTTAGCCCACTGCAATTAACATCTGCTCTGCTCCTTGAAGACCTGGGTCCATGATAATGGATGGCCGTCATGTTGAAGAGCAGTTAAGGAAGAACAAATAAAGACACCACATCATTTCCTAATATTATGGGTGTGACATAGTTACTGTGGTTTATTGGCTGTTTTTCAAAATTCCTGTAAGACTATTTCAGCCATTATTATCTGTCCATGGGGGGCCCAAGGACTTAGGACTCCTACCCCTAGTTTGCCATTTTGCTGTTTGTCAAGTTTTTAAAATCCCTTTTCTATGACTTATTCACTCAAGCTTTCTGAAACTCATTTATCCCATTATTAACTCAGGAATAATAAGCTGTAACTTACAAATGCTTAAATTTCACTGACACCACACACCTTAAAGTATTGATAAGGCTTAGCATATGATCAGACTTCAGTTAAGATAATAATTGTTTGGGTTTGATTCCTACATTGAACTACAACTTTACAGAAGAGAACAGCTTGTGGTTTTATCAGAAACTTCCTCCAAGGCCGGGAGAATGATGGAGGAAGCCCTCTGCAGTCAGCTAGCACAAGGTTAGGTGCTGTCCTGTAGAAAATATAGAAATCTCATCGGCCTTGCATTGCTGGGTGCTTGAGACAAAGAATAACTTTGTAATCTTATTTCTATTGGCAGATCCTTTTCAATTGGTGAGCAACTATGGCCAGTGGGCCAAACATGTTGGCCCCCATTTGTCTGGTAGAGAATCAAAATGAGCAGCTGTCAGTGAATCAGCAAGCCATCCAGATCCTGGACCAGATCACTCAGCCAGTCGTGGTGGTGGCCATTGTTGGACAGTACCGTACGGGAAAATCCTACCTGATGAACCGCCTGGCGGGACAGAACCGTGGTGAGTGATATGCGGGGTACTGGCCAGCTGCTTGATTCCACCTCTGTCTCATCACCTCCATTCTTTTTTTTTTTTAAAATTTTTAAAAGACTTTTTTTTATTTATTTTTATTTATTTATTTCAGAGAGGGAAAGAGGCAGAATGTGTGTGTGTGTGTGTGTGTGTGTGTGTGTGTGAGAGAGAGAGAGAGAGAGAGAGAGAGAGAATGGGTGTACCAGGGCTTCCTGCAAATGAACTCCAGATGCATGTGCCCCCTTGTGATTCTGGCTTATGTGGGTCCTGGGGAATCAAACCGAGGTCCTTTGGCTTTGCAGGCAAGTGCCTTAACCACTAAGCCATCTCTCTAGCCCCTCATCACCTCCATTCTTGTTTCCTGTCACATGAATGGAGAATCTATCTCCTTTCAGTAGAGCCACCGGGCCATGTTCACTTACGTCACCGAAGTCACAATATTACTGTAAACTTTCCTCGTTCTTTCCTTCATTCCTGCTAAGGAAAAAATCTCTCCTTTCAGTGCTCAGGATTGTACCCTCTTTTACTTGCACTGGGGTCCTCTTTGTGAGTCTCTTTTCTACATAGTTTCATCAGAATATCAAGATCTGTGAACACTTAACCTTATCAAAGACCTTTGCTGCCCCTCACATCCCCCTTTTCTCCTTAATCACTTGGAATACAAAACATGTTATATCAGTTTCCTTTTTCCACTTTTTCCCCTTTTCTTGGTGCCCCATCTTTCTTTCAAAATACTATAGTTTATTTTTATTTTATTTTATTTTATTTTATTTTATTTTATTTTATTTTATTTTATTTTATTTTATTTTATTTTATTTTATTTTTGGAGAGAGACACAGAGAGACAGACAGAGAGAGAAGGAGAGGGAGACAGATAGAGAATGGACGCGCCAGCAGTCTCTCAGCTGCTCTGAATGAAATCCAGATGTGTGCGCCCCCTTGTGATCAAGTGTGGCATTGCACCCTTGCGTCACTTTGCATCTGGCTAAATGTGGGACCCGGAGATTGGAACCAGGTTCTTAGGCTTAGCAGGCAGGCGCCTTAACCGCTAAGCCATCTCTCCAGCCTTTTTTTGTTTTTAAGTCAAGGTCTTACTATGTGGTGTTAGTTGGTGTACTACTAGCTATACAGGCCAGGCTGGCCCTGAACTCATGGCAATTCTCAATATGTGCCACTATGCCTGGCTCAAAGCACTCTCATTGTAGCTCCCAGGAACTTCCATGTCATGTGATTCATCTTTGTCTCCATCTTGAGCCCCAGTGCGGCATCATGCTCATGTTAAATATTCCTCACACTTTGAAATAGATGACATGAAGAATGACATCCTTGAGGAGATAGAGAAAGCACTAACTGGAGTGCTGGGGTCCTTACAAGTCAGTGAGTCTGACTTTTCTAACCCTGTGCCCTTCAGAAGACCTCCTGCTAGTCTACATCATCTTTTTTTTTTCTTCTTTGTTCGAGGTAGGGTTTCACTCTGGCCCAGGGTGACCTGGAATTCACTATGTAGTCTCAGGGTGGCCTTCGAACTCACAGTGATCCTCCTACCGCTGCCTCTCCAGTGCTGGGATTAAAGGCATGCCTGGCTACACTGTCTTTTTATATTAGTTATTTTTGGTGGTTGTGACCACAACACCAGAGAGCATCACTTAAAGAAGCAGCATTTATTTTGGTTGACAGTTTCAGAGATTTCCCTCCCTAGTCCTCAGCTCCATTGATTCTGGTCCCATGGCAAGCCAGAAGACAAGGGCACTGGGCGCATGTGGAGGTGTTTCACTCCATGGTGGACTGGAAGCAGAGAAAGTGGAGAAGGGACTGGGGCCCAATGATAACCTTCAAAGCCAGTTCTCCAGTCACCAACTTCCTCCAACTAGACCCCCAATTCCTAAAGTCTCTAGAACTTCCCAAAACAGTGCTGCCAGCTGGGGACCAAGCACGCAGGCCTGTGTGTGTGAGGGGTACATTTCGTATTCAAACCTTGCCGTCTCTCCTCATCCTTTCAGGTTTCCCCCTGGGCTCCACGGTTCAGTCTGAAACCAAGGGCATCTGGATGTGGTGTGTGCCCCACCCCACCAAGCCAAACCACACATTAGTTCTTCTGGATACTGAGGGCCTCGGCGATGTGGAGAAGGTGAGACAGAGAGTCCGAGGCTGGCTGTTTTTGTTTTGGATTTTCTCTTTGTCTCAGCATGACTCTTTGTAATCTAACTGTTGTGACCTACTTGTGAACTCTATAGACTGATCTTTTTATTTTAAATTATATATATCTAAGTAGAAGAACATATTACTGGGAATGGAAAGGCCTAAGTGAGGTCAGGGGAAGAGAGTGAGTAAAGGAAAGGTGGGGTGAGGGACAATCAAAATCTAAGAGGGTATGAATAAGTCGTATGGAAACCTACTGTTTTGGACAATGGCACACCCAGAAGCCATAGACTGCTACTAGAAAATTTCCAGTGCCAGGGATGAAGTACCTTCCAGTGAGTTGGTAGCCAGGGAGGTCCCTTGATGCCCCCCAAAACATTACAGGCCACTGCCGAGGCTTTTGATTTCCCACCAGGAACAGATGGTCAGACTCTATTGCTGAAGGTTTCACATACTTGGGCTGCAAGGTCACTGAGAAATCCTGGTGGAGCTGAGCTGAAAACCTCTTCCATGTGGACCAGCTGACAGAAAGCTGGAAAAAGCTATGCTGCATGCAGCTCCATGGGAGAGAGAGAAATCACCAGTGGAGATAAACAACAGTGGACCATGCAAGCCTTAAATTTGGCCAGCCAGGCCAAATGAGCCAATGGGTGCAATAGCGGCATGACTGTTATGGGGGAAAACTAGCTACTCTCTAATTGGACAAAAGGCCTCCTTCATGGGAGGGAATACATGCCTGATGCTGAAAACCTATGAGAGGGGAAGTCATGAGCCCTACGGGTGTAACATCTGCTGGTGTCTGGCTAAATATATATACTATACTCACCAAACTGCACAGTAAACACTTTTCTTAATGTTCACCCCAGAGGTCACTGCCATCTGAAAAGAGAAACTTCTCCAACCAAAAGTGAGAGAAGCATTAATACATGGGTGTGAACATTAACAGAAATGCTCACCAGGCAGTTTGGTGGCAATAAACATCTCTAAGGTAGTGAGAAGAGTCATTAGAATATATGCCTAGGAGTACTGTAGCTGGATCATATGGTAAATGTATTTTTAGCTGTCTCAAGAACCTCCACACTGATTTCTGCAAAGGCTGTACCAGACTACATTCCCACCAACAGTGTAGAAGGGTTCCTTTTTCCCCTCATCTTTGCCAGCATTTATTGTCATTTGTTTTCTTGATGGCAGCCATTCTGACAGGAGTGAGATGGAATCTCAAAGTAATTTTAATTTGCAATTCCTTGATGGCTAAGAATGTAGAACATTTTTAGATGTTTATAGACCATCTGTATTTCTTCTTTTGAGAACTCTCTATTTAGTTCCATAAGCCCATTTTTATTTGGGTTGTTTGATTTCTTATTATTTAATTTTTTAGTTCTTTTATATTCTGAATATTAATCTTCTGTCAGATGGATAGCTGGCAAAGATTTTCTCCCATTCTGTAGGTTGTCTCTTTGTTCTATTCACTGGGTCCTTTGCTGTACAAAAGCTTTGTAATTTCGTGAGATCCCACTGGTTGATTAGTGGTTTTATTTCCTGAGCAACTGGGGTTCTATTCAGAAAGTCATTGCCTATGCCAACATGTTGAAGGGTTTCTCCTAACTTTTCCTTTAGCAGTTTCAGAGTTTCAAGTCTGATATTAAAGTCTTTGATCCATTTGGACTGAATGCTTGTGCATGGAGAGAGATAAGGATCTATTTTCATCCTTCTACATATAGATATCCAGTTTTCCCAGCACCATTTGTTGAAGAGGCTGTCTTTTCTTCAATGAGTATTTTTGTCATTTTTGTCCAAGATCAGGTGGCTGTAGGTGCCTGGACTTACATCGGGGTCCTCCATTCTGTTGCATTGATGCACATGTCTTTTTGTGCCAGTACCATGCTGTTTTTGTTACTATGGCTCTGTAATATAGGTTAAAGTCAGGTATCGTGATAAATCATCAGCCTTATTATTGTTGCTCAAATTATTTTGGCTATTCAATGTTTTTTGTGTTTCCAAATAATTTTAGGATTTTTGGTTCTATTTCTGTGAAGAATGCCATTGGCCTTCTGATGGGGATTGCATTAACTATGTAGATTGCTTTTTGGTAAGACTGACATTTTCTGCAGGCTGATCTTCGGCAAATGAGGGAAGTGCTGATCTGCTTAGATTTCACTTATAGATAAAATCAGATGTTGGGCAAAATGTGTTTTATTTCTTTATTTATAAAAGTTTTTAAAATATTTTATTTATTTGCAAGGAAAGAGAATGGGGAGAGAGAAAGAGAGAGAAATGGTGTGCCAGGGCCCCAGCTACTGAAATCAAACTCCAGACGCTTCCACCACCTAGTGGGCATGTGCGACCTTGCACTTGTCCCACCTTTGTGCATCTGGCTTATGTGGATCTGGAGAGTTGAACACGAGTCCTTAGGCTTCACAGATGAGCGCCCTCACTACTAAGCCATCTTTTCAGCTTCCAGCTCTTGTCTTTTACGATTTTTAAAATTTTTTTCCTTACTTTGCAACATTTGAGAGCTATGTCTACATTTCCATTTTATCCAAAGAGGAGGTATAAACTTTGCATTTATCTTCTTCTGCTTTGTTGGGACACAATCGACAGCTAAAAGTTGGGTATATTTGGCCTGGGGAGATGACTCAGTGGATCAGGGGCTTGCCAAACACGTCCGAGGACTGGAGGTCAGCACCGCAGCAGCTGTTCCTCATGAGCATGGCAGCCTGCCCATAATCCCAGCACTCAGGATGGGGGGATTCCTGCAGCAAGCCATCTAGCTGGACATGCTAAATGGACAAGCCCTGTGAGGGAGGGAGAGATCCTGACTGAGCAAGTCAGCTGAGGAGCAATGGAAGACCATTCCCAGTGCCTCATGTCTTCTGGCCTCCACATGCACACACACATGTATGCACGCAGACCCAGATACTGGTGCCCACCCAGATGTGAACATGCATCTACATACAACACACACACACACACACACACACACACACACACAAGCAAAAACAAAAATTGAATATATTTAAAGTGTGTAATCGGACATTTAGATACACAGTGTAAAATAATCACAGTCAAACCAATTAATATAAAGATCACTTCATAGAGTTCTCATTCTCATTTCCTTGTGTGATGTGAACACTCACAATACAGCCTGTTAACAACATGTAAGTCTGTTGCAGTATTGCCAGCCATGGTCACATAGCTCTCCAAAAGTTGTCCTGCGTAACTCAGACTCTGTGCACTTAACCAACATGCCCCCATTTCTCCCAAGCTCCAGAACCTGACAAACGCATTCTATCCTCTCTCTTAAAAACCTCAGGACTTACAGGACTACTTATTCAACTTATTTTTAGATACCATGCCCAAGTGACATCAAGAAAATGATACCAGAGCAGTCTTTATCTTTGTGAATCTGACCTACTTTTATCCTTCCTTCCTTCCTTCCTTCCTTCCTTCCTTCCTTCCTTCCTTCCTTCCTTCCTTCCTTCCTTCCTTCCCTCCTTCTTTTGCTTTTTCTTTCTCCTTTCTTTCTTTCTTTCTTTCTTTCTTTCTTTCTTTCTTTCTTTCTTTCTTCCTGCTTTCTTTCTATTTCTTCTTTTTTTGAGGCAATGTCTCAGTCTAGCCCAAATTGATCTGGAACTCAAGCGTAGCCTAGCCTGACTTTGAACTCCCAGCAATCCTCCTACCTTAGCCTACTGAGTGCTTAGGCTAAAGGCATGAGCCACCATACCCAGCCTTATTTACTTTTATAAGATTGAACACACATGCTCCACGTTTTCTTTGAGTGTATGTGCATATGTGTTTATGCGTGTGAGTAGAGGTTCACATGCATGTGCATGCACGTTATGTGGAGGCCAGGGGACCAACTCTGGTGACCTTCCTCGGATGTGTTCCATCCTTCTCTGGAGAGGGGCTCTCACTGGCCTGGAACTTGCCTGATTAGACTAGACTGCCTGGACAGCGAGCCAGGGGATCCCCATGTCTCCACCATCTCATGCTGGGAAGACAGTGTGCACTGCCATGCTGGACGTTTTTTGTTTTACATTGGTACTGGGGATTGAACTCAGGTTTCTCATGTTTATAAAGCAAGCATTTTATTGATTAAGCTATCTATCTCCCTAGTCCCACATTTTCTTTATCATGCATTCACTTCCCTGCAAATGATTTAACTTTATTCTTCTTGAAGGAATGGATAAAGAAACTGTGGTTTATATAAAATCATTTAATTTTTACCTTTTGTTTTATTTTATTTTTTGAGGTAGGGTCTCACTCTAGCACCAGGCTGACCTGGAATTCACTATGTAGTCTCAGGGTGGCCTCAAACTCACAGACATCCTCCTACCTCTGCCTCCCAAGTGCTGGGATTAAAGGTGTGTGCCCCCCCACCCTTACCTTTTATTTTTAAAGTAGGGATTTACTAGGCTGGCCATGAGCATGCTTCGAACTTGTGATCCTCTGACTTGATCCTCTAACTTGAATGCCTCCTGAGTACCCAGGAGAACAGCCCTGTGCTATCACAGTGGCCAAATACGTATCTCAGGCACAGACTCCTAAGTCCCTTGATGTCATATATTTTCTAGGGTGACCCTAAGAATGATTCGTGGATCTTCGCCCTGGCGGTGCTTCTGAGCAGCGCTTTTGTCTACAACAGCCTGGGCACCATCAACCACCAGGCCCTGGAGCAGCTGCAGTATCTTTCTGGAGCCCACGCCATGATCTGGGGAGTGCTTTGGGAATGATTATTGAGTCATGTTCTCTCATCCCAGTGCTGAGCTGCTTTTGGCTGAACCGAGGAGACTTAGGGTAGAAAAGAGCGTTTAAAATGTATCATATGTACAGTATGCAATATCTATAATATATTATACTACTTACATACAGACATGTATATGAGAAAATATACATGTATTTTTTTAAAAGGGAATCATGGGTTGGGACTTTCTTTTCCTTAGCCAGGTGCTAGTTATGTGACAGAGCTCACAGAACTAATCAGGTCAAAGTCTTCCTCAAGTCTTGAAGGAGCCAGGGATTCCTCAGAGTTCGTGAGCTTCTTTCCAGACTTTGTCTGGACTGTTCGGGACTTCACGCTGGAGCTGAAGCTGCAGGGACAGCCCATCACAGAAGATGACTACCTGGAAAATGCCTTGAAGCTGATTCCCGGTATGGAGAAAGGCGTGTGTGTGTGTGTGTGTGTGTGTGTGTGTGTGTGTGTGTGTGTGTGTGTGTGTGTGTGTGTGTGTGTGTGTGCAGTGTGCGTGCCAGGGAGGGTGGCTGAGTAGGGGTGGGATCCACTGACCCCATCATTCCTGGAGTTGCATTCGTATTGGACATGGTATGGAGGTTTGAAGAAATGGTGGGGCATTAGTTGATAACCTCCAGGAACTGCTGTTTAATTTCTTCTAAGAAAAAGATTGCCTGAATCACAGTGAAATGATTTATTTTTGTATTGTTTCAAGATAGGCTCTCACTCTAGCCCAGGCTGACCTAGAATTTACTATGTAGTTTCAGGGTGGCCTCGAACTCACAGTGATTCTCCTACCTCTGCCTCCCAGGTGCTAGGATTAAAGGCGTGTGCCAGCATGCTCGGCCAGTGCATCTATTTATAATCAACTTGTTTTTTACATGATTTGTACCTTACTGTTTACATTACAGTGGGTGCTAAACCCTTCTTAAGATCAGGCACGGGCTTCTCTGTGGCAATGTCTGTTTTCCTCCATTTAGGAAGCAGTTGACCACATAATTGCTATTCATGAAATTATAATACAAAACCTATCTCAAAGTATATTTCATGAACTAGGTATTCTTCATATTCTTCTTTTGGCAGAACAGAAATTCCTAAATCTGTAATGCTAGATTAGTTATATCATTACAATAATAACTACACTCTAATTAAACCTGAAAAAACACAGGCCTTTTCAAGTTGTGCCTTCTCAGTCCTCAGTATGATTATCACAGAACTGAATGTATTTATACATCATAGCTCTAGCTACTTTTAACATATTTTCTCATGCTACAGTTTTAAAATTATTTCTATTAATAGATATATAGCTGGGTGTGGTGGTGCACGTCTTTAATCCCAGCACTCAGGAGGCAGAGGCAGGAGGATTGATATGAGTTCGAGGCCACCCTGAGACTACATAATGAATAGTGAATTCCAGGTCAGCCTGGGCTAGAGTGAGACCCTACCTTCAAAAACCAAAAACCAAAAAAAAAAGAAGAAGATTTATAAATTGTTCCCATGTACATTATTTGTATGAGTGAGTATGTAGTTAATAAAGCCTTGCAAAGAATAGCAGTTCAGGCTGACCTAGAACTCACTCTGTAACCCAGTCTGGCTTCAAACTGACCTCAGCCTCCCAAGATTAACGACGTGAGCCACCACATTTAGGAAGAGTGATTCTGATGTTTGCGTTTTCTAGCTGTGCTTTCTCAAAACACTTATCAAACACTCGATAAGCAGAAAAGGAATCTGTCAAGCAAACAGTTATTTACCTCAAAGAACTTATGAAGTCGTGACAATTATTTTAAACTTACAATTTTTTGAGAAAAAAATTAATAAGTTAACATTGTTTAAATCTTTAAATCTTTAAAAAATTTGTGTGTGGTTTGTGTATGTGTGTATATGCATGCATATGTGTGGGGGTGCATGAGCACATTTGTATACAAGCATGTAGAAGACAGAGGTCAATATTGTTGTTTTCCTCAGTTGTTCTCAATGTTTATTTATTTATTTATTTTACATTTTTTATGAAGAACATATTTTGTACGGATACATCATGTGTCAGTACGATCTTTTCCTTCCTCCCTGTCCCCATTCCACAGGGGCCCTCCTCAGTGGGGTTGCAGGTATTCCCCATGGAGTTGCAGGTTATGCATTGTGGGAGAAACAGTCAGTTATTGGGGGAGGCAGTGCCTCTGGGCATGATGTCCCAACCTGTGACTCTTACAATCTTTCTGCCCTCTCTTCCACAAAATTTCCTGAGCCTTGGTGGGTGTGTTTTAAGTCATCACTTCAGTGATGAGCTCTTAGGAGCTTCTGGATCTCTGCTTTGTTGTGTGTTGAGTTTTCTCAGCATCTGTCTTTTTTTTTTTTTTTTTAAAGATTTTATTTTTATTTATTTATTTATTTATTAGAGACAGAAAGAGGGAAAGAGAGAGAGAGTGAGAATTGGTGCACCAGGGCTCCCAGCCACTGCAAACAAATTCCAGATGCATGCTCCCCCTTGTGCATCTGGCTTACATGGGACCTGGAGAATCGAACAGGGGTCCTTAGGCTTTGCAGGCATGTGCTTTAACCGCTAAGCCACCTCTCCAGCCCAACACCTGTCTCTTTACCCTGGCTCTGATTGTCAGGTTCCGCATGGAAACAGCACTCTCACTCATCTCCCTAATACTTCTGTGGTTTCACCTGGGACTTGGCTGAGATGCGAGGGATGGTTTATCTCCTCAGGTCTCGGTACCTTCTGAAAAAGAAAAACGGATTCTCCAATAGAGAGTGAAGTCAGCATAGGTTAGATGGGATAAGTGTTATTAATTGAGAGAGATTTGAATGGATGTAGTCACTCTTTTAACCAAAAACTAGTGGGAGCTTGACATTGAAGAGCATAATTTTTGTCTCCATAGGATTCAGACCTGGTTCCCAGTTCCAGATATGGGGGGACTGGCTCTCTTCCATGTTTAAGCTATCAGTCTTTATTTTTTATTCTTTTAAATTTTTTTTTGTTTGTTTGTTTTTTTGTTTTTCGAGGTAGGGTTTCAGTCTAGTCCAGGCTGACCTGGAATTCACTATGTAGTCTCAGGGTGGCCTCAAACTCATGGTGATCATTCTACTTCTGCCTCCCGAGTGCTGGGATTAAAGGTGTGCTCCACCACGCCCAGCTTATTTTTTATTCTTAAGTGTGTTGGAAGTGCACTTAACTGCTGCACCATCTCTCCAGCCCCAGTTTTCCTTGTTTGGAGGGCCCAGCAGGGAAACACAGCTACTGGCATACTACTCTATGTGGGGAAGGTCGCCCTCTTCAACTGAGCCCGCTAAGTGTGCAGCTTCAGGAGGGATGCGTGCATCGCAACAGGGAGAGATGAAGGGGACACCAGCCAGTTTAGCCCAATCAACCCTGGTGGCCAATGAGCCGACGGAAGTTGCAGCCAGATTACCCTCACACACAAAGCAGTTTTTCTAGATAATCATGTGGTCATTCTTAGCATTCCTAACATTGCTGTTTCTAATAATCTGTTATCTTGTTGGCCTCACAGCTCAGTTTCTATGGAACATTGACCAGGGCAGACATTTGCACTTAATCTTTTTAAAAACATATTATTTATTTATTTGAGAGACACACAGAGAGAAGAGAGAGAGAGAGAAAGAGAGAATGGGTGCGCCAGGGCCTCCAGCCACTGCAAACGAACTCCAGAAGCATGTGCCTCCTTTGTGCATCTGGCTTATGTGGGTTCTGGGGAATTGAACCGTGGTCCTTAGTCTTCACAGGCAAATGCCTTAACCTCTAAGCCATTTCTCCAGCCCACACTTAACCCTTTATTTCATCTTATTTTCTGTGTGTGTGTGTGTGTGTGTGTGTGTGTGTGCATGCATGTGCATGTATGTGTGCTTTGTATGTGTGTGAGCCCTTGTGTACATGTGAGTGCATGTGCACTTGGCACTCGGAGGTCAATATTGTCTCCTTTGGTCACTCTCCATCTTAACCTAGAGAGAGGGTCTCTTGTTCACCCGTTTGGCTACACTATCTAGCCAGCAACCCTTAAGTATTCACCTGTGTCTATCTCACTGTCTGGTTGGAATGGCAGGTATTTCCACCCCAGAATTTTATGTGGTTGTTGGCAACCCATGTGGAAGCTGGACAGCAAGCACTTTACCAACAAGTCATCTCCCCAGCTTTTAACATTTTATTATTCAGAAGAAAACCTACACACTGCAGAATGCTTGCTGCTATGTTTAGGTCTTCAGATACCAGCCATACATTTTCCCACTGCAGTCCTGTGTGTCCTGAAATATCTTGGCCAGAGTTATAACAAGTAAAAACTTGGCCTACGTTTGATATGCAAAAAAAAAAATCTTGTATGTTTATGGTAAAGAAATCCTGTAAGTGCAAAACTTTGCAAATACACAAGAACCCTTATCTTCCGCCCTCTAAGACCTGAGACTAGTCTCACTGAATTCTGTTTTCCTATCCCTCAGGTAACAATCCCAAAATCCAATCATCCAATTTGCCCAGGGAGTGCATCAGATATTTCTTTCCAAAGCGGAAGTGTTTTGTTTTTGACCGACCAACGTCGGACAGAAGAGTCTTACTCAACATTGAAAATGCCTCAAATGACCAACTGGACCCCAAGTTCCAGGAACAAACAAGCGTCTTCCTTTCTTATATCTTTACCTGTGCAAAGACCAAGACCCTCAGAGGGAGAATTGTGGTCACTGGCAATCGTGAGTCAGTCTCTCTCTCTCTCTCTCTATATATATATATATACAGAATTTATGCCTATAGAAATATATATTTATATATATTAATGTATTTTCATTAGATTAGAATATATATGTTTATTTTTATTGATTCTATGAACAATGGTAATATTCATACATTGACACTTTGAAAAAATGTATTTTATAATTACATATTGGGGCTTAAAAATCCTTCTTCAAAACTGCAGACTTTGTCACTATTATCTAGGGTTCCCACATATCTGAATAAATCCTCAATTAATAAAATCACTAGTGGAAAAAAATTGATAATCAAATAGATATTCAAATTACAAATGCAGATATTGACTATTTTCACAGAAGAGTTTAATATATTAATTATTCTTCACAAAGAGGATATGGAATGCATTTTGAAAATAAAAGTAGTTCCAGGACTGGAGAAATGGCTTAGCAGGTAAGGTATTTGCATGCAAAGCCTGAAGACCAAGGTTCGATTCCCCAGTACCCACATAAGCCAGATGCACAAGGTGGCGCATGCTTCTGGAGTTCATTTGCAGTGGCTAGAGGCCCTGGAAAACCCATTCTCTCTTCATCTGTCTCTCCATCTCTCAAAATAACTAAATAATTTTTTTTAAAAGCAGATACAACATAAAGACTAGTGTGTAAGGCCCTGGAAACTCACACTTTAGATTTAGAAATAAATGTAATTTGATATACTCTGCCTCATCAATTAATCTGCCTACATAGTCTTTTTTTCTTTTAATGTTTTAATTTGAAAATTATATTTTTATAGGCAGCTGACTTTATTAGACCAAGGTTGATACCTGTTTATTTTAGATATTTGAAAGGTGAGAGAGAGAATGGATGAACCAGGGCCTCTTGCAACTGCAAATGAACTCTAGATGCATATGCCGCTCTGTACATCTGGCTTTATGTGGGTACTGGGGAATTGAACCCAGGCCATCCAGCTTTGTAAGCAAATGCCTTTAACTGTTGAGCCATCTCTCCATCTTCAAGGCTGATATGTTTTTTCTTTTTCTTTTTTTGTTTTTTCAAGAGAGGGTCTCACTGTAGCCCAGGCTGACCTGGAATTCACTATGTAGTCTCAGGGTGGCCTCTGAACTATAGCGATCCTCCTATCTTTGCCTCCTGAGGGCTGGGATTAAAAGTGTGCACCACCATGCCCAGCTCCAAGGTCAATGTTTAAATAGACTAGAAAATTATAAAAATGAAGGGGCAATAAGAAAAAGAAATTGTTAGTATGCTGAATGAATTGTGTGTGAGAGAGATTTTAGAAATATAGTCTCTGGATCTTAGATCATATTGACTTTTAACTTCGAATTTATCTCCCTAAATTTCTGGTTCATGGAGGTCTGGGGACTCTGGTGACAACCTACGTGGATGCCATTAATAGTGGGACTGTGCCTTGTTTGGAGAACGCAGTAATGACCTTGGCCCAGCGAGAGAACTCGGTGGCTGTGCAGAAGGCGGCCGACCACTACAGCCAGCAGATGGCCCAGCGCCTGGAGCTCCCCACAGACACGCTGCAGGAGCTGCTGGACATGCACACAGCCTGCGAGAAGGAAGCCATTGCTGTCTTCATGGAGCACTCCTTCAAGGATGAAAACCGGGAATTCCAGAAGACACTCATGGTAACTTGGTCAGGTCAATAACGGTCATGACCTTTCTCCTTGAAGAATGCAGCTTTGAGATGCCTTCATGGGCCCCAGGGTGCATGTCTTAGTTAAAGATAAGGCATTTCAGAGCTGGAGAGATGGCTTAGTGGTTAAGGCATTTGCCTCCAAAGCCAAAGGACCCTGGTTCGATTCCCTAGGACTCACGTAAGCCAGATGCGCAAGGGGCACATGCATCTGGAGTTCGTTTGCAGTGGCTAGAGGCCCTGGCGTGCCCATTCTCTCTGTCTCTCTTCTATCTCTCTCTCTGCTCACAAATAAATAAAATAAAATAAAAATATTTTTATAAAGATAAGGCATTTCAGATTATCACGATGAAAATACTTTCAAAAGACTACATGTCCCCCTTCCCAAATTCTGGCATTAAAAAAAAATTTATTTATTTATTTATTTATTTATTTGGGAGAGAGAGAGAGAGGCAGACAGACAGACAGAGAATGGGCATTCTAGGGCCTCGAGCCACTGCAAGCATACTACAGATGCATTTGCCAGCTTGCACATCTGGCGTTATGTACTGGGTACTGGGTACTGGGGAATCAAACTAAGGTCCTAATGCCTGGCAGGCAAGCACTTTAACTGCTGAGCCATCTCTCCAGCCTCTTTTTTTTTTTTTTTAATCCAGAAATCTCTGATAACTAACAAAATTAGCTTAGGTGGCCTCCTAAATGCTTCTGATTGATTAACATGTCTATGGAGTCTAGCTAACATGTATGTCTATGGAGTCTAGCTAACATTTCTGTTTCTAGCTAATGTCTCTTTAAAAAAATATTTTCTTTATTTATTTGAGAGAGAGAAAGAGGCAGAGAGAGAGAGAATGGGCATGCCAGGGCCTCCAGCCATTGCAAACGAACTCCAGCTACTTGCGCCCCCTTGTGCATCTGGCGTACGTGGGTCCTGGAGAATTGAACCAGGATCCTTTGGTTTTCCAGGCAAACACCTTAACCTCTAAGCCATCTCTCCAGCCCCTCTAGTTAATGTTTCTGTGGGTTCTAGCTGCTGTAGCCTATTGGTTCAAGCTAATGAGCCTGTCAGACATCGTAGCGTGTCTGTGGGTTCTAGTTAATCTGTCTATGAAGTGCAAGCCTGCCCCCAAACACCCCCAGGCCATCCTGAACTGCTTCTTCTTCCTGAGCAGACTCTCTTGTTCTCAGGAAGCACTGCTTCCCTTCCAGAGTCCTATTTTAGGCCGCTGTCCGTCCTCCCTCTTGGTTGTATCATTGTGCATTTAAAAATAGAGTCGCAGGACTGGCAGCTGCCAGGATCCAAGAACCTGAGAGACTGTGGGGTACAGTACACAGATGGCAGCCTTGGGGACCAGAAAGGCTAGGAGAGTTTTCCACTGCTTTGTAGAGTTCTTAGGGTCGTGCCTAAGTTCTGAGATTCCTGATGCCTCCCCAAGTCTTCATGAAAAAGTCCTTGACCTTCCCATAAGGTGCTTCGGAACCCCTCCTGTCTTTGTTTCTGCCCTGCCATCGGTCACAACGCTATAACTTGCCCTTGCAGGAATTAATAGAGAGTAAGAAGGCAGAGGTCATGCAGAAGAATGAGGAGACATCAGATAGGTACTGCCAGGAAGAACTGGCTCGGCTTGCCAAGTCCCTCACGGAGAGCATCTCGGCGGGGACATTCTCTGTGCCTGGAGGACATAAAGTCTACCTGGAAACAAGGGAAAAGCTTGAGCAAGACTATTGGCAAGTGCCGGGGAAAGGAATAAAGGTGAGGCACAGGAGGGTGCGGGGACGCTCAGTGCAGAGCATAAGCACGTTTTAACATCTGCCGACACGGAACTGCTTAGAGGAATGATCAAACAACCAGGAGATGGCTCAGTGGTTAAGGCGCTTGCTTGCAAAGCCTAACGGCCTGGGTTCGATTCCCCAGTACCCATGTAAAGCCAGATGCACAAAGTGATCCATGTATCTGGATACCTTTAGTTTTTTTTTTCCTTTTCAGCATTAAGGACCAAACCCAGGATCTTGCAATACAAGTTGAGTGTCCCCAAACCCCATCCCCAGAACTCCTTTTAGCTCTTAATGGTTCTCTTAGTATCTGTTCCTGGAAATGTTCTTTTCCACACAAAGATTAGGGACTGCAGAAATTCAAGAAACAGACAATTATGGCACCTTCATCCAACAGCATCGCTTGCAATGGGCCAAGGGCCAGAAATTTACAAGGTGAAGTGTCTTAGTTCTCAAGCCTGACAAAGTGAGAGTCAACTAAGTAGACAATTGCATTCTGGGTGATAACTTTATAAGCCTGTCAAAATGAGAAACCCAGGGCTGGAGAGATGGCTTAGCGGTTAAGGTGCCTGCCTGCTAAGCCTAAGAACCCGGTTCCAATCTCCAGGTCCCACGTTTAGCCAGATGCAGTGACGCAAGGGCGCAATGCCACACTTGACCACAAGGGGGCACACGCATCTGGATTTCGTTCACAGCAGCTGAGAGACTGCTGACGCGCCCATCTCTATCTGTCTCCCTCTCCCTCTCTCTCTGTCTCTCTCCAAAAATAAAAAATAAAAAAAATTAAAAAACTCACACTGAGCCAACGTATTTCACTGAAAGAAAGCTATGTGGAGGCACCCGAGGTGTTAGAGGGCACAGCAATGCATAATTTCAACAGGCTGAACCTGAGTTCAGGAGGAGGGAAATAGTGCCAAGAGAGGCACTAGAGGAAGCCAGGGAGTTGGCTGTACGGAGAGTCTCTGGTGGCACAGAGTGCTTGGCTATTTTGTAGGGATTCACTGTAGATTTCAATCATAAACTAAAATTGCCATCGGCATGTGTAAGTTTTGTTGTTGTTGTTTTTTTGAGGTAGGGTCTCACTCTGGCCCAGGCTGACCTAGAATTAACTAGGTAGTCTAAGGGTGGCCTTGAACTCACGGCAATCCTCCTACCTCTGCCTCCCGAATGCATGCCCAGCTCCTTTTTTAATGTATATTTTTCTACCCAGTTAAGAGTAGAATTGGTGTTTCTTTTTTTATGAGAGAAAGAAAGAGAGAAAGAGAGAGAGAATAGGTGCACCAGGGCCTCCAGTCACTGGACTAACTCCAGATGCCTGTGCCACCTTGTGCTGCACCTGCGTCCCCTTGAGGGTCTAGCTTAGGTGGGGCCTGGGGAGTAGAACACAGGGCCTTCGGCTTCGGGGGCAAGCACCTTAACCGCTAAGCCATTCTGGCATTGTGTGTTTCCGCTACTGATCTTCCCAGTGTTAATCACAGGTTCCCCTCCCTGGTTCTACAGGCAAAGGAAGCACTGCAGAGGTTCCTGCAGTCCCAGGCAGCGGTGGAGAATTCCATCCTGCAGGCTGATACAGCCCTCACTGATGGGGAGAAAGCCATAGCAGGTACAGGAGCAATTTGGGCTGTGGGCAGTGGTTAGACTCCTGCAATGTCTTCCCGGGTCGTCTGCCCCTTGGTTGGGATCTTTCTGTCCTTCTATGGACTGCTCGTTCTCAAGAGGACAAGCCGTGGTGGCTGCATCTCAGAACACGCTCTGGCTGCTGTGCACCTCCATGGATGCCCCGATGAGCCGCCCTTCTCTTTCGGGTTTGGTTGGCCGGGTGGGTTTAGGAACGTTGATTTCTTCTCTCTTCCTGGGGCAGAGGAGCGCGCCCAGAAGGAGGCTGCTGAGAAGGAACAGGAGCTGTTAAGGCAGAAGCAGAGGGAGCAGCAGCAGCTGATGGAGGACAGAGAGCGGAGTCACAGGGAGAACATCGAACAGCTGAAAGCGAAGCTGATCCGGGAGAGAGAAGATTTCCTAAGAGACCAGCAAAAGATGGTGGAGCATAAACTGGAGGTGGGTCTCCAGGCACATCATGGGAGGAGACACTCTTGCCATATTATTATTGCTTTGGATCTACTCAAATTCATGAGTCTCCCTCTTTCTCATGGCGTCTTCAAATTTTGCTCATATTTACATTCTGGGGAGTTCAGGTCCTCTCTGGCTCCTTTGCATAATCTCTGGTTCTTGCAGGATGTAGACAGAGATTGAGCTGCTACTTTTTGGAGATCTCTGAACCGACACTCCATCAGCTACAGTCCATATGAACAGTAATTGGTTTGCATTACTCGGAGCCTGGCTCTACTGCCACCCCCCGGATCCCGAGGGCCATGTATGCTGACATAAAAAAAAAAAAATCAAAATTTCCGTGCTGAAAAGCACAGGGGTTTGACAGCTTTTGAACTTTCTGGAGTTGTCTCTGGGGTGGAGAGCCTGTCTCAGGTGGCACCTGGCATTGGAGGGATCCCCTCGTTTCGCATCCTCAAGTGACATGATAACAGAGTTCAGGATCAACTGATAAGCTGCACTGATCTCAAAGATAAGGCGGCCATGCTAGACAGCAGCACTGAGCACCAGTGAAATCAGAGCACCCGTGTTTCTATTGGTATACGAGTAAAGGGTGTCACCTCAAATGGTCTGACTCAGATAGTGTTCTTTGTGTTATGTTCTCCTGTATTAATTGGGAAATGACTTTTTGGAGTAAACTAAAGATAGTTTGATAAATTTTTTTTATTTTTATTTTATTTATTTGAGACAGAAAGAGGGAGAGAAAGAGAGAGAATAGGTACACCAGGGCCTCCAGCCACCGCAAACAAACTCCAGACGCATGCATCACTTTGTGCATCTGGTTTACATGGATACTGGAGAATCAAACTTGGGTCCTTAGGCTTCGCAGGCGAGGGTTCACTATTAAGCCATCTTTCCAGCTCTTCATGGCTTTTTTTTTTTTTAGTTTTTCAAGGTAGGGTCTCCTTCTAGCTCAGGTTGACTTGGAACTCACTCTGTAGTCTCAGGGTGGCCTTGAACTCATGGTGATTCCCCTGCCTCTGCCTCCCGAATGCTGGGATTAAAGGTTTACACCACCATGCCCAGTGCACATTTTATTTTTTCTGACAAAAATTTTAAACAAAGCTTAACTTGTAAACAATTGAGTATTTAACGTGTTCACCTCCCTCTCTATCTTTTTTTTTCTTTTTACTCTTTTTAGGAGCAAAGAGCTTTGCTTGAGGAAGGATTTAAGAAGAAGTCTGATGAGATGAATGAAGAAATAAAGCATCTGAAAAATAATATAGAGCATATGCAAAAAGACAGTGGTAACTTCTTTGACAAGGCCTTGAAGACCCTCACCACAGCTATCTGTGCTCCTGTTATACTGGCCGTGGAGGCTGTAAAGGGCATCGCCTCCCTGTTCTGATGGAACTGCTCTGCTTTTAAGGAGATTGTAGATCATGGATCTATTGCTTTGGCCTGATTTTCAGATGTGTGTCTTTAACTTTCATTCAGCAAAGTTATAAACTTAGAAAGCTCTGACTGGAGGATATCAGGACCTGGCCCACATCAGATAGGACCAATGCATGTATGTTTTGACAGATGATGTTCACTTTTGCAACATGATTCATATGGAAGAGAGGCTGTGTATTATTATTTGTAATGTTAAAAAAATTGGAAACTACTTAAATGTCATTGTAAGATTGGTGATATAAATTTTACTGTGTGCTAATGCTGCAGTATTATGTAATCAGGAAATAAAATGTCCTGGAGCTTTCTATATACCAGCATAAAGTGAATTTGAAGATGTAAAGTGAAAAAGAAATCTAAATACCATACATGATATGATCATTACTAAAGAAACGCATCTATTGGGGCTGGGGGGATGGCTCTGTGATTAAAAATGCTTTTTTACAAGCCTGTTAACTCAAGCATCTCCCTCCACCGCCATGTAAATACCTACGACAATAGGAAGGGGAGCCAGGAGAATCTGGGAGGTTGTAAACAGCAACAGCAAACAAATAAACAAACAAAGCCAATGAGATACTTCATCCTAAAAGAAGGTGGAAGGAGAGGAGAAATACCCTGAGGTTGTTCTCTGGCCTCCACATATGTACAACCATGTACGCCACACCATACACATTTACACATATATACACATACATATACACAAATATATTTTCAAAAATACAACATTTATACAAACATACATATGGGTAAATGGCTTCTTGGCTGTCTCTGGAGAAAACAAATTGGAATCAGAGGTTGTAGTGTCACATGCATTTCATTTATACTCAGCCTTTTAAATTTTATAAGGAGTGCTTATAAAAGCAATATTCATAGTTTAATGAGGGATGCAAATATGTGGTCCCTCCTACAGAGCTCTTGAACGAATTACACAAAAGTGAGCAGTGGGGGAAGCCACTATCAACGTCTCTCCTACCTCCATGAAATGCACGGAGGCTTGAAAGTGGCAGGGAAATCGTGTCATAAGCCCTGATATATACAACCGAGCTGAGGGCAAGCACACTCACTGACATTTCCAACTAGCTTACAATTCTGCCTACGGTGGAGGTGGGGCTTGAAAGAAGAATGGAATACTTGAAGGAAAAAAAAAAAAGAAACACCTAAAGAGCTTAAACACAGAAGGTACCATATCTAAGTGGAAAAGGCACTCCAAGAGACCATAAGGTAATTGAATGAAAGTTCTAGTGTCAGGGCTGCCACACCATCAATTGTTGACCAGGAATACACTCAGGTCCTTTACAAATCTTAAAGGCTATTGCCACTGCCGTGGGATGCATTTCAGAAGTAGATGGCAAGTCCTTTCTGCTGAAGACACCTCACACTTTGGATATAAGCCATTAAAAAAAAATCAGGCTGCACCTTTATTTATATATACACTGTACCCTCCCCTTTCTTCCTCCCCTCTCCTCTCTCCTTCATAGCCTCTTTCTAGCTTGTTGATCTCTCCTCCTGATTTTTATTCCAACTCCCATACAAATCGAAACATCTGAATCTAGGGTCCACGTGTAAAAGAGGACATGTGGTGTTTGGCTTTATTCTCTAAGCCTGGGTTACCTCATTTAGGAAGGTTTTATCTTTTCTGAACTTCATGTGCTGGTTTGTGGGCGTCATTCCTGCTCCATGCTGCAGCACTTATTTCTTCAATTCTTTTTCCACACTCTTACTTTGACATGACTGACATGGCTATGTCGTTTGCTCTGTGCATTGTTGGACATTTAGCAACATCTGTGACATCTCAGTAGTGCCTGTTGTATTAACCAATCCATGGGACAACCAAAATAAGCTTCTGGATATTATATTATAAATAATTCCTGGGCAGAAATATTCTTACTTACCCATGTGATGACATGATCCAACCCACTGGCTTAGGCTGTACCTTTCTTGTCTATGATTTTTGTACTTTCATTATTAGCACATAAGACAATGTGTTGTTTCATTAGTTTTTTTGTTTTTTTAAAATAGGGTCTCACTCGCGTCCAAGTGGTAGTCTTAGGCTGGCCTCGAACTCATAGTGATCCTCCTACCTCTGCCTCCCAAATAATGGGATTTAAAGCTATTTGTCATCATGCCTGGCCCAGTTTTTCAATATTTTGAGGTGAGTTTTTATGCTACATACTTCACAATATTTCAAGACCTAGATTTTTTTTTTGAAAATTTCCTATTATTTTTATTAAGAACGATATCAAGTAAATAACAGAACTCAGGATAAATTTTAAACTCTAGGATATACATGACATAGATCTAAACAAAATACTTAAAGTTATCTGGGTTTGTACAGTCATTTCATTTCTCAATAATTCATTTTCCTTAAAGTCACACAACAAAGATGGAGAGCTAACCAAATGATACTGCTGATGAACGAGCAAATGTATACTATTAAGAGCTCACATTCACGAAAGTCATACTTTATTGTAGATGAGTTATCTTATTTTTCTATGTAAATTCACAATGCAGTGAGAAAAATCCACATGCAGTACACAGTATCAAATCATAATCACACTGAGTCATTCACACATACGTGTGGATTGGTCACTGACCATTCGCTGCTGGCACCACACCACGGAGGGCAGTGAGAAGGTATTGAGGAAAATATGGTTACGTTATAGTCGTGGTTCATATGTTCAGGCATTCCTCAGTTCAGAACTAGGACATGAGGCCGGCTGTGGTGGACTTGGGAGGCAGAGGTAGAAGGATCGCTTTGAGTCTGAGGCCGCCTGGAGACTACAGAGTGAATTCCAGGTAAGCCTGGGCTAGAGTGAGACCCTACCTAGAAAAAAAAAAAAAAAAAAAAAAAAAAAAAGAACTAGGACACGAACAAGTTCTACTAAAGGTGTAATATATGAGTCTCTTATCAGGCTTACAAAGGAATAGTCGAGGGAATCCTGAGTCAATGTTCAAAGGGGAAAACCAACTTACACCTGTCAGTTTGTGATCCTTCCACGAGGAAATGAGAATTTAGATGAATTTTTACTATGGACACACTTAGGAAGGAAATGAGGGATGGGAATTCCAGGTGTTGGAGAGCTTGTCTTCCTCTCCCTCTCTCTCTGTCTCTCTCTATCTCTCTCCAAAAAAAAAATGTTAAATAAGTTTTATCAGCAAATGTAAAATAAACAGGCTGCCAGGAGAAATGTAGAAAGGAAGTATAAGAACGGTTTAGTCAGTCAGGGACCCTTCCTGAGTGAATGAAAATTAAGACAAAACTTTTCCAAGAGATAAGGAAAGCGAATTCCAGTCACAAGGAGAGTTTGTGTGTAGTGTTTTTGTTTGGCTGTTGAACAAAATCCAAATGGTAAAGCGGGGTTACAACGGGACGAGAAGAGGGGTTGGCTGGAGCGAGACGGAGAGAGAGAAAGTTAGTTTGTGAGTATTTCAGATAGAATGACTTGGAAATGGCGCATGCACCTGAAAATAATTCACAGGCAGCTTCTAAAATGGCCAGCTGTGTGGAGACGCGTTGAAAGTCTAAATGCCACTTATTTTTCCTTCCTAAACCATGAAAAGGAGAAGAGCTGCGAGATATAATGTGTCTCCCGTTCATCCTTCCAAACTGCACACATTTAAAACCTAGCGCTTAGTGCAAAGGCTTTCCAGCTAGACAAGTAAGCAATCTCTTAGGTGAAATGATTTTCCCTGCCAGCATAGTGCAGGCAGAAAGTGAAAACGATGAAGTGCTACTTAAGCGCAATGCACTTATTTCTAGGAAATCAGCTACTTAGTTCTTTCAAAATAAGAGCCAATCTTGGAACACAACAAGAACAAAAGCCCACCATGGTCTGTGTAAAAGTTTTCAGACCATTAAAGCACTATGCAGAAAACGCATTGTAAACTCTTTTTAGAAAGAATGAGATTGGTAAAGATCACTGACAGATGTGGATTTTGCCAGTTTTTAGTGAAATACGATGAGAATGTAATCTTAGCCAGAAGTGTGGACTTTTGGGGGCAATGAAATCTCTCTTCAGACACAAGGTGCTGAATGAACGTAAGGAGTTGTTCTTTGGGTCTGGAATTTTCCTCACTAGCCAGGACCCAACTCTGAAGCTCAGGTTTGGGGCAGGAGGGCCAGGCATGCCTCCCATCCAATGAAACACTCACGATGGCCAGTAACCTTGAACCCGTCAGAAAGACTTGACGGGGGTTCACAGTCTTGGATGTCTTGGCATGAGACTTTTACTTGGATTGTGCTGGATATGTGAAGACATTGTCATAGTTAACATAAAATGCTGGCTCTGAAGGCCTGGGAGGTAAAGTCATGACAAATAGGTCAAATGTAAATCTTTAGTTCTTACTGCCAGTGTCTAAGTGATCTGATGCCACAGTGAGAAATTTACAAGCTATTTAACTTAAAATGAACTACCTCTGGAAAAAATGGGGACATGTGTATTCAGGGGAATGACCAGTAGTAAGTAGGGTTAACAGGGAGCTATCTAAATATTTTTCATCATCACAAGTTATGTTTTATACTTGAACAAAGGCATGCCACTTAGCAAAGAGTCCTTTTCATTGTATAGATGAGAAATGGGGACCAAGTTTGAAGGACTGTTTCTATCTGGCCGCCTTTGTAAACCACAGAATCTGTTTCTGGGGAAGGGTGTCCGAGAAGCTGCAGAGTGACCAACGGTCCAGCCCCAAACCTGTGGGTAGTGTAGGGACTCCAGCAAACACACTCAGGGCTGGAAGAGGACAAAACACACAGTTACCTGAATCCCAGATGAGGAACATGGCTCAGGGGATCACTGGTGTCTCTCCGGGAATATCATGAGACACCTTTGTCTTTAAAAATTAAGAACATACTAATGTTTATTTCTATTAAATTTATATTTTATTATTCCAAATGAATATAGACTTATTACAGTTGCATTCTCTTTGGGAAAATGAACACACTTCAGGGTCCATTTTCTTTTTATAATAAAGGAGCTAATTCTTTGTTATATTTAAAGAAAGATGTCTCCTTTCCATTTTAAAATTTCTGCAATTTGAGAGTTTATCATCCAACAAGACTAGCCTGTTGTAAATCAGAGTTATAAAATCACAAAGCTTATGAAAAATTGTGTCAAGCATGAAATTAATACTTCTGGAGACACATTTAAAAATATTTTTATTTATTTGAGAGAGAGACAGACAGACAGACAGAGAGAGGGAAAGTATGGGCACTCCAGGGCCTCCTGCCACGGCACATTAACTCCAGATGTATGTGCTACTTTGCACATCTGGCTTTATGTAGGTACTAGGAAACTAACCCAGGCCATTAGGCTTTGCAAGCAAGCACCTTTAACCACTGAACCATCTCTCCAATCTGAGACACTTCTATTTCATTGAGTTCACAAATGTTAAGTGCTAGCATCTAGCACACGATATTTAAGGGCAGTTTCTTTCTTCTTTTTTAAAAAATTTAAAAAACAGTTTATTTATGAGAAAGAGAGAGAGAGATGGAGGGAGAGAATGAAACAAGTAGAGAAAGAGAGAGGGAAAGAGAGAATGGGCATGCCAGGGCCTCCAGCCACTGCAAATGAACTCCAGCCTCATGCGTCACCTTGTGCATTTGGCTTACATGACTACTGGGGTGGGGGGTGGAGAATTGAACCTATGTCCAAACCAGACACAGTTTATGGGAGGAGAGGATTTATTTCAAGCTTATAGATCAGAGGGATGTGAAGCCTGTCTGTTCTGTTGATTTTTTTTCCCCAAACTCCAATAAAATTGTTCTCAGTTTCTGAGTACACTTTTTATAAATCTCTGTGTGTGTGTGTGACATGTGTATGTGTTCATGTGTGTGAGTGTGGGTACATATGTGCTAGGGAGTGTCACCATGGTGTGAGCGTCATGGTGTTCATCCTAGCCTTCCACCTTGTTTGATTCAGGTACAGTCTCTTGCTCTTCACCCCTGCACAGACCAGGCCAGCTGACTGACCCGTGAGCTTCTGAGGATTCTCTTGTCTCCCTCTCCCATCTTGCCAGAAGAACTGATAATACTGATGCTGCTGGATACAGCTCTATGAGGATTCCAGGATATGAGTCCATTTTTAAGTTTCTTTTATCTGTGAAATTGCAAAGGGGTCCTGTATTCCCTGGTAACACTACTGCAAAAGCAATAATGTATGAATACAGATAATATTTCAGGAAATTCATCCTCCTGAAGAATGCAAGATTTTACCTTATAGGGTATCTGCTTCAAAACCAGAGAGAATATACATAGCCGTGTTGGTACAGCCGTTAGAAAGTTCAGTTGAAATGAACTTTTCAGTTCCTATTTTGTTTACTACTTGAAAAATTGCATCGGTACTAAATATATGCAGTATTTCTATCAAAATAAACAATATAGTATAATTATATACCATTTATTCTTTATTAAGTATTATAAATAATCTAGAGGTGACTTAAAGGACACAGGAGGAAATGCACACATGTATATTACTAGGGGTTAGAACACCCTTGAGTTCTGCTATCCTTAGGAATCCTGGAGCTACTGTTTTATGGATACCAATTGGCCTTAAGTTTGAACAGAACACATTGTAAAAGATAATTTAATTTGAATTAGTGCTGTTTTCTTATTGCATATGAACTGTTGTGATGAGAAATGTGAAGTTTTGTATTGTTTATTGCCTCCCTGTTTCTATTTCTGTTGTTTTTATTAATTATATATATTTTTTACGCCTTTTGAACAAGCAGCCATTGTTTACCTCTTGGTATACCAATGAAAAAATCCATTCATGAAAAAAAAAAAAAAAACCAGAGAGAAATTATCATCGCTATTTCAGAAGAGGTAAAATAACACATACTTGGAAAAATAACAACGGACCTCAAAGTTCTCTTTTTGCAATTATATACAAGTTCTGGGAAATCAGGCCCCTTACAACCAAGCTTTCTATGGTACAACACTCAGGAAAACCCCTTCGTAAGTACCCAGTCTATTTGGTTTGTAGTTTCAGTTTCCTTTAAAGCAAGTGCGTTGCTGGGGGATGGGGACTCAGGGGAGGAGAAAGGAAGAGCTTGGGACTGGGAGAAGATTTATAAACAACATCCACAGCTAAATTGGGGGACCGCTGTCAGAACTCAAAGCAGCTTTCTTACCAGCTCACCAAGATCTCAGCTCCCGGTTTGCTTGTTAAGGTAAGCTGGAGAAGGGGTGAGAAGAGATTTTCGAAGTTTAGCTTTTAAATATTCTATCCAGGATAGGATTGCACCTTAGCCTGATGTACCAGAGCTGACCTATGAAAGAATACATGGTATTATCAGGCAAGCAGCATCGTTATCAGACAGTCAGCGGAGAGTTCCAGTGCCTGGTCTTGCTTGCTTCCTGACTTAACTATCTGACTAAGCTGGTTCAGTCTGTAGCCCGAAAGCTTCCAGAGCTATGACTACTTCTGAGAAGAGCAAGAAATGAGTCGCAGTGTAAATAGTTGCTGACATCGCTAAAGATAAAACAGACAAGAAGGAGCTGAAACTCAGAGGGCATGGATGAAGTCTGCTGACAACTACAATGTGCGCCTGGCTGTACACAGTTCAGTTTGTTGTAGGTGAATTTAGAAGTAGTTTGGACTTTTTTTTTTTTTTTTTTTTTTTCATTTTCTTGGCACTCCTTCACATTTTAATCCCCGCCCCCCTTTTTGTATTCTGTCTCTGCTACTCTGTTGTCTACTGTGTTGTATTGCTTCATGTGGAAGCTGCCCACCCGGACCACTCCTATGGCTGCACACTCCCAGTCACTCTCTCCTCCTCTGATTTCTCACCATAGCACGTGCCTCATTCAATTCATATTTTCATATCTACAGATTTCCCTTCAGATCCTTCACAAACACTGTTGGTTACGCTTCTGAGCTTTACATTTCTTATCATTCTTATTCTCTTTACCTTTGTCATTGGTGAAGCCCTCTCTCTTTCCCTAGCGAGCCAGCCATTGTTATACTGATGCAAATGCCACTTGACTGACTGACTGATTGGTCTGCTTGCTTTCATTTACAGGAAGCAGCATTAAAGAGTCGAGTGACATACCAGCGTCCTTCAACTAGGCAGTTGCAGAACTGGGATTGGAAATCAAGTCTGAGGTTCTACAAAAGGAAAAGGTGAATTCCGCCCCCCACCCCACCCACACACCATGTGCTTGTTCCATGATTACATTATTGTTATTTACAAAAATGGTGGGACTCCAGCAGAGTTAGCATGCACCCCGAGTGTTTCCATTAGAGGGTGAGCTATGAAAGACATTACAACACTTAACGTACGTCTGTCAAGTATTTCGGCACCAGGACGGTAGATTACGGGTGGGCCTGCGAAGGTACTCATTTCTTTATTATTAATTTTTTCCTTCAAAAACCTAGGCCGTGGTAGTGCATAAAATGTTTCCAGGTTGAGTGGGCCAAATTCCTTTCCTTAAACACAACAAATTCCATTTCAGCCCATCTCTTACCTTGCAGACAAAGTCCCATCTTGGACATGGCTCCGGAGATCCACATGGCAGAGCCCAAGTGCCTCATTGAGAACGTTGAAGAGAAGCTAGTGGTCAACCAGGAAGCTCTGGGGATCTTGTCCTCCATCACTCAGCCTCTGGTGGTGGTGGCCATCGTGGGCCTGTACCGCACAGGCAAATCCTACCTCATGAACAAGCTGGCCGGGAAGGAAAGGGGTAAGTGTCACCAGCAAAGCTCTGCCCGATCCCTTCTGTCCTCTCATACTGTTAGCATCCAGCTTGGAGCGTGAAGAAGCTGGGAATGCGGATAAATTCCCAAAGCCAGTGTTTGGGCACAGCTGCTCTTGTGCCTTCTGATAGTTAAAGGACAGCTCTCTAGTCTAGACATAGCATCCTTCCCCCCCTTGATATCGTCCCAGAAAAAGCCAAATATGTTCCCCTTGTCAGGAAGTACCGAGACATTGAAATAACCCATACGCACAACTACTGAAATTTTAGCGCCAATGATATTATTCTGAAAAGAGCATCAGATACAACTTGTCGCAGGTATGTTATTTGCCTCGTCCTCTATTCCAATTCAGATCATTACCTGTGCTCTCTGTTGCCCTGGCATCTTCTTTCCCTTCAATTCTACCTTAACTATCAAGAAAACACCTGATTTCCAGACCCCCCCCCCCCATTGCTACCTCATCACTCACCTTTGCAGGATTTTCTGTGGGCTCCACGGTGCAGTCTCACACCAAGGGAATCTGGATGTGGTGTGTGCCTCATCCCCAAAAGCCAGACCACACCCTCGTTCTGCTCGACACCGAGGGCCTGGGGGATGTGGAGAAGGTAAGAAGAAAGGTCTCACCTCCTTATCTCTGACCATTTTTAGAACAGGAATTTTTGCCTTTTTATTTTGTTTTTATTTTAATTGTTACAAATTTGCACTTGCAGTTGACCTGCATACAGTCTTCATTTCCTGCAAAAGCTTGCAGTGAGATATATGCCTCTGAGGCAGAGTCAGCACTGGGAGTACTATACTGACGTTGCACTATGTAGTTCCTACGTACGTAAAGATGGAGGAAATAAAACCATTGTCACAAGCCTAGTTCTGCAGGGAACGTTGGATAATAGTTGGTTCTTGGTCAGTGAGCGGCTGTTCCAATCAAGCTTCTAACCCTTGTAGTTCTCTGTCTGTCAAGAAGACTAGGTCTGGCTGGAGAAATGGCTCATTGCTTCAAGGTGCTTGCTTGCGAAGCTTGCTAGTCCAGGTTTGATTTCTCAGTACCCATGTAAAGTGGTGCACGAAGCTGAAATTCATTTGCAGTGGCAAAGAAGCCCTGGTGTGCCCATTCATTCTCCCCACCCCTGCAAATAAATAAATAAATAAATAAATAAATAAATAAATAAATAAATAAATAAATTTTATTTAAAAATTACTTGTCTCCCCAACTCTCTTTCCTTCCTTCCTTCCTTCCTTCCTTCCTTCCTTCCTTCCTTCCTTCCTTCTTTCTTTCTTTCTTTCTTTGAGACAGAGAGGGAAAGAGAGAGAGAGGGAGAGGGAGAATGGGCACGCCAAGGCCTCTAGCAGCTGCAAACTAACTCCAAACACGTGTGCTCCCCTGTGCATCTGGCTTACATGGGACCTGGAGAATTGAATCTGGGTCCTTAGGCTTCACAAGCAGGCACCTTAACCGCTAAGCCATCTCTTCAGCCCCCCAACTCTTTTTCTATTTAACCTTATTCAACTCAGTATGTGAACACTGGGCCCACAAGCCTTTTCGAGTTGTATTGTCATAAGCCTTTAGTAACCAGATAACTGGCCAAAAAAAAAAAAAAAAAAAAAAAAGCCTTGGTTTGTACCACATGACTGTTCCCTTAATGACATCCTTGCTGGCTTCAAATTTCCAATATGGAATTAATATGACTGACTTGGGAAGATGTGCCCATGGTGCCAGTTCCTGCACATAGCTAGAGCTTTCTTTTTCTCGTGAATGGCCATTGTGCTGGGGTGCCTTTCTTTGTTTTCTTTGGATTTACCAAGATTCAAAGAGGGAAGCCAAAATTTGAACTTATAAGATGGAAAGAATAATTATCATCTCATCTCCCAGCCTTGTGTTTGGAATTAGATATGAACAGTAATGTGAACAGCCTTATGGGTAATAATTACCCAATAAAACAAACATACGTACCATGCATATAGGCCAATTTTGTTTTTTTTTTAACCTAGAATACTTTGATCTTAATTACCATGGGTATCCCTTTAACTTTGACCATGTAATTTGCAGCTAATAGTACTAAGAAGAGGACTAGCCCATGAACAAAGCACAAATCACTATAAAATCACCTTAAAGAAAGCTATGAAAAATTCACACGTCTGACAGTCATGTTTGTTTGCTTTATTTAATATCTGTATGCTCACATCTTATTGTCCACGATGGCTCATCTAGGAATGCAAGGTGACTTAACTCGAATTGGTTGCTGTTTCTAGGTAGACGATAAGAATGACATCCAGATTTTCGCGATGGCGATCCTGCTCAGCAGTTCCTTTGTATACAACACCATGAGCAAGATTGACCAGGGGGCTATCGACCTACTGCAGTATCCTTTTATGGTCTATGCTGGTACCAAACCAGAGAATACGCCTCAGCTGTGTATCTGTGAGAATTTTCAGACTTATAAAAATTTAAGTTTAGGGCTGGAGAGATGGCTTAGCGGTTAAGACGCCTGCCTGTGAAGCCTAAGAATGCCCGTTTGAATCTCCAGGTCCCACGTTTAGCCAGAAAGTGACAAAAGCATGCAATGTCGCACATGCATGCCTACAAGGGCATGCATGAGTCTGGAATTGGTTCACAGTGGCTGAGAGTCCCTGGCGCACCTATTCTCTGTCTGTCTGTCTCCCTCTCTGTCTCTCTGTCTGTCTCTCTCTCAAAAAAAAAAAAAAAAACCTTAAATTTAAATATTACAATGAATGGAAGCACCAGGAAAAGAGAAATCAAGTATACTGCTGATACACAGCTGATTCTGTTCAGTGCCAAAGGGTAAATAGAGTCTAAGGAGACACGGCATAAAATATGGGCTGAAATGCAATCCTATGGCTATTACGTTTCCTCAACTGCATCTCAGCAATGTGACAGAACTCACAGATCTGCTCAGGACAAGAAACTCACCTGAACCTAATGGGGTTAGAGAACCTGCTGATGCTGTGAGCTTCTTTCCAGACTTGGTGTGGACGCTGAGAGACTGCTTTCTAGACCTGGAAACAGATGGAAAAGTCATCACGTCAGATGAATACCTGGAGAACTCCCTGAAGCTAAAACAAGGTAACAGAGCTGCTTTGATTTAGGAAAAATGGAAAAAAAAAAAAAAAAGTGACCCAAGAAATTATCTTTTGTATACACAGCTAGGTGTACTGTTTTCCAAATTTACCCTGTCAGTTCTCTTACAAAGTAACTACGGAATATTATTCTTTTATAATGAATGGATCGATTCAACACTAAATTGCATCATCTGTTCTTGAACAAATTTCCCTCCTGTTGTCACTTCCTTGATAAGCTGCTTTTGATCTTTTAGCTCAAGCTAATATCAGGGAAAGACATTTATTTGAGATAAAGAGATTAAAATGCATGTCAATTGTATAGGAGACAAATGCGACTTTTTTTTCTCTTCCAGGTAGTGATGAAAAGACTAAGAATTTCAACCTGCCCCGCCTGTGTATACAGAAGTTCTTTCCAATAAAGAAATGCTTTGTCTTTGACTCGCCCACTCGCCACAGTAAGCTTGCCCAGCTTCCGACCCTCGGTGACGACGAACTCCTTCCTGAATTTGTGCAGCAGCTGGCTGAATTCTGTTCCTACATCTTCAGCCACTCCAAGGTCAAGACTCTTCCAGGAGGCATCCAGGTCAATGGACCTCGTGAGTATCATTTAAAGGGTTTTTTTTTTTTTTTTTAAAAATCAATCTACTTCAAAGAATAAGAGGAATATAGAGTCTCCTTGTAGTTCTTGGACAAATGTGTAAGGAATTGTGCAGATATAAAGTATATGCAATGTATTTTCTATGTTGTAGCAGATATCAAATGCACTTCTAGTTCTCTTTAGAAATGGAATTTGGTTGAATAATGCTGAACAAAGCCCCAAATTGTCAAGAATCTTAAAACATAACCTAATCAGGCTTTTTGCTTTAGTTTTTCCAAAGACCTCCATGTATGAGAACTTTGCAAATCATTTCTGTATTAAAAAGGGAATTTTTAGTCCCTCTATAGAAAAGTTGAAAAGAAATAAAACAAGGGAGTTCCAATCAATAAAAAAATGTCCATAGTTTTCAATTTGCTCCTCTTCAGAGGAGATTATCTCACACTATCTTAACTGTAGTGAGGTAAAAGAGAAAGACAACTTCTGGAAAAAAAAACTGAGAGAAAAAGAAAGAAAAGGAAAACTAAAGCAGAAACAACTTACAGTATTTCAACCAAAAGAATATGCCTGATTTTTATATAATCACATTTCTCCATGGGGACCATCATGTATGTCTTGAGATTTCTATTTCTTTCTTCTTTGAACACAGGGTTTTTATTTGATTTGATTTGCTTTAAAGAAAGAAAGGCCTGTCTTCTTTTTAAAATTTTATTTATTTATTTATTTATTTATTTATTTATTTATTTATTTATTAGACAGAAAGAGAGAGAGAAAGATAGAATGGGTGCACCAGGACCTCCAGCCACTGCAAACGAACTCCAGATGTATGCGTCCCCTTGTGCATCTGGCTTACGTGGGTCCTGGAGAATTGAACTGTGATCCTTTGGCTTTACAGGCAAATGTCTTAACTGCTAAGCCATCTCTCCAGCCCAGGCCTGTCTTCTTAATCACACAATTCCCTTACCAGGGTCATCTGGGTTATCCTGAACAAAATCCTACCCAGAATGCTGAAATAATGCATAATTCATTGTTAATCTTTTTTAGAATTACTCCATATAGATCTTGGACCCTTTCTCTGTAAATAATACGAGTATCCTTTTCTTATGTGAAGGACTAGAGAGCCTGGTGCTGACCTATGTCAGTGCCATCAACAAGGGGGATCTGCCCTGCATGGAGGGCACCGTCCTGGCCTTGGCCCAGAGAGAGAACACAGCCGCTGTGCAAAAGGCCATTGCTCACTATGACCAGCAGATGGGCCAGAAGGTGAAGCTGCCCACAGAGACCCTCCAGGAGCTGCTGGACCTGCACAGGGCCATCGAGAAGGAGGCTATTGAAATCTTCAAGAAGCACTGTTTCAAGGATGAGGACCAAAGCTTCCAGAAGGAATTAGAGGTGATTATTTCTTGTTCTGGATGAATAGGAGACAAAATATTTCTATAAATGCTCAAATAGGTCTAATTAGGCAAAGCCATTCCTACTAGACTAGAAAATGATAATTACTTATATGACATGATATCACTGTAACTGAGAAATGGGACAAACATGTAAATATTCTGTACCAGGTAGACAGTAAAGTTGTCGCATATGCACACAACTCACCTCGACTATGTTATGCCCGTGAACTGACCTTGAATAGGTTTTATTCCATTAAAACTAATATTTGCAAAGGTTAACATTACCTTTTAATTAATCAAGTAGACATAATTGCCATTTGGATCTTCTAAGGTATGATGAGTCCAGGATTGGTAGAATAGGATAATCAATATTCTGGCTAATTATTTAATTCTACCTTCATAATTAAAAAACTCTGAAACTGTCGGGCATGGTAGCACACACCTTTAATCCCAGGACTCAGGAGGCAGAGGTAAGAGGATCACCGTGAGTTTGAGGCCATCCTGAGACTACATAGAGAATGCCAGGTCAGCCTGGACTAGAGTGAGACCCTACCTCAAAAAAAAAAAAAAAAAAACTCTGAAACTAAAAATTTTGTAAAGAAGTAGACTGCATATAAAATTAAAGTATGAGTTAGAGGTCTGTGGTTATAAAGCAAAAACATCTTCAGAAAGGGGTTTCAGGCCCTTTCTAAGCCCCACACCCAATGTTATTTTACAGTGTCATCCCTGGAACTTTTCCAGGTTTGGTATGAAGAATAGAATCTTACTTATATTCCTCTTTAGTTTATAATGAAAAAAAAAAAAAAAAAACCAGATTCATTTTAAGAACAACCAGAAATACTGAACTGCTGCTAACATCTCCATGGGTTTCTGTCTGTCTGAAGACTTCACTGAACGCAAAGCAGAATGACATTTGCAAGAAGAACGAGGATGCCTCTGAGGCCTACTGCTCCACCTTACTACAGAGTATTTTCAGCTCTCTGGACCAGGAAGTGGCTCTGGGCACTTATTCTAAGCCAGGAGGTCATAATCTCTACGTTCAGAAGATAGAAGAGCTGAAGGCAAGGTACCGTCAGGAGCCTGGTAAAGGCATACAGGTGTGTCCAGTTTGATCTGTTGGTTATGAGAGATATCTGAGGGCCTCTTTAAAAACCACTGAGGTCAGGAGGAAGATGTGTATACAGGCACAACAGTGAGATGTATGGCTCAGCCTGAGAGTTATTCTTTCATTGAATAGGCATGCCTGAAAGAAACCCCCTATATTGGATATTGATGGTATAGCACAGAATTTAAACTTCAGCCATAGATGTGGGATTGAATTGAACCATCACTGTAATTACCAGATTTTTATTATAATTATTGATGTTCATGAATAACAAAGGGACCTCTTAGATCCACATAGGACAGTGTCACAATAACTGAAACTAATTTAAGGAAAACCAATAGTTGATCACTTTATATAAACTAAAATCAAAAGTTTAAAAAAATTTAACAAATGTTTATTTATTTATTTGTACACACGTGTGTCTATGTACATATGTGCACTCCAGGGTCTCTTGTCACTGCAAGCAAGTGCCCATCCTGCTTTGGGGATTTGAATCTTTCCTGAAAGGCTTTGCAAAGAAGCACCTTTAACCATTGAACCATCCTTCCAGCACCTAAAAGGTTTTAGTTTGAAGTATACATACGTTCCAGAGTTCCAACAATGTTCTCCATTTGCCTTTTTTTTTTTTTTTAAAAAAATTTACACCCCCTTCTTCATCTTCCTGTTTTGTTTTCCTGACTGTTGATGTCATCCCCACACTGCAACATAAAAGCCACCAGCAGGTCCAAGTTCAACCTGCCCTCAGCACCCTGAGTCTCAGATGAGAGAAAGCCCCTCTGCTCCAGCCTCCACATTAGTTTTTAAAATACCCCATTGCAGCTAGTGACACAGTCTGATTGGCCAGGCCAGCATCATGGCCAAGTCCACAAGGAAGGCTTGAGGGGACAGTTTCATCAGGTTCCAGTGAACACCCCCTAGGAGGAAAAGATGCTGGGAGAAAAAGAAAGAGACAAACACGTGTCTAGCAGTGCCGAATATCACTTCTTAATTCTTTTTTTAAACAAAATCTTTCTTTCATGGAACTTTTAAATTAATTAATTAATTAATTAGAGAGACGGGAAGAGAGAGAGTGAGAATGGGAGCGCTAGGGCCTCTAGCCACTGCAAATGAACTCCAGACGCATGTGCCACCATGTGCATCTGGCTTACATGGGACCTGGAAAATAGAACCAGAGTCCTTAGGCTTCTCAGCCATGAGCCTTAAATGCTAAGCCATCTCTCCAGCCCCCACTTCTTAATTCTAACCACATGTTTTTGGGGTTCCTAGGCTGAGGAAGTACTTCAGAAATATTTAAAGTCCAAGGAGTCTCTGAGCAATTCCATTCTACAAACTGACCAGGCTCTCACAGCCAAGGAAAGGGAGTGGGAAGGTAAGGAAAAAAAAAAATGAAAGCAATGCTAGATAGACATAAAATCACCATGGGTTTAAAATGAGTGTGGCCTGGACCACCTGGGATCATTAAACTAGGGCAAGACCAGCACAGGTGCATCTTACTCCCTCCTAGCACATCTGGTCATGGCAACATCCTCTGCATATGGTGGCCTGGAAGGGACAAATAACCCCAAGGAATTTTATCCATGGAGTTGGACAGAAGTGGGAGGCAGAAGGAGTGGGCACAGGCGCCCTAGAGAAGTCTGTGGTTTTCTTCTTTCTTCTCAGCGGAACGTGCCAAAGTGGAGGCTGCCAGGGCCGAAGCCCAGAGGTTAGAGGCCATCAGCAGGCAGGAAGAGGAACGGAGAATTGAGCAAGAGAGACTCCACCAACAGCAACTGAGGCAAATGGAGATAGACAGAGCTAACTTTCTGGCAAAGCAAAAACGGATAAAGGAACAGAGGCTCCGGGTACTTATCAGCTGTCTCCTCTCACTCAATCTCTCCCTTCTGTGTCAAGCTGAGAGCAGGAGCCACTTACAGGCCCAGGGATGGAAGGCCAGGCCAATGTGATGGCTCAGGGCAAGACCCTGGAGCTAGGCTGCCGAGAATCTATCCAAGTACTGCCTTTGCGAAAAGTGTGAGTTAGGCAAGTTCTCCCTTGTCTCTGTGCACCAGTTTCCTCTTGTCTACACCAGGGACAGATGCATATATATATATATAATATTTATAATATACATATATTTATAAGGTTATTATAATAGTTAAATGCGTTAATAGTTGTGTTTAGAAGGACGTCCAGCACACCCTAAGCATAATCAATTGTTAAATGAAGATGAAGGCATTTCTGGCTCATAGTACCTATCCTTTCTGTTAACTCTTGACTTGCTCTGAGCCATCTTGTACCTTGCTCCTCATCAATACCTCTTTCCATCATTGTGTTCCGTGTCTTTGTTCCCTACTTGCCTCCATCACTCCTGGTTCTGATGGTCTTCGACTTGCACTTTCATTCCCTCGGTCTCACCCTACAACACACACTCATTATTTACAAAGCGCTGTGCATGTATCAGCCCGTTGTGTGCATTCTCTCTTCTAATCACTGTGAAGCAGAACTCCCGTGTCCCCAGTTCTCAGATGAGGTCAGTGAGGTCCCACAGGGAATCTGGATGCTGAGATCACTCAGACTTACAAATGACAAAACTGCCTTCCAGACAGAATGGGATCTGCAGTGTCGTTGCCCCTGCAAAGCTGGTGTGAAATCCTGTACTAGTTCCCCGTGAGGCAAGCAGGACCCTCATTTTTGCCCTGACTTACGGGCAGATGCTAGTTTTCTCAAGAGCTACTCCAAGGTGTTTTTGATATTTCTGCTCTTTTCTGAAAGGCAGAGGGGACAAGCTATACTTCTGGATCTTTTCAATCTTCTCTTCTACCTTTGCCAACCAAAGTGTTATGACTTAGAGCATGTATAAGGCTCATAGAGGGTTCAGATGCCACACCTGACCCTGGATGTCGGGATGTCACCTACACACTCTGTATGCCAGTGTCTCCTCTTAACGGCAAATCTAACATTCTCCAATGTGTGAATGAGAATTGGAGTCAAGATGTAGCTAAGATCACCCAAGAAAATCAAATAGCATTAGAAAGAAGGTGGTTTCAGACTACCTACACATAATAGGAGGAAAAGATGCTGACATCAAAATGAAAAAAAAAAAAAAAGACTGATTGAGAGGGGGAAGGGATATGATGGAGAGTGGAGTTTCAAAGGGGAAAGGGTGGGGGAGGGAGGGAAGTACCATGCGATATTGTCTACAATTAAGGAAGTTGTCAATAAAATAAATAAGAAAGAAAGAAAGAAAGAAAGAAAGAAAGAAAGAAAAGAAAAGAAAAGAAAAGAAAAGAAAGAAAAGAAAAGAAAGAAAGGAAGGAAGAAAGAAAGAGAAAGAAAGAAAGAAAGAAGATTCAGAATGGAATTTTGTTGACAACATTTCAGAGGTGTATCTTGAGAGGACAAAATAAGGTGAGAAATGATAGAAGTCCACCAGATGGACACGAATGAAGATAGCTATTTAGGGATTCCCTACTGTTACCATGGACTTACACAAGTATGAACGAGCCAAGGATTCAAGCAGTCAGAAGGGAGCCGGGTCTTCCTTTTAGCCAAGCTTTATAGTTTCTGTTTATTGTTTCTCAGGAAGAGGCTGAAAGGATCAATGCAGTTCATCAAGAGGAACTCAGGAGGCTTCAAGAGCAGATCAACAATGCCAGGGTGCATCACCACTCATCAAATGACCAGTGCATCATACTCTAAAGTGCTGAGCATCAGAGCTGCCGTTTCTCACTCTTCTTCGTTGGAGACATAGGAAAGCTCTAGGATGTGGGATCATGAGCATTTACGAAATCCCTATGCTTTCGGACTGTCCACAGTCCCCTCAAGGTGTTATAAGTTACCTGAGAAGGTGGCAACCGCTTGCCCTTAGTCAAGAGAACTTGATCAAGACTCAGGCATCCCTCCTGCTGGTGCCATCAGAGGGGGGCAGCCATGGGGCAGTGGAGACCATGGACAGTCCTCAACAGGGTGGAGCCCACTGGTGTGTAGACCATGGTGCTAGTTCTCAGCATTTCCAACTGGCCATCTGTAGAGGGAAGCTCCAACCCAGCAAATAGTGTTTGCAATGAAACGGAGATCTTTTAGAAGGGGAAGGGAAATGCATGCCTACACACTGAATCCTAGGCTTCAGGCCTGGAGAAAAAGCCTCACTCACGGAATAGCTCAAGTAGGAGACTATTACCATTGAAACAACTTTCACTGCACTTAGTTCCTGTATGACATATGCTTACAATCCCTTAGAGTTTGTAAATAGGTAATCTAAGGAATACTGTATAATGGACCAAAAAATCTCACAGGCTCATTTATTTGAATGCTTATTTACAGTCCTAAATTTAAGTCAGCTTAATTCTTTTGCAGTCACATGTGAAACCTGGTGCCTTCCTTAAATTACAGGTTATGGGCTGGAGAGATGGCTTAGTGGTTAAGGCGCCTGCCTGCTAAGCCTAAGAACGCTGGTTCCAATCTCCAGCGGTTCCAATCTCCAGGTCCCACGTTTAGCCAGATGCAAAGTGACGCAAGGGTGCAATGCCGCACTTGACCACAAGGGGGCGCACACATCTGGATTTCATTCGCAGCAGCTGAGAGACTGCTGGCGTGCTCATGTCTGTCTTCCTCTCCCTCTGTCTCTGTCTCTCTCCAAAAAAAAAAAAAAAAAAAAAAGGTTATATCTGTCGGTCCATATTTAAACTATGATAACATGTTTAAAATCATAATTCTATTACTTCGTTTTTATTTTCTTTAATAGTTTTGATTTTATAGGGAAGCCTTCTGAATTTCCCTTGGGAGGAAATTGCTTTAAAAGAAGAATTAAAACACACTTCATCACGTCTTTGAACTTTTTGATTTTGTTTCACTCCAGTAATACATGTTTGGAAAGTTACAGGAACACAATGCAAAGCTCTTTCTGGTGTGTACACATGTGTGTGTGTTTAGTATGTGCAGTGGTGTGCGTGCACATGTGCATGTGGTATGGTGTATGCAGATGTGCATACCCTGTGTGCACATGTGTGGAGGCCAGAGGAGAGCACTGAGTGTCCTCCGTGATGACTCGTTTGCCTTGTTTCCTTGAGACAGAGTCCCTCACTGAAGCCACAGCTGCTGGTTTTGATCAGGCTGCGCAATGAGCTGCCGTGATTCTCCTGACTGGACTTACATGTGGGCGTGGGCACACCTGGCTTCTTATGTGAGTGGTACAGTTCGAATTTAGGCCTCTCATCTTCTCATGTTCTCATGTTTGCATGGCAAGTCCTCTTCCCACCAAGCCATCGCCTCACAAAACTCTTATTTTTCTCCCTTGTAACTGCTTTCTTATGCGAGGAACTTCCTAGTTAGATTATGTATGTGGTAGGAGCTTGGTTTTCTTTTTTTTTTTTTTTTAGTTGCTTAAAATGAGTTACTTTAATTAAAGAGAACAAGCATATGTATGTTAATGTCTGTACTTTTATTCTATTCTTTGAAGACTTTCATTTCTCTGAAGTTACCATATCAGATGAGAGACTCATGTTCCTCAGATTCAGATATACACACACACACACACACACACACACATATAGACCTTGCCTGAAGTCAGAAGGTCCCGGGTCCCAGTACACCGATTGAGCATTTGCTTCGTAACATCCTATAATGAGATTTGCAAGCTCTGTGAATCATAAAGAAGGAAATAAGTACAGCTCCAAGGAACTGTTGGAAACGAACCAGTCGTCTTTATCAGCACTATCCATATTAAGGCAGTTTTACTATTTTATTGACACTTTCCAAATATGTACATGAAGTATTGTGATCATAATCCCCTCCCGTTAGCTTCACTTATATCCCTGACTCCATCCTCTCCACTGAACCCCTTCTTTCTGATTAAGCCCTCTTCAATTTTGATAGTTTTTTTTATTGTCCTTCCTTCATCATCACTGTTGAAATGTTCATGGGCCCAACACTGTGCAGGTCTGGTGCAGGTAATGACAGTCACTGTGAGGTCATGAACGCAATGACCACTTCATGTCCAGAGGACAACATTTTAGATCATGCCTCCCTATCTGTTTACTCTTACATTTTTAAAATTTTTTTAAAAAAATATTTATTTGTATGCTGGGCATGGTGGCACATGCCTTTAATCCCAGCACTTGGGAGGCAGTGGTAGGAGGATCGCCATGAGTTCAAGGCCACCCTGAGACTACATAGTGTATTCCAGGTCAGCCTGGGCTAGAGTGAGACCCTTCCTCAAAAAAAAAAAAAAAAAAAAAAAAAAACCATATAAATTTATTTATTTGCAAACAGAGAGAGAGAGAGAGCAAGGTAGACAGAGAAAGAATAGGTATGTCTCTAGCCACTGCAAACAAATTCCAGATGCATGTGTCCCTCGTGCATCTGGCTTATGTGGGTCCTAGAGAATCGAACCAGGATCCTTTGGCTTTGCAGGCAAACGCCTTAACCACGAAGCCATCTCTCCTGTATTTGTTTGTCCTGCCTCCTCCTCCATGATGTTTTCTAAGCCTTGAAGGGAATGATAGAGCTGTCTCATTTAGCACTGAGCACTCAACGGTCACATTCTCAGGACTTAGACTAGTTTTGAGTCTCCCCAGTCATCACCATGTATAAAAGAGAGTTCCTCTGGCCAAAGGTGAGAGTAACTGTGAATATTCAGAGGGCAATTTGAAGAGCACAACATATCCATTTAGCCAAAAAACAGTAGTAGCTTCCCTTCTAGGGCCCAGGACCTTCGCAAGCCATAGGCTTTTGCATGAATTCCCTCCCATGAAGTGGGTCTCAAACCCAAGCAGGAAGGAGTTGGTCACCGCCTAACATTCATGCCACTATTATACTAATAGGCACATCTTGCCCAGCTGGTTGGTTGTGTTGCTTTCAGGGTCCAGTGCTGGGTGGGAATATTGATGACTAGTCTCCCCAGCAGCCTATGTGACACTTTCTTGCACAGCTATCCTGCAGGGAGGAAGCTTCCAGCTCCATTCCAGCTTGATTTCTCAGTGTCCTGTAACCAAAGCATGTAGAGTCTTCAGCAGTAGGAAGTTATCATCTAGTTTTGGTGGGCATCCAAGAGCACCAGCAATGGCTTGTACTGTTTTGGAGGGGCCCCAGGAGCCTCCCTGACCGACGTTTCACTAGGAGCATCTAATTCCTGGCCCTGGGGTTTTTCTACAATAACCTATGGCTACGGAAAGCAGCATTATCCACCCTGTAGAGTTCTTCTGCCCAGTTTCTGGCTTATGTGGGTCTTGGAGAATCGAACCGGGATCCTTTGGCTTTGCAGGAAAATGCCTTAATGGCTAAGCCATCTCTCCATCCCCAAAAGTATGTATGAGAGAGAGAGAGAGAGAGAGAGAGAGAGAGAAACTTTTGTTTTTTAGCTATGTTGGGGTTGGAACCCAGGTCTGGCTTGCTACAGTCCCATCCATGAAAGCCTTTCTAAATGTGAGTTAAAACTATTTTGAGGGATGGAGAGATGGCTTAGTGCTTAAGGCACTTGTCTGCAAAACCAAAGAACACAGGTTCAATTTCCCAGAACCCATGTAAGCCAGGTGCATAAGGTGGTACATGCGCCTGGAGTTCTTTGCAGTGGCTAGAAGCCCTGGTGTGCCCATTCTCTCTCTATCTGCCTCTCTCTCTCTCTCTCTCTCTCTCTCTCAAATAAATAAAATATTTTTAAAAAAACTGTCTTGAGGGTCTCTTGATCCCATATCTCAGTTACTTACAATGTTTTTTTTTTTTTTTTTTTTTTTTGAGAAATAGAGACAGGCCGAGAGAGAGAGAGAGAGAGACAGAGAATGGGCATGCCAGCAGCCTCTCAGCCTCTGTGAATGAACTCCAGATGTGTGCATCCCCTTGTGTACAAGTGAGGCATTGCGTGCTTGCGTCACTTGCATCCAGCTAAACGTGGGACCTGGAGATTGAACGGACGTTCTTAGGCTTAGCAGGCAGGCAACTTAACCACTAAGCCATCTCTCCAGCCCCATCGTGACTTTTTAATACCTTTCAAAGCACAAAACGTTGTGCTTTGCAGAAGGCAGAGTGATATAACGATACTTATTAAAGAGCTGAATTTCTCCATTACAAGCTAAGTTTAGAGATATTATGGTGAACAAGGTGAAGGGCTGGCATCCAGTTGAGGAGACAGAGAAAACAGAGTGAGATCAGCACAGAGTGCTGTGGGGTAACAGTCGTGACAGTGGTGGAGACACAGCTTCACACTGTCACTCACAGTAGCTGGAGGAGTTCCCTTAATCTCTCAAGGACTTCCACTCAAGAAAAACTGAATCCTTCACCACACAGCTGAAAAGCATTTCATCACAAGTCAGTATGAAACAGAATTGGAGTGTGGCTTTAGGTTTATTTATTTATTTTTTTCAAGGTTAAGGTCTCACTCTAGCCCAGGCTGGGCTGGAACGCACAGTGATCCTCCTACCTCTGTCTCCCAAGGGCTTGGATTAAAGTTATGCACCACCATGCCTGGCTTAGAGTTTTTATTTTTAAAGAGATTTAATATAGATTTTAAGCATGGGCATTAAGAGAAAGAGGTAAGAAAGTAAGATATACCTGGGCGCACGGGTGTGGGCTTCTCAAAGAAAAGTTTCCCTTCATTGTCCCCACAATCATCATATAGAGAATTTTGTGATTTTTTTGAAGTAATTATCTTCAAAAGGTTGATAAGGAATTTTTAAAATATATTTTATTTGTTCATTTGCAAGAAGAGAGAGAGAATGAGAATGGTTACACCAGGGCTTCTTGCCTCTGCAAATGAACTCCAGATGTGTGCGCCACTTTGTGCATATGGCTTTATGTGGGTACTGGGGAATTGAACCCAGGCCATCGGGGTTTCAAGTAAGCACCTTTAACCATTGAGCCATCTCTGCCCCCTGATAAGGAATTGAAGTGAGATTGCACAGTGGTTCCTGAGATGTGCCTGACGAACTACAATGGATAGGGTGAAAGTCTGAGTCACAGGGAAGCAGGAAGTCACGAGGTCTTCACTGTATACAAAGTTCCCTGAATTGTGGAATTCCCCAACACACATCTGGGGGAAGGACGAGGCCATACCCAGGGTCATATATGTTCAGTCCTTAAGCCTGGTTCTTTCCTATTTTAACATAAAATATCTCTCGGTGAAAGGAATGTTACATCTGTCAGCAACCTTGACAGCAGATGTTGCTAATTGTGCTGGGATTGTTGGTGCTCACCTAGTTAGAGGCTAGCGGGACTCTGGAGTGCTGGTCCAGCAGGGAAGTGAGTATCTGGAGAATGGAGCGAGCCTGATGCTGCCTGCAGGCACCAGAGCAAGACCTGGGAGGGGAGAGGCCAGAAGAAGGCAGGGTTCAGGAATGGCCTCTCCACCCTGCCACTTATCATTAATATCAGATTTTGAGACTGATCAAGACCCATAATAATTATGACTCATGGTTTGTTTTCATGAGTTATTATTACTTGAAAACCTCCAGTGGCTGGAGTCTCAAATCACTGAGGAAAATTAAGGTTCATATATGTGAACCAAGTCATTTAAATCTATTTAGTACATAAATAAAAGGTTATAGCATTTTATCAAGGCCATACCTTCTTAAGGCTTATGTAGATATAATTTTTGTTAGATGTTCTATCCATTCCCCATTGGGAAAGATGGTTTATCAGACTGAAAGTTGCTATAGACACAGTCAAATGTAATCAAATGACACTTTAAATATATTTCATGCAGGATATTTTATTACTGGTTTAAAAGTTACATACTTCATCAAAATGGCACTTAGACACTAAATGATCCATAAAATTATTGATATATCTTTCTTGCAGATATCAAATCCTTCATTTTGTTTTTTGGTTTCTTTTTTTTTCTTTTTTTTTTTTTTGAGGCAAGGTCTTGTTCTAGTCCAGGCTGACCTGGAATTCACTATGTAGTCTCAGGGTGGCCTCAAACTCATCACAATCCACCTACCTTTGCCTCCCAAGTGCCAGATTAAAGGCATGCACCTTTTGTTTTCTCAATAGTTCATCTTCTTCATTCTACCATCTTAACACATCAAATTACTATATATGCCATTAAAAAGTTAACATATTATTTATCGGAGTGGATAACTGATGACATCTGCCTTAGTTATTCAGTCTCTGAATAAATTTTTATTGAATATGTATTAGTTGCCACAGAAATATGATCTCTGGGGTGTGATCACATCTGATATAAGTGTTGTGGAGAAGTAAGCAGATCTCTAAATTACTTGAGTGAATTTATAGGAAGGTTGTGCAGATATTTATGGTACGTTTTACTGATATTTATAAACTGTTTCTCTACTAACTTGGGCAAGTTTTGTTTTCCTCCTAACGTGTTTTCCTATCAAATCTTCCATACTTCTACCATTACTATAAAGTCTATGTTTCATTATTGTAAAATATTTTTTATTTATTTTCAAGCAGAGAAAAAGAGAATGGACTCCAGCCACTGCAAATGAATTCCAAATGCATGCACCACTTTTTGCATCTGGCTTTACATGGGTACTGGGGAATCAAACCTGGGTCATTAGGCTTTGCGGGCAAGTGCCTTAGCCACTGAGCAATCTCTCCAGCCCTATGTTTCATTTTTGACATTGAAACAGTACACATATACTTCTGTGATTAAAAAAATTTTGAATGTATATGTGGGTGTCGTATGTGCACATATGTGTGTGGAAGCCAGAGGTTGATGTTGGATGTCTTTCTGTCTTTCTTTTATTTATCTATTTATCTTTTTTGGATTATTGAGGTAGGGTCTCGCTCTAGCCCAGGCTGACCTGGAATTCACTATGTAGTCTCAGGGTGGCTTTGAACTCAGGGCAATCCTCCTACCTCTGCCTCCTGAGTGCTGGAATTAAAGGCGTGCACCACCACGCCCAGCTGGATGTCTTTCTTAGCTGCCTTCTACTTTACTTACTGAGGCGTGACCTCTCACTGGATCCCAGAGCTCACTGATTCGGTTAACATAGCTATCCAGCTTGCCTTGAGTTTCCGTCTCCTCCCTGGCACTGGGAATTACAGTCAGGCTGCCATACCCGCCTGGCATTTATGTGGGTGCTGGGGTTTCTAAATTCACGTCCTCATACTTGCACAGTGGGCACCTTACCACTGAGCCGCCTCCCCAGTCCCAATTTTTTAAAAGTTTTTATTAATGAGCCATTCGACAAGTTTTTCACAAATACCCATTACCAGACACCACACAAAGGCCAAGGAAACCAACCCAAGGTTGTGTGTGTGCCTCCTTATCCTCGCTTGATGTGGCTCTGAGCAGAAATGGATTCTGTTTCCCTAAGGTTATTGACTCCTGGTTGACTACCGATGAGGACCACAGAAATGTGCTGAAGGTGATTTACAGCCGCAGGAGACTGGACGAAGCAAGGATCCGGGATGACTTCAGACCCCTTGCCTGAATGTTGCCCTTTCCCCTAGAAGCAACTTAACTTTGTTTGCGGGAACTGACCATCTAAGAATTTTTTTCTTTTTTTGTTTTTTTGAGGTTTGATCTACTGTAGCCTAGGCTGACCTGGAATTCACTGTGTAGTCTTAGGGTGGACTCAAACTCACAGCGATCCTCCTACCTCTACCTCCCAAGTGCTAGGATTAAAGGCGTCTGCCACCACGCCTGGCTCCATCTAAGAAATTTTAATGAACACATATTTCTCCCAAGATCTTATTACTTATTAGTATATTTTCCAATCATTATTGGTAGTCACTAATTAATTTATTTTTTAAAGTATTTTATTTATTTGAGAGAAAGAGAGACCAACAGAGAATGGGCATGCCAGGGCCTCTAGTCACTGCAAATGAACTCTAGATGCATGTACCATGTTGTGCATCTGGCTTTACATGGGTATTGGGGAATCAAACCTGGGTCACTGGCTTTGCAGGCAAGTGCTTTCACTGCTGAGCCATCACTCCAGCCCTATTTTTTTTTTTTTTTTGAGAAAGGGTCCCAGGTAGCCCAGACTAACCTTGAACTCACTATGTAGCCAAGGATGACGTTGAAATCCTGCTTCTCCTTCCTCTGCCTTGCCAGTGCAGGAATTACTGGTGTGTACCACCACATATGGTTTATGTGATGCTGAGGATTGAACCGGGGCCTCATGTGTCTGAGGCTGTTACAGCTCCATTCCCGTGAAGTTTCAGTCACAATGTGTGAATTGGAGCCTCATAATGAAAATACAGGATTGGAAAAGCAGAAATGAGATTAAACGGAGGTAGATTCAAAAGAAAAAAAAAAAGATTTGCACAAAGTGATTCATAAACCCAGTAAAACATTGAGTGAGCACTTTATATTGATTCCTAATTTTCTTGGGTTATCCAGGGGACATTCATGGAACTTATGTGGATGCCGTCAATACTGGGATTGCGCCTAGCTTGGAGAATACAGTAATAACCTTGGCCCAATGAGAACTCAGTGGCTGTGCAGCCAAAGCAAGCAGACAGCCCAGCGCCTGAGGTTCCCCACAGACACGCTGCAGGAGCTTATGGATGTTCACACAGCCTGCGAGAAGGAAGCCATTGTTGACTTCATGGAGAGCTCCTTTAGTGATGATGACAGGGGTTCCAGAAGGAGCTGGTAGTGCTTTGTTTATTCTTTCTGATTCCTGTCCGTTACAGTTACCTTTGCTTTGTTGGACAAAACACTCGACCAAGAGCAGATGATGGGAGGAAAGGGTTTATTTTGGCTTACAGTCTCTAGGGGACGTTTCAGCATGGCAGGGAAAGGCTGCTAGAGCAGAGGCTGGACATGACATCTTGCCACAGCAGATGGGAGAAAGAAGCAAGAGAAGCCGGGCGTGGTGGCACATGCCTTTAATCCCAGCAATCAGGAAGCAGAGGTAGGACGATCGCTGTGAGTTCAAGGCCATGCTGAGACTACATAGTGGATTCCAGGTCAGCCTGAGCTACAGTGAGACCCTACCTTGGGAAAAACAAAACAAAACAAAACAAAACAAAACAAAAACAAACAAGCAAGAGTGAGTTGAGATATAGCAAGGCAGAAGCTGAGTGACAATACCCAACAGCCCGTCCCCAGCAACACACCTCCTCTAGCAAGGCTCCACCTCCAAATTGCCACCAGCTGGAGACCAAGCACTGAAAACATGAGTTTACGGGGGACATCTGACCCTAACCTCCACACTGTCCTTCTGGAATCATTCTTTTTAAAAAAATATCTTTTATTTATTTATTTATTTATTTATTTATTTATTTATTTATTTAAGAGAGCAAAAGAGGCATAGAGAGAGAGAGTGGGCACACCAGAGTTTCAAGCCACTGTCATGGACTCCAGATGCATGCGCCATCTTGTGCATCTGGCTTCCGTGGGTCCTGGAGAATTGAACTGAGGTCCTGTGGCTTTGCAGACAAGCGCCTTAACCACTAAGCCACCTCTCCAGCCCTCATTCTTAGGATCTACCCTTTTTACCCCATGGCACATCTCCTTTGCATTGCTACATGTAAATATAAATGCACCATGATTTTAGCTATTAAAATAGCAAAAATGTCTAATATCGCAGCTGTGGAGGACAGATGTCTGATGTGAGATGAGTGGGTGATCTGCTGAGGGTAATGGAAGGCAGACTACAAGGTGGCAACTGCACTCGTTTCTCATCTGCAGGTTCCAGGGAGACTCCAAACACATTTAAGCTATTAGTAGATCCTAATCTCTTGACAGAATTTACATGGGCAAGCAATATACATCTATACATCTATATCTACATATATCTATACATCTGTAGATACTGTATATACTATAGATAGATAGAATATATAGGGCTGGAGGGATGGCTTAGCAGTTAAGGCATTTGCCTGCAAAGCCAAAGGATCCAGGTTTGATTCCCCAGGACCCATGTTACCCAGATGCACAAGGGGGCGCACATGTCTAGAGTATGTTTGCAATGGCTGGAGGCCCTGGCTTGCCCATTCTCTCTCTCTCTCCCTGTCTTTCTGTCAAATAAATAAATAAATAAAAATAAAATATTTTAAAAAGCTCTTAAAATAGGAATATATGTAGATAAAATGCTATATATGTAGATAGAATATATATAGATGTATATAGATATATAGATGTATAGATATAGCTATGAAGATACATATTCTGCTCCCATATCTTCACATGCTCAACCTTGTGGCAGAGCAATTGAACAGTTCTAAACATTATGCAAAGAAAACTTCACTCATTATTAAGCAGGGTGTTTTTTTTTTTTTTTTTCATGCCTACATGTCCATCCATCTCAGTGCAAATCCTCCGGGGTGGGGGGATAACCTGCTTCCAGTCACATGTGATTGTTTTGCTCATGATTCAGATGTGGATTATTTTTACCATGGCACAGCTGAAAGTTCCATTGTTTTACAGAGAATGAGCCTGCCCTCAAAGGACTTTCCAGGGTTTACACTGAGATGCCCAGAAAGAGACTAGGGCTTCGTTGCTTGACGGGTCACCTTCTCTGTGGCTCTTCTGGCAAGGGAGGGTAGTAACAGATCCACCCTGCAGTGGCCCGGGCCTCACTGATGAACAGAAGCCACGGCAGGTACAGGATAGGGCTCGGAGCTTACAGGGGCAATGGGACTTGCTCAAATGAGGGCTTTCTCTCTTTCCATGGAATGCACAGTCGCAAAATCTGACCAGAACTAATGCAGCTGTGGTTGAGAGTCAGCCAGGCAGGGCCTTTCCCAACACACTGTGAAATTTGTTCTTCTTTTTTTTTTTTTTTTTTTTGGTTTTTCGAGGTAGGGTTTCACTCTGGTCCAGGCTGACCTGGAATTAACTATGTAGTCTCAGGCTGGCCTCGAACTCTCGGCGATCCTCCTACCTCTGCCTCCTGAGTGCTGGGATTAAAGGAGTGCGCCACCACGCTGGGCTGAAATTTGTTCTTGATGACTAAGTTTTTTCCCTCCCTAGACCTCTGTGTGGCATCCACGTGGACCAAGAAGAGGATGGCTGAGAAGGAATATGGCTCTGAGAACTAAAGCCAGGGAGCAAGAGCAAGCAATGGAGGCTCACAAGAGAAGCTTCAAGTAAACATGGCTCAAGCCAAGAAGATGGGAAACAGAGGGAGAGGGAAAGAGAGAGAGCACCACCCAAGAGAGGTGGGGAGATGGCCCAGCGGTTAAGAGTGCCTACCAGTCACTATGAGGGCTGGAGATGGCCAGGTTCATATCCCCAGAACCCACATAAAACGCTTGGCACAAGAGCTGGGCGTGGTGGTGCACACCTTTAATTCCAGCACTCAGGAGGCAGAGGTAGGAGGATCTTTGTGAGCCAGCCTGGGACTACAAGTGAGTTCCAGGTCAGCGTGGGCTACAGTAAGACCCTACCACAAACAAACAAACAAACAAACAAATAACAGCTAAATGGCACAAGTGTCTGGAGTTTGATTGCAGTGGCTGAGGCCCTGGCACACCTCGTTCTTTCTTTCTTTCTTTCTTTCTTTCTTTCTTTCTTTCTTTCTTTCTTTCTTTCTATCGATATATCTACTCTATCTATCTATCTATCTATCTATCTATCTATCTATCTATCATCTATTTAATCTATCTAAAATAAAAGTGTTTCAGAGAGACCTGGCCAGAATCTGGAAGAAGGTCAGTCCCCAGACAGTTAGCTAGTCTAGTACCAGAGGGTGCTACATGAGCAACTGGGGGAAAATGTCTGACATTGGTCCAAACAACTTGCAGTCTAAGATACCCAGCAGGAAACAATCTGACGTAATGCTCATACAAGTGCAGTAGTGGCAAACAGCCATGGTGGGTTACCAACTGCTCTTGATTTGGCTAATAAATCCATTCAGTGGAATGGAACTCATTGCTGGAACTGGGAAATAAGTCAAAGCCATGTACAAAAAATGAGCTCAGTCTCCAAGATCTAGTGGCCACCAAATGTGGGCTAGAAGAGAGCCAATGCATATAAAGTTCCCTCCAAAACATATATGGTTATCCCTTCTATCTAGTACTAACTTCTCTCTCCGTTGGAGAATTTGCTTATCTCTTTTCAGGTGGACAATGAACCTGAAGGGAGCATCAGCTAACCACACCTCACCAGCTGAAACCATAGAACAACACAGGGGAAGGGCAAGAATACAGCGCTCAAGGCGATCACAACACCAGAAAAAGGCTGAAGGAGATAAACACAGAGAACATCCAACACCAGTCATAAGCCAGATATCCAGAGACACAGAGGCTCCCAAAACCTCATCAACGAAGCAGAACTAAAATGACCCCAATGTGGCTCAGGGAAACTCGCGGAAGAGGGGGCGGAAAGATTGTTAGAGTCACAAGTTGGGGCATTATGCACAGAGACTGGGGCCTATCCACCAGAACTCTTGAGCAAACTCACAATGCATGATAAACATTCCCCATTGATGAGGGCCCCTTTGAAAGTGGAAGGAAGGGGAGGAGGACAATGGAACCAATACTATGAATGTAAAATCAGAATAATATAAATAAAATATATATATTGATTAAAAAAATAATAATAAAATAAAATAAAAGTGTTTGCTTTCAAAGCTTGTCAGCCAGGTTAATTCCCCAGTATCCACTTAAAGCCAGGTGCACAAAGTGGCACACGCTTCTGGAGTTGGTTTGCAGTGGCAGGAGGCCCTTGTCCACCAATTCATTCATTCATTCATTCATTCATTCATTCATTCTCTCCCTCTGCTTGCAAATAAATAAAAATATTTTAAAAAACAAAATCAGCATATGAAAATAAACATGCTGCATAGGGGAAGGCTGAAAACACACCCTATCACTAGGCTCACTAGATTTGGCCCCTAGCACATGCGCAGTGTTCCTTCAGAGTGTCTGGAGGTAACGTAGGGTTCATTATAATACAAAAGCATATATCTCTGGGTGGAGACACTTGTGAAGGTTTTCAGAATCAAATTCAGTCACTTGTGTCAGTCCTAGCAGAAGAGAAGTAAATAAAGCCAGGTTGTGATGGCAACGTTCTGCACATGATGGCCTGACAGTTAGACCACAGTGATAAGCTTGTGCAGAGGCCACCCCCCCCCCCACAACCTCAAAACAACAGAAGCATCTGAAACCAGTTTTGTTATTAATCACTGTGGCCAGGGCTTATTTTTCCAAAATATCTGAAGTAATTCTCACATTTTCTCTTGAAAAGCTTCTCCTTGGGCTGGGGAGATGGCTCAGCACTTAAGATGCAAAGTCTTAGAACCCTTAGTTCAATTCCCCAATACAGCCAGATGCAGTAAAGCCAGTGCACAAGGTGGTACATGCACCTAGAGTTCCTTTGCAAGTGGCTAGAGGCCCTGGCATGTCCACTTTCTCTCTTTATCTGCATCTTTCTCTCTCTATCTCTCAAATGAATCAATAAATAAAATGTTTTTTAAAAGCTTCCCTTTGTGGTGGGGGAGCAGGGAAAGTTGATTAATGAAGCCAGAAGAACAGAGAAGACAGGCACTTTGTGTGCTGTTGTATAGCAGGGTGACACTAGAGAACAATGTGCTGTGTGACTCAAAAAGCTAGATGAAAGGGTTTTTTGAAAGTTTTACCATAAAAGAATTTAAACCGTTTGAAGAGATAGACGATTCATCTTGATTTACACATAACACAATATGTCCCATTATGTAAGGAAATGTCCCATTACTTAACATGTACAATATTAATGTTATTATGTATGAGTTTAAGAGAAATTTAAGGGCTGGAGAGAAGGCTCAGTGGTTAAAGGTGCTTGCTTGCAAAGCCTGCTGGCTCAGGATTTGATTCCACAGTACCCACATAAAGCCACGTGCACCAAGTGACACATGAGTCTGGAGTTCATTTGCAGCAACAAGCGTTCTGGGCACTTCTATATTATACATTCTCTCTCTCTCTCTGATAAATAAATAAATAAAAAAATAAAATTTTATTTTAAAAGTTTCCCATTATCTCAACTTCTCTGAATACACTTACAGTTCACTACAGCAATACTCTGCTACTCCAAATGAATATCAGCATTTGTTTGAATCCACAGGACTGTTTCTGTTCCTTTGTTTTAGTTTGACCATCTGATATGGAAGACCACGAACTTTCCTCCTGCCTCTTCCACCAATTCTCTCTCTCTCTCTCTCTCTCTCTCTCTCTCTCTCTCTCTCTCTCTCTCTCTCTCCCTTCCTTTTTACTGGAAATTGTGTATAACTTCCCAGAAAGCAAGCACGAACCGGCAGCATAGTTTCAGTTTCTCACCAACAACTGGCTGGGTGCAATATCCGGTTTGAATGTCAGCTTCTAAGCACAGCGCTTTCTAGAGCAGCCAGACGCAGGAGAAAACTCGGGGGCGGTGGTGAGCTGAGAGCTCGTACCCTGCCTGCAAAGCCTGCTCAGGTGAGTCCCCAGCACCCCAGCCTGGAGGTCCCCCTTGCAAACTCCATCTGGGTGCAAGGTCACGCTGGCGGGTGGACGAAGGCAGCCGGGCGAGGGATGGCGAGGGTGTGTGTGCTGTGCTCGCTGACTTGGCAGCTCTGGCTCCGAGGTGGCGGCGAGGCGTCCCGGGGATGCGCGGCTGTGGCCCGAGCCTCCGCTCAGCTCCGGGCGGCGACACGCAGCGGTGCGCTTCCCTTGTCCGCCGCAAGGGGGCAGAAGTCCCTTCTGGAACCGAAGGACAGTCCAGCTCTTCCGCAGAGGCCAGGCGGGAGGGTTTGCTCCTCCCGCCTCCTCCATCGGTTCTTAGACGCTCCCGGGCTGTCCCCTGTCCCCGGGTTCGAGACACAGCGAGAGAAGAAGATAGTCACCGGGGAGAATCCCCGACTCGCTCACCTGTGCGGTCTCCACGTGCGCTGCTGTTCCCGTGCACTCTGCACAGCTGAGCTTTGTGCAATCATGCTTACTTGTCATGAGTCATATATCAAAAACGACTCTCAAGCCGGGCGTGGTGGCGCACGCCTTTAATCCCAGCACTCGGGAGGCAGGAGGATCGCTGAGAGTTCGAGGCCACCCTGAGACTACCTAGTTAATTCCAGGTCATCCTGGACCAGAGTGAAACCCTACCTCGGAAAAAACAAAACAAAAAAAAAAAAAAAAACGACTGTAGTTGGAGCCGCGTGCTGTATCCTGACCCGTTTCCCTCCAACACCCGCATCCGAACGGAGGACTAGTTCTGAAAAACCAGGGATAGAGCAGTTTTTAATCGCCCCCCCCCCGTGTGACTCGTGGACAGTAACTTTTGGAAACCTTGGATTATTTGCATGAACAAGAGCCATGTCGCTTTGGAAGGAAAGTGTAAGAGAAAAGCAAAAGAGAACATCGGGCTTTGATCTCTACAGACAAGACTGTTCATTAAGAGAAAACATCGAGGGACCTCAGGTCTCCCGTGGGCTGAAGCATTGGGCCAGGCTGGGGAGCAAGTTTATAAGGGGGATCCTAAGATAAACAGACGGTGCCAGCTGCTGGTCCAAGGAACGCAGATAAGGAACTGTAGTTCTTTGTGTCTTTGCTCAGAATAAGACTTTTTTAGCCAAATTGCCTAGGGAGGATAACCCACCAGACCGTTTCTGTTCCCTCAAGGTTTTCTGAGATTTCTGGGAGTTTAGTTTATCATTCGGGAGTATACAGGCCTGTCAAGGCCATGCTTCTGAAGTTTTATGGCTTGTTGGTCTTAGGGATATCTATTAACTCTTTAGTTTCCTCTAGTTTCCAGGGAAGTCTATTAACCCTCCACATTCTACTTAAGTTGGCTTGAAATTAATTTCGGGTCCTTCTTGCTTTGCAGAAAGGAAAAAAATTAAAGACAAGAGGGAACAAGAGGGAAGAGAAGCCAGGCGTGGTGACACACATCTTTAATCCCAGCACTCAGGAGGCAGAGGTAGGAGGATCGTCAAGAGTTCGAGGCCACCCTGAGACTACATAGTGAATTGCAGGTCAGTCTGGGCTACAGTGAGATCCTAAAAAAGAAAAAAAGGGGGGAAAAAAGGAAGAGAAGAGAAGGGGGTGGAGCTTGAACCCCCGCAGGCTCTGTGCTGAATCTGTAATGTCACATCCCTGGCGGCTGTGGGCTCCTCTTGTCCGGTTCTGACTGCATTGATCCCTCTGAGTCAGAGTCCTCTGCCTGCTCTTCCTCATAGAATGGGCCTTTCCTTGTTCCCATAGATACTCAATTTCACTCCCACCCACGTGGACTCCTGCTTAGGCCGATGAAACGGATCCTGCCCCTGCATCCGCAAGCTTATCTTTCTTGTATTCTCAGAGACTCCATTTTCTTCAAAGCAAATACTTACACACTACCTGCTATATATCAGACATGATTTGGCATATGCTATAAATTATATGAGATGCTGATTCTTCCTTGACTCAATGAGCATTTTCTAAGTATTTATGCCCTCACTGAATCTCATGCCAAGTGTTAGGAATAAGCATGATAAACTATGCACCAAATCCTGTACAAGTCTGAGGTACTTCGACTTAAGTTTGCATCATTCTATTAGAATGATCTATGAGTCTACTAGAAATGAAACATGTTCCCCAAAACTCAACATACACCATTAACTGTTTCTCTTACTTAAAAAATATTTTTATTATTTATTGTGAGTTTTGGTGAGCCAGGGTCTCTTGCCACTGCAAACAAACTCCAGATGCGTTGCCATTTTAGGCATCTGGCTTTACGTGGGTACTGGGGAATCAAACCCAGGCTGTTAGGCTTTGTAAGCAAGTGCCTTTAACCACTGAACCATGTCTCCAGCCCTCTTAAACTTTTTTTTTGGAAGCATGCCCAACAGCCTGGTCTTTTCTTTATGCAAGAGCAAGAGAGAGAGAGAACTAGCACACCAGGGCCTCCAGCTGCTGCAATCAGACTCTGGATGCATATGCCCCCTTGTGCACATGTGTGACTTTGCACACTTGAGTCACTGTGCATCTGGCTTATGTGGGACCTGAAGAGTTGAACATAAGCCCTTAGACTTCACAGGCAAGCACCGTAACCACTAAACCATCATTCCAGCCCCTCTTACTTTTTAAAAATCTACTCAATTATCCAAGTAAACATTCTAGAAGCCATTTTAGAACCTCACTCTGAGTTCAATTTCTACAATCATTGTATGTGCTATTTCTTTTCATTTGACTTCCCTGCACCATCTTTGCTAACTAGCCTCTTAGAAATTAAAAAAAAATTGTTTATTTATTTGAGAGAGAGAGAATGGACATACTAAGGCCTCTAGCCACTGCAACCAAACTCAGATGCATTGCCACCTTGTGCATCTGGCTTATGTGGGAACTGGGGAATTGAATCTGGGTTTTTATGCTTCACAGGCAAGCACCTTAACTGCTAAGCCATCTCTCCAGTCCATCCTGTTAGAATTTGTTTGAGTCCTTCTTCTTCATTCTCTATTAGGTCTGTCTTCTTTTATCCTAGCACTTGTACGTCATAGTTTCCTATTATGTTGCCTTGAATGATGTATTGTCTGTTTTTGACAATATGCTCTGAGCCCTTGAGATATCCTGAGTGCTCTGAGACTGTCTGTTGTCTTGTAATTTTCACTCCTTTTTGCCCCACTCATACAACACCTAAACAAATGACAGTCCACCAGGGAGACCGACTGTTTCAGCCTTCTTTGCAGACTGTAATCTGTAGTTTGAGGAGTGGCTGTGCAATAACCAGTCATCCAGGATATGCCTTGCCCAGAGAGGACCTGGCCTCCTTCCTACCTGCTGTCAGGTAGGTCCATGTGACAGTGAGCCACTCAGACCTGAAGACACCATGCTAGAGAAGGCAAAGCAAGTCACAGAAGGACTAGTGCCCCAGGGATTTGTGAAAGCCAGATCCTCACTTCATATTTTTATCACAGAGAGAAATAACATTTCAGCTTCTTTTTTTTTTTTTTTTTTTTTTTTTTTTGGTTTTGTTTTCGAGGTAGGGTCTCACTCTGGTCCAGGCTGACCTGGAATTCACTATGTAGTCTCAGGGTGGCCTCGAACTCTCGGCGATCCTCCTACCTCTGTCTCCTGAGTGCTGGGATTAAAGGCGTGCACCACCACGCCCGGCCGAAAAGCCACCTCCCATAGCTTCTTGATTTTTTAAAAAAAATTTCTATTTTCTCATTTATTTTATTTTTGATAATTTCATACATGTAAACAATATACTTTGATCATATATACCATCTCATTACATTCTCTTATCCTTAATCCCATTTTCCTTCCCAACTAATACACTTTTTGCTTTCATGGTTTTGTGTGTGTGTGTGTGTGTGTGTGTGTGTGTGTGTGTTTGCGCGCGCGCGCATGTGCCCTACTGAGTTAAAGTAGGGCTGCTTGAGCCTAGCATGAGCTGGGCATATTTACTAGAGTATAAGCAACTTAGAAGTAGATACACCGCTGAAAAATATGGTCTACGAGTATACCAGAAATTAAACCTGTCCCCCAAAACTCAATATACACCATTAACTGTTTCTCTTACTTTAAAAAAATATTATTTGTTTGTGAGCAAGAGAGAGCCATAGAGAGAGAATGTGTGTGGGTGTGCCAGGGCCTCTTGCCACTGCAAACAAACCAGATGCATGCACCAGCAACCATTAATTGCTGCAGCTCCTCTGGAAGGAATGGGGTCTTATAAGCTCCCGCCTCCTGAACCCAAGGAGTGTTGGCAGGCTCAGGCTTAGATGGGGAAACCGATTGTTGAGTGGAATGGCTGTGTCGCGTCTACAAGACAGCTTTGCACAGAACTTCTTCCCACCCGCTTAGTCTTCACGTTCTCCTCACCTCCCTTGTGGGGATGTTCCCTGAGCCTTGGAGAGGGTGATAGCGATGTCCCAGTCAGGGCTGAGCACACTACAGTCACTCGTTCTCCACACTTTCACCAGCTGTGGGTTTATGCATTAACCTCTCCAGCTCTGTGTGTGTGTGTGTGTGTTGTGTGTAGATGTGTGCATACTATATGCATAAGTGGGGAGGCCACAGAAGAACATTGGTCTTCTCCTGTTGCTCTTCTAGCTATTTCTCTGAGATAGGGTCTCTCGCTGAATCTGGAGCTCCCAGCTGGTAGACCAGCAAGCCCCATCAATGATCTTGTCTCTGCCATCCTCACAGGCTTTTGTGGCCATGCTCAGCTTCTTATGAGAGTGCTGGGGGTTGAACTCAGGTCCTTCAGGCTTGGGCAACAGGTGCTCTGACCTGCTGAGCTATCTCCCCACCCCACATTTCAGCTTTTGAAGAAAGAATTTTCTGAGGATTTGGTTACTGACAAAAGAATGAATCCCAAGGGATATGAACTGTAAGGAACATTGCACATGGAGACTGTAATATACTCGTAGCCACAGAATTGAGCACAGTGTAAGGTTTGTTGAAGACATACGGATGAGTAAGACTAGAGATCAAGATTATACCTTTCCCTCATGTGTGAAGGCGGCACTGAAGAGTTAGCAGCAGCCAATCAGTTCACACCCTGCATTACAATGAAATGTGACCACTCAAAGAGTTTTTGATATTTCTCAATTAAGAAATGTACGTTTCAAAATGGTTACCTGGGGAAGTTGATTCGGACGGGGAAGTTTTGTCGTAGATACTATAAAATTGAGGCAGACAGACAGATGACTGTTCAATTCCTGCTACAATGAGTACCTTATAAAAACTTCTAGGCCATCAGCCAGCATAGCTGTGTGAACGTACTGCATCTGAAAGGGAGGGGTAATACCCTTTAATGTACAGGATTCTTCTAAGAACAGAGATCATGTAAACAATGCACCACTCCCATAGGCTGCCTCACACGGGGGAGTATTAGTCGGCATATTGTTTTCAGAGACATGAGTCAAGTAATATTCACCCATTATCTTCACCGGCATGGACACGATGGAGATGGAGGAGGATAGCCTGCCAGTGCATGGCAATATCCTTTCTCTTACAAATTTATAAAAAGTAAGTCAAAGGGGCTGAAGAGACGCCTTAGCGGTTAAGGCGCCTGCCTGCAAGCCTAGGAATGCCGGTTTGAATCTCTAGGTCCCACATTTAGACAGATGCAAAAAGTGACGCAAGGGCGCAATGCCGTACTTGCCCACAAGGGGGTGCATGTGTCTGGATTTCGTTCACAGCGACTGAGAGGCTGCTGGCCCACCCATTCTCTCTCTCTCTCTCTCTCTCTCTCTCTCTCTCTGCCTCTTCCTCTCTGTCTCTCTCAAATAATTAAAAATAAAATAAATCAATGGGGCTGGGCATGTAGCTCAGCTGGTGATGTGCTTGCCTAGCATATACCAAAAAAAAAAAAAAAAAAAAAAAAAAAAAAAACCCCAGTACCTCACAAACTGGATGTTGTGGTACATGTCTATAATCCCCACACCTGGGACACAGGAGTTTAAAGCAAACCTCAGTTACATAGTGAGTTTGAAGCCAGCCTGGGCTACATGAGGACCTAGAAATAAATTTTTTAAAATACTGTAAGTGGATACACACATTTCACAGATAGCAAGTTGACTACACATGCTGACTGCCTTGCTGTTGGAAATGGCTTTCTAATCTTGTATTCTACTGAGAAGCTTTTCTGGGTTTGCAGGTGGCCATGGCATCTGGAGGCAGCATGACGTCCCCAATTTGTTTAGTGGAGAATGAGAACGAACAGCTAAGGGTGAATCCCAATGCAATAAGGCTTCTTGAGAGGATTTCCCAGCCTGTGGTGGTGGTGGCCATCGTGGGGATGTACCGCACAGGAAAGTCCTACCTGATGAACCGTCTGGCAGGAAAGAACCACGGTGAGTGTTATCCTAGGACGGGGCCATCGCTAACGCAGGCTTGTCATTCTGTCCTGATGAGCTCAGTTCTTGTAGCTGTTTTCTTTCCTCCTCTCACACCACTTTTGATAAAATTGTAAGTGCAAATACAATTCAGTATGTCTTATTTATTTAAAAAAAAAAAAAAAACAATGAAGAAGGTCTGGCATGGTAGCCCACACCTTAAATCCCAGTACTTAGAAGGCAGAGGTATGTGGATCACTGTGAGTTTGAGGCCATCCTGGGACTATAGAGAGAGTTCCAGTTCAGCCCGGGCTAGAGTGATAGCCTGCTTCAAAAATCCAAAACAAAAATAGAAGGAAGGAAGGAAGGAAGGAAGGAAGGAAGGAAGGAAGGAAGGAAGGAAGGAAAGAAGGAAGGAAAGAAGGAAGGAAGGGGAAGAAAAGGGAAGAGAAAGGAGGGAGGGAAGGAAGGAAGGGAGGGAAGGAAGAGAGGGAAGGAAGAGAGGGAAGGAAGGAAGGGAAGAAGGAAAGGATAATGAAAAGGAAGGAAGGAAGAAAGGCTGATTATTGAAGAGATTACTCAGGAGGAAAAGGTAAAAGGGAAGGCGAGAGAGAGGAAGGGATTTGAGTTTATCTCAAATATGTCATCTTAATTTTTCTACCATACTTATTGCCAAAATTTAATATATTTATTTCTCTCAGCTTTTCCAAACATGTGGAATTTAATGAGCACTTAAGAATATATAAAACGTAGTGTACACCTTAACTAATTTTTCAAAATACTCATTTCTTTACTGACTAGGTCAAGAAACAAAACTCTGAACACCCAAACACTCTAACCACATCACCTCAATCCTAAGACTCACCATTATTTTGATTTTCATTAAATTTCCCCTATTAATCTTAACAGTACTTATATAATCTATGTATGTATCTATGAAAAAGTTACCATGGTCTCCTTTGTACTTCAGAATGAGTATAGGTATTTGTATGCACTGATATAACATACACTGTGTGCTTATTTTAGTGCACACGAATATATTTTATTACTGTTGACTTCTTTTGCTCAACAAGTTTATAAAACTTATACAGTTTTTTATATGTATCATTAAACTGTTTTCAATTTAATCATATGTCATTGCATGCAAAGAACTGTTTTTATTATAGTGAACATTGCTTTATCTCCAGTTCTTTCGTTTTTTTTTAAACATTTTTATTTATTTATTTATTTGAGAGAGACATAAGAGTGAAGGAGGCAGAGAGAGAGAATGTGGGCATACCAGGGCCCCCTGTCACAGCAAATGAACTCCAGACACATGCACCACTCTGTGCATCTGGCTTTAACATGGGTACTGGGGAATCAAACCCAGGCCTGCAGACTTTGCAAGCAAGTGCCTTTAACTGCAGTCATCTCTCCAGCCCTTTCAATGTTTATCTTTTCAAGGACAAGGCTTTCACATATAAACTTGTCTTTTGTGCAAACTTTTATACAAACTCCTATGCAGACTTCCCTTGTATGACATAACCAGAAGTGAATTACTAGATCACGGGACTTTTTTGTATTCCAGTATTTCCAAACAATATCAAACAACTTCTTCAACTTTAAAAAAATTATTTTATTCATTTGAACGAGATTGAGAAAGAGGTAGATATATAGAGAGAATGGGTGTGTCAGGGCCTTCAGCCACTGCAAACAAACTCCAGGCGCATGTGCCACCTTGAGCATCTGGCTTACAGAGGTCCTGGGGATTCACACCTGGGTCCTTTAGCTTTGCAAGCAAACGCCTTAACAGCTAAGCCATCTCTGCAGCCCCAGCTTCTTAAACCTTATATGTAATCTGCATGCTTGTCAGCAGCAGTTGAGAATTCTACGAGTTGCAGGGTGATGTGAAGATGAAATGTCACCGATGTGGTAAGTACTTAGTTCAATGTCATGGGCTGTGTTACCGGCAAAGTGCAGCAGCTTTTCACACCTTCCTGTTTGTATTTCCTGTTTTGGTAAGCGCATGCATGCTCAAATCCTTTTAAGATGAGGTCATCAAATTCACTTCTTACCGATCTCTAGAGCATCTGCCCCTGGTCCAACCCTCTCCCTAGGAAGACGGTGTGGCTGTTATTTCCCCTAACATTTCATTCTTTCTCTAGCTCAGCACGATTAGATGGTGAACGTCAGCCTCCTGTTTTCTGAGAATCAATGCACATCTATGTTGTTCTCCTTTTCTCTCTCAGGCTTCAACCTGGGCACCACAGTGAGGTCAGAAACCAAGGGCATCTGGATGTGGTGTGTGCCCCACCCCACCAAGCCAAACCACACTCTGGTCCTTCTGGACACCGAGGGCCTGGGTGATGTGGAAAAGGTGAGGCAGAGAGTCGTGGAGGAATCCCTCACTTAGCATTTTAAATCATTCTATTTATTTATTGGGAGGGGGCAGATAGAGAATGCGTGCCCCCGGGCCTCTAGCCATTGCAAACGAACTCCAGGTGCATATGCCACCTTGTGCAGCTGGCTTTACATGGGTACTGGGGAATTGAAGTCTGGTCCTTAGGCTTTGCAGGCAAGTGCCATCTCTCCAGCACTCACTTCCTATTTTATATGCCACCTTAATACAGTTCTGTGGTTTCTTCCTACAAGTTTTAAAAAATCCAGTTACTAATAATGAGGCTAAATGCTGTTTCCTGGAACTTCTCCGAGAACCTGAAATCTTTTGGTGTCATATGGTATGAAGAATACAGTTTAGTACCTTTTTATGAAGGAGCAGAATTATAGGGCCTTGTACTACATACCACAGGCACAAGGGCTGCCCTTGAGCCAACCAAGCTCAGGACCCAACAGGGTAGGCAGTCGAAGATGCCATAGGTGTGCAGAAGCAGACATGTAACCTTGTTATTTGAAGACAATGCTTTAGAGGACAGGACATCTCAGCTGTCACCTGTGGGGTCAACAGGGATCGGAGTCTGACTTGAAGGCAGCAATAGTAATCTCAGACCTCTAGTACTATGGGTAGGAATAAGAATTTCCTGTTGTGCTAGAATATTCTCAGTGCCAACCTCTGCATTTAAACCAAGACGAATTCTGGTGGAACTAGGTTGCCTTGTGAACTAAGCCCTGCTTCTATTTATCTGAATCGGGTATTTTTTAGGAATAATGAAAATAAGGACGTGAAGCAGGGAGATGGCTCCAAAGCCTGCCAGCCCTGACTCAATTTCCCAGGTCCCACTTAAAGCCAAGATGCACAGATGGTGCATGCACCTGGAGTTTGTTTGCCACAGCAGGAAGCCCTCAGGGACCCATTCTCATTCATTCATTCATTCATTCATTCATTCATTCTCTCTCTTTTCAAATGAATAAATAAAAATATTTGAAAAGACAGACTTGAAAGACATTTTTCTCAAAATATGAAAAATTCCCTGCCTTCTAAGTCAAGTCTGGGAAGCACAGAATCCACATGCTCCACATGTCCAGAGAATATGATAGCAAAGAATAAATTGTTATTGGCTTGGTCGAGTTTTTATATGGACATGTCCTTGTACCCCTCCAGATTATCATAAGAAAATTTGAACTCACACAGCTCAATGTAATGTCTGTGCTCAGTGAGTCATTATTGAATTTAACTGAATAATTTTTAGCTTGATATTGCCAATATTAATGCTGAAATGGTTTCCGGAAGTTGTTATGTCTATACCATTTTTAAGCACTGCACTATCTGTTTTACACATATTAACAATGTCACTAGTTTTGGTTCTGGAAACTGATGCAATGAGAAGGAAGCACAAATTATGATGTTCTTCCAAAACTGTGTTCTTCATCCTTCTGTCCTGCTGTATTTATGCTGGAGCATATGAAGCATATGCAAATGAGCAAATGCATGAGAAAATGAAGTGTAGCCGCTGGAGAGATGGCTTAGTGGTTAAGGCACTTGCCTGCAAAGCCAAAGGACCTAGGCTTGATTCCCCAGGACCCATGTAAGCCAGATGCACAAAGTGGAGTATGTGTCTGGCTTTCATTTGCAGCAGCTAGAGACCCTGGCGAGCTCATCCTCTATCTGCCCCCCTTCTCAAATCAATAAATGAAAAAAATAAAATCTTTAAAAAATGAAGTATAGACTCTCAAGTCCCTTGATGTCATGTACTTTCTAGGGTGACCCTAAGAATGACTCGTGGATCTTCGCCCTGGCGGTGCTTCTGAGCAGCTCTTTTGTCTACAACAGCCTGGGCACCATCAACCACCAGGCCCTGGAGCAGCTGCAGTATCCTTCCGGAGCCCGCACCATGTTCTGGGGAGTTTAGTAGAATAACAACTGACACTGTTTCTTGATTCGTGGGACTGAGCACTTTCAGATGAGGAAGAGGGCGCTTGCGCAGTGGGCTGGTTCGTGAAATCTGGGAAGGGTGTGGTTTTTTGGGTTTTTTTGGTGTTTTTTTTTTTTTGGTTTTGCAAGGTAGAGTCTCACTCTGGTCCAGGCTGACCTGGAATTAACTATGTAGTCTCAGGGTGGCCTTGAACTCATGGCGATCTTCCTACCTCTGCCTCCGGAGTGCTGGGATTAAAGGTGTGCGCCACCCCGCCCGGCGGAAGTGTGGTTTATACGTACCTTCTATTCCTTAGCTGAGAACGCAGCTACGTAACTGAACTCACGGAGCTCATCAAGGCCAAATCCACTTCAAGATCGGAAGAAATGGATGATGAATCTGCTGAGTTCGTGAGCTTCTTTCCCGACTTTGTCTGGGTTGTCCGGGATTTCATTCTGGAGCTGACACTTGATGGACAGCCCATCACTGAGGACCAGTACTTGGAGAATGCCTTGAAGCTGATTCCGGGTATCAGAGCCTGCCCTGGGTGGGGGAAGGCTCGGTAGCTGGTAGCCCTCCTACTTGGCCCTTGGCATAAATGTTGATTTGAGAGTGGACTGAATTCTAGGAGAAACTGGAGATGGATGACAGGCACCGGGTGCCCCCCATTCTACTGAGGGTCCTCCTCAGTGCCTGTGTCGGTAGTCACTGTGGGATCATGAATGCACCAGTCTCTGTGTGGGAGGGGACACTGCCTCGGAGTACACCTTCCCCCCCCATCACTCTTACATTCTTTCCCCCACTCGCCCATGTTATCTGAGCCAAATCGTAATTCTTTCATGTGGCTCAATTAACATTCCTTTTTTTAAAGATTTATTTTTATTTATTTATTAGAGACTCAGGAGAGAGAGAGAGAGAGAGAGAGTGAGAATGGGCACACCAAGGCTTCTAGCCACTGCAAATGACCTCCAGATGCATGTGTCCCTTGTGCATCAGGCTTATGTGGGATCTGGAGAATCGAACCTGGGTCCTTAGGTTTTACAGGCATGTGCCTTAACCACTAAGCCATCTCTCCAGCCCTCAAGTAACATTTTTAAGAGAAACAACATCATGCAGTAAAGAGTTAAGCATTGATATTTCTCTTTTGTAAGACTATCAATCTTTATTTTACCATTTACAACACAAAAATATACCTTCTCCTGACAACCTTAACATTTAATGACCTTGACATTTACAGCTTTATTAAATATATTTACAAGGGGCTGGAGAGATGACTCAGCAGTTACAGGCACTTTCTTGCAAAGCCTGATGTCTGGGGTTTAATTCCCCAGTGCCCATGTAAAACTAGATGCATAAAGTGCATTTGTAGTGGCAGGAGGCCCTGGTGTGCCAATACTCCCCTTCTGTAGCTCTGTCTCCTTTTTGCAAATAAATAATAACTATTTAAGCAAATATATCCAACAACCTGGTAACTTTTACCACTTAAGAGGGAAGCCCTGCACTGATTTTATTCATTCCATTATTCTTTTAACAAGTAGTTATTGACATTTTTGTGTATGAAGTCTAGGAGACTCTAATTTAGGACAGAGAAGAGGTCTTCAGAGCTACATTAATTACCATTCCTCTTTAGAATTTTCAGAGAAATGAATCTCTAAAGTGTACTGATAGTGTGTCTAGAGTTAGCTGATATTTGTAAGTCTTTCTGTCCTGATCTGGATGTCACACATCTCTGTGGGTCCTTGCTGTTCCTGGGGGTCATTAACCACCAATGTTCCAGGAGCAGGAAGAGTTGGGTCCTGGAGCAGCTGGAGTGCTGTGGGCAATGAACCACTCAGGAAGCAGTCTGATGGATAGCGCTCTCTCTCTCGCTTATTCAAAAGGGGAGTGCATTTATAAACACTTGAGAAAGGTTGAGAAGGCACATATAGATCATAAGGTGATTGGATACATAGGCTTAATTGGCTGGTGTTGGAAGGCAGAAGCTGCGAGGGAGAAGCTGCAAGGTAGGTCACAGAAGTGGCGGGAAAAGCTATGTGATTTCAGCCACATATTGGATGTCTACAACTGCAGGGAGACTGTTTACTACCATATGAGGGTCTCTTGGGCAGCTGGCCACAAGTTCAGGAACTGTGGGGGGACGCAAAACCTGACTAAGGAATGCTCAGGTGCTTTTGGGATGGGGGAAGGGCCCGCCAGTTCCACCTTCTCTGGGTGAAGATGGGGCACACTATGACCTTGAGAATAGAGGGCCAGCTCCGTCCCCAGAGTGGGTTCCCAATGATAAGGCTGACTGCAACCCCCACAGCCCAAGGTCCCCGGCCATGTCCAACAGCCCAGGCCAGCTTCCTCACAGTCCCAGCCCATGTTTGACAATGCCCAACACATCTCCTTGACATTTTCCCTGTAGCATCAAATCCTTTTTTGGTATCACTTTATTTTAAGGCCAAAATATTATTTCTGATAAGGATACATCAGAAAAGTGCTTATAATGCTTTAATTTCATGAGTTAATCATCTGCTAAATGTTTGTTAAACTCATAATACACCAGTATTAAGAAGATCAAAGGTTAGTGGTCCCTGTCCCATGGCTGGGATGACCTTCTTAACCCCCATCATTGCTTCATTGCCTTTCACCTCTCAGCAGAAGGGATTCATCCTTGCCTTAGAGGCACAGTGCAGGGTTCATTTGCAGTGAAGGGCCCTGCAATTGAATGACGGGAGATTTGGAGAGTCAGGAACTGCAGAGATGCCAAGCACTCTGAACGTGAAAAACACTCAGCCCCTTGCTGGAAGGCTGTCCTTTTGATGATCAATCTCATATTTTTTATTTTTCCCACTTTCACAGGCATGAGTCTCAAAATCCAAAAGTCTAACATGCCTAGGGAATGTATCAGGCATTTCTTTCCAAAACGGAAGTGCTTTGTCTTTGACCGACCCATAAAAGAGAAAGAACTCTTAGTGCATATTGAGGAATTGCCAGAAAACCAGCTGGATCCTAACTTCCAAGCCCAGTTAACAAGGTTCTGTTCCTACATCTTCACCAATGCAAAGGCCAAGACCTTGAAAGAGGGAATCACCGTCACTGGGAACCGTGAGTCACCTTTGCCCCCCACATCTCTCTCTGCCCTTTTCACTGTGTGCTGTCCAGCTGGATTACATGTTTGGAACTGATATGAATAAAGGGAAAAGTTAATAACGCAGCACCGAGAAAGTCATCTTTCCTAAATACTGTCTCTCTGCCCAGGGCTTTACTGCTACCTGATCTGTCTCAAAAAACTCCTCTAGTTATCTCATGAGGACAAACTGGGTTTAAGGAGAGAGAGCCTATTCTTGTGTCTGAGGCGAAGTACAAAGAGACACGTGTTTCTTTGTATGGTTAGAAAAGACATTTTGGGAATTCAGAGGTTAAGTTTCCTAAAAGTTTCTTGTGAGCTTGGGATACAAATTCACTATTGGGGGCTGGAGAGATGGCTTAGTGGTTAAGGCACTTGCCTGCAAAGCCAAAAGACCCAGGTTTGATTTCCCAGGACCCACATAAGCCAGATGCACAAGATGGCGCATGCATCTGGAGTTTGCTTGTAGCGGCTAAAGTCCCTGATGTGTCCATTCTCTCTCTCTCTCTCTCTCTCTCTCTCTCTCTCTCTGTGTGTGTGTACTTCTTTCTCTGTCTCTCAAATAAATAAAAAGAAAAATAATTTGAACATTCACTATTACCTTAGGTATAAATGTGATCCTGTATAGCAATTCTGGGCCCCATGCCAGGAAAAGAAGAACGTATTCACTGTAAATTCTTTTTTAATTTAATTTATTTTATTAGTTATATAAACATACTTAGTGTGTAAACATCACATGTTGGTACCATCCTTACCCTCATCCCTGTCCCCCGGAAGGAACCTTCCTCTTTGGGGATGCCAGTTATCCCCATGGGCATTGTGGGTCATGCATTGTGGGGGTAGCCATCACTTATGGGGAAGGGACAATGTCTCTGTGCATAATGTCCCAACTGTGGCTCTAACAATCTTTCCACCCCCTCTTCCATGAATTTCCCTGAGCCATGTTGGATTCATTTTAGGTCTACTTCAGGGATGAGGTCTTGGGAGCCTCTGTGTCTCTGGATATCTGGTTTGGAAAGAGTTGAGTGTTCTCTGTGTCTATCTCCTTCACCCTTGTGTTGGTACCAGGTTCATCAAGAAAGCAGCACTCTTGCTCATTTCCCCAATAATTCTATGGTTTCAGCTGGGGCCCTGGTGAGGTTCATTGGGCTGATTCTCTCCTCAGGTTCTGTGTCCATCTGAGAAAGATAAGCAGATTCTCCAATGGAGAGTGAAGTCAGCACCAGATAAATGGGATAACCATTATTAGTTTAGAGAATTTCATAGGTGTAGGCCCTCTTGTAGCCCAAGATTGGTGCGAGCTTGATATCAGAGAGCGGACTTGTTTTTTTGGATATGGTTCTGACTTGTTTCCCAGTTCCAGCTATGGGTTCCGTTCCACTGAGCAGATCTGTTAGCCAATCCAGGAGCAGTTGGTTATCCACCATGGCTGTATGCCACTCTTGCCCTTGTGTGAGCATCATGTCAGGTTGTTTGCTGCTGAGTAGCTTAGACCTCGAGTCGCTTGGACAGATGTTGGCCATTTTCCCCCAGTAGCTCATGTGGTACCTTCTGGCACTAGACAAGATAACTGTCTGGGCACTGGCTCTCTTCCAGATTCCAGCCAGGTCTCTCCATGTTCCAAACCAATAGCATATGGCGTCTTTGGCAGTAGGGTCTTAAAATAATGTGTAATGTGTGTGCACATGTGTGTACCTGTGCCTGCACACACACGTGGGAACTAAAGTAATTTTTATATACCATTCCTTAGAAATATTCACTTTTGTATTTGAGACCAAATGTCTCATGGGCTTGGAACTTGGCAATTAAGCTAGACTGGCCGGACAGTGAGCCCCGGGTATGTGTTTGTCTCTATTTCCCCAGTGCTGGGATGACAAGTGTGTGCCACCATCCCTGGCTTTTTAAAGTGGTTTCTGGAATTCAGACTCAGGTCTTCATGCTTGTAAGGCATGTGTTTTACTAACTGAGCTATCTCCCTAGCTCTGGAAATTCTTACTGATTTTTGATGTGGAGATTATCACTTTTGGTTGAGACTGGGTCCCACAAAGTACATAGTCTCATTTATGTCATTTACTTTGCCTCTCTGATCTATGCCATTTTTACTTTGTATGGAAAATTGTTGCAGGATATTCTAATCCTATTGGCAGTCATTGGTGGTTTAAATGATAATGTAAGGGGCCAGAAGGGGAGTTCACTGGTAGAACACATGCCAGCCTGTACAAACCCTGGGTTTGATCACAGGAAGACAAAAGAAAGAGAATGTGTGTGTGAGGGAGGAAGGAGGATGAAGAAAGAGAAAAGAAGGAAGGGACAGAAAGAAAGAGAAGGAGGGAAGAATAAAGAGGGTATAGAAGAAAATAAAGTATGAAGCAAGAACATTAAAGAAGGAATGAGTAGGACAATTGATGTTCCTAGAAGAAGGTAGACATTTTTCAAGTAAGAAAAATGATGATAAATAAAGATTTGATGCTTTTCAGAATGCTGATTCTTTCTTTATTTTATTTTCCTGAGGCAAGGTTTCACTGTAGCCCAGGCTGACCTGGAACTCACTTCATAGCCCCAAGTGTGCACTGCCGTGTCCAGGTAGAATGCTAACTCTTGAATCATGCAACTGTCAACAAGTGTAGCTTGATATTTAACCTTAAGTTACTTGGCTCATCCAGGTCTGGGGACTCTGGTGACAACCTATGTGGATGCCATTAATAGTGGGGCCGTGCCTTGTTTGGAGAATGCAGTGACGACCCTGGCCCAGCGAGAGAACTCGTTGGCTGTGCAGAAGGCGGCCGACCACTACAGCCAGCAGATGGCCCAGCGCCTGGAGCTCCCCACAGACACGCTGCAGGAGCTGCTGGACGTGCACACCGCCTGCGAGAAGGAAGCCATTGCTGTCTTCATGGAGCACTCCTTCAAGGATGAAAACAGGGAATTCCAGAAGAATCTGGTGGTCTGTGGCTTAGTCTTTATTTATTTACTTTTTAATCTCGCTACCTGAGCTATCTCAAGAAACTCCGTGTGTGTGTGTGTGTGTGTGTGTGTGTGTGTGTGTGTGCATTCAAATGTCACAGCATACATATTGAGGTCAGAAGACTTCCTCAGATTTCAGTCGTGGCCTTCCACCTTGTTTGAGGCCATCCCTTACTCGCTGCGACATACTCCAGGCTAGCTGGCCGCACTTTCCCAGGATTCTGCTGTCTCTGCCTCGCATCTCACTGTAGGAGGGATCACCAGATGGCTGTTAGTGCATCTGCCTTTCCATGGGTTCTGGGGATCTGAACTCAGTTCATCCTGTTTTGGTAGCAAGTACTTTTACCTGCTCAGCTATTTTCCCAACCTTTAGTCTTTTTAACATTCTGGATTCTTTTCCTGTGGAATTATGCATAAAGCCTGCCTTTTTGACCTCTTGGTTCATCTATTCATAGGAAGAGATTGGGTTTTTATGAGTGACAGGGTTCTATACACTCCTAGTGGCTACCTAAAAGACACCCGTTTAATTAAATTTTTATTGTTGAGTAACAAATTATAATGAATTAACAAGCCTAAAAAGACAAACATGCATCAGTTCACAGTTTGTTTGGTTTTTTTTTTTTTTTTGTTTGTTTGTTTCTTTTTTTTTTTTTTTTTCAGCTGTAAGCACAGCACAGAGCGTCTAGATGCTAGGCTCGGGGTATCAAGAGGCTGAAACAAGATATGAGCCAAATTGAGTTCTCAGATCAGGCTCTGGAGGGTCTCACAGCTCAAGCAAGAGAAGCCCTTGCATTGTAACTTATAAGTGTAATGAAAAGGTTTCTGTGCTATATTTTCACACTTCCACATGCTACTTGAAAGAATGAGGGATTCGGAATAAACTTCATTATTGTGTGGGTTGTGTGCATGTGCCATTCTGGGCATCGGGCTTTACATAGGTACTGGGGCATCAAACCCAGGCCTTTCAATTTTGCAAGCAAGCTCCTTAGTCACAGAGCCATCTCTCAAGTCCCCCGGTCTACACTCAATATCCCAATCCATCATGGTGCTGCCAAGATCTTTCTTCTAACAGCTTCTTTGTCTCATCGGCCCCTGTCTTGCATGGCAGGCCACCACAGAGGAAAGGAAGGAGGGTTTCCTGCGACAGAATGAAGTGGCATCGGTCACACGTTGTGAGGCAGAGCTGAAACGGCTTTCAGATCCCCTCTTAGAAAGCATCTCCAGTGGAGTTTTCTCCGTTCCTGGAGGGCACAGCCTCTACTTAGAAGCCAAGAAGAAGGTTGAGCAGGGCTACGAGCGAGTGTCCAGGAAAGGAGTAAAGGTGAGGAGTATGGAATAAGCAGTAAAGGAATAGGTTTTTCAGAGTCTCTGTGCTCCTTAAAACTTAAAATAACATAGAACCAATGATGAGGAAAGAGCAGAGCATGTGATGTCTGTATCGTTAGCCTTTTATACCTAGAATTATTCTCTTTTATTTATTAATTCCTCAAATTTTGCAATATATATATATATATTCATTGTACATGGTACTGTGTTACATAATGACATTTCATACATGTATACATGATACATTCCCCTTCCCCACATCCTCCCTATCCTCCCCTTTCTCAATGAAGCTGGAAATATTTTCCCCCCAAAGAATATAGATTCAATCCTCTCAGCTAAAGTAGAACATTTGTTTTAGTTGCTCAAACAATCTGATTGTTTTGAGCTAAAAAGGTCGGTTTCCAAGATTAAAGACACGTTCACTTGCAAGATGCCGATATAAACAGTCAATAGGATATGGCAGGGGAAAAGTTGTTCTTCTGGAATGAACAGAGAGTAGAAATTATGATGCAATTAATATTATAATTATTTTAATAATGAATAAGTTCAATGCTTTTTTAAAAAATGTTTTATTTATTTGCAAGCAGAGAGAAAGAGAGAGAGAACAGCTGCACCAGGGCCTCCAGCCTGAAAATGAACTCCAGATGCATATGCCACTTTGTGCATCTGTCTTTATGTGGGTACTAGGGAACTGAGTCTAGGTTGTTAGGCTTTATAGGCAAATGCCTTAACTGCCGGGCCATCTCTCCAGCCCTTAACACTTTCTTTTTAGGTTTTGCTTTCCTTCGTTTTGTTCTGAGACAGGCTCTTGCTTGTTAGCCTGGGCTGGTCCTTTTTCCAGTTCTGGGATTCACAGATGAGTCAGCACAGCCTGATCTTCATACCTTATGTTAATACCATGTATACAGTCAATAATCTGAAGCAACTGTTGAAATTAAAACTCAATCCTCAGAGGAATATTATGATTATGTGCTATTGATATTCATATTTTATTTTTGCAAAATGGGATGGCAGAGAAGCTAATGAGTTTTCACATCATGGAAGAACCGGGAGGGTAGTTCAGAGTACTTGCCAGCAATTTACAAGTAAAGAGGAGGCTCAGGGATGTTTCCTTCAAGGGAAAATAGCAAGTCAAGATAAATCATCAGCAGGGCGTGGTGGCACACGCCTTTAATCCCAGCACTCGGGAGGCAGAGGTAGAAGGATCACCGAGAGTTCGAGGCCACCCTGAGACTACATAGTTAATTCCAGGTCAGCCTGGACCAGAGTGAGACCCTACCTCACAAAACTAAAAAAAAAAAAAAAGATAAATCATCAATGGGTTTTTAATTGGGTTAAGAAAAACATAACAAATGGGTTGACAGACGAGAAGAATGTATGGATGTAATATAAATATAATATTATTTAATTATTAATTAATTAGAGAGCTGCTATATAAGGTTCTCAAGTATCAAAAAAGAGATAGGAATGATTATTGTGGTTGTGGGAAGACAGGGAACAAGTGGATCTTGACAAGGCTGCAAAACTTCCAGGGCTTATAGAACAAGCATTTGTCTAGCAAGAGGATAAGACCTTTGCTTTCTGACATTTTTCATCCTCTTGTTTCCCAGGCAAACGAGGTTCTCCAGAACTTTCTGCAATCCCAGGCTGCTATAGAGAAAACCATCCTTCAGTCAGACAGAGCCCTTACGGATGGAGAAAAGTTGATAGCAGGTACATGGGAGACTGGGCTCTCCTAGCAGTGGGTAGGCTCTTGCAAAGCCTGCTGACTGATGGACAGGAAGAACATCCTGAAGCAATGAGCTTCCTCTCCCACAGTGCATCACACGTCCTGCCAAACGTGAACATGTGAGGGCACGTGTGGTCATCCTCTGTCAGAGGGACAGACCTGCTCTGGAGATGAGGTGACCAGAATTCAGAGACTTTGATTTGTCTTTTAAAAAATCAGCTCGGTCTCTATTATCTCTATTATCTATTATCTTATTGCTGGGACAACACACCCAACTAAAAGCAGCTGAGGGGAGAAAGGGTTTATTTCAGCCTAGAGTCTGGAGGGGAAGCTTCCTCGTGGTGGGGAGAGCAAGGCAGGAAGTAATAAAGCGAGCTGACTAGCACTGGCAAGCTGGGCTAATAAAGTCCAGGTCTGCCTCCAGTCATGATTCCCAGCAAGGCTTCACCTCCGAAAGAGCCCCCAGCTGGGGACCAAGTATTGAAAACACACGAGCCTATGAAGGTCATCTCCTTCAAACCATAACAGTCTCTGAGCCCAGGAGGGGAAAGCTTAGTCCTGACTTGTTTCTTTCCTCTCTCACGTCTTTATGGAACAGCTGAGCGGGCCATGAAAGAAGCAGCTAAGAACGAACAGGAGTTGCTAAGACAAAAACAGAAGGACCTAGAGCAAGTGATGCAGGCTCAGGAGAAAAGCTACCAGGAAAACTTGTCCCAGCTACAGCAGAAGATGGAGAGGGAGCAAGAGAACCTCCTGAGAGAGCAAGAGAGGAAGCTGGAACACAAGCTGAAGGTGAGGGTGGAGGGGGCCTGGCCATGCTCAGCACCTCCCAACCCCATGAGGTGGTGCTGAGGAATCATGGGAAACTGCTCACTACCCAGGAAACACGTGGGAACGTTAAGACAGATTCATCCAGGAACACTTTGGTAGAGAGGGAGGCACATGTCCTTAGTTGTCAAGGGCAAACTCCTGACCCTCAAGAAGTGTGATCTGGGGCTGGAGAGTTGGCTTAGCAGTTACGGCATTGGCCAGCAAAAGCCAAGGACCCAGGTTCGATTCCCCAGGACCCACATATGCCAGATGCACAAGGTAGTGCATGCGTCTGGAGTTCGTTTACAGTGGCTGAAGACCCTGGTGTGCCCATTCTCTCTCTCTCTCTCTCTCTCTCTCTCTCTCTCTCTCTCTGTCTGCCTCTCTCACTCTAAAATAAAATAAAATATAAGTGTGATTTTTCAACATACCTTTTTTCCTTATAGCTCCAAGAAAACCTGCTTAAGGAAGGATTTAAAAGGAAATCTGAAGCAATGAATACAGAGATACATGAACTACAAAAAGTAATTGAAACAAAGAGGAATCAAGAGAGCTCACTGGGGGCACAGGTTTTTGATGGGATTGGAAATGTGTTACTTACAGTATTACCTGGTGCTGGTAAGCTACTTGGTCTAGGGATGAAAATCCTGAGCAAAAATATAAAATAGGCTCAGAATTTTTGTCAGGAAACTATAAAGGTGGCTTGTTAGCCCCTTATCCAGTTTCATTTTTTGAAGTCTTTGTCTTATTATTTTAATCTCTTAAAAATTTCAAAATAAAAAAGTAACCTCTTAAACCAGGCATGGTGGTGCACGCCTTTAATCCCAGCACTCGGGAGGCAGAGGTAGGAGGATCGCCATGAGTTCGAGGCCACCCTGAGACTAAAGAGTGAATTCCAAGTCTGCCTAGGCTAAAGTGAGACCCTACCTCTGGAAAAAAAACAAAAAAAAGAACCAAAAAAGTAACCTTTTAATATATCAGGGCTTGCTGAACAAAAGACAAGTTTAGTAATAATTATATGCATTCAAATAATTACCAGTGTTGAAGATAAAATGACTGAATTTGCAACACAACAGAACTAATAAAATATTGTAAAATAAAATTATTCAGATGTCAGTAAAACTTACCTGAAGAAAAATGAAAACTACTTACTGCAAGTCATAACTTCTACTTAAAAATATCTTTGGGGCTGGAGAGATGGCTCAGCAGTTAGGGCTGCCTACAAAGTGTAAAGATCTGAGTTCTAGTCCCCAGGATCCACGTAAGCCGCATGCACAAGGTGGTGCATGTATCTGGAGTTCGCTTGCAGTAGCTAGAGGCCCTGGCACAGCCATTCATATTCCCCCTCTCTGTCTATCTGCCTCTTTCTCTCTCAAATAAATTTAAAAAAACTATTAAAAATTTTTAAATATCTTTGTATTGTGTATAATGTATGTGGGGGTGGGGACCACGTGTGCGTAGCACACATGTGGAGGTCAGAGGACAGCTCAGCATGTGTTTCCTCTCCTTCTGCCTTCTCTTTGAGACAGACAGGTTCTCTCTTGGTTCCTTTGCTGTTGTGTGCACAGGTCTAGATGGCTTCTGAGCTTCTGGATTCTCCTGGCTCCATCTCCCATTGCTGCAAACACATTGGGATCACAGATGCATGTGACACTTTGTGTCTGGCTTACTTGGCATCTGGCTTCATGTGGGTTCTAGGAAAGGTCAAATTTAGGTTGTTAGACCCAAAAGAAGCACATTTAACCACTGAACTAACTCCCCAGCCTCCAAAATTTATAATTCCTTAAACAGAAAGGCAAAGGTGGGTGTTCCTTAAATTGGTTTTTGCATTTACTAGAATTCAATTAAATGTGGAAGCTGGTTTACTTTAGTGTTGCTATGTCAATGTCCTGAACAGAATAGCCAAGGAAACTCAGCAAACAAACAGAATGGTGATAAGGCTCACACCCCTGTAATCCCAGCTCTCTGGCAGCTCACACAGGTTCCACACTAGTTTAGACTACACAGTGAGTGTGAAGCCAACCTGTGTGACAAAAGGAGATTCTGTTCCCTCAAAAATACAAAAACTAAAGCCGGGCGTGGTGGCGTATGCCTTTAATCCCAGCACTCGGGAGGCAGAGGTTGGAGGATCTCTATGAATTTGAGGCCAGCCTGAAACTACATAGTGAATTCCAGGTCAGCCTGAGTTAGAGTGAGATCCTACCTTGAAAAAAGAAAAACAAAAACTAAGTTAAGGCTGGACAGATGGCTCAGCTGTTAAGGTGCTTGCCAGCAAAGTCAAAGGACCCAGGTTCCATCCCCCAGGACCTACGTAAGCCAGATGCACAAGGTGGCGCATCCATCTGGAATTTGTTGGCAGTGGCTGGAGGTCCTGAAGTGCCTATTCTCTCTTTCTACCTGCCTCTTTTCCTTTCTCTGTCTCCCTCTCTTAAATAAATAATAAATTACAAAAATTAAAAAAAAACTAAATTAGTTAAAGAAACAGAATGATAAATGAAAAAGGACAGCTTTGAGCCATGTGGTCAAACAGCCCACACATGAAACAGTGAAACCACCTCATGAATATACACCAGTAAAACATACCTGGACATCCAAGTCACTAAGAGTCATGCAGAAACTCAGGACATGGTCAGTTCACATGTCATGAAATGGTCAGCTAAAATGGGAGAAAAAATAAAGTTGGAATCTTCCATGGATGTTATAACAAAGAAATATCAGTTGGAAGAAAATATAGACATATGCTATAAAAATAAATGACACAATGACATGAATCTTGCAGGGGCAGGCCCTTTCTAACTGTGATGTAATAGAAATGCAGGAATAAAAGAACATTAAACTGCATTAAAAAAAGGGACATCCTCCACAGAAAATCATGACCAAAACAAGGAAAATGACAACACGAGGAATGCACTTCATTTCCATAACAACAAAATAATGCATGACAGGCCTTTAGATTAGTGAGATAAAGCACATCCCTTGGAATAATTAGGCCAATCTATAAGGCAGTATTGAAGGTGTTAAACTCCAATAAAAACAGCAAGAGAGCAGGGCACGGTGGTGCATGCCTTTAATCCCAGCACTTGGGAGGCAGAGGTAGGAGGATCACTGTGAGTTCAAGGCCACCCTGAGACTACAGAGTGAATTCCAGTTCAGCCTGGGATAGAGTGAGACCCTACCTCAGAAAACCAAAACAAACAAACAAACAAAAAAATTAGCAAAAGATATCAGGGACCATTGAGAAAGAGGAGGCAGAAAGAATGTAAGAGCCAAAGGAAGGGAGGAGCGCTTACAATACTGACTTCCAGACACAAAGTGGCCTTGATATTCATGACCTCCCAGTGGCTGATGCTACCTACACAAGACTCACATAATTGGAGGGAAAAAATCATGGCATCATAATAGAAGAGAGACTAGTTGACAAGAAGAAGGAATTGGGGAGGGGGCTTGGGAGAGGGATGGTGGTGGGAGGGGATTGTGACATGGTATATTATACATGGTATATATATATGTACAGAGATTGTCAATAAAAAGTTTCAAATTTTTCAAGAGATATACAAAATAAATCTATATGAGAAACCTGTGCTCATGGCAGGTCAACAAGGAATATGGCATTTACTTTTTTAATCTTTTTTATTTTTGAGGTAGGGTCTCATTGTAGCTCAGGCTGACCTAGAACTCACTCTGTAGCTCCAAGCTGGCCTCAAACTCACAGTGATCCTCCTCCTTCAGCTTCTGGGAGCTTCTTTGTTTGCTTTTCTGTTCTTTCTTTCTTTGTTTTGTTTTTCGAGGTAGGGTGTCGCTTCGCTCTAGCCCAAGCTGACCTGGAATTCACTCTGTATTCTCAGGGTGGCCTCCAACTCACCCTCCTACCTTCTGCTCCTACCTCAGCCTTCCCAGCGCTGGGTTTAAAGGTGGGCACCAATATGCCCAGCTGTTTGCTTCGTTTTGACAAGAGATGGACCAAGGTTTGGGGGAACCAGGAAATGTCTTTTCTAGCACAGATGTGAATTTCATGTACAATTATAGATCAAAGTGTGAAATGTACAACAAGCCTATGGAGCATTAGGAAGTCATCTTGTAGGTTTCATACCCATGTGCAAAATGACACATATGCTAAGATGTAGGTCACAGCATGACGTTCTGGTCGTAACTACTGAGCGCTGGTCATGTGAACCACTGAGATTACTTTACAAGAAATACTCTGTAGTCACGACAATTAAATGAGGAACTGGCTCGGTGGTTGAGAGAACTTCCTGTGTGAGCGCGAGGCCTGAGGAGGCCTCAGAGACTACTTGCTTTAGAATCCCAGGACCCCTATACACCGCCAGGAGTGGCCACAGGCATCCCAACCTTATATGGAAGAAGAGATCCGAGAATTTCTGGAGCTCACAGAAAACATTGTAAGTTCTGAGGTTAGTGAGAGACTCCAGTTCCAACAAGAACCAGCCGAGGAGTGACAGAGACCCACATTCCTGTCCAGCCACTGCAGGCGAGCAGCGGGACACCACATGGACAGCTACACAGACACATAGAACATGCACATACCACTCCCCCCCCCAATGCACCACCACTGTCACATTGCATACACACTTAGCCCCAAGCTACAACAAAGAAACCATTTGAACTAATATGAGAAAAATCTCAGACTTGTAAACTATAAAAAAGAAATGTCAGGGGGCTGGAGAGATGGCTTAGTGGTTAAGGCATTTGCCTGCAAGGCCAAAGGATCCCGGTTCGATTCTCCAGGACCCACGTAAGCCAGATGTACAAAGGGGCACATGCATCTGGAGTTCATTTGAAGCCACTGGAGGCCCTGGTGTGCCCATTCTCTTTCCTCTGTCTCTCTTTCTCTCTCTCTCTCTCTCTCTCTCTCTGCCTCTTTCTCTCTCTCAAATAAATAAATAAAATATATATTTAAAAAAAGAAATGTCAGGAAATGTGTATAGATGCTTCCGAGTGCAGAAGAGAACAAATCTATACTGACTGAGTTAGGCAGGGTTTTCTAAGGAGCAGAACTGATGGGGTACATACATACTGTCAAAGGCATTTATTGGGTCAGCTTTATGACGAAGGCTGTGCAGTCCATCAATGGCCATCTGCAAACTGGGGAGGCAGAGAGCCTGGCTCCCTAGCCTGGAAGCAGGAAGCCTCAGCAGCCCAAATCCAGAGCTCAAAGTCTGGAAGTTCCTGGGAGAGTCCCCGGTATGGAGTCCATATTGAAAAGCTGAAGAGACCGGGAAAGGGACTTGCTGGCATTGTCTTCCTCTCACTTCCATTCCCCCTCTTGTTTGCCTGTGTTAGGGCGATGCACCCATTCAGGATGAATCTTCTTCCCCTGCACCCCAGTCATTGTCACACATGTTCGTCCTTTCTGGAAATGCACCTGTAGACACACAGTCAAGTTAGTTGACAAGCCAAAGCAGTCAATGCACTGATATGTAATTCAGGAGTAAATTAATACACATGGGCAAATTGGGATGACCCTTGTGAGGTGAGAGAAGAGAGAAGGATGCATCCTGTGGTCTCCTGTCATGTTTGTGATTGGTATGACATGCACTTGTCAATCTTCAAAGAGAAATAGATACATTGAAATTAAGAATGAATAATGAATCAGGCATGGTGGCGCACGCCTTTAATCCCAGTACTTGGGGAGCTGAGGTAGGAGGATCAACGTGAGTTCGAGGCCACCCTGAGACTACATTGAATCCCAGGTCAGCCTGAGCTAGAGTGAGACATTACCTTGAAAACTCAAAAAAAAAAAAAAAAAAAAGAATGAAATAATGGGCTGGGGCGATGGCTCAGTAGTTAAAAGCACTTGCTTGCAAAGCCTGATGGACTGGATCCAATTTCCCAGCACCCACGTGAAGCCAGATGCACAAAGTGGGACATGTGTCTGGAGTTCACTTACAGTGGCAAAACCCTCACATGCCCCCCCGTATCTCTTTCTGTTTCTCTCTGTCTGTCTCTCTGTGCTTGCAAATAAATAAATAAATAAATAAATAAATAAATAAATAAATAAATAAATAAATAAGTAGAAAAAGAACAAAAAATGAATGAAATAATGGGTTGGGGGATTGCTTAGTGGTTAAAGGCACTTGCTTGCAAAGCCTGATGGACTGGGTTCAATTTCACAGCACCCACATGAAGCCAGAGTCACAAAGTGGGACGTATGTCTGGAGTTCACTTGCAGTGGCAGGACCCTCACATGCCCATTCTCTCTCCTCTGTCTTCTCTCTCTCTCTCTCTCTCCATCTCTCACCTCTCTGTCTCTCCCTCTCTTTTCCATCTCTCTGTCTCTGTCTCTCTCTCTCTCTCATATAAAAAGAATAAAATAATGGGCTGAGGAGATGGCTCAGCAGTTAAAGGTGCTTACTTGCAAAGCCTGATGGCCTGCATTCAATTCCCCAGTACCCGTGTAAAAAGCCAGATGCACAAAGTGGCACATGTGTCTGAAGTTCATTTCACACCTATTCTCTCTCTCCCTCTCTAATAAATAAATATTTTAAAAGAATGAAATAATATGTGGGATGGACCAGTACCATTACAGGATGTGAGGATTTAATGAACAAGAAGGCTGTGATGATCACAACACAATAGGAAGTCAGAGCCTGCATCCCAACCTTCTTTTCATCCCACTGTCCCTCCATAAAGCCTGGGGTGAGGGCTGGAATTGCTTCTCAACCCTAGTCACATATTTATCAACTTAGTGAATTGGAAGAACTCTCTTCAGATCCAACAGAGTGTGTTCCCAACCTTTCTTTGCTGAATATTTGCTGGGCTAAAATGAACTAGGTGCAATTCTGCCCGTTGGGTATGCTGTGCCTTGAGTCTGGGCCATTGTACTCACTCTACAGACTTCCCCAAACCCTTCCAGTTTCCTCACCCTGTATCCTTCTTTTGTTAGTGTCTGCTCTCTCTAAGAGCGCTACTTCAAAACTTCTAGAACTGGCTGGGGTATGGCTACGCTGTTAGTCCAATTGCAGAACCTTTCATAAGTTCATGGAAATTGATCTCATGTAGCGATCATTGTTTTCCCTGCCATCTCTTCTCTATATGTCTTGACAGCCATTCATCTTTGGCTCCCAGAATAAAGTAAAGCATAAAATCACCAGGTATTCAAAAACATTGCTTGCATCATCTCCTGTTGTCACGTATTGGGCCTCAACTCTGTATATCCTCTCTCTATTCACTTTTCTGCAGGGTTTCAAAATAGAAGATCCAGTCTTTTAAAAGTAAATTCATGGATCACCACGAGTTCGAGGCCACCCTGAGACTACATAGTGAATTCCAGGTCAGCCTGGACTAGAGTGAGACCCTACCTCGAAAAAACAAAAACAAAACAAAACAAAACAAAACAAAACAAAACAAAACAAAAAAAGTAAATTCATAATACAGAAAAAAATAAGTTGAAAAAAATTTAATACTTTCAATTAGTTTGGGAATACATTTCTTTCTGATTTTCTTATTATTGATTTATAAATATTTTTCAGAAACTGAATCACACTAAATATACCTGAAATTAAATCATTCTTGGGTGATATTTCCAAATTTGTCTTCAAATAATAAATTTACTTTGGAAAAGTCTTGATGAATAGGCAGGAAGTTCATTTCTTTAAAATAGGAAGTTCACAGGGATTCAATTCTCCCTGGAACAATGTTGTTGCCTGACACAAACAATGGATTTCTGAGCACTTACTCTCATTTATTTATTTTAAAAAAGAACCTGCTTTGCTTTCAGTTTTATTCTCATTTATGAAAGGAAGTTTCAATTTGGATCTTGGAATGGGTGCTGGAATTTCCTTTCATAAAAAATCTGGGGAACTCATTATTTCCAGGTTATTTGTAAAAGTATGAGAAAGTTACAGAACGTGAGAGAGGACGGGTAGAACAGGTGAGTCCTGACCACTTGTTCTCTGATTAGGGTAAAGCAGCCTAAGGCTCATAGGAACACAGTGACTGGTACTGTTTGGGTCTGAGCCTTTTCTCTCTCTCTCTCTCTCTCTCTCTCTCTGTGTGTGTGTGTGTGTGTGTGTGTGTGTGTGTGTGTGGATTTGAGACAGAATCTCACTCTGTGACCCAGGTTGACCTGGAACTCATTATATAGCTCAGGCTGGTCTTAAACTGTGGCAATCCTCCTGCCTCAGCCTACCAAATACTGGGATTATGGGCTATGAGCCATCGCATGCAGATTTTGAGCCCTTATGATTTGAGTGACAGCTTGTGTAAGAATCTTCCTTTAGCACCAGGCTTTAAGCAGTCCACTGGTTTCACAAAACACCTCAAACTTTCTCATTCCAAATGATGGAGATGTGGGAGAGGCACTTGAACATTCATATTAAAGATAATTTCTGCTTATTTATAAGTTATAAATTATAGCAGTAGAATTACAAAATAAGAGAGTATCCATGTGAAGCAAATCAGGGGAGAATGAAGCAATTTCTTGAGTACCTAGTGGCTCATGCCTACGGTCCCAGCACTTGGGAGTCTCACGTGGAGGATCACTACGAGTTCCAGGTTAGCCTGGGTTAGAGTGAGACGCTGGGCCCAAGTTCAATTCCCCAGTACCCATGTAAAGCCAGATGCACAAGGTGACACATATGTCTGGAGTTCATTTGCGGTGGCTAGAGGCCTTGGCATGCCCATTTTCTCTCTCTCTCTTCTCCCTCACAAAAATAAATAAATATTTTAAAAAGCAAACAACAACAAAAAATTCTGTCCTATCCTTTCACAATTCATTTGCATAGCAAAACCCATTGGTCAACCTCATTAATCCAGTGAGGATTAATTTCACAAGATCAAGGTAAAGCTGTGAGCTTGCATGAACAGTCCTATCCACACCTTAGGAACTGGACCTTATTGGCAACAGTGATAAACACATGCAGCTAACAACATGCTAAGGCAGCTCTGTTAATCTGAGACATCTGGAAGTCACCTTTTCATATCATACGCATATCATTATGGCCAGGGTAATCGCTCTTGGTTCTCGGTCACTATGGCCAGACCCTGAAGTACCAAGTGTTGGGGCCAAAGGATGGAGGGCTGAGGACGTCCTCACAGACTTTCTTAGTACAGAAAGTGGAAACTGTTTCTAAGAAGCTGTCCTCTCCATGAGAGAGAGGAAAAGTGAGCATGGGCATGCCAGGGCCTCTAGCCACTGCAAATGAACTCTATACACATGCACCACCATGTGCATCTGGCTTATGTGGGACTTGGAGAATCGAACCTGGGTCCTTAGGCTTTGCAGGCATATGCCTTAACCGCTAAGCCATCTCTCTAGCCCCACATTAGTTTTGTTGAGACAGGATCTTTTGTAGTCCAGGCTGGCCTGTAATTCACCATGTGTCTGAGGATAACTCTAAACTCTTAATCTTCCTGCCTGTACCTCTCAAGTGCTGGGATTACCGATATGGGATTCCTCATATTTACTACCAAGCCTCACTTATATATACAATATTTTGAGTAATTTTGTGCAAAAAGGAAAATTTTGTGGCGTGGAATTGTCTATCTGTAGCTTTATGCCAGGGCTTAAGATGGTTTACTTTCTGAAACATTTTGATATCGAATTTTCCAGTCAGGAATGCTCAAATATAATGAAAAATAATGGGGAAACAAAAAGGGTAGTCCTGGCCACTTTCCAGAAAGTGAGAGGCAGGTGCCATGCCAGGGTCCTTTCTTCCAGGGTAAAAAAGGCACATCCTAAATGAAAAATCCTGTGTCATATTTACTTTCAAGAGGGAAGAGAGAGAAAGACAGGGGAGGAGTAGAAAAGGCAGGGGAGGGGAGGAGAGAAAGGCGCAGAGGAAAGAACCGGGACTCCAGGGTCTCCTCCACTAAAGAGGAACTCCACACGTGTGCATCACTTTGTGCATCTTGTTCTACATGGATACTGGGGAATCAAACCCAGGCCATCAGGCTTTGAAAGCAAGTGCGTTTAACTGCTGAGCCTTCTGCTGTCATACTGTGTTCTTCTTCACAAGTGGACTGCACTAGAATTTTGGCTTCCTCTACACTCCTTACCATTGTTACCACATCACAATGGGCTGTGACTGAAGGAACAGAGTAGATCCATGAGGGAGTAGATCCCCCAGTGTTCTGGAGGAAGGAGGAGGTCCACACTACATATGAAGATCTATGAGGGAGTACTTCCCCCAGTGTTCTGAGGTGTTCTGGAGGAAGGAGGAGGACCACACTGTGCCTGTAACTGTCTAGAGCTAAGAGATTTAAAGGCTCCAGAACACTGAATGACAATCACCCAATCAGGAGCATTGTTGGCCCATGGGGAGCACCAACAGACAGACAGCTGGATGCTCCTTGTGTGCCTCGGACATATCTCAGCTGCAGCAATGATGGACAAGTGCTCTCTGCCCACCCGAGAGACACGGAAGCCTGTCCACTTCCACGATGCCAGGTCTTTGGCTCTGAGGGAATGGAAAGAAACAATTGTCATGTCACAATCACTTCTGGTAAAGAGGACTGAAGAGTGTTTGGAGTGGGCTGTGGTCAGGTGACCTATTTAAAAGAACGCCCCTTGACAAGTGCTGTAGAATGGGTAAAGGGGAGCTCTGGGGGGTCATATGAAAATGAGACTCTCACACTTGGCTTCCTGCCAGCAAAGCCCTGGGCAGGTGTTAGGGGACACCACCCACTGACCAGTGCTGAGTGAGGCCCATCCAGGTTACTGTGTCCCAGTGGAGCAGGGGCTGTCTCCATTAGATTTATTTACAAGTCAATGAATAGAGTTTCTAGGGGATTTAGGAAGTGGCATATAATCTGGGGAGTGTCAAATGTCATATCAGTGACACACACAAGGAGGATCTCCTCTGCCCCCTCCCCTTTTTGCCTCATATAGCCTAAACTGGACTTCCATGTGCCACCTCCTAAGTGTTGGGGTTACAGTTAGGGTGTTAGGGGGCAAAGCAGTCCCCCTCCTTCCGTCTCACAATCTAGCTCAAACTGGTCTAAACTCGCCGTGTTGCCCGGGCTGACCTCGAATTCATGGCAGTCCTCCTGCCTCTGTGGGGCAGACCAAAGGTGAGCTCAACCTGCCACAGAGCAATTTGAGAAAGTCCCTGGGAAAACCCTGGCCCCCTGCCTGGCCTCAGGCCATCAGGGCACATCCGTTTTCCTGCTCACTTGGCAGCCCTCCTTGTTGATTGCACAGGGATTTGTTGATTGCAGTTTCGATTTCGCCTCTTTCTCTCCACCCGTGGTTGAATCGCTAACAGTTTCGCGGTGGCTTTGCCCAGGAGCCAGGCGAGGGAGGAGGCGCCAGAAGTGACGGAGCGGAGGCCGCAGAGGACTTGCCCCCAGCCTGCAGAGACCGTGCTAGGTCAGTGGTTCCGGAAACCTGCCGTCCCAGAACAGGTCCTTCAAGGAACCCCTGCAACTTCCCAGCGCACAGTTCGCTCTGAGTGTGCGCGAGCCCTGGGAAGCGGGAGAACCGGGCGGGGGACCCCATCGCGCGCGGCCCTGGTGCAAGCGGCGCAGCATCTGTGGTCCACGGGCCGCTGCAAGGCGGCAGAGCGACTCCCCGCGTCCCCCGGGGCGCACTGCTCCCCGTGGGTCCTTCATCCCTGGGAGCCCCACACGGCACAGGAGTGCCGCGGGAATGGGGAAGAAGGCTTTTCTGGCACCCATGAGACCCTGCAGAGCTTCTAACAGATGCCTTATCTATCATCTATCTATCTATCTATCTATCTATCTATCTATCTATCTATCTATCTATCATCTGTCTATATCATCTATCAATTATCTATTATCTATCTATTACCTATCATCTATCTCTATCATCTATCATCTATCATCTGTCTATATCATCTATCAATTATCTATCTATTAACTATCATCTATCTCTATTATCTATCATCTATCTATCTATCATCTGTCTATATCATCTATCAATTATCTATTATCTATCTATTACCTATCATCTATCTCTATCATCTATCTATCTATCATCTATCTATCATCTGTCTATATCATCTATCAATTATCTATTATCTATCTATTACCTATCATCTATCATCTATCTATCTATCTATCTATCTATCTATCTATCTATCTATTTCCTCTGTTTGCTTTGTTATCTCTCCCACTTACACGGAGATCCATGAGACAGCAATTTGCACCTAGTGTGTTTGTTCCTTGATAAGGAACGCCTGACCCTGTGTCCAGATGCTCCAGAAGTACTCATAGGATGACTGAGATATGAAATACCTGGAACTTTTATCGTATCACATTCTGCCTCTACTGACCCCCAAATCCTTAGCATTTTTAGGGCTCTGACAAGGCTTTGCTTTAATCATTCTATTTTTCCCAATATGTTTTTAAAATTATTTATTTATTTGACAGAGAGAAAGAGAGAGAGAAAGAATGTGCGCACCAGGGCCTCCAAACCACTGCAAAAGAACCCCAGATGCATGTGCCACCTTGTGCATCTGGCTTACGTGGGTCCTGGGGGATTGAACCTGGTTCCTTTGGCTTTGCAGACAAGCACCTTAACCGCTGAGCCATTCCTCCAGTCCCATTCTATTTTTTTATTATTTTATTTATTTTTGGAGAGAGACACAGAGAAAGACAGAGAGGGAGAGGGAGACAGATAGAGATGGGCGTGTCAGCAGTCTCTCAGCTGCTGTGAACGAAATCCAGATGTGTGCACCCCCTTGTGGTCAAGTGAGGCATCGCGCCCTTGCATCACTTTGCATCTGGCTAAACATGGGACCTGGAGATTGGAACCGCTGGAGATTGGAACAGTATTCTTAAGCTTAGCAGGCAGACGCCTTAACCGCTAAGCCATCTCCCCAACCCCCATTCTATTTTTTTAAAGCATAGACAATGTTACTTTAAGAGCTCTTACGGGCAGGAGAGATGTCTCAGTGGTTAAAAGCTCTTGTTTGCAAAGCCTGAAAGCCTGTATTCAGTTCCCCAGTATCCATCTAAAACATGGTGCATGCATCTGGAGTTCTTTTGCAGTGGCAAGAGACCTTGGCACATCCATACACATTCTCTCTCTCTCTCCCACTTCCTCCCATTCTCAAATAAATAAATAAAATATTTTTAAAGAGTTCTTATGAGAATCATAAATACCTAGATGGCTGAAATAACTCAGTTTGGAGAGCATTAAACTAACAATATTGTAAATAAGGCACCTGTACCAGGCTTTGGCATGCTAAAAGCTTTTTTTTTTCTCATTTAGGAACATGCAAAATGTTGAAAGTTGATATGCATGTCACATAAGCAGAAAACGGATATGCACCTGCCTTGAACAATCATGAGAAATGACTTCCACATTGTTTATTCCACCGAGTGGCTTTTCTAAATTACAGGTTACCATGGCCTCTGAATCTACCATGAGGGCACCCATTTGTCTAGTAGAAAATCGGAAAACAGAGCAGATGAAAGTGAATCCAGAAGCCTTAAGGATCCTTAACAAGATATCTCAGCCTTTGGTGGTGGTGGCCATTGTCGGGCTCTACCGAACAGGAAAGTCCTACCTGATGAATCGTCTTGCAGGACAGAATCATGGTGAGTGTGTCCTAGGATAGGGCCATTTGCTTGGACTAGTGACAGCATAAGCTGATCATAACTTTCTAGGATCATATTAAGGATGAGCTTAATTCCCCCCCACAATAAAAATTCTCATTCATATCATTTATAACCTCAATTGCACCCACAAAATTTCACTTTTGTTCATGCATAGTGTCCTGCCCTTATCAAAACCTCTATTTGGTATTATTATTTTTTTAAAAGATTTTATTTATTTATTTATTTGCCAGGAGACAGAGAGAGAGAATGGCATACCAGGGCATCTAGCCATGGCAAACTAACTCCAGATGCATGTGCCACTTTGTGCATCTGGCTCCACAGTGGCTGGAGGTCCTGGCATGCCCATTCTCTCTCTCTCTCTGCCTCTTTCTCTCAAAAATAAATAAAAGTAAATAAATAAATATATAAAAACCAATAACATCAGACAACCAGAGCTAATTTCATGGTACTTTTCTAAAAGAGTCCATGATCTGAAAGTACTTTAAACATCTGACCCATGACTCTGCCTCCTCCCATGCCACAGGAAGAACAGACAGAAAGTTTCCCTCTCGGTCACTGCTTCCTTATTCTCTGAGGGTGACTCACTTTCCTTTGCTTACACCTTACATGACTGAGAAAGTGGGGTACCCACCACACCTTGTCATTTCTTTTCTTTTCTTTTTTTTTTTTTTTTTGGTTTTCCGAGGCAGGGTTTCACTCTAGCCCAGGCTGACCTGAATTCACTATGTAGTCTCAGGGTGGCCTTTAACTCACAGTGATCCTCCTACCTCTGCCTCCTGAGTGCTGAGATTAAAGGCGTGTGCCACCACCATGCCCAGCTTCACCTTGTCATTTCTATAGCTGGCCATAATGGAAGTAGGCTCCCCTCTACCAATCAGCAAGCAGTCAGACATACACACAGTGCAGGAAAGGGCAGACTTTAACCCTCTTTATTATCATATAAAGTGAATGGTTCCTATCAGGCTGACTCATGATCATCTGGGAGGTCTATGTACTATTTCTATTTCCATTTCTAGTCTCAGTTGAAGAAAGAAAGCAGTCTAGACCGCAGTAGGTCAGCATGTTGGATTGTGGAGTGTACTATGTCATCCATGGATTCCCAGGAGCAGTTCCGCATCCTCGCTCCTGTGGGTCTAAAAAAGAAAAGAAAAGAAAAGAAAAGGAAAGAAAAGGAAAGAAAAGGAAAGAAAAGAAAAGAAAAGAAAAGAAAAGAAAAGAAAAGAAAAGAAAAGAAAAGAAAAGAAAAGAAAAGAAAAGCCGGGTGTGGTGGCGCTTGCCTTAAATCCCAGCACTCAGGAGACAGAGATAGGAGGATCGCTGTGAGTTCGAGGCCACCCTGAGACTACATAGTGAATTCCAGGTCAGCCTGGACTAGAGTGAGACCCTACCTTGAAAAACCAAAACCAAAACCAAAAAAGAAAAGAAAAGAAAGAAAAACCAACAAGTGTCATAGGCATTTCTTTCTTTTCCCTCAATTACATCCTGCTGATGAGGCAATGAACTTTGTTTACCTGAAGACAAATAAGCAGAAGAATAAAAGAAGGAAGAAAGGGGGATAGAAGAGCCAGCAAAAGTTAATGTGCCCATACAGAGTGTGGCAGGCCCCTGGTGACCCACTGTGCCAGTTAGCCTTCCTCACAATGACCAATATCGGAGATACATCAATTATAAAGACAAAAGGTTCATCTTGACCCACAGTTTTGGAGGGTTCAGTCCCGTGTTAACTAGCTCCAATGTTTTTGGGTGTTGGGGGAAGGCAAGAACATCATGGTAAGAGGCCCACGACAAATAATACTCTCACTTCCTGCAAGTCAAGAGTAAACAAATAAATAAGTAATTAAGAGGTGGGCATCCCAAAATCTCCTTCAAGGGCAACAGCTGAGACCCCAAAGACCTCCCCCTGAGCTCCACCTCCACGTTTCCTTTACTTCTCATTTGCCATGCTGGGAATAAAGCCTTAAGTACATGGGCCTTTGATGGGTAGTCCAGATCCAAACTACAGCAGCCACCCATGGGGAAATAGAAAAACATTTAATGGAGTAACCATTTGCAAGGACATAAAAAGGATGAAGGGAGTAAACATGTGTGTTGCTGAGTGGCAATTGGAATGGCCTGGTAGGTCTTACCACCTCTCTACTCTAAAGAGCAAAGAGTGAATGTTATAGTATGGAAAGAGCAGAACTATTGGCTGGAGCTAGCTGAAAGGAACTGTATGGTCTGAGGTAGAGGAATAAGCCCCTGGTATGTGCTGGCCCACCAGGGTAGAAGCCAGAGGCACACATGTCGGCTACCTGGTCATTAGCTGCTGCTCTCACTGGTTGCCTTCTACCAGAAGCCAGAGGACACAAGAGTTCTTTAGGGTCAGATGAAAAATACTCTGGTTGGGCTGGAGGGATGGCTTAGTGGTTAAGGTGTTTTCCTGCAAAGCCAAAGGACCCCTGTTCGATTCTCTAGGATCCACGTTAGCTAGATGCACAAGGTGGTACATGTGTCTGGAGTTCGTCTGCAGTGGCTGGAGGCCCTGGCATGCCCATTCTCTCTCTCTCTCTCTCCCTCTTTCATTGTCAAAAAAATAAAAATAAAAATATTTTAAAAATACTCTGATTAATAATGAATGACTGAATTCATTGAACTTGCTGAAATTGCCACAAATACCTCCCTTGTTACTTGTTCAATATTCCTCCCACTTGAACAAACCCTGATCTTCCTTTTGTGACAATTTATTGTTTCTCCTCTTCCTTTCAGGTTTCCCCCTGGGCTCCACAGTGCAATCTGAAACCAAGGGCATCTGGATGTGGTATGTGCCCCACCCCACCAAGCCAAACCACACCCTGGTCCTTCTGGACACCGAGGGCCTGGGTGATGTGGACAAGGTGAGGCAGAATCTTCTCTGCTCTTGATTATCCATTCACTGCTGAAGCTGTCACCTCAGTTCGACTCCTGTGATATAGTCATGGAAACTACAAATCCCCTATGAATTTATAGGCTGAATTCTACTTCCTCAGACTCTTTAGAACCCTCACATACTATGCATATTAGAGGTAGATCCTCTTCTTACTTTTAATACTGGGGTCAATGATTTAATTTTGTGAATTCACAAATATGTAAATATAAATAAATACATATTACAAAATGTAAATATTCATATAACATGCACATAGGGCTAGAGGGTAAGGCCCTGTGTTAAATTTTGCAGATATCACAGCAAAGGGGATAAAGGCCAGGGGACTGGTTGTGGAGACAAGATAGATGGAGTGTGATCAGCACTAGATAACACACCTGCAAAAAGAGGGAACGAGATCCCATCGTTAGCTCAGAGAGGACTAATGTAAGCCGCGGTGTTCAGCTAAGGTGCATAGATTCCACGGGGTTGGAGGGAGGAACCACAGAAGCAGACTTTAGTGAAGGAGTCTATTTCATCTTTGGGAAGCTTCAGTTTCATCATCGTTAAGGTCTCCACCCCAGCCTTTGAGCTCTGGAGATGAAATCTTGACCAACTGAAATCACAAGAGGAAACTACCAAAAATATCGTCAGTGGGGTAATTTGGGTTTATAGCATTAGGTGCAATCAGTTTTTTTCTCTTTAATTTATATTAGTCTGATTCTAAGTTGGTTTTCATTACTGCTAGGCATGGGGAGCAAACCCTTCAAATTTCTGAACTTAAAAATTCGGTGCCAAATTTCTATTATCAGTGTAGGATAAACCCAAGAAGTGCTGCTCACTTGCAATAGGTTGGAGTTTGCATAACTCTTCTGTTATGTGTGATCGCATTTGTCGATAGACCAAAAGCCTAACAAAATATAAACCAATGACCACAGAACACCTGGGAGATTTAACAGCTTATCATGTGGAACTGGATAGTATCCTAATCTATTTCAATCTTGTTTCTAGTTTTCTTCTCTACCTTGACAAGCATGGTCGTTGTTTCACTTAATAGAATAATTGTCATGTTAGTAAATTTCTGTGAGCTAATGATTCTGCTTCACCTTCCGATGGTCTTTGCACTTGGGGAATTCCTTCATCCCCATAAGCCTATGTTCTATCAATTCTGTTAAAAACTTGTGTGGTGCGTGTGTGTGTGTAGAAGAGGGGGAACTCCAGGCTCTCTCTCTAGCCACTGCAAATAAACACCAGAAGCATGCACCACTTTGTGCATCTGGCTTTACATGAGTACTGGGGAATTGAACCCAGGCTGTCAGGTTTTGCAAGCAAGTGTCTGTAACCACTGAGCCATCTCTCCAGCTCCTTCTGTCAGTTCTTTTCAGGGGTCATCTATGTTCATCTTACTTCCACATTCCAATCCAACATAACAACTTCTTGCTCTAGATTCCCAGAGCAAAATTGACCTTATGGGCCTTTCCACTTCAGTTTTTTTGTTGTTGTTGTTACTTTATAGTTTTGAATCCACTCCTGACAGAGATAATTATTTTGTTTATATTTATATATTGACATACTTATTTTACACTGAAGAAAATCATCTTCGTGAGGGCAGGTATATGAAAATTTGTATCCAAATGCAAGTTCTCACATTTAGTCAGAGACTCAATGAAGAGTTGTTAAATTTAACTGAATATTCAGTGTATGTGTTCTTGGTATGTCCATAATTGAAATAAGATTTATAAAGGACCTTAACGATGATGAAACTGAAGCTTCCCAAAGATGAAATAGACTCCTTCACTAAAGTCTGCTTTTGTGGTTCCTCCCTCCAACCCCGTGGAATCTATGCACCTTAGCTGAACACCGCAGCTTACATGTAAAGATAGATGCACATGGGGCTGGAGGGATTGCTTAGTGGTTAAGGCGTTTGCTTGCAATGCCAAAGGACCCTGGTTCAATTCCCCAGGACCCACGTAAGCCAGATGCACAAGGTGGTGTATGTGTCTGGAGTTCGTTTGCAGTGGCTGGTGGCCCTGGCATGCTCATTTTCTCTGTCTCTCTCTGTCTGTCTGTCTGTCTGTCTGTCTGTCTGTCTGTCTGTCTGTCTATCTGTCTCTCTCTCTCTCTGTCTGACTCTCTCAAATAAATAAAAACTAAAAAAAAATTTTAAAACTTTTTTAAAAAGATGCACAAAGTGGCACATGCATCTGGAGTTTGTTTGCAGTGGCTGGAGGTCCTGGTGTGCCCATTCTGGCCCTCTCTCGCGCACTCTCTGTGTGTGTTTCTTGCTCTTTGTGTGTGTGTGTGTGTCTGTTTGCATGTAAGTAAATAATACTTTTAAAGTTTATAAGTGAAAAATTGCTCACATATTACTGGATACCTACTGGGTTCCCAGCACTTATGATCTATTTTATGTACACTGAGAATGTTCTCTTTTTGTCTTTTGCCCAAACCCAGAGCTTTTTACATGCTAGGCAAGCTCTCTACCACTAAGGTGTGTCCCCAGCTCTACAGTTAACTTAGGAGCCTCACTTGTTCTAACGTCCCAAGCGAAATCAATGTAAATACCAACAGTGAGGTTCGACTTTAGCATTATCTTCAAAATTTATTTGTTTCTTCAAGTTCAGTAATAGAATAACTGAAAGAATAAACAAGCAAGTGAGTGAACAGTAGACTCCTAGCCGGGCGTGGTGGCCCACACCTTTAATCCCAGCACTCGGGAGGCAGATGTAGGAGGATCGTCGTGAGTTCGAGGCCACCCTGAGACTACATAGTGAATTACAGGTCAGCCTGGACCAGAGTGAGACCCTACCTCGAAAAACCAAAAAAAAAAAGAAGAGTAGACTCCTAAGTCCTTAATGTCATGTCCTTTCCAGGGTGACCCCAAGAATGACGCGTGGATCTTCGCCCTGGCGGTGCTCCTGAGCAGCGCTTTTGTCTACAACAGCCTGGGCACCATCAACCACCAGGCCCTGGAGCAGCTGCAGTATCCTGTTTCACAGCGGTTAAGAGAATAGCAGCTTCCGGTTTCTTCTTCCCTCTAACTCAGTCTTGTTTGGACACGGGCAAGGGGCTGTTCATCAAATTTGCTTCTAAGTGAGAGCTGGAAATTATTTTCTCTCACATTCCTTAGCTAAGCTCCCAGCTACGTGACGGTATTAACACAGCTGATCCGGGCAAAAGCCAGCCCCAGTCTCCATGAACTAGCAGACTCTGGTGAGTTCGTGAGCTTCTTTCCCGACTTTGTCTGGGTTGTCCGGGATTTCATTCTGGAGCTGACAATGGATGGACGGCCCATCACTGAGGACCAGTACTTGGAGAATGCCTTGAAGCTGATTCCAGGTATCAGAGCCTGCCCTGGGTGGGGGAAGGTTCAACAGAGAAGTGGAATCAACTAAGCCCTATTCAACACCTGACATATATTTTGAGATGGTATGGAGACATGGCTTAGCGGTTAAGCACTTGTCTGTGAAGCCTAAGGACCTAGGTTCAAGGCTCGATTCCCCAGGACCCACATAAGCCAGATGCACAAAGTGGCGCATGCATCTGGAGTTCCTTTGCAGTGGCTGGAGGCCCTGGCAACCCATTCTCTATCTATCTGCCTCTTTCTCTCTTTCTGTCACTCTCAAATAAATAAATAAACAAAAATAAATTTTAAAAAAAGATTTTAAACTTGGAAAATTTAGGGGTATGTTGTTTCAAGTAATTTTATTTTATTTTATTAATTTATTTGAAAGAGAGAGGAAGAGAGAGAGAACGAGTGCACCAGTTCTAGCCACTGCAAGTGACACATACACCACCTTGTGCATCTGGCTTATGTGGGTCCTGGGTATTGAACCTGGGTCCTTACGCTTTGCAGGCAAGCACCTTAACCACTAAGCCATCTCTCCAGCTCATTTCAAGTAATTTTAGACCAGTCCAGGCAGCATAGAAAAAAACAAATGTGGGGATTCCAATCAATGCTACCAGTTTCTAAAGGCCATGTAATTGTAATTTATTAGTATAGCTACTCTTCACAATCTATGTTGAGAAAAGTAGTTCATCAAATAAGTGGGGAAACTCAAAATTACAAACATTTTTCCAAACATTTTTCACTGTGTATTTTGCTAACTTGAATACTGACACAATTTAGAGGAGGGAGGACCCAGATAGATACATGTTTCCGATAATGTGAAACCCTTGACACATTATCCTATAGCAGGATGCAATATGTCATCATGTTACTAGTATAAATTTATTACATCAATTATATTTAGTGGAGTAGAGAAGTCGTGGCACCGAGATTCAGTAACCACTCTTATCCTTTCATTCGTCTATTCTTTGAGCAAGTATTTATTTTGAATAGCTAACTTATGCTACAGAATCTCTCTGAAAAACAATGTCAAGTCCAATATAATCAGAAGTCATGAGATCTCCAAATTACAATTAGTGTAACTTTGGCGTTTTCTACTGAAGGATTTTCTAAGTATAATTGTGACATGTATATATTTTGGCTTTGATTTCAGAATTTTTTCTTTACCTCTTTGGGAATCATTGTCCTCATGATTTTTTTCTCCAGCAACATCTTATCCTTATTTCTAGAACTGCTTTAGAACCAGTGATTCATTTCTGAAATAGGACCGATATCAGAAACGTCTAAGAATTACTTTTGACTAATCAGTCATTCCAAGCCTTCGTAAGCAGTCTATGGGTTAGTCACCAGGCTAAGGGAACCACTTGTGTCTCCCTTTAAGACGAGCACTCCCTTGCCACATGCACTTTCTTGACTCTCACTTCAGTTCAAAGCTGGATATTTTACGCTACTTGGGAGGAAGATTTATAAGCACAGGGCCTATAGTTTTATGAAGATTCGTGGAAAGAGGACTAGGGAGATGGCTCAGTGGGTAAAGTGCTTACCATGCCAAATATGTGGACTTGAGTTCAGATCCCCTGCACCCATGCAAAATGCCAGGCATGGTGGTGAATGCCTGCTAGCTTAACACTGAGGAGTGGAAAGGGGAGAGAAACTATGGTTTGCCAGCGTTGACTAGTCTTGGTGAATCGGTGAGTTCTAGGTTCAGCTAGATACCTTATCTCAAAGAATAAGGTGGGGCTGGAGGGATGGCTTGGCAGTTAAGGTGCTTGCCTGTGAAGACTAAGTACCCAGGTTTGATTCCCCAGTACTCGTGTAAGGCAGATGCACATGGTGGCGCATGTGTCTGGAGTTTGTTTGCAGTGGCTGGAGGCCCTGGCGCCGCCCATGCACACACACCACACACATGCACACATGCAAAATAAGAAGATTCGTAGAAAGCGTTGTCACCTTGTCTGCCAGCTGTCTCTTCAACAAGTACTCTTCCCACAGGAAAGAATCCCCAAAACCAAAATTCCAACATGACTAGAGAATGTATCAGATATTTCTTTCCAGTACGGAAGTGCTTCGTCTTTGAACGTCCTACAAATGACACAAAGTTATTATTAAAACTCGAAGAAGTTCCAGAAAGCCAACTAGAATGGAATTTCCAGGTTCAATCAAGAAACTTCTGTTCTTGTATCTTCACCAATGCAAAGATCAAGACGCTGAGAGAGGGAATTGTGGTCACCGGGAACCGTGAGTTCTTTTGTCCACAGGATGTCTCTGTGGTTGGGAATGTGTGATGGAAGCTAGGATTCTTATGTGATCCTGCGTAATTTTGTTTGTTTCTTTTAAGAAATATGGAGAAGTAGATGTTCATGCCACATATAAAAATGCATATTTCTTAATTAAAGTTTCTGTGTATGAGGATTTATTGATATCTATCACATCTCGCAAAATTAATGCACTAAGGATAGAAGCATAAATCAGTACTAGGGACAGAAATCGGTAAAGTCCCATAGGTGGAGTATTTCTCCATTTGGTTATACAAATTATGTTATGAACTGGCACGAGTCAGAAAATCAACAGCGGACCAAGAGCCTTATGCAATTTGTTTGAGGAACAAATTTAAGCATGGCTGACCTCACATTTGGCCTGTGTAATTGCATTGCCCGGGCCAAGACCAGTCCACACTTGGATCTGTGCTGTATGCTGATGTCTTCCAATTTACTATATTTTTTCCCAAGAGGTACTTTCAGTTTTGGAATTAGAACTCTCAAAAAAAAAAAAAAAAAAAAAGACAGTGATGTTACAGAACAGAGACTGATTCAAAGAAGTCATGGGAAATACAGGGATGGAGATAAGGAAGGAGAAAGGACAGGAAGACTTTGAGATAAACAGAATGTTACTTTTATAATGCCGGACACTAAAGATTTTAAAAACAATGAATGAGGACTTTCCATTTATTCCCTAACTATATGTCATCCAGGTCTGGGGACTCTGGTGACAACCTACGTGGATGCCATCAATAGTGGGACCGTGCCTTGTTTGGAGAACGCAGTAATGACCTTGGCCCAGCAAGAGAACTCGGTGGCTGTGCAGAAGGCGGCCGACCACTATAGCGAGCAGATGGCCCAGCGCCTGGAGCTCCCCACAGACACGCTGCAGGAGCTGCTGGACGTGCACACTGCCTGCGAGAAGGAAGCCATTGCTGTCTTCATGGAGCACTCCTTCAAGGATGAAAACTGGGAGTTCCAGAAGAGGCTGGTGGTAACACACCTTAGCATGCACTCTGCCCGATCCCTGCCCTTCCAACATGAGGCTCAGATTCCGTCTCTGACCTCATAGTTTGCGTCCTTGTCATTAATACTTTTGTGCTCAGCAGGGCTTTTCAATCTGCAGTCCACCTTTTTCTCTGAAAGCTGACACTGCATTCCTATTGCTCTAGCTACATGGGCTTAGCATCTTTAAACAGCGTGCAGTTTATTAGCTCACTGTTCTTCAAGACAGACGCCAGCACAAGGTGTGTGGGTTTTCTGGTCACTGTACTCCAGACTGAAGACCACGTGTCTGACAGGCTTAGTTCTCATCTGGACGCTCTGAGAAAACCCTCTCTACCCTCAAGCAAGCAAGGCCACATTTGAACTTTTTTTTGTTTATTGAATTTGATTTCTTTTTTTCTGCCACTACCAAATAAAACTGCTATTTTTTTTTTTATGTAAGCCCAACAGACTAGATTTTTTTTTTTTTAATGGGAGAGCAAAAGTGAGGGCAAGTGCGTGAGAGAGAATTGGTGTGCCAGGGCCTCCAGCCGCTATAATTGAACTCCAGACACATGCACCACCTTATGTGCATGTGTGTCCTTGCATGCTTGTGTCACCTTGTGCATCTGGCTTTTGTGGGATCTGGCAAGTCGACATGGGTCCTTAGGCTTTGCAGACAAACTCCTTTTAATCACTAAGCCAAAACTGCAATATATATATGGTTTTTCAAGGTAGGGTCTCACTCTAGCCCAGGCTGACCTGGAATTCACAATGTAGTCTCTCAGGGTGGCCTTGAACTCACAGTGATCCTCCTACCTTTGCCTTCCAAATGTAGGGATTAAAGGTGTGCGCCACCAAGCCTGGATATTTTTATATTTTTTAAATATCTTATTCATTTATTTGAGACATAGAGACAAAGAGGCAGACAGAGAAAGAAAAGAGAAAGAAAGAAGAAAGAAAGAAAGAAAGAGAGAGAGAGAGAGAGAGAGAGAGAGAAAGAAAGAAAGAAAGAAAGAAAGAAAGAAAGAAAAAAAAGGAGAAAGAGTATGGGCACACCAGGGCCTCCTGCCACTGCAAATAAACTCTAGACACATACACCACTGTGTGCATCTGGCTTTATGTGGGTACTGGGGAATCAAACCCAAGCTGTTGGGCTTTTCAAAAAAGTGTTTTTAATCACTAAGCCATCTCTCCAACCCTTCAAGCTGGTATTTTAAAGAGCTCAAGTGACTAAGTATACTCACCAGGGCCCCTTCCATTTCTCAGAGTCACCCAGTGTCGTAGAACATAACGTAGGGTTAAATGTCTGTCATAGTCACCAGTCCAGGGATGGTGAAGGTGTGGGCACCAAGGGGAGAGCTCTAAGCGGACGTGCTTCTTCACCTCCCCAAGTCAGCTTCACTGTTGGTCGATCGGCCATCTGTCTAGGTGTGAACGCCAAAGGACAAAAATCTCTCATTCATGTCGAAGAAACCCAGCTGGAATGTCATTGACAAGTAAAAACAAACAAGAAATATCTGTTTTCAAAATCCTCACCCACTCAAAGATCACTGAAAGAATTCTCAAAGTGTCCCAAACTCTGTTCAGATTCTGCTTCACTCAGCCTTGGCAGGGGTGGGGAGGGTCAGTTTGTTATCCACAGCACCCCACGTTTGTCTAAGGAAATTTTATCTCCAGGCAACAATTAGCTTCGTACTTTCTTATTTGCATCGGGTTCCCAGTTAGTCATGTTATAGTGAATAAACTATAAACTGTATGTCTTTCAACTCCATTGTTTCACAGCTATTCAGCCTAATAAGCCCAAGGAAATGAACAGGCTTCCCAGAAGGCCTCAGAATTGACCAGAACTGGGACTAGCACCAGTCTCCTGAGCTTTCCCATGTCCTCGTCCACTCTGAGGCTGTCACACTGCTTCTCCCAGGAGGATCACCGTGGGGTTTGGACGCAAACACTTTCTCTTCTGACAGTTCTCCATTTCCCTGGCAGGCCGCCATAGAAGATAGCAAGGAGGGTTTCCTGCTGCGGAATGAAGCGGCATCGGTCACACGTTGTGAGGCAGAGCTGAAACGGCTTTCAGAGCCCCTCTTGAAAAGCATCTCCAGTGGAGTTTTCTCTGTTCCTGGAGGGCACAGCCTCTACTTAGAAGCCAAGAAGACAGTTGTGCAGGGCTACGAGCAAGTGTCCAGGAAAGGAGTTAAGGTGAGGACAGAGAATGGGGATGGTGGACAGGGCAAGTTCCTTCTGGTAACTGTGACCACAGCACCATGTGTGAAATAAAAGCATGTTCACATTTTTCATTTTTATATCCTGTATTCATTAGATATTATCAGACAAGCCAGAAATATTTCTCACCAAAGAGAATTTAGAGCCAGAAAGTAAAGCAAACCATTTTTTTTTATTTACCAAAAGAGAGTCAGAAAAGGTTGAGTTGGGCTGGAGAAATAGCTTATCAGTTAAAGTGCTTGCCTGCAAAGCCTAAAGACTCATGTTTGACTCTCCAGGTCCAGGGTAAGCCAGATGCAAAGTGACGCAAGCGCACAAGGTTGCACATGTGCACAAAGGGGCACACGCATCTGAGTTCAATTCCAGTGGCTGGAGACCCTGGTGTGCAATTCTCTCTCTCACTCTCACTCTCACATAAAAAAAAAAAAATCAGTCTGTTGTGCCTGCCTCAAAAAAAAAAAAAAAAAAAGGTTGAGTTGATATAGTTTAGTGGTAGAGCTCTTGCCCACCTTAATCCTGGGTTGAATCCCCAGTACCAAGAAGAAAGGAAGGAAGGAACAAAGGAAAGAAGGAAGGAAGGAAGGAAGGAAGGAAGGAAGGAAGGAAGGAAGGAAGGAAGGAAGGAAGGAAAGAAAGAAAAAGAAGAAATAGTTTTTATGCCAAGTATAGAACATACAACAACATGAAGTAAATGGCTTCTCAAGCAGCTGATCTTCCTTCAGATGACAAAATAATGGATAATAGTCAGCTGACTGTGATGTCATAATGCTCATCATATAGCTACAATAACTTGTATGGACTGATAGAAAATGAATGTGAAGATGAGTATTGTGGATAATAAACACTGAGCAATTTCTTCCTATACCAAGGGTAATTTCTGGTGATTTTGAAGAGTTACCAGTTTGGTTCCTATAGTACTCTAGACTAACTAGTACTGTCTTCCACTCTATCACAGACCACCCACTAAGCGGCCTAATGTTGACCACAGTCAGTCACTGGCATAAGCCGCTAGCTCAGCCATTCAAAGCTTGGGCTTTTTCTTTTGAGGGCCCTTCATACTGTTTTGCTGTTGCTTTTGTACCAGTTTCTATTGGACTATAATTTCTCACAGGCCTCCTTTCTTCCCACATCCTCAGCCGCACTGGTTACTTTTTAACTTAAAAATTTTTTTAAGATTTTATTTTTATTTATTTATTTGTTTATTTATTTATTTATTTATTTGAGACAGACAGAGGGAGAGATAGAGAGAGGGAGAGGGAGAATGGGCATGCCAGGGCCTCTAGCTACTGCAAACAAACTCCAAACGCATGTGCCACCATGCTTACATGGGACCTGGATAGTCCTTAGGCTTCACAGGCATGCACCTTAACCGCTAAGCCATCTCTGCAGCCCACCTATTAACTTTTTGATAATAAGCATGTTAATGAATGAGACAATTATCTCATTGTGGCTTTGGTTCTTGTCTCACAGAGGACTAGTAATGGGCCCTTTTACAAATATAGACCCAAATTTGAGCTTTTTGTTTAGAAAAATATGTCTTCAGGTCTATTATCCAGTGTTTAACCCTGTTGTTTTTTCTTATTGCGTAATGAGTTCCTTTTCTTCTCTCTATATTATCTCCTTGTCAGATTGATGGTTTGCAAATGCCTTCTCCCATTCTAAATGTCATGTTTCATATTAATGCGATGAAATACTGTTCAGCTGTAAGCAAGGACTTTTAACTGCTCAGCCATCTCTCCAGCCCTATTCAGCTACAGAAGGCTACGCTACCTGACATAAGCCAAATACTGCCTTTCAGTGGCACCAAAGAAAGAGACAGGGGCCAGGATTGGAGGGAGAGAGAAAAGGAGGAAGGAAGAGGAGGAAAAAAACAAAAGAAAGAAAGAGGGGAGGAGAAAGGGAAAAGAAAAACAGCAACAACAAAACCCCAAGTCAAACTAATATTAACACAGACGATAAGCAGAGGCTGGGAGTAGAGGGAAAGGGGAGTTATTGGTCAAAAGATAAAACATGGGTTGGGAGACAGCTCAGTGGGAAAGGCATTTGTTTTTTGAGCATGAGGACTTGAGTCTGGGTCCCCCGAAACCACAGATGTGCTAATGCTCTGTAATCCCAGCATTCCTGCAGCAAAATGGGAAGAGACAGGAGAATCCCAGAAGCTAGTGAGGCAGCGAGCCTGGGGTATGCAGTCATGCAGAACTAGACCCCCTTGTCTTAAACAAGGTGGGGTTATCCTCTGACCTCCACATGCCACACACACACACACACACACACACACACACACAGCACAAAGATTGAAAATGATTCAAACATAGTTATAAAATGAATAAGTTTTAGACATCAATTGATAACTATATTTAAAATAATCTATTTTTAAAAATAATCTTTGGTATACCTGAAAGTTTCTGAATGAGTGGTGGACCTTAAGTATTATGACAGCATCAAGAAGGTAACTATTTGAGGCAGATATGTAAATGAGCTCAACTTAACAATGCATATCAAAACATCTTGTGGAATGCCTTGAATATGCCATTTTGATTTGTTCCTTTTGGGGAAAAAAATATTAGAAAGCAGCCCAGGAACGCTTCATGGTACGGAAGGCAGGAGACACATGTGGAAGTATGTACAGATGTTATCTTAGCCAAGAAAGATAGACCACCATAAAGTAAAGAGACAAAGCAGGCATCAACATGGCGAACAATGGAGGCGGGTGTTTGAAGAACTGCACATAAGTCAGACTGGGGCTATAGACAGCATCACTGGGAAAGGAGGCTGGAGAGCTGGCAACGAGGCTCCTCTGCGGGGTTTCTATGTTACAACAGAACAACAGAACAGTTCCGTTTTGTCCACGGAACGTAAGGAACCTTGAGGGAACTTAAGCAATACTCAAAATTTATAGATTCAAGGCATTTTACTGACCAATAGCTGCCTCATCAGAAGACTAAATCTTTGTGGCCTGTGGCCCATGTTTTTTTTCTTTATTTCTCTTGTTTCCTCAGGCAAATGAGGTCCTCCAGAACTTTCTGCAGTCCCAAACTACTATAGAGAACTCCATCCTGCAGTCAGACAAAGCCCTCACGGATGGACAGAAGGCCATAGCAGGTATATGGGAGAGCTAAGCTCTTTCAGGGTGGGTGGTTTTCTGCAAAACCCTCTGACTGACAGACAGATTCTATTGAAGCAAGGAGCTTCCTCCTGCATGGAACACAACTTCTCCTAGAGTGACAACATGATCCTGCTGGCATGGCTAATGGGAGAATTCCCTCCAAGCCCATGAGAGTAATTCTCAGTTCTGACTCATGCTTCCCCCCTCTTCCCTGACTGTATGGGACAGCTGAGCAGGCCAAGAAGGAAGCTGCTGAGAAGGAAAGGGATCTGCTAAAACAGAAACAGACGGAACAAGAGCACGTGATGAAGGCTCAAGAGAGGAGTTTCCAGGAAAATATTGCCCAGCTGCAGGAAAAGATGGAGAGAGACAGGGAGATTCTTCTGAGAGAACAGGAGATGATGTTGAAGCACAAGCTGAAGGTGAGGATGGAGGGGGGCTGCCAATGCCTCCTCCTTGGGGGAGGGCAGGACCACAATTTTAAGCTCAGGCTTGATTCCACAGGGAATGTCCAAAGACAGTGCTTCACAACCACTTTAAAATAGCTGGATCTTAGTGAAGCCTATGAATCTACATGACCCGGCTCCAGTGAAGTGTTAGAGTTTTGAAGGGTACAGATAATGTCCCCTGGAGTTCTCAACCACTGTTTGTTGAGTTTCCAGGAGGGTCTTCTTGTGCTCCAACTGAATAGGACCTTTTCCTCTAGTCCTCAAGACTCTAGGCATAACCCTCAAAGAGACATGAAGGAGGCCCACTGTTCAGCATGACTTGGCCTGAAATAGAGGAGCATAGGCTGAGAGCTCAGAAATCGTTCCATTTGTTTCCAGGTCTGTCTGACTTATCCTGTACAACTGGAGTTAAATAAACTCTTTGTCCCAACCTGGAGTTTAATAACCAGTGGGCTGTTCAAGGTCAACATTTCCTGTTGTTAAATAATCGTGGAAATGCCACCTGACTAGAGCTGAGCCTCACTGAGAATCCCCTGCATCCTTTCACAGAGGGCATGTTATTATGTTGGAACAAAACTCCTCCCCAGGCTGAGATATGCTTAGGAGATCTCCCGCATGGACAACCCATGGATATTTCCACTGTTCTGGTGGTGGAGAAATAGATACAGGCACTTAAGCTAAAGTTGTTAAATACGAAACTCTGCCTGCTAATTGTTGAGAATTTTCAAAAGTGAATGCTTCTTCTATAGGTCCAGGAAGAACTGTTTATGGATGGATTCAGAAAGAAATGTGAGGTGTTAATGAATGAGATAAATCAACTAAAAGAAGAAATGGGAAGAACTAGAAAGTGTAGCGGGTTTAAGGGGTTCCTCCGATCAGCTGGCAGGGTGTTTCTGTCCACTCTACCAGCGGTCAGTAAAATAGTTGATGCAAGAATGAAATGAGGGGCCTAGAGAGATGGCTAAGTGGTTGAGGCACTTGCCTCCAAAGCCAAAGGACCCAGGGTCAATTCCCAAGGACCCAAGTAAACCAGATGCACAAGGGGGAGCACGTGTCTGGAGTTGGTTTGCAGAGGCTAGAGGCCCTGATACGCCCATTCTCTCTCTCTCAAATAAATAAATATAAATAAAAATATTTTTAAAGAATGAAATGACTCAGCTAAATTCCTGATAACAAATTTATCAAGTGTTATTCTTTCAATAGCATAACAGTGGATTTGTTTTTAAAGTCTATGCGTCTTAGCACTTGTATTCAAGAAAAGTCTAAAAACACAAATCAATGATCAAAGATTGTAAGGGTCTGGCATCCATAAACACACCTAAATTAAATGGGAAACAGGCTAGCATAGGATGAACTTATTTCTAGGATAGATGTGTGAAAAGCAAAATGACAAATGAATGACAAGACAGACATGTGAAATGTGTAATTCAGTTGTGCAGATAACTAGTCATGGCAAGCTCTTGTGAGAAGTGATCAACAACATGTTTTTCATTAGGCCACACTATGAAAATGTGTAATTTTATCAATAATAAAGGTTGTACAAATAAAAGCTATGAAGTTCTTGCTTCATTTTATCACAGAAAAGGAAGTACAGTTTTCAAATCAGAACCCTGATATAAAGAGTGTTTATTGAAACTCAGAACCTTTACTCTTTGTTAGGGAGAATTTGAACTGTTGTGATTATACATTAAAAATTAAAATGATGGGTGGAGAGATGGCTTAGTGGTTAAAGCACTTACCTGCAGAGCCAAAGGACCCAGGTTTGATTCCCCAGGACCTACATAAGCCAGATTCAAAGTGGTGCAAGTATCTGGAATTTGTTTGCAGTGGCTGGAGGCTCTGGCACACCCATTTTCTCTAAGTCTCTCTCTCTTTCTCTCTCAAATAAATGAATAAACATTTAAAAAACTAAAATACACATACCCCTGACCTATCAATTCCACATTTGGGAACTTCTCCTATTTACCTAAATAAAAAAATGACTTTTTAAAATCTTTTGTTTGTTGCACAGTCATTGTGATGCCAAAACTAGAAAGAATATGAGTGCTTTTGCCAGGTACTGATAAAGTTAAATCCTGGGACATGATCTTAGAGGAATACAAATGAAATGGAGGCTCTATCGCTATTCATCTGATCCCACCTTGAAGAAGTATCCCAGCACTCGGGAGGCAGAGGTTAGGAGGAGCCCGGTGAGTTTGAGGCCAGTTTGAGACTACATAGTGAGTTCCAGGTCAGCCTGGGCAAGAGTGAGACCCTATCTCAGTTTTTAAAAAAAGGTGGGGGTGCAGCTGGAGAGATGTCTCAGCGGTTAAGGCATTTGCCTGCAAAGCCAAAGGATCCTGGTTCAGTTCTCCAGGATCCATGTACTACAGATGCACAAAGGAGGCACATGGATCTGGAATTCGTTTGCACTGGCTGGAGGTCCTGGCATGCCCATTCTCTCACTCTTTGCCTCTTTCTCCCTCTCAAATAAATAAATTTAAAAAAGGTTTTTAAAAAAACAGCAGGATTCTAAATAATTGTTCAGTGGTAGTCCATCAGGTTAGTTTAAGAAAAATAAGATAGGGCTGGAGAGATGGCTTAGCAGTCAAGGTGCCTGCCTCTTAAGCCTCAGAACGCTGGTTCCAGTCTCCAGCAGTTCCAGTCTCCAGCAGTTCCAACCTCCAGGTCCCACGTTTAGCCAGATGCAAAGTGACGCAAGGGTGCAATGCCACACTTGACCACAAGGTGGCGCATGCATCTGGATTTCATTCACAGCAGCTGAGAGGCTGCTGGCATGTCCATCTCTATCTGTCTCCTCTCCCTCTCTCTCTGTCTCTCTTTGTCTCTCTCCAAAACAAAAATAATAATAATAAGATAGGCATTCATGTACAAAGACACTTGACATTGACTTGGGGCCTCTGCACTCATGTGCACACATGGGCACATGCACAGACAACACAAGCAAGGATGTGCATACATACACACATACATGCATACCACACACACACATGCAATAACGAGCACATAAAGAAATACACAAAATAGCAGGCAGAATTTTAGGACCTGTTGCACACTCGGCTCAAACTGCAATCTCCTGCCTCAGAAGGAAAAGAAGTGGATGCTCTGAGATATCACCCCCGTGTCTGTTTGCCATTAGTTCCTGTACCACAGTGATGATACTTAAGATAGTCAATAGTGTCTTAACCATTTAAACCTCGCATTCCTGTTACAGTACATCTGTAAGGTCAGGCTTGTTGTTATGAAATAAAAGATGCTTTTTTTTTAAAAAAAGAAACCACTTATTTATTCATTTTCAAGCATAGAGAGAATGGGGGAGAGAGATAATAGGTATGTCAAGGCCTCTAGCTGCTACAAACAAACTCCAGATGCATGTATCACTGTAGATCTGGCTTTATGTGGATAGCAGGGAATCAAACCTGGGTCGTGGGCTTTGCAGACAAGCACCTTAACTGCTGAGCCATATCTCCAAAGATGCTTTTATTAAATGTTTTTTCAAGGTAGGGTTTTGCTCTAGCCCAGGCTGACCTGGAAGTCACTATGTAGTCTCAGGCTGGCCTCAAACTCACAGTGATCCTCCTACCTCTGCCTGGTATTAAATGTGTGTACCACACACTCAGCCAAAAGATGATTTTTTTAAAAAATATTATTTCTTTATCTATTTGACAGAGAAAGAGGGAGAGAGAGAGAGAAAGAGAGAGCAAATGGGCATGCCAGGACCTCCAGCCACTGCAAATAAACTCCAGATGCATGTGCCCCCTTGTGTATCTGGCTTAGGTGGGTCCTGGGGAATTGAACCTGGGTCCTTTGGCTTTGCAGGCAAGTGCCTTAACTGCTAAGCCATCCCTCCAGCCCGCACAAGATGCTTTTTATATGAGGATCAAAATCTCACTAAAGATGGCACCCCCCAAGCTGATGCTGGGCTCTGCAAAGTGCCCACGGAGCCTTGAGACAGGAGCATTATAGTTGCTTCTTCCTTCTGCAGTTTCAAGGGCACAACCCTGCTCTCTTCAGAGTTTTAAAGTCATGCACACTTGCTGTCCAGTTTCCCCAGATAGAACCACTGGCACCAGAAGTCCTGCCACTAAGTGTGTCCCCAGAGGCCCACTGCTGTCACTCAGAGGGAAGGTCTGAACATTGCACTTCTAGCTGGTAGGGTGAAGAGGAATGAGGGACAGAAGGCACTGTGCCCTCAACTGAAGAATGGACAATGAAGATGTGGTACATTTATACAATGGAGTCGCTTCTAGCTGGTAGGGTGAAGAATGGACAATGAAGATGTGGTACATTTATACAATGGAGTTCTATTCAGCAGTAAAGAAAACTGCAATTATGAAAATTTCAGGGAAATGATGGATCTGGAAAGGATTATAGGAAGTGAGGGAACCCAGGCTCAGAAAGCCAAACGTCGCATAGTCTCCTTATACGTGGATCCTAGCTACAAATGTTTAGACTTGTGTGTGAGTGGGAGTGAAAAATCGGCAGCAGGGCTGGACAGATGGCTTATGGTTAAGGCGCTTGCCTGCAAAGCCAAAGGACATATTCCGAAGCCATAGACTGTTACTAGAAAACCTTCAGTGCCAGGGATGGGATACCTTCCAGTGAATTGTTGGCCAGGAATGTCTGTGATGCCCCAAAACATTACAGGCTATTGCCAAGGCTCTTGGTTTCCCACCAGAAATAGGTGGTAAGACCCTATTGCTAAAGACTCCATCTGCCTGGGCTTCAAGATCACTGAGAAATCAAGCTGGGGCTGAGCTGGAAACCTCTTCCCTGTCAACTAGCTAACAGAAAGCTGGAAAAAGCTGTACTACATGCAGCCCTATGGGAGACAGAAGTCATCAGCATTGAAAACAGTGGACACTGCAAGCCTCAAGTTTGGCCAGACAGGCCAAATGACTGAATGGGTGCAATAGTGGCATGTCTGTTATGGAGGAAACCAAGTGTTCTCTAATTGGACTGGAGGCCCACTCTATGGGAGGGAATACATGCCTAGTACTGAAAACCTAATCAAAAAGCCCATGATGGGGGAAGGTCATGAGCCTTACGAGTGTAATGCCTGCTCTTGTCTGGCTAAATGCATATATTATGCCCACCAAACTGCCCTGTAAGTACTTTACTTTATATATATATATATATATATTTGCATGTGTTTTACCTATTTGCACAAGAGAGAAGTAGTGAGTACACACACCAGAGCCTCTTGCCATTACTACAAATGCACTCCAGACATATGTGCCACATTGTGCATCTGGCTTCATGTGATTTCTGGGAAACTGAAACCCAGCCAGCAGGTTTGCAAGCCAGCACCTTTAACCACTTAGCCATCTCCCCAGCCCAAATCTCAAGCTCTTGGGAGGCTGAAGTAGAAGAATTACTGTGAGTTTGAGATTGAGTTTCTGCTCAAAGTTGGCTACAGTGAGACCCTGCTTCAAAAAATAAAAGTGGAGTTTGGTGTTTAGCTCAGTGGATGAGCACTTGCCTAGCGAGTGCAAGGCCCTGGGTTAGGTCCTCAGCAATGGGAAAAAAAAAAAAAAGTATTAATGGCTGGAGAGATGGCTTACTGGTTAAGGCTCTCATTTGCAAAGCCAAAGGACCCAGGTTCGAGTCCCCAGGACCCACATAAGCCAGATGCACAAGGCGGCACATGTGTCTGGAGTTTCTTTGCTGTGTGCCCATTCTCTCTCCTTCTCTCTATCTGCCTCTCTCTCTCTTTCTGTCAAATAAATAAATAAATTATAATTTATGTTTTATTGACAACTTCCATAATTATAGACAATAACCCATGGTAATTCCCTCCTTCCCCCACTTTCCCCTTTGCAACTCCACTCTCCATTATACCCCTTCCCCTCGCAATCAGCCTCTCTTTTATTTTGATGTCATCATCTTTTTCTCCTATTATGATGGTCTTGTGTAGATAGTGTCAGGCACTGTGAGGTCATGGATATCCAGACCATTTTGTGTCTGGAAGAGCACATTTTAAGGAGTCCCCCCCTTCCTTTGGTTCTTACATTCTTTCTGCCACCTCTTCTGCAATGAACCCTGAGCCTTGGAAGTGTGACAGAGATATTTCAGTGCTAAGCACTCTTCTGTCACTTCTCAGAACTGTGGTGCCTTTTGAGTCATCCCAAGGTCACCACCGTCTGAAAAGAGAAGCTTCTCTAACCAAATCTATTCTCACTTTTGGTTAGAGAAGCTTCTCTTTTCAGACGGCGGTGACCACTGGGATGACCCAAAAGGCACCACAGTTCTGAGAAGTGATGGAGGAGCGTTCAGCACTAAAACTTCTCTATCACACCCTGCAAGGATCAGGGTCCATTGCGGAAGACGTGGCTGAAAGAATGCAAGAGCCAAAGGAAGGGTAGGACTGCTCACGATGCAATCGTTCAGACAGAAATTGGCCTTGATGTCCATGACCTCACAGTGCCTCACACTACCTACACAAGGTCCTCATAACAGGAGGAAAAGATGATTGGCAGTGGCAGCAACTGTCAGGTCTGGAGGGTGACGCTGACGGGACACCGTTCAGCAGGGCTGCGGCAATAGTGCGGTTTGCACTATTGCTATCTCGTTCTTAGACTTTTTGGAGTTATTATAAGTTTATTACTGCTTATTTTTGCTTTCATTCCTAGTAGGGGAATCCTTTACCCTTGTTAGTTTCAATCCCCCAGAGAGGACTAATCCATTAAGGAAGCTCTTCTCTGTGTGGGAGTAGAAAGTAGAAAGAGTCACTTGTTAGAAATGCAAAGAAACAGGTAGAGCTCACTGATACAGGCCATGTTTAGAAAGAAAGAAAATAAGAGAAGGAGAAAGGAAAAAGAGACACTCAAAGTGTGAGAGAGAGAGAGAATGAGGAAGAGAGAAATTTCAAACAAAAATAGACCACAAGCTGGAGAGATGACTCAGTGGTTAAAGTGCTTTCTTGCAAATCCTGCAGGCCTAGGTATGATGCCTTGTGCTCACATAAAGCCACATGCACAGTGTGGGCTAGGCATCTGGAGCTCTTTTGCAGAGGCAGGACACCCTGGCATGTACCCATACTCAATTTCTCTCTCCCTCTCTCTGACTCTCCCTCCCTCTCTCGCTCTTTCTCTTTGTCGTTCACACACACACAAATAAATTTAAAAAATAAAGAAATAAGGAAATAATAGACCACATGCCTGATTATTCAAGACTACTAGAGGCAAGGAAGCAGCAAAGCTGGGAAGATGTTGGTGTCCATGCGCCTCTTCATCCTCAGCTTTATCTATAGATAATAAAGCTAGTTCTTCAGGAAAGGGATTTGGAAGATAGGAAGGCATTTTACTTATATCATAACCTTGGCAAATTATATGCTTTACTTAAAAAATCCTTTCCATTTTATTTATTTATTATTTTTATTTATTTATATTCATAAGGAGTATGAGAGAGAGATGGGGCAGGGAAAATGGGCACACTAGGGCTTCTTGCCACTGCAAACGAACTCTAGACACATGCACCACTTTGTGCCTCTGGCTTTAAGTGAGTGCTGGGGAATTGAACCCAGGCCATTAGGCTTTGCAAGCAAGTGCCTTAACTGCTGAGCCATCGCTCCAGCCCTCCTTTCCATTTTGGATCCCTTTTGATTGTCTTCAATGACTTGCTGTTGTTATAAACTGTGTGGGTTTTTTTTCTTCACTTTCTGAAGTTTTTCTTGCCACTGCTTCCTTGTTTCATTCCATTTGCATAAAAAATGATATGGTGGGGGCTGGAGAGATGGCTTAGTGGTTAAGGCGCCCACCTGTGAAGCCTAAGGATGCCTGGCCAATCTCCAGGTCCCACCTGTAGCCAGACGCAAAAAGTGATGTAAGGGCACAATGCCGCACTTGCCCACAAGGGGGCGCATGTGTCTGGAGTTCATTCACAGAGGCCACTGGCGCACCCATTCTCTCTCTCTCTGTCTGTCTCCCCCAAATTAAAAAAAAAATGATACAGGGTATGATGTCAAAACTTTGAATTCGTAAACATTGGTTATCACCTAATAGCTGGTCTCTCCTGGAGGAAGCTGGTCCCTATCTGACTGCCACAGCAGAGAACACGCACAGGACCAGGACCCGCCTCTGTTCACCTTGTTGGGTCTTAGTTTCACAGAGACTCTTGCCAGTGTCCAGGAAGGCGGTAAATGTCCTTCCTGCCTTCCTCTAGTGTATGCTTATGTGAAAAGATTTCGCCTGAGGATAGCCAAGGCCATGCACCCATGTCTCCTTGGTTTTTTGCTTTCTTGTTCCTAGTATCCTTGTATGTATTTATTTGCTTGTTTTTGTTTTCTGAGTTAGGGCCTCATTCTAGCCCAGGGTTGACCTGGAATCTACGATGTAGTCTCAGAGTGGCCTTAAACTTACAACGATCCTCCTACTTGTGCCTCTCAAGAGCTGGGTGCTGGGATTAAAGGCGTGTGCCACCATGCCTGACCCCTAGTATTCTGGAAAGGCAGTGCATCATCTAGTTTATTTTAATTAATTAATAACTTATTTACTTATATGAGAGAGAGAATGGGTACACCAGGACCTCCAGGCACTGCAAACAAACTCCAGACACATGGGGCACCTTGTGCATCTGGCTTATGTGGGTTCTGGGGACTCAAATTTGGATTCTTTAGCTTTGTAGGTAAGTTCCTTAACCGCTGAGCTCTCTCCAGCCCCATATCATCCCAGTTAAAAAAATTTATTTATTTATTTATTTGAGAGTGAGAAAGTCACGGGGGAGGGAGGGAGAGAGAGAGAGAGAGAGAGAGAGAGAAATGGGCATGTCAGGGTCTCTAGCCACTGTAAACAAACTCCAGACGCATGTGCCACCTTGTGCATCTGGCTTACGTGGGTCCTGGGAAATCAAACCCAGGTCCTTTGGCTTTGCAGGCAAACTCCTTAACCGCTAAGCCATCTCTCCAGCCCGTCATCAAGTTTTGACTGCATTTTCTCCTGTGAATTTATGTCACAGAGGAGTCAGTGGGTATTTTTCTGGGACTAACAGCTGCGCTGAGAGATCTTGCCTTAGAACAAGGCTGCTTTTGTCTCCCAGCAGGCTGGGTCAGAGCAAGGACACGCTGCTCCAGGCAAGACCATTACATCATCAGAAAGAGTTAATCATGACAAGCCCCCAACACGAAACGCCAGTGTAGATGCCAGTGTAGGGGACAGGGTCATGCTGAGCCGTTTCTGACTCAGGGCAAAACTATCATTGGCCTTGAGGCCAGGACATTGCTCATTATGATAAGCGCAGACCACAATTATTACAGGACACTGTGACCCAGGACACACAGAACTCCCCTGTCCCATAAAGCACACCCTTCAAATGTTTCTGTGTGGTTCATCTCCACTGTCCCATGCACAAGAGAGAAGTAGTGAGTACACACACCAGAGCCTCTTGCCATTACTACAAATGCACTCCAGACATATGTGCCACATTGTGCATCTGGCTTCATGTGATTTCTGGGAAACTGAAACCCAGCCAGCAGGTTTGCAAGCCAGCACCTTTAACCACTTAGCCATCTCCCCAGCCCAAATCTCAAGCTCTTGGGAGGCTGAAGTAGAAGAATTACTGTGAGTTTGAGATTGAGTTTCTGCTCAAAGTTGGCTACAGTGAGACCCTGCTTCAAAAAATAAAAGTGGAGTTTGGTGTTTAGCTCAGTGGATGAGCACTTGCCTAGCGAGTGCAAGGCCCTGGGTTAGGTCCTCAGCAATGGGAAAAAAAAAAAAAGTATTAATGGCTGGAGAGATGGCTTACTGGTTAAGGCTCTCATTTGCAAAGCCAAAGGACCCAGGTTCGAGTCCCCAGGACCCACATAAGCCAGATGCACAAGGCGGCACATGTGTCTGGAGTTTCTTTGCTGTGTGCCCATTCTCTCTCCTTCTCTCTATCTGCCTCTCTCTCTCTTTCTGTCAAATAAATAAATAAATTATAATTTATGTTTTATTGACAACTTCCATAATTATAGACAATAACCCATGGTAATTCCCTCCTTCCCCCACTTTCCCCTTTGCAACTCCACTCTCCATTATACCCCTTCCCCTCGCAATCAGCCTCTCTTTTATTTTGATGTCATCATCTTTTTCTCCTATTATGATGGTCTTGTGTAGATAGTGTCAGGCACTGTGAGGTCATGGATATCCAGACCATTTTGTGTCTGGAAGAGCACATTTTAAAGAGTCCCCCCTTCCTTTTGTTCTTACATTCTTTCTGCCACCTCTTCTGCAATGAACCCTGAGCCTTGGAAGTGTGACAGAGATATTTCAGTGCTAAGCACTCTTCTGTCACTTCTCAGAACTGTGGTGCCTTTTGAGTCATCCCAAAGTCACCACCGTCTGAAAGAGAAGCTTCTCTAACCAAATCTATTCTCACTTTTGGTTAGAGAAGCTTCTCTTTTCAGACGGCGGTGACCACTGGGATGACCCAAAAGGCACCACAGTTCTGAGAAGTGATGGAGGAGCGTTCAGCACTAAAACTTCTCTATCACACCCTGCAAGGATCAGGGTCCCATGGAAGACGTGGCTGAAAGAATGCAAGAGCCAAAGGAAGGGTAGGACTGCTCACGATGCAATCGTTCAGACAGAAATTGGCCTTGATGTCCATGACCTCACAGTGCCTCACACTACCTACACAAGGTCCTCATAACAGGAGGAAAAGATGATTGGCAGTGGCAGCAACTGTCAGGTCTGGAGGGTGACGCTGACGGGACACCGTTCAGCAGGGCTGCGGCAATAGTGCGGTTTGCACTATTGCTATCTCGTTCTTAGACTTTTTGGAGTTATTATAAGTTTATTACTGCTTATTTTTGCTTTCATTCCTAGTAGGGGAATCCTTTACCCTTGTTAGTTTCAATCCCCAGAGAGGACTAATCCATTAAGGAAGCTCTTCTCTGTGTGGGAGTAGAAAGTAGAAAGAGTCACTTGTTAGAAATGCAAAGAAACAGGTAGAGCTCACTGATACAGGCCATGTTTAGAAAGAAAGAAAATAAGAGAAGGAGAAAGGAAAAAGAGACACTCAAAGTGTGAGAGAGAGAGAGAATGAGGAAGAGAGAAATTTCAAACAAAAATAGACCACAAGCTGGAGAGATGACTCAGTGGTTAAAGTGCTTTCTTGCAAATCCTGCAGGCCTAGGTATGATGCCTTGTGCTCACATAAAGCCACATGCACAGTGTGGGCTAGGCATCTGGAGCTCTTTGCAGAGGCAGGACACCCTGGCATGTACCCATACTCAATTTCTCTCTCCCTCTCTCTGACTCTCCCTCCCTCTCTCGCTCTTTCTCTTTGTCGTTCACACACACACAAATAAATTTAAAAAATAAAGAAATAAGGAAATAATAGACCACATGCCTGATTATTCAAGACTACTAGAGGCAAGGAAGCAGCAAAGCTGGGAAGATGTTGGTGTCCATGCGCCTCTTCATCCTCAGCTTTATCTATAGATAATAAAGCTAGTTCTTCAGGAAAGGGATTTGGAAGATAGGAAGGCATTTTACTTATATCATAACCTTGGCAAATTATATGCTTTACTTAAAAAATCCTTTCCATTTTATTTATTTATTATTTTTATTTATTTATATTCATAAGGAGTATGAGAGAGAGATGGGGCAGGGAAAATGGGCACACTAGGGCTTCTTGCCACTGCAAACGAACTCTAGACACATGCACCACTTTGTGCCTCTGGCTTTAAGTGAGTGCTGGGGAATTGAACCCAGGCCATTAGGCTTTGCAAGCAAGTGCCTTAACTGCTGAGCCATCGCTCCAGCCCTCCTTTCCATTTTGGATCCCTTTTGATTGTCTTCAATGACTTGCTGTTGTTATAAACTGTAATTCCTTTTTTTTTTTTCTTCACTTTCTGAAGTTTTTCTTGCCACTGCTTCCTTGTTTCATTCCATTTGCATAAAAAATGATATGGTGGGGGGCTGGAGAGATGGCTTAGTGGTTAAGGCGCCCACCTGTGAAGCCTAAGGATGCCTGGCCAATCTCCAGGTCCCACCTGTAGCCAGACGCAAAAAGTGATGTAAGGGCACAATGCCGCACTTGCCCACAAGGGGGCGCATGTGTCTGGAGTTCATTCACAGAGGCCACTGGCGCACCCATTCTCTCTCTCTCTGTCTGTCTCCCCCAAATTAAAAAAAAAATGATACAGGGTATGATGTCAAAACTTTGAATTCGTAAACATTGGTTATCACCTAATAGCTGGTCTCTCCTGGAGGAAGCTGGTCCCTATCTGACTGCCACAGCAGAGAACACGCACAGGACCAGGACCCGCCTCTGTTCACCTTGTTGGGTCTTAGTTTCACAGAGACTCTTGCCAGTGTCCAGGAAGGCGGTAAATGTCCTTCCTGCCTTCCTCTAGTGTATGCTTATGTGAAAAGATTTCGCCTGAGGATAGCCAAGGCCATGCACCCATGTCTCCTTGGTTTTTTGCTTTCTTGTTCCTAGTATCCTTGTATGTATTTATTTGCTTGTTTTTGTTTTCTGAGTTAGGGCCTCATTCTAGCCCAGGGTTGACCTGGAATCTACGATGTAGTCTCAGAGTGGCCTTAAACTTACAACGATCCTCCTACTTGTGCCTCTCAAGAGCTGGGTGCTGGGATTAAAGGCGTGTGCCACCATGCCTGACCCCTAGTATTCTGGAAAGGCAGTGCATCATCTAGTTTATTTTAATTAATTAATAACTTATTTACTTATATGAGAGAGAGAATGGGTACACCAGGACCTCCAGGCACTGCAAACAAACTCCAGACACATGGGGCACCTTGTGCATCTGGCTTATGTGGGTTCTGGGGACTCAAATTTGGATTCTTTAGCTTTGTAGGTAAGTTCCTTAACCGCTGAGCTCTCTCCAGCCCCCATATCATCCCAGTTAAAAAAAATTTATTTATTTATTTATTTGAGAGTGAGAAAGTCACGGGGGAGGGAGGGAGAGAGAGAGAGAGAGAGAGAGAAATGGGCATGTCAGGGTCTCTAGCCACTGTAAACAAACTCCAGACGCATGTGCCACCTTGTGCATCTGGCTTACGTGGGTCCTGGGAAATCAAACCCAGGTCCTTTGGCTTTGCAGGCAAACTCCTTAACCGCTAAGCCATCTCTCCAGCCCGTCATCAAGTTTTGACTGCATTTTCTCCTGTGAATTTATGTCACAGAGGAGTCAGTGGGTATTTTTCTGGGACTAACAGCTGCGCTGAGAGATCTTGCCTTAGAACAAGGCTGCTTTTGTCTCCCAGCAGGCTGGGTCAGAGCAAGGACACGCTGCTCCAGGCAAGACCATTACATCATCAGAAAGAGTTAATCATGACAAGCCCCCAACACGAAACGCCAGTGTAGATGCCAGTGTAGGGGACAGGGTCATGCTGAGCCGTTTCTGACTCAGGGCAAAACTATCATTGGCCTTGAGGCCAGGACATTGCTCATTATGATAAGCGCAGACCACAATTATTACAGGACACTGTGACCCAGGACACACAGAACTCCCCTGTCCCATAAAGCACACCCTTCAAATGTTTCTGTGTGGTTCATCTCCACTGTCCCATCTGCTGTAGCTAGACCACAGTACATCCAATAAGTTCTCCCTTCTGCCTTCCTCTGAGTGGCACTGGCCTGCAGTCAATGCCACCCTAGTCCCCAGCAGGGCACAAGCCAGGTGCTTGAAGACATCACTGAGTTAGCTGGCAATGGCTTCCTTAGCCTAGGGAGACTTATTTATAGTTAAAAGTTTAGAGGAAGCACTGGAGAGATGGCTCAGTGGTTAAGGCGCTTGCCTGCAAAGCCTAAGGACTGGAGCTCAATTACCAAGTACCCAAGTGAAGCCAGAAGCACAAAGTGGCACCTGCATCTGGAGTTGATTTGTAGTGGCTGGAGGCTCTGGCGTGCTCATTCTCTGTTTCTCTACCTACCTCTCTCTCTCTCTCAAATAAATAAATAATTTAAAGAAAAAATGTTTAGAGAAAGGACCAGCTCCTTTGTCTCTAAAGAAACTTTCTACAAACAAGACTAAAAAACAGGCTCATTTCAGCTAAAACCAGGAGTTCATGCTTTTTTACTTTTAACTTCTCTGTGATTCACAAACATGTTTCTGGAATTATTTTGGTTGCCTGATATAAACAAACTTTACTGAGTCATTACAAAAAAAAAAAAAAAAAAAAAAAAAAAAGCTGATTTCCCAGCATTAGGTCTGTTTAAAGAAAACCTCTGGCCTTTCACTTTCGATTTCAATAGTAATCTCCCTCTCCCCCCATCCCCCCCACATGCATACACACACACTGTTCCTTCTCTCTCAACTTTTTTGTCTTCTTTTTTCTTATACTGTAGAGAAACGTTGGTTTTAAGCAAATGCATTTCCAAGTGAATCTGAATCATCATTTGGCAGCTCAATATTTCTCTCAGTTTCATAAAGCAAACATTGAGGGACTCAAAAGGACGGAAACATTTAGATACAGTAGCAGCGTGTGGCTTCAGCACCACACTGTCTTCAATAGGTCGTTCAGATTTTTTTAAAGATCAAAATACAATATTGATGTGTACATGTATGTAATATATATACATATTTAAATATTTTATTTATTTTCTTTCTTTTTTAATTTATTTATTTGAGAGCGACAGACAGACAGAGAGAAAGAGGCAGATAGATAGAGATAGAATGGGCACACCAGGGTCTCCAGCCACTGCAAACAAACTCCTTCTGCATCTGGCTTATGTGGGTCCTGGAGAATTGAGCCTCAAACCAGGGTCCTTAGGCTTCACAGACAAGCACTTCACCGCTAAGCCATCTCTCCAGGCCCGTAATATATATTTATATGTATGTATATTGTCAGAAAAGTTTTTAATGAAAGACTCTTATCAGTTTATTAATTTCTAAGGGCATTTAAAATTCATGTAGATCTTTCTATTGTGATCAGACGATTATGTATTTAAAGTACACTCACAGTCAAATTAATAAAATACTAAGAAGCATGAGTTAGTCTCCACAACCAAAGATATCAGATAATTATCATTAGATTTGTAAACTGATTTCAATATTGCAATTAAGAGCATAGAAAACTCATTGACTTTGTAGATGAATACCAATCGAGAAATTCAGATTAAAAAAAAAAAGTTTTTTAGAATCAAGAAGAGAACTACAGAGTTCAGCAAATCCTGTGATGTTTGTTGAGACATTTACTTTTGCTTTCATTTTCCTTTCTCAGTATCTTTGAAGCACTGCCTTTATTTAGCTAACTCCCTATAAGATCTCTGGTGAAAAAGCCCCCGGGCAGCGGATAAAACAGGCTACAAAGTGCTGGTGAGAGAGGAAAGAAAACCAAGAAGCCTGATTCAGAAGGGAAGGGACCAGTCACTCAACTTCCTGTCGAAGCTGGTTTCGTCCCAACTCTGTAAAGGATTTCTGTTCCTGGTAAGGCTGAGGCAGGGGTGGGAAGAGGTTTAGAAGAGCCTGCTGGTTCTCCGTAACATGACCTCTCCAAGGGAGGCGACAGCTGAGCCAGATAAGGGGCAGGAGGTGATTTAAGCTCCAGGGCATGTCAGGAGGTTGCCTGTACCCTACGTGGTCACTCATCTTGCTGTGTTGAATTCACTGGACTTATTTAGAAGTGGAGCCCACAGAGACAGAACTGGGAGTGTATGAAGGTTTGCCTTGCTTTCCCGACACCATCTTAAATAATCTTTTCTCTATAAGACTCAGACAAGATTCTACCTCCCTCCCTCCCTCTCTCTCTCTCTCCCCCTGCTCTTTCTTTTTTCTGTTTGGGGTGTGTGTGTGTCTATGTGCGTGCATGTGTGTGCATGCATGTGCGTGCATGTGTGTGTGTGTTGTATGCATGTGCACACATACAGAGGCCAGAGGAAGATGGTGAGTGTTCTCTATTGCTCTTCTGCCTGACTTCACTGGGACTGTGTCTCTGAAACTGGAACTGCCTGTTTGGTTTTTCCTCTGGCCAGCTGACCAGGGAGCCCCAGCAACTCTCTGTCTTCACCCCTCAACACTGGGGGTGCGTAGCAAGTGCTTTTACCCGCTGAGCCATCTTCCCAGCACACAAACTGTTCTTTGTCCTAGGATAAGAATGAAAACCTGCTGCCTAGGGTCTATGTCGGTTTATACCTCAGAGTTCACAAATGTTATGTTTGATTCTCTTACATCACAGAGACATTTTATTCATGCTAGCTTTATAAAATGTTCAATCTATCAAGTGATCAAGTTCTGGTTAAAGTCAAAATACCAGCAACGATGCTGTCTTATAGCCCAGAGGGTAGAGAATGCTGACTGGTGAAGGCTTTGCTATCTGAAGTCACTGAAAGTCATATGGAGGTGATGTATATGGAGGGAATAAATAATGAATCTTAAAACACAGATCAGCCGGGAGTGGTGGTGTAAGCTTTCAATTCCAGGCAGAGGTAGGAGGATTGCTGTGAGTTTAAGGCCACCCTGAAACTACATAGTGAATTACAGGTTAGCCTGGGCTAGAGCAAGACCCTTCCTCAAAAAGCCAAACAAACAAGCCGGGCGCGGTGGCGCATGCCTTTAATCCCAATACTCAGGAGGCAGAGGTAGGAGGATCGTCATGAGTTCAAGGCCACCCTGAGACTACATAGTGAATTCCAGGTCAGCCTGGGCTAGAGTGAGACTCTACCTCGAAAAACAAACAAACAAACAAACAAACAAACAAACAAACAAACAAACAAACAAACAAAAACCTGATCAAAATCTGATCGCATAATCAACAGACTGTGTTAGATTTGAAATCCAATCATGCATGGAAAATGTGAATACTATTTTACAGCCAAGATTAAGGACCAGTAAGGGACTGAGCAGGCCCAGCTGTGGGAGGACCGCCTGTATCATGAAAGGTGGGAGCCACTGGGGAAACTGAGTTCCACAGTGTGACCAGACTGGTTGATCATGGAGTTTGTTGTGCTTTGAAAGTGAGCTATCCCACGGAAGCTTACGTGTTTCGTCACCTAGTGCCCAGCTGCTGGGGCTGTTTCGGAAGGCAGTAGAACCTTCAGTGTCAGAGATAGTGTCCCTGGAGAAAGGGGGCCGCTGGGGGAAGACCTTGAACTTTTCTAGACCAGCTCTACTCCCTGTTTCCTGACTAGATACACTGAAACCCGCTACTTTACAAAGTCGCTCTCACGCTTCCCTGCCATGACAGACTGTACCTTCAAACTGTAAATCCAAATGACCCTTGAGTTTCTTCTTGTCAGGTATTTGGTCACAGCAATGAGACTAGAAACCAAAATAAAGAATCTGGCCCCACATGGTGGCGCACACCTTTAATCCCAGCACTCACTCGGGAGGCAGAGGTAGGATCACTGTGAGTTCAAGGCCAACCTGGGACTACATAATGAATTTCAGGTCAGACTGGGCTAGAGGAAGACTCTACATTGAAAAACAAAACAAATCTGTTTAACTGAATGCACTCCAGAAAGAGGCTGCATGTTACTATGGATTGCTATTCAAAAATCTCAACTCCATTCAGTCCAAAGAAGTTAACGCAAATAGAAGATCCAAAGAAATTTCATTAGGTCTGAAAACATGAGAACAAGGAAAAATCCATTTTGTGAAAAAGGCATTATGCAAGCTGGCATACCTTGCTGGAGAGGAATTGGTAATACCTAACTAAGCTACATCCTTTCTGGCTTTTGACTGGTAACCTATGTATAGGAATCTATTCCAAAGTTACACCTTCAAGAATACACAAATGCATACATACACGGTTAGCAGAGTTAGTTGTAAGTTTGTAATTGCAACATGCCAGAAACAACCCAAATACCAAATGAAGACAGAGTTTGAGCATACTAGTGTGCAAGGGCACATTTGTCTGTTGGTGCCACCTGGCGCCAACCAAACTTCTTGCAGGTCCTGAATGACTGGTGGCGAGGACCTGAAGCTGAGACTGGGGCAAGTCAACAGAACCAGGGGGCTCCACACTATGAACCCCACATAGGAGTGCTGCAATCAGCACTTTGCAAGCTTTTCATTAGAACAGCTCATTGTACAGGGTTCACGCAGAGTTCACGTACATAGTGGCTTATACAAAACAAAGGAAGCAGCAACTCCTTTTCTCAGAAGCCAGAGACAACCTGGCTAAATTGAGGCTATAGATGCAAACCAGGCCTCCTTAAACACTGGGGGAAAAGACACCCCAAGCGTTGTTCCCAGCATTCCAGGATCAGGCACAGGTGTCCCTCTTTTCAGAGCCTAGTGTCGGCAGAATCCCAGGGTGTTCTGTAAGGAGAATGCCTTTGCTTAAACAGGCTGAGAGCCACCTATGCCTGTCTGAGAGATTAAGAACATGTCTATAACTATGCTATGTGACCTTCATGTGAGGAGATATGAATAAGAAAAATGCATATGTTTATTTTGAAAATAAAACACGAGACACATAAACCAACCACAAACCAGATTGGATGCCTGAAGAGGATGAGTGGGAATGGGGTTAAAAGAACAGAAAGAGAGTGGGAATGGGAATGGAGTGGCAATGAAGAAATCTGGAACAGGTTGAGCAGTCAAATAAATAATGATTACAAACTACTAAAACCCAGAGGCTAAAATGAATGCTTATGAGTCTATGCAGATACAACCCAATAAGCACATGAATGGATGGATGAATGCAGGAATGAATGAGTGAATGATAAGCAATAGCTCTTGCTTGCAGTAATTTGGGTCATTGATAGAGAAGAGTAACCCTTGGAGAACGTTGGGGGTACGTGGGAACTCTTTGAACCTAGTGAATACCTTTTCTGGATACCTATCGACTTCAAAATAAGCTATATTTAAAGAGTGACAGAGGGTCGGGTCATAAATGTGCCCTAATGCCCACCCCTATGGTACCTGGGGTCTCAGGGCCATGGTTCCCCAGGGACATCCAGGCAACAGTGGGGCAGGGTGCTGAGTGGCCATGAGTAAGACAGGAAGAAGCACCCAGAAGACAGCTTCAGAGAACAGCTCGTTTATTCAACAAGGAATTGGGATTTTATAAGCAGTTGAGAGATAGAGCAGGAAGAGGGTCCCAAGGGGATTGGTGGGTTCAAAGGTTGTTTGCCGATGGCTAGTTGGCATATAGGGACACGTAGGGAGAAGGTCAGGTGATCTATGTAGTGGCAGGAAGAGGTATAGTGTATGATTCTTGGGGATAAAGGCTGTTGGCCTTATAAGGAATTTCCTAGGTAATTCCTAGGTAAATTTCCAAAGGTCACAGGGCTATGAGAGAAGCCTAAGTCTTATCAGAACATTCAGGTGCCCTGGGCTGGGGGAAGGGAGCGTCCCTCCTCCTGCCGGTCCAGGATTCAGGCTCACTGCAACCCCCAGGAGGATGGAGGAACCTTACTTCTGCAGGTCCCTGGGACCCAAGTTTTGCCTGGGGTCCAGGCTGCTGCAACCTCTCTGTCACCTGGGGCCCTAGTCGTGTCTGATAGCTTAGGCCTGGGGCCCTGCCTGTGTCCGACACACCCCCTCAGCCAAGGAACAAATTTCAAAGATAGAAGAAAATTTGAATCCATATTACTGAATTCAGCACAGCTGATTAGAAATTGTTTTTTTTTTTTTAATTTGAGAGAGGCAGACAGAGACAGAGAGAGAATGGGCACATCATTGACCTCTCAGCCACTGTGAATGAACTCCAGACGCGAGTGCCCCCTGTGCGCATGTACGACATTGCACCCTTGTGTCACTTTTGTGTCTGGCTAAACGCGAGACCTGGAGATTCGAATGGGCATTCTTAGGCTTCGCAGGCAGGCGCCTTAACCGCTAAGCCATCTCTCCAGCCCAGAAATTGTTTTCTATTATATCTTTTCCCTTGCAGACAAGGGGACAGCCTCGCCATGGCCTCAGAGATCAACATGCCAGGGCCAGTGTGCCTCATTGAAAACACTGAACAGCAGCTAGTGGCCAACAAGGAAGCCCTGGAGATCCTGTCTGCCATCAAGCAGCCTGTGGTGGTGGTGGCCATCGTGGGTCTGTACCGCACGGGCAAATCCTACCTGATGAACAAGCTGGCTGGGAAGAGAACGGGTGAGCGTCACCAGCAAAGGTCTCCTCAGCCCTCTTTGTCCACCCACATGGTCGGCATCCAGCAGGCAGACGTGAAAAGAGAGATTTAGGGACATGGATGAATATTGAGGGCCCACTTTCTCTCCACCAGCGGAGCCCCTGCTTGGAGAATTAAGCTTCTCACTTTTTCTTCCTGCATTACTTTCCAGTATGAAAATATAAGTATGTCCTTCTGGAAGAAACCACACCTTAATAAGAGATAAATTACATCATGGTGAGAGACAGAGCCTACTAGAATGTTCGTGCAATAAGAGCACGCTTCCCCTGAGTTCTAAGGTAGAAAATGAATATATATTGATCAGCATTGGATGGTCTAACTTCCCTATTTCTAGACTTCTAATTAAAATCAACACTTGCAGGCTGTTTTTACTCTCACATGTGAATTTGCTAGTTTCAACCAGACTTCAGGAAACACCAGCTATTTAATCTCCCTCTACCTCTCCTCTCGTTCTCACTCTGCAGGCTTCTCTCTGGGCTCCACGGTGCAGTCTCACACCAAGGGAATCTGGATGTGGTGTGTGCCTCATCCCCAAAAGCCAGACCACACCCTCATTCTGCTTGACACTGAGGGCCTGGAGGATGTGGAGAAGGTAAGAAGTGAATCTCACATCCTACTCATGGCCTATCCATAGCCTGCCTTTCACCCCACTCTTTGATTTATGCTTCTGACTAATCAATATGAATGTCCTATACTTTCAACTGACTTGACATAACTCAGAATGGACACTGACTCAATTGATCGATAATGGATCAGCCTTGAAATTAACAGCTGATGGTATTTTAGTTATTTTTCTTTCACAGAACAATGTTTTAGGGAGACTGCAAACAGCACCCCTAAATCTGACTGCACATCTTACAAATATACCTGATGTTTACCTTGCTTCTATAGAAATGAGAAGAATGTCCATTTCCACACAGTTCTCCCTGTAAGATCTAATAGAAACCTTCAGTGAAAGGAACTTATTTTCATAACTGCTTAGAAGTTCCTTACTACAATATGTCATGGGAATGGAATTGGATCTCAAATTAAAGAAGCCAGCTTGAATTTTTAAAAAATGTTTTATTTATTTGAAGAGAGAGACAGAGAGAGAGAGAGAGAGAGAATAAGCATGCCAAGGCTTCTAGCCACTGCAAATGAGTTCCAGATGCATGTACCATCTTGTGCATCTGGCTTTACCTGGGTCCTGGGAATTGAACCTGGGTCCTTAGGCTTTGCAGGCAAGCATCTTAACTGTCGAGCCATCTCTCCAGCCCCCAGTTTGATTTTTTTGTAGCTGATCAAAATTACTACTCTTAGGTGCCAATGTGCCTTTCCAAGTTCACATATGTACAATGTCTTGGCTAAATCACATAGCATGAACTGAACATTCATTAATCCATGACACATGTGGAAACGTCATTACACATGGAAACGACTCACGCACGATTCCACAGCTAATGGGAATCACAGCAAAGCCTCCATCCCGGCCTATGTGAGTTGACAGACATTCTCTGTCTCACTGTTTTCTATGACTTGTGTGCTGGCTTGTAGGGTGACAGCCAGAACGACTCCTGGATCTTCGCCCTGACAATTCTTCTGAGCAGCACTTTCATCTACAACAGCATGGGAACCATCAACCAGCAAGCCATGGACCAACTGCAGTATCCTTTTGGTTTGGTTCCGAATGGCACTGAGCGTGGAACAGCTTCAGGCAGACAGACAGGCTGGCGAGGACTGAGGACTTCCTTAACAAACCCCGCTATGCTCAGCATCTGGGTTTAGTTCAAATCACGGCCACAAATTCCAGCTTTTCCAGTCATGCATGTCCTTAGACACGACCACATACTGCTCAGAGTAACCCCATTTGACTTCCTCTCTCGCTTCCATCCAAATTCTCAACATCCTTTAGGACCTGGGTTCTCGCAAGTCCCAATTTTTTTTTTTTTTTTTTTTTTTTTTTTTTGAGGTAGGGTCTCACTCTGGTCCAGGCTGACCTGGAATTCACTATGTAGTCTCAGGGTGGCCTTGAACTCTTGGCTATCCTCCTACCTCTGCCTCCCGAGTGCTGGGATTAAAGGTGCGTGCCACCACACCCGGCCCATACAAGTCCCGATTTTTATCATAGTCTGTACACACCTGTCTTCTAGCTGACACCTCGCTCTCTGCTGAGGAGAGTATTTTTCTTCTGCAAAGGGGTCCCAGGTGGCGATTACATTTTAGTCCATATTTTATATGTCAGAGGGGAGGGAGGTGTGTTTCTTTCTCCTCTCTTCTGCAATTTACAGCCACTTTCTCATTCTTACGCCACTAAAAAGACTTTCTTTGAAGCAAGGGCTCTAAACCTCGTCAACACATGATTTGATTCCTTTGCTGAAGATTTTAACCCCCGGTGTCTTTTTAGGGACTAGCGACCAAGTGGACACTCAGCCACACTGTGGCCTCCAAGTTCCTTCACCATCTCTTGTTTTCTTTCACCCTCTTAATTACCTGGTCTCCGTCATCATTAGTAATTTCTGCCATTTATTGAACTTAACTTTAAGTGTGGCACTCCCTCTCCTTCCACATCCCTGTATCTAGTGAGAAGTTCTCATTTCACTTGACATCCCAGCAGCATTTCACAAACTCGTCTCGGCCTCCTTTCTGAGCCATAGGCTGTAAGGTTCAGAACTAGGATTCTATAGCTTTCTATAGCTTTAATCTCAGCTTACTTTGCTATGTTCTCTTTCTCTTAATGGACTCTGAATAATGTGACTCCTTTGTAACTGGCCCTCGTCTTTTCTTTGTTTTTCAATATTTTTAAATGGATGACACCATCAGCCTGAAGGCTTTCTGTAGAAGCTGTGTTAATTACTTCCAAGTTTCTATTTCCAACGACGTCCAAGTTCAAGCTTTTACATCTTGATGTTGATTCAACATCTCTGTGTAGACATATGAGGCAATTCAAACTCAAAATGCACAAAAGAACCCCTTCCGCAACCTCCTCCATCACAGAAAATTCCCACATCATTCACAAAATCGCTTAGAAGAAAAACCTAGAAATGATCTTAGATAATCTTTTCCTCATATCCTAGAAATGAGCAGTTAACAGATATTTTTGGCACCATTAGCAAAGCTATTTCCCTAGACAGATGCATTCTTACTCTATCCCCCACAGTAACTCTCATGTCAGCTTTGATTGTCTCCTATCTATCTTGGTTATCTCATCTACCAAACTCCTTTACTTATATTCTTTTTTTTTTTTTTTTTTTTTTTTGGTTTTGCAAGGTAGGGTCTCACTCTGGTCCAGGCTGACCTGGAATTAACTATGTAGTCTCAGGGTGGCCTCGAACTCTCAGCGATCCTCCTACCTCTGCCTCCCAAGTGCTGGGATTAAAGGCGTGAGCCACCACGCCCGGCCCTTTACTTATATTCTTGACCCACAGGTACAATCCCAGCCAGTCCAAGCTTTTCAAAAAACAGTATATCATATCTTCTGCACATGAAAAACCCACCAGTGGCTTCCAATTTAAAGCTTTTTTTTTTTTTAACTTATGTCTACAAAGTTTCCACAACCTGATGCCTATTTCTTTTAGGATTTCTACCTTACCACAAGTGGATATTAGATTGCTAGGTATACTTGTTTTCCTATCTGAGGGTGTGCAGGTGATGTGACCTCTCTCTAGAGTGTGCTGTCATTGGAGTTTTCATGGGTGGCTCCATCAATCCAGTTAACTGCTAATCGGGGCCCTCAGAGATCACACGCAGCTCCCTGAACAATTACATAAACCAGCACCACATGTAGACATACAGTTCTCTAACCTTTTGGCAAGTCCATTTCTTTTTCTTTTGTATTTTTATGATTTTTTAATGGTCTTATTATTTTTTTTTACTGTTTGTTGTCTTAATCTGCCAGTACAATTTAAGCTCTATGATGGTAGCACTATTTCATTTAACATTTCGTCTCTTCACAGTAGATGTGAATGAATGAATTTTGAGAGCGAATAAGGTAACGAATAAGAAATGTCCATTTTAAGAGGCATTGGTGGAATATGGGCTGTAAAGGTGACATGTTCTTTTCCTGTAGTTTTCTTAACATCTCAGCTATGTGACAGAGCTGACGGATCTAATCAAAGCAAAGTCCTCCCCTGAGCAGAGTGAAATAGATGACTCGGCTAACTTTGTGGGCTTCTTCCCAATCTTTGTGTGGACTCTGAGAGATTTCTCCCTGCAACTGGAAGTGAACGGACAGCCCATCACTGCTGATGAGTACCTGGAGAATTCGCTGAGTCTGAAAAAAGGTTACTAGGATGGATGGAAGGTTGGGATCGAACTAGAAACAAAACCATAATGGCCATTTGTGCCTTGTAGCTAAAGATCATGCCTTTGGGTTGTGTTATCCTGTGTTAAGGAAAACGAAAGCACCTCTTGACTGGAGCAGTTGGATTTCCATTGCGATGGCACCAACTACCTCTTTTCTGTTCCCCTGTAACTTTTGTATTCCTTATTCCTCATAAGTTATCTTTCCCCCTAGGTTGGCTTCATGAAAGTTATGATACTAGAAAGGTTATAGGTTGAAATAATTCATTTGAAACTTACTGCACCTCATTTCCATCATACAGGGACTGATAAGAAAACTAAACGCTATAATGAGCCCCGGCTGTGCATCCGCAAGTTTTTCCCAAAGAGGAAGTGCTTCGTCTTTGACCGGCCCGCTCCTAGGAAGTACCTTGTAAAACTGGAAGAGTTACAGGAGGACCAGTTGGATTCTGAATTTCTAGAACAAGTTGCAGAATTCAACTCCTACATCCTCAGCCATTCCAGCACCAAGACGCTCCCTGGTGGTATCACAGTGAATGGACCACGTGAGTCATTCTCTCTCCCTGCTTCTAACTGGCCTTTTCTTCTGCCCATTGTAAGGGTAAGGAAGGAGACAGACACTAGGGCTACTTCTGATGGCGGTACCAGCCATTGGGATTACTGAAAACACAGCATATACATCTCTGATGGAAAACATTTGGAAACTTAAACTATTTCTCATCATCTCATATATTTAGTAGCCAGTAGGGGAAAGAAAAAAGATTAGAACCTAAGTCTATTCTGGAACCTTCTCCATCAATTTTGTGGTCCTCTACTTATGAAATAGCCTGAAAAAAATCAGAAAAAAAAAGCAAATAACATATTTAAGTATGAGTTGGGCACTAACTGGTACAATTTTCATGCTCACAAATCTAAAAATACTTAGAGAATGCCTTCAATGAACCAACCATTAAATATAATGAGGAGTAAAGAGGTGTGATTTGTATCTTCATTCTAGGATAATGGAAGCAAAATATTTTGGGTTTTTTTTCTTTTTTTTTTTTCTTTCTTTCTTTCTTTCTTTCTTTCTTTCTTTCTTTTTTTTTTTTTTTTTTTTGAAGTAGGTAGGGTCTTACTGTATCCCAGGCTGATCTGGCATTCTGTAGTCCCAGGATGACCTCAAACTCACAGCAATCCTCCTACCTCTGCCTCCCAAGTCCTGGGATTAAAGGTGTGTGCCATCATGCCTGGCTGCAAAGGATATTTTGCAGGTAAAATGGATAGTGACAAATAGGAATTCACAGAATTAGTAAAACAGGAGGTTGCTTTAAGAGGGGCCTAGTCAGATGAGATGTAATTTGGGCTGGGACATGAGAACAGTAAAAATGAGAACTTGAATATAGGTGGAAAGAACAGAGAAAAGCTTTATAGAATGGAATAATGTCATATTAGAAGGACTAAGGCAGGACACAATTTTGTAACTTCAGGAAAATTAAAGAGAGACATGGACTGGAAAGCGGAGTGTGGGAGAGAGGTTCCCTGATGGAGGAAGTATGAAGGGGTGAGTTCTCAAAAGGACAGATAGATGATAGAAAAAAAAGGAAGGCTATTAGGGGATTGTGGGCTGAAAGTTAAATTTTTCTAATTTACCTATATTACTATCTGTGAGAGAGTCTCTTACTGAACTTGGCCCTCAACAATTCAGCTAACTTAGCTAGCTAACTCTCTGTACCTGCCTTCCCAGTACTGAGACTGTCAACACGTGCTGCTGTGCCTGGCTTTATGTGGATGTGCTGAGGGTCCAAAGTCATGTCCTCATGCCTGCACAGCAAACACTTTTCCCACTGATTCATCCACCTAGTCCCACTAACACATTGGAATGTCAAATCCAAAAGGCTGAGTATAGTGGGCGATGGCTATGTGGAGAATCTAAGAAGAAAGTGAATAAATATGTCACCAGACATGGAAGCTGAGCAACTGCTCATTGAATATTGTCCTATTCACTGAGAGATAATATCAGGAGGTAGAATCCAGTTTCAGAGTAGATGAAGTTGTCTGTATTTGGAGTGTTCCATGTGTAGTTTCTTCAGATTTTACAGTGAGGAATGCCTTCCATGCATTTAAGTACATATATGTCCAGGGCTGGGAATGTAGTAGAGTGCATGGCTAGCATGCAGGAAATCCTAGGTTCAACCCTCACCACCACATCCACTGAGAGTGGTTGTGTACAATTGTAATCCATCCAGTCACTTGGGAGGTGGAGGTAGGAGAATCATAAGTTCACAGTCATCCTTGGCTACATAGTGAGTTTGAAGCCAGTGTGCAAAACATGAGATCCTGTATGAAAAGAACAAACAGGGCTGGAGAGATGGATTAGTGGTTAAGGCACTTGCCTGAGAAGCCTAAGAACACTTGTTCAAATCTCCAGGTACCATGCATAGCCAGACACAAAAGTGACGCAAGTGTGCAATGTCACACATGCGCACAAGGGTGTGCACACATCTGGAATTCATTCACAGCGGCTGAAAGACCCTGGTGTGCCCATTCTCTCTCTCTCTCTCTCGCTCTCTCCTTCTCTCCCTTCTTCTCTCTCACAAATAAAATAAATTTTAAAAGAACAAACAATATATAAATATATACCAAAAAATCATGTCAAAAGGAAGGAAGAAAATTCATGACTCGTCTATACAGATGGCACTTAGAACCATAGGAAAAGAAGAGAAGGTGCAGATTGAGTCACAAAGAATCCTGATACTGGGTTTTCCTAGAATGTGATGTTTCTCAGGTTATGGACTGAAAGGTCCTGGAATATTTGGTCATCTACTTATAGCGCCTGTGAGATACAATCTGACCTATTTTCTATAGGCCAGACACAGGACCAGTAGAGTGTACACTAAAACTCAAGAGAAAGGTCCAGTTTTCTTCTTGGCCATTCTCATAAATTAAGAACAAAAGGAATGAGAAAGAAGAAAGAGAGAAGAATAAGAAGTAAGGGTAATAAAGGAACTAGACATAACATCTAAGTGCCCCCCCCCAAAAGAAACTACTCTGATCCATTCACTCTAACATGTAGCTTTGAGGTGGACAATGGAGAGGGGAGAGACTGTAATCTCCCCTGGACCTAGAGGGGAATAAGTTATTCCATCACTATTCTTTCTCAAAAAAAATCCTAAGAAGTCAATTGAATACTGAATACAAGACTGCGCCCACCAATTGCTAGTCATTTTTTTTTTCTTTTTTTTTTTTTTTGGTTTTTCAAGGTAGGGTCTCACCACTCTGGCCCAGGCTGACCTGGAATTAACTTTGTAGTCTCAGGGTGGCCTCAAACTCACAGAGATCCTCCTACCTCTGCCTCCCGAGTGCTGGGATTAAAGGCGTGCGCCACCACGCCCGGCTAGTCATTATTTTTTAAACTCCTTTCTGTAGGTCTACACTGCCTCGTGCTAGCCTATGTCAACGCCATCTGCTGCGGGGAGCTGCCCTGCATGGAGAACGCAGTCCTGTCCTTGGCTCGGATAGAGAACTCAGCTGCAGTGGAAAAGGCCATTGCCCACTATGACCAGCAGATGGGCCAGAAGTTGAAGCTGCCCACGGAAACCCTCCAGGAGCTGCTGGACCTGCACAGGGCCATTGAGAGTGAGGCTATCGAAGTCTTCATGAAGAATTCTTTCAAGGATGAAGACCAAAAGTTCCAGAGGAAATTAGGGGTATGTGTGGTGTACTACTTCATGAGAGAGAAATTCTGGGTCCTTTTTGGAAAGAATATTCTTCCCCCTTCCCACTTGGTGTTGTGCATATATTTATAGTCATTATTGAAAGGTATGAAAATGGGGCTGGAGAGATAGCTTAGCAGTCAAGACACTTGCCTGAAAATCCAAAGGACCCAGGTTCAGTTCTCCAGGATCCGTGTAAACCAGATGCACAGGGTGGCACATGAGTCTGGAGTTTGTTTGCAGTGGCTAGAAGCCCTGGCATGCCCATTTTCTCTCTCTGTATCTGCCTCTCTCAAATAAATAAATATAAAAATTTTTAAAGGTATAAAAAATGGTGTTTGCTCTAGAAAAGGTGGCACCATAACTAGCCAATTTACACACACACACACACACACACACACACACACGTTTTTGTTAATTTCCCCACTGTGGGTGCCATATTCTTATTAACAACTGAGTAAATTACACAACTGCATTCACAAAGGACTATTTTGATACATATTTTATTTATTTGTTTTATTATGCATTTGAGAGAGAAGAAAGAGGCAAATAGGCACACCAGGGCCTCCAGCCACTGCAAATAAACTCCAGATGCATGAACCACCTTGTGCATCTGGCTTTATGTAGGTGCTGGAGAATCGAACCTGGGTCCTTTGGCTTTGCCGGCAGACATCCCAAACATTAAGCCATCTCTCCACCCTAATTTTTGATATATTTGTTTAAGTTCAAAATATTATTTTCATGATCCTTGCAGATAATCTGTGAGAAATAAGTTTTTTAATAACCCTGATCATTTCATTTTTACATAAACTGATAGGGAAAAAAATCAGAAAACGAAAAAAATGCAAATCATAAGCACATTTGAAAAAAAATTTTTTTTTTGCTTTTTGGTTTTGTGAGGTAGGGTCTCACTCTGGTCCAGGCTGACCTGGAATTCACTCTGTAGTCTCAGGGTGGCCTCGAACTCTCGGCAATCCTCCTACCTCTGCTCCCAAGTGCTGGGATTAAAGGCGTGTGCCACCACACCCAGCTGAAAATATTTTTTAAATCTGCCTTTTTCTAAAGGAGCATGGCAATTAGATCTATGATGATCCTTCTCTGGTTCTGATGAAACTGAGTAGTCAATGACAGCAGAAAAATGAAAAATTCCCAGCCTAAAAGATATGAAAACCTTGATATTTTAGTTATTTTGGCTAATGTGATCTAGATATATGTACTTTTTAAGGACTGAAAATGCCATGGCATTGTCATCATTTTATTAATGTTATAGTGAGAAAACACACAAGTATTCCCATATTAATGAATGTATTAGATGATCATTTTCCCCCTAGGGAGGTCCTCTAGGAAAGCTGACACTTTAGTACTCTGTATCCCCTCATATAATCAATCAGACAAGGAACTCCTGGAATTGGTGTGACTCCCCTTGTAGTACAGACGGGGGTCTTCAGGGTACAAATGTCGAAGTTACAACACCGCAGCAGTGGCGGTGCAGGAAGTCTACACAGGACTGCTTAACACTTTCCTCCAGCTTTGTCATCTGAACTCTCCCTGAAATCAGAGACTTGGAAGTGAAAAGTCTCCTTTGTTTGGACAATCGCTCTTTGAGGCAGGGAAATCAAACGCAAGTGGAAATCCATACAAGCCTCCTCAGAGCTGCTATAGGATCTCACAACGAGGTGAAGAACTTGGCCGCACGTAGACACGTGATGGCCTGTGCAGGACAAGAATTTCCCAGAAGTCTGTTTGGTCCTCTTCCTCCTCCTCTTCTTCTTCCTCTCCACCCTCCCCCTTCCTCCTTCTCCTCCACAAACTATCTGTGCTACTTGGTCATTACACAGGCGCAGTTGGAAGCAAAGCAAGACGCCCTCTTTAAGCAGAACGTGAATGCGTCATCAGATCACTGCTCAGCTTTGCTGCAGGATATTTTCAGCCCTCTGGAGGAGGAGGTGAAGCAGGGGACGTTTTCTAAGCCAGGAGGTTACCGTCTCTTTCTTCAGAAGAGTCAGGAGCTGAAGGTTAAATATTACCAGGCTCCTGGAAAGGGGATTCAGGTAAAAGAATCAGCTGTTATCATTTCTGGGGGCTTGCTGAGGCGACTCTGCAATGTCACTGGGAAGCAGGAAGGTGGCACTAGGGTTGGTAGCAGTGACCTCTGCCTTTCCTTCATCCGAGATCGTCATCCGTGAGCTGTGGAGTGAGTCCTCCTTGGAAGCTCAAGTAGATGCCTCAAGAAAGTGATTGTGAAGTTGATTCATTCATTCATTCATTTATTCATCTGACCATCCAGCGATTGCAAGCCGAGTGCTTCTCAAGTTGGTAGATAGAGCAATTTAAAAAAAAAAAATTAACTCAAAAGCGAGTTCTTTCAAAGTACTTGTTAGCACTAAGCAATTCTAGTTTAAAGTAAATGATTAGGATGGAAATAATAGTTAACAAGTATATGGCCCTCACTTAATTCTCACATCAATTTTATAAAGTATACATTATTGGTATAATGAAGAGAAATGGAAATTGAGGCAGGGAGTAGTACAAGGGCTCCCTCAAGGTCACACAGAAAACAAGCTGACTTAAGTGCAAATTCAGGGAGCATAATCTGTCACCTTAATGGTTCCAGAGGACTATACTTAGATATGGTAAGCTAGGATTAAGTTTGGCTGTATATATTTTTTTAAACAACATCAGTTTTAAAATGGCTAAATGTTTCATCTTTTTAAATTTTACTTATTTATTTATTTATTTATTTATTTATTTATTTATTAGTGAGAGAGGGAGAGACAGAGAGAGAATGGGCATTCCAGGGCCTCTAGCCACTGCAAACAACTTCCTTTGTGCATCTGGCTTTATGTGAGTCCTGGGGAATCAAACCAGGGTCCTTAGGCTTTGCAGAAAGCACTTTCACCACTGAGCTACCCTGCGAGCCCTGTTTCATCATGTTTTGAGTGCAAGAAGTGAGGAAGAAAGAGCCCAGTGTTGCCTTCATGGCTGCACCATTGAGTGAGTCTCCTTCCGTGGTGTGCTCCAACACCTGGATCTATGGTCTCCCATCTCCAAGCTAAATTCATACTTAATAAAGATGCTAGAGGTTCAGCCTTGAAAGAAGGGTAAAACCATGGTACCTTCACTTCCCTTTAAGATTTTCTAGGCATATCACATCACATCACATTTTTTATTATGTACCTTAAGTCATCACAACCGAGACTGAGTACAAAACACGGGATTTGCCATCTTGAAGACGATGAGGTCAAGTTTCAGCAGATTCTCCACTGATGACACTAAGCCAAATGGCTGTGTAGAGGAGGGAAACCACACAGAATTAATTCATAAAAATAAGTTGGCCCATGTTCTACAAGGAAACTTAATGTTCTGGGAGTCAGTATACAAAAAAAATGCCAGTAAGGTCGGAGGCCAGAGACTAGACAAGGGAGTGTCTTTGAGGACATTAATAAAGCTTGAAATTTATTTGGATGAGTGAAAAAGTTAGGAGAGGGCTCTGAGTAAAAGGATGATCTGATCTTTTTTTAAAAAAACCATACAGAAAAGCTCTGGATTTTGTGAGAAATATGGTCTGCAGCAACAGTTCAGGTAGGAGGTGATCTCTTAGAACAGGAGGTGTGGATAGGGAAAGTGACACATGATAGGTTCTGGTTACACTCTTTAATCTAAAGCCAATGTGATCATCTGATGGCTGCACATGGGACAGATAGAGGGGAGAAGACGAGGTATCAAGGATACAGCGAGATTAATGGAGTTACCAGTTACCGAAATTGGGGTGATTGGAAAGGATCAGTTTTGAGGGATTAATTGTCCCATGGCTGATAACATTAATTTGAATTAACAAATGCATTGTATGGTCTTTCTTCAGCTTACTGTCTCTGTTTCCTCCTTCTCATTCCCTCTGTGCAACTAGGCAGAAGAGATGCTGAAAAGATACTTGGATTCCAAGGACGATGTGGCAGAGACACTTCTAAACATGGATCAGTCACTCACAGAAAAGGAAAGACAGATTGAAGGTGAGAGCAGCTGAGAACATTCCAGGTAGTGGAAAGCTCTTAAAATGTCATTTAGGGGCTGGAGAGATGGCTTAGAGGTTAAGGCGCCTGCCTGCAAAGCCTAAGAACGCTTGTTCAAATCTCCAGGTCCCACTGTTTAGACACAAAAGTGACGCAAGCACACAATGTCAAAACATGCGCACAGGGGGACGCCTGCATCTGGAGTTCGTTCACAGTGCTCATTCTCTCTTTTCCTCTTCCTCTTTCTCTGTATCTGTCAAATAATAATAAAGGGCTGGAGAGATGGCTTAGCAGTTAAGGCGCCTGCCTGATAAGCCTAAGAACCCGGTTCCAATCTCCAGCGGTTCCAATCTCCAGGTCCCACATTTAGCCAGACGCAGTGATGTAAGGGCGCAATGCTGCACTTGACCACAAGGGGGCGCACGCATCTGGAGTTCGTTCACAGCAGCTGAGACTGCTGACGCACTCATTTTCTGTCTCCCTCTTCCTCTCTGTCTGTCTCTCTCTGTGTCTCTCTCCAAAAAAATAAAATAAAATAAAAATAAAAATAAAATAATAATAATAATAAAAAAAACCCAAAATGTCATTTAGCAGTATCATGAGATAGTACCATACTGGCAAAAAAAAAAAAATCACAAGTATCATTCTTAGGCTTACGGTGTTTTTTTGTTTGTTTGTTTGTTTGTTTGTTTTTTCCTTCACTGGCAAAAATGATCACAGGAAGTTTTCTCAGTGACATGAGTGGTTTCTTTTTAAAGGGGTAAAGGCACAAGTAACTCAGACACCTTCATCTTCATGGTCATTTTGCTTTTCTTCCTCAGTGGAACGGGTAAAGGCCGAAGCTGCTGAAGCTTCGAACAGACTGATGGAAGAGATGCACATGAAGAACCAGCAGCTGATGGAACAGAAAGAGAAGAGCTACCAGGATCATATCAGACAGCTGACCGAGAAGATGGAGCAGGAAAGAGAACAGAGACAGGCAGAGCAGGACAAGATGATCTCTCTGAAGCTTCAGGTATGTCACCACGTCATCTCAATGAGTTCCAGTGCCCCGATCAAAACCAACATGCCGGGGCTGGAGAGATGGTTCAGCAGTTCAAAGTGCTTGCTTGCAAAGCATGACTGCCTGAGTGTGATGCCCCGGTACCCACGAAAGCCAGAGGCACAAAATGGTGTATGCATCTGGAGTTCATTTGCAGTGGCACACGTATTCTCATTCTTTCTCTTTCTCTCCCTCCCTCTCTCTCCCTCTCCTCCACTCTCTCTGCTTACAAATAAATAAGCAAAAATATTTTTACCATATCAAAATGCATCAAGAGGCTGCAGCAGGAGAATGATAAGTTCAAGGCCCACTTGGGCTATGAAATAAGACCTTCTCTCCCCCCCCTCTCCAAAGAAAAGTACAAGGATAAGATCTTAATGCTTCTCTATTACATTTTTTCATCCCCATACTGCTGTTATCCTTGGTCATCTCTAGTTATTATGGGCTGTGTACTGCTGGGTGAAATCCTTTCTTAGCATCACTAGGTATAACTCAAGTGTTCTCTGGGAATTCTGTGATTAAATCCTCATCAGTTAGCTCAGGAACTATTGCTTTGTCATGTGCTAAGTTGTAATTTCATGAACTATAAAAGAACCAAAAAGAAGCTGGGCATGGTGGTGCACCCCTTTAATCCCAGCACTCGGGAGGCAGAGGAAGGAGGATCACCATGAGTTAGAGGCCGTCTTGAGACTCAGCGTGAATCCCAGGTCAGCCTTAGCAAGAGCAAGGCTCAAAAAACAAATAAAATAAAATAACCAAAAAGGATGAAAAAGATCATCCAATTGCCTAAGAAAATAACCAGCTTTTACTTTTTGGTTTTTCGAGGTAGGGTCTCACTCTAGCCCAGGCTGACCGGGAATTCACAGTGTAGTCTCAGGGTGGCCTTGGACTCAGGTAGATCCTCCTACCTCTGTCTTCCAAGTGCTGGGATTAAAGGCGTGCACTACCGTGCCTGGCCAGGTTTTTGTTGTTGTTGTTTGTTTAATTGACTGGGATTCACAGCAATTTTGTATCTGCCATACATAGCAATACTTTATCTCTGGAAGCACCCTGAGGAGTAAAGACTCTTAACTATCTACTCCCTCAAGCACATTGGGTAAGTGCTGGTGTGGCCAGTACCATCTTGTTATCCAGGCACATCTATGCTGAATCTTAGTGTTGGCCCAAACATGTCCTGTGAACCACTGCAGACCCCACTGATTCAACTTATTTCTGTCACCACAATTCTGGACATGTCCTAAATTCCCTGATCTAACATCTACACTGATTCTGAACTTTTTTTTTTTTTTTTTTTTTTTTTAAGTTTTTTGAGGTAGGTTCTCACTCTAGCTCAGGCTGACCTGAAATTCACTATGTTGTCTCAGGGTGGCCTCGAACTTGTAGCCATCCTCCTACTTCTGCCTCCCGAGTGATGGGATTTAAGGCATGCACCACCACGACCGACTGATTTTGAACTTTTGGTTATAGGATTTTGCCTATCTTTCTTACCTTCTTACATATGTGTTTGAGAGTCCTGATCTCACAGGTCATAAATAAAGCAAAGTAAAAATTTGATCTTGGGCTGGGCATGGTGACACACACCTTTAATCCCAGCCCTCGGGAGGCAGAGGTAGGAGGATTGTCATGAGTTCAAAGCCACCCTGAGAGTACATAGTAAACAGGTCAGCCTGAGCTAGAGCGAGACCCTACCTAGAACCCCCCCAAATTGACCTTTTTCCCAGAATGATTGTTTCACATAAGAGAAAGGACTTAAGAAATGAAGCTGGGCTGGAGAGATGGCTTAGTGGTTAAGGTGTTTGCCTGCAAAGCCAAAGGACCCAGGTTCAATTCTCCAGGACCCACATAAGCCAGATGCACAAGGGGCACATGCATCTGGAGTTCGTTTGCACTGGCTAGAGGCCCTGGCATGTCCATTCTCTCTCTGTCTCTCTTCTCTCTCTCTCTCTCTCTCTCTCTCTCTCTCTCTGCTTGCAAATAAATTAAAAAAATTAAAAAGAAATGAAGTGAAGAATTGTAGGTCATTGTAATTTTATAAATGGTAAGATAGGATTTCTGCATAGTCACAAGAGGCGAGGGAGAGATCCTGGAAGTTAAGGAAGAAAATGATATAAGGAACAAGTGTACAAGTTCTTCAGGAATTAATGAAGCTACCAAAAGGAAAAGCAACTGGGCGATCTGAGAAATGTGGCCAGCTGAATGAATTCTGTCTCTTCTCTCCATTGTAGCAGCAAGAAAAATTTCTCAGGGATGGGTTCCAGGAGGAAAGCAAGAAACTTCAGCGAGAGATCCAGATCTTGAAGATGATCCCTCCACCCCGAAGTGTACCATCCTCTAAGATACTGAGGATCAAATCTCTCCACCCAGCTCCAGCGCCCTTGCTTCAAGGAATATGCTAAGTGAAAAATTCAGAATGGGGAGCAACTGCTTCTAGACTAAATGTGAAATCATGATGTTTGCTTTTCTTGTTGGGCATAAAAATGTTCAAAGTGAAGTTTAAGTATTAAAAATGGCTTCTTACCTTACAATGCAACTGTCCAGACAGACATTGGCCTCGATATCCATGACCTCGCAGTGCCTAGCAATATCTTCACGAGATCCTCATAATAGGAGAAAAAGGTGATGACATCAAATTAAAAGAGAGACTAATGGAAAGAGGGAGGGGATATGATGAAGAGTGGAGTTCTAAAGGGAATGGGGAAGGGGGAGGGAAATATCATGGTTTATTGTCTGTAAGTATAGAAGTTGTCAATAAAAAAAAATGGTTTTTTTAACAATCACAAAATGATAAATGCTGCATGGTCTCACTTATCTACGGTTCCTAACCTGGAGCAGCTGGAGTTCATACCTCATAGACAACTCAAGACCCAGACAATAGGGATGCAAAGGTTTGGGGGCGGGGAAAGGGAGGGTGGGGCAAACAAACACAAAACTAAATCCAAAAGGAACTGGTACCATAGAAACTTTTATCCTTGAAGGTAGACTAAAAGATAGAACCCTCAAGAGGAGTAAGGGGGGGAGCACCTGAAAAGAAGGACCCTGGAGAGGATGAAATGAACCCTAAGTTTAAATGTTGTGGTGGTGGTGGTGGTTGTCAACTTTGGCCTATAATTCCCAGTACCAGAAATCATTTGCTACCCACAACGAGCTATTAATCGGAGAGACCTACCAGGTCCCCAAAACAAGACAGGCTTTTGTTAAATCACTAGATTACCCACTGGAGTCAAAAGGTAAGACCCTATTGCTGAAGACACCATATGCTGGAGACAGAGCATGGAGAGACCTGGCTGGAATCCAGAAGAAAGCCAGTCCCCAGACAGTTAGCTCATCTAGTGCTATAAAGTGCTACATGAGCTACTGGGAGAAAGTGGCCAACAACGGTCTGAGCAACCAGAGGTCTAAGCTACTCAGAAGCAAACATCCTGACAGGGTGTGCACACCAATGCAATAGTGGCACACAGCCTCTGTGGGTAACCAATAACTTTCTGATTGGCTAAGAGATCTGCTCAGTGTAAAGGAACCCATACCTGGAATTGGGAACCAGATCAGAATCCTGGGGAGACAAAGGTTATGTTTTCCAGTGACAAGCTTTCACTAATCTTTTGCTAAAAAAAGGGGGTTACATGCATCAAATTCTCCCTAAATTAATAATGATTATCCCATTTAAACTATGCTGACTTCACTCTCCATTTGGAGAATCTGTTTTTCTTTATTAGAAGGTAGTGAGACCTGAGGAGATAAACTACCCCTCTCACTTCAGCCAAGCCACAGCTGAAACTGCAAAGACATTGGGGAGATGAGCAAGAGTGCTGCTTCCATGCTGAACTTGATAAGCAGCACCAGGGTGAAGGAGACAGACCCTGAGGACACTCAACACCTACCAAAGCAGAGATCCAGAGGCTCCTAAGAGCTCATCACTGAAGTAGACTTAAAACTCACCCATCACAGCTCAGGGAATTTTGCTGAAGAGGGGGCGGCAAGATTGTAAGAGTCACAGGTTGAGACATCATGCCCAGAGGCATTCCCCCTGCCCCCCTTCCAAAAAACCTGACTATTGTTCACACAACACATAACCCACAATCCCATAGGAATACATGCAACCCCACTGAGGAGGGACCCCAGCAGAATGGGGACAGGGATGAGGGAAAAGAGAGTATCAACACATGATGTATCCATGCAAAAAATGTTGTTAATAATAATAATAATAATTAATAATTTTTAAAAAGAAAAAAATATGGAATGCTTCATGAATTTGCATGTCATCCTGTGTAGGGACCGTGCTAATCTTCTCTGTATCATTCCAATTTTAGTCTATGTGCTGCCAAAGAGAGGGGACAACTTTCTTAGCAGTAAACCTACATCAACACATAATTACCACCGCCCCCCAAAACTGGTGTTTTAACCTGGCATGGAGGTGTGTGCCATTGATCCCAGCTCTCAGGAGGCAGAGGTAGGAGGATTGTTGTGAGTTCAAGGCCACCCTGAGACTACATAGTGAATTCCAGGTCAGCCTGGGCTAGAGCGAGGCCCTACCTCAAAAAAACAATAAATAATAAAAATGGTGTCTTAGGTCGGGAGAGATGGCTCGGTGGTTAAGGCGCTTGCCTGTAAAGCCTAACAACTTGAGGTTTGAATCCCCAGTGCTCTTGTAAAGCCAGATGCACAAAGTGGTTCATGCATCTGGAGTTTGTTTGAAGCAGCTGGAGGCCCATTCTCCCTCTCTCTCTCTCTCTCCCCCCTCCCTGTTTCTCTCTGCTTGCAAATACATGAATAAATAAAAATACTTCTAAAAGTAGTGTTTTACTTATAGACAGTTTGTATTTGTTTATAAGTACTGAAGATTTATATGATCATTAATTGGATCTTATATTTGAAATCATGTTCATGGACTCTACAGAGGTATTCAATTGTACCATTTGGAGTTTTTTCATAATAGATAATCAAGGATCTGTTGGGGTAGAAATATTTTCATCATATACGTGCCATCCCTGCTGGTAAACAAGTTGAGGATTGACTTTTGTCCTAAGGTGAGATTGGCAGGTTGTGAAAAGAGGGAAACTGATGGAGCTGAACATAGCTATGGGACACAGTGGATCTTTACTCTTGCCAAATGGTCCTTGGATCTCATGCTACCTACAAGTAGGGAAGTCTTGGATACCTTCTTGGCCCCAAGTTCAGAGAGTGGCAGTTCTCAATTGGACAAAGGCTACCTGGTCTGTGGGCACTGGAAGGACCACTGGGTAGTGTGAGAGAAAGTTTTCCTCTGGGAAGAAGGCATGTATGAGTGGAGGCTCTACCCTGCTTTATAAGCCCTCCTGGGCTGCACCAATGCCCTGGCCAACTATGTTTCTCTTGTCAAATCCCTTTCTCTTAGTCCTTTATGCTTCTATTTCTCATGACTCCTCCTTCCACGAGTCCTTATTGTTCCCCTAAACCATTTCACTTCTTTTTATTTACTTACTTTTTTTTTTTATTAAGTAGAAACTTTGTATGGACAAATCATGTGTTGGTACATTCCACTCCTCCCTGACCCCATTCCACTGAGGGCCCTCCTCAATTTCTACCCAGTGCAACTCTGCAGTCTTCTCAGGACACAGGCATAACAGCAAGCCTCTCACAGAAACTGCTTCTAGCCCAATCCAGGCAAAGCTCTTTCTCACCCTCATACGCCAAACCTCACACTCCATAGTTCTTGCTGCATTCAGGTCTTTCAACTCTGACCAGAATAGTCCATCAAGCCATACTTACAGCACTGCAAGGGATCTCTTAGGCTAATGTTTCAAATTTGTCCAAATTCCTCCTGCAAAGCAGTTCCAAAAGGCCAAGGCCACAGTCAGGTTTCTAACAGCAATGATCCCACTTCTCAGTACCAACTTTACTGTTGCAGTCAGGTTTGCATTGCTGGCAGAAAACACCTGACTAGAGCAGCTTGTGGGAAAAGAAAGGTTTGTTTTGGCTTACAGAATATAGGGAAAGCCCCATGATGGCAAGGGGGAAATGAAGGCACGAGTTGAGGGTGGACATCACCTCCTGACCAACATCAGGTGGCCAACAGCAACAGAAGAGTGTGCTAAACACTGGCAAGAGGAAGCTGGCTATAACACCCATAAGCCCACCCCCAATAATACACTGTCTCCAGGAGGCTTAAATTCCCAAATTTAAATTAATTTAAATTCCCATCAGCTGGGAACCACCTAAGACCTAGCATTCAGACCACCTAAATTTTTGGGGACACCTGAATTGAACCACCACAATGTGCTTATGTTATTAACTGACAGCCTTTTATCTCAACTTAAAGAACTCCCCTTGGCCAGATGCACAAAGTGGCACATGCATCTAGAGTTTGTTTGCAGTGGCAAGAGGCCCCTGGCATGCTCATACTATCTCCCTCAAATAAATAAATGAATAAATAAATAAATGAATAAAATATTTAATAAAATGGAAATATTAGATGGGTGGATAGATGAGAGATAGCATATGACAGATGCTAGATAACAGACATATGAAATGAAAGCTCTGTCAAATGTCAGCACTTAAAGGTAAGTCTGTTTTCAGTCATCAGAAGTAATCAATAGCAATCCTTCTGAATTTCTGTTCACCTCCAACACTCTACTTACTATTTTGTTCCAAAATCCCTGTGTTTTTATACATATACCAGTAATGACCCAATGGCACCAGCACTGGCTCTATGCTGGGAATGGAACCATAGTGTGAATATGTGTGAGAGTATTTGAAACCTCAAAAATAAGTTAAAAAAAAAAGACAATAAAACTTTTTGAAAAGAAGATTTTATTAATAATTTTTTTACTTATTTATTTATGGGGAGAAGAGAGAGAGATAGAGGGCATACCAGAGCCTGTAACCACTGTAAATGAACTCCAGACTCAAGCACCATTTTGTGCATCTGACTTTACATGGATACTGGGGAATTGAACCAAGCTGGCAAGTTTTGCAAGCAAGCAAATGCTTTTAACTGCTGAGCCTTTTCCCCACCCCTTGAAAAAAAGTTTTGATAACTGAGAGGATAAAAAATTAATGTGATGCCATCCCAAATGTAGCACAAGTTTGAAAATATGTGATGTCTACCTTTCTTTTTTTTCATTTGGCAAATGTGTAGTGGTAACATGTCCTGGTTTTTATTATTATTATTATTATTATTAGAAACTTTGTATGATCCATCTAATCAACTCATTATTATGACCAGTTAATCATGCTTACTGGTCATTTTGGTATTATCTTTTCTTATTTCTGTTAAATAATGTCATACACCTATTCATGTTATTTTTACATTTCTTTATGTAATCACTTTAGGGGGTCAGTGGGTATATAGCTATGTATGTTCATATATTTTAATGGGTCTGTTGATATATTGCTATCTGCTCCTGTTAGAATAGGTGTATCAAACTGTTTGAATCCATATCGATATATCCCTCACCACCAAGAATTTGGGGTTGAAATATTACAATAGGAAACCATGTTTCATATATGTATATAATTTATTGTCTTTGTAAGCTGCAAGTGAATAAAAGGGCTGCACATCAAAACGGTGAGCATTATAATCCACAGACATCATTGGTTGGACACACTGGTGAAATATCAAACAGGAAGACAGAGATGTGGACAACTCTAAATTAGACTCCATGAAGGCTCTTTGATGATTTCCCAGCCAAAGGTCAGCTGTATGCACCATGAACTTGCCCTGGCCCCTGGAAAGATGAAGTACCTGCTGGAAGAATGCCGGATCTGGAAGCATCTTGGGAGGAGTGGTCTTTTCCAGTCTTCAATGCTTATTCTGGTCTAGATTTATTTTCTTTACAAAGCAAATCCTTATTTTTCACAACAGAAATATATTTCCTGGAAATGAGTCTATTATAAAAGTGGCCTTTCATTGCTTTCATCTGCACTGTGAACTACAATTAAAGGAAATGCTACCATGATCAAAGTGAAATTGACATGAGATTATTTTCCTGGCTGGAAAAAACCTTTTTACAAAGACCTTTTCAAGGGTCATGACTGGAACTGTATGAAACCTAGAGAGAACAGAAGAGGATTTTAAAGTATCAACACTTTCTTTGTATTGTAGTTTTTTTCAAAAGTAAATACCAGGGGCTGGAGAGATGGCTTAGCAGTTAAAGCGCGTGCCTAAGAAACCTAAGGTTCCAGGTTCAATTGTCCAGGCCCAACATGGTGGCACATGCAACTGGAGTTCGTTTGCAATGGCTAGAAGCCCTGGCATACCCATTCTCACTCTCTATCTCCCTCTTTCTGTCTCTAATACAGAAAGAAGGAAGGAAGGAAGGAAGGAAGGAAGGGAGGGAGGGAGGGAGGGAGGGAGGGAGGGAGGGAGGGAGGGGGAGGGGAAAGGGGAGGGGAGGGGAGGGGGGGGAGAGGGGAGGAAAAGGGAAGGGAAGGGAAGGGAAGGAAGAAGGGAGGGGGGGGAGGGAAGGAAGGAAAGGAAGGAAGAAAGAAGAGCCAAATAAGTAAATAAATACCAGGAGGTCAGTTCCTTTAAATCTTCTACAAACCGGGTGATAGTTTTAAAACACTCCCTAGCTCTCACTGCCTCAGCAAATGAATTAGCAATACACAATCATTTGAGCCCTCTCCAATCAGTCTCAATACATGAGTCATTGAGTTTTTCTAGAATTACTATGGCAAAATACATATAACATAACATTTATCATTTTAAGAATTTTTAGCTATAAAATTCATTAGCATGAAGTATATTTTCAAACCATCACAATTTCTAGTACAAGAACTTTTTCATGATGCTAAGTAGAAACCCCAACCCTTTAAGTAGGTCTCTCCACAAGCATCTCCCAACCTCTGGAAGATTCTAACCTTCTTTCTGTCTATAAACCTACCTGTTCACTGTATTTCCTATGTGTAACGTTTTATCTTCACTGTGTCTTCTGAGTATGATATTTTGTGGTCTTTCAGTACTTAGCATGTATTGGTTATTTATCTTGTTGATAAAAATATCATATTTCATGAATACCATGTTATTTTTACCCATTTTCAGTTGATGATCATCATCTTTCACATCTTGGCTACTATGAATAACATTCTCATAAAGTTGTGCAGAAAGATCTGCGTGGATACTTGCTTTCATTTCTCTCACATACACACCTATAAATGACATTGGTAGATCATGCAGTAACTGTTTAACATTTTTCTATTATTTTATTTATTTGAGAGAGACAGAGAGAGAAGAGAGAGTCTATGGGAGCACCAGGGCTTCTTGGTACTAAAAACAAACTCCAGATGCATGCACCACTTTGTGGATCAGCCTTTATATGCGTACTGGGGAATCAAACCTAGGCTGAAAGACTGTGGAAGCAAATGTCTTTAACTACGGAGCCACCCCCCCCCAGTTCTGTTTAATGTTTTGAGGAACTTCCAGAATGTTCTCAAAGTGCAAACACCATTGCACAGCTCCAGGAGCAGAATGTGTGTCTTTCCTTCAAATCTTCATGGATACTCATTTTTGTGAATTTTGGTAGTACTGACATTCTAGTAGGAGAGAGGAGATAAAGGCATTATGGGTCTGAATTACAACTTTAACTTAATTTGGATAAATGTTTATTCATATCCTCTGCTTAGGTTTTTAAAAACTTTGTGTTAACAACCTTCACACCTATACACAATGTACCCTGACCATAATCCTCTCCTACCACCATCCTCTGTCCCACTTCTCTTAGCCTCCTACATTGATCCCTGCTTCTTTCCAACTAGTACTTCTCATTTGATGTCATCAACTTTTTTTTTTTTTTTTTTTTTTTTTTTTTGCCCTCCTACTATGCAGGTCTTATGTAGATAGGGTCAGCCACTGTGGAGTCATGAATACAATGGCCGCTTCGTGTCTGGAAGAGAGCATTCCAAATCACTTCTCCAGGGACTTTGGCTCTTACGTTCTTTCTGCCACCCCTTCCACGATGGTGCCTGAGCCTTGGAGGGTGTGATGAAGATGTCTCAGCGCTGAATACTCCACTGTCCCCTGTTCTTAGCACTTTGATGAGTTTTGAGTCTCCTGAGTGGTCACTGCTTTCTGAAAAGAGAAGTTGTTAACCAAAACTGAGAGTAACATTACTATATGGGCATCAACATAAATATTTATGGAGCAATTTGGTGGGCATAATATATCCATTTAGCTAAAACACAGCAGTAGTTTCCCTTCCACACACAGGGCTTATGCCCTCCCTAGCTTAGACTTTTGACTTGGTTTTCAATACTAAACATAAATTCTCTCCTGTGGAGTGGACCTCAAATTCAATCCGAGATCATTTGGTTTCCCCCATAACAGTCATGCAACCATTCACCAGATAGCACATTTTGCTTGTCTGACCAGCTATGTAGTTTGCAGGGTCTACTTCTGGTTAAGCCTGTTAATGATCTTTTTTTTTTTAATAATTATTTTTTTATTGACAACTTCTATACTTAGATACAAAAAGTGCATGGTATTTCCCTCCCCTCCCCCCATTCCCCTTTAGAACTCCACTCTCCATCATATCCCCTCCCTCTCTCCATTAGTCTCTCTTTTAATTTGATGTCATCATCTTTTACTTTTATTATGAGGGTTTTGCGGAGGTATTGCTAGGCACAGCAAGGTCATGGATATCAAGGCCAATTTCTGTCTGGGCAGTTGCATTGTAAGAAGTCATACCCTTCCTTTGGCTCTTCCATTCTATCCGCCCCCTCTTCCGCAATGGTCCCTGAGCCTTGGAGGGTGTGACAGAGGTGTTTCAGTGCTGGGCACTCCTCTATCCCTTCTTCTCAGCACTATGTTGCCTTTTGGATAATCCCAGTGGTCATCGCCATCTGAAAAGAGAAGCTTCTTTAACCAGAAGTGAGAGTAGCATTAATATGTGAATATGAGCATTAAGTGTAGTATTTTCAGGGCAGCTTGGTGGGAATAGTATATACATTTAGACAAGAGCAGGCTTTATACCCCTAAGGCTCATGACCTTACCTACCATAGACTTTTGCTTAGGTTTTTCAGTACCAGGTATGTATTCCCTCCCGTAGAGAAGGCCTTCAGTCCAATTATGGAGCAGTTGGTTACCCCAAGAGTAGACATGCCACTATTGCACCTGTTCAGTCCTTGGGCCTGTCTGGCCAAATTTGAATATTCAGCATCCACTATTTTAACTGCTGATGACTTCTGTCTCCCATACTCTGTGTGCAGTGCAGCTTTTTTCTAGCTTTCAGTTGGCTGGTCTACAGGGAGAAGGTTTTCTGCTCAGCACCAGCTTGCTTTCTCAGTGACCTTGCCTCTCAGGTAAGAGATGTCTTCAGCAACAGGGTCTTACTGTTTCTCAAGGGAAATCAAGGTCTTTGGCAAAAGCCTTTAATGTTTTGGAGGCTACCAGGACCTCCTTGGCCATCAACTCACTGGAAGGTATCCCATCCCAAGTACTGAAAATTTTCTAGTAACAGTCTACAGCTTCTAGATGTACCATTATTCAAAAAAGTAATTTTACATAAGTCTTATTCACAATATTTTGAAATTAGATCGACCCTCCCCTGCCCTTCTTTTATGCATTCTCTACCCGTGGTTTTTTTATCCCCAACAGGTTGTATAGCAATTTCCAGCACTAAGACCCTCAATAGGGAGGACACTTTAGTTCAGTTCCAGCTTGATTTCTCAGTGACCTTTGGCCAAAGACTCTGCCTATTGCTAATTGTATTATTTTTGTGATTGAACTCTGAGGGTGTTATATATCCTCTATGTGAGTCTCTGTGGTAGTCAGCTCCTTGTTGCAGGGATGAACATCTAACCAGACACAGTTTATGGTAGGAAGGGATTTATTTCAAGCTTGTAGATTCCAGGGGAAGTTCCATCAATGGCCGAAAAAGCTGGCTCCCTTTCATAGATACAAACAGAAAGAAACCATCAAATAGCCAGCGCTCACGACCAAACACAGCCAGAGCTCAAACTGCTCTCCCAACGCTTTGGACTGGAATTCAGATCTAGCCCTAGTCACACCTTATGGCTGGACTCTAAGATTTGCCCCCAGTAACTAACAGGGCCCCACCCCAGCCATAGCAGGAATCTTTCTGCTGTGGCCTGAAATTACAAACTCAGTTTTAATAAAATGCCTGAGTCTATGGGGCCATACATTCCCATCCAAATCACCACAGTTTCTTTGAAACATATGATTTGCAAAATTTTTATCAAATTGTATGTAGTACTTTTTTTCATTTTATGATGATTTCATAAATGCAAAATATTTTTATTTATTTATTTAATTAATTGAGAGCAACAGACAGACAGAAAAAGAGAGAGAGAATGGGCACACCAGGGCCTCCAGCCACTGCAAACAAGCTCCAGATGCATGCACCACCTTGTGCATCTGGCTTATGTGGGTACTGGAGAATCAAGCCTCCAACTAGGGTCCTTAGGCTTCATAGGCAAGCACTTAACTGCTAAGCCATCTCTCCAACCTCCAAAATATTTTCATTTTAATGGTGTTGGTTTTATTTTGTTCTTTGTTTCTTATGCTTTTGCTAGTGTAAAGAGAGAAAATGTTATTATTTCTTTACATCAAGCTTAGAGAAAAATAGAAGTCACTTCCTTGTACGAGCCCATAAAAGAATAAAATGAAACACTTGCTTGTGCAGGTGGGGCTGGTAGATAAACAGGATGCTCTGCTGGTCTGAATAGCATTACCCTGGGCCTGCACTGTTAAGCAAAATCCTAAAGGGCAGACAAGCAGGACATTTGGAAACTCTTGGTGGCAAGCCTAAAAACCCCCACCCCCAGGTACTTCTATAATTGACTCACAAGTTTGTTTAATCTTCTAAGAATGGAATGCCCTGCTGGGAATTCCCATTTATGTTTAAAGTTACTTTTATGGCTGTAACTGCAACATGTGAATTGTGATTTATGGTTTAACTCCCATCCTGGTTTTCCAATAAACATTGTGTAGTTTTTTTCCAATAAAAGCTGACACTCCAAACACTTCAATGCTGCATCCTGACTGTGGATGTAGCCCTGGTGTGCACCAGATTTTCTTCTTTTCTTTTCTTTCTTTTTTGCCCAATAAAAGTTTGCCTCACATTCTGTGAGTTGATGGTCTTAACTGTGTGACAATGGACCCCCATAACATATTGTATCTAAGAAACTGTTGCCTAAATCCAAGTCAAGGAGACACGAATATGTTTTCTTCTAAACTTTTTTTTTCTTTTTAAGTATTAGCCCCCACAGTTTGATCTTTGGTACATTTTGGGTTAAGTTTTTCATGTCATAGGAGGTAGGGTCCAAATTCATTCCATCACATGTGTTTCCTAAGCAGACTGTAAAAGCAGATCATACATGTCAGCCTGGAAAAAAAAAAAAAAAAAAAAAAAAAAAGATAGCTTGCTTCTGGATTCAAACCTTCTCAGGCTGGTTCCCAGAAGTGAAACAAATATCACACCTCAGATGAACAGCTGATTTTTGCTCTCTGGAGACTTGGTCAGAATCGAAACTGCAAGTTTTCCTGTTGTGGAATCAGGTTGTGCACAGTCATTCCCTTGGCAATATTTCTAGCAATCCTTTCGTGGTTGTAAGCTTAAACCTTCCTTTCTCTGCTTTCACTTTTACATTATAAAAGCACAGAGAGTGATGCTGGGTGCATTTCCTTCTGATTATCAGCACTGTGACAGACATCCAGAAAGGCCCAGACACAGGAGTACGGAGACAAGTCCAAGGACAGAGGAAGTGACAGAAGAGTACCCTCCTGCTAAGTTGAGAAGAAAAACAGGTAAGAACTCTTTCTTCTCTTTGCAATCTGTGAGGTAGAGCTGAGAAGATGCCATTTGGGCAGGATTCACAGTTCCCTAAAAATGCCTGCCCCTGGGCTGGAGAGATGGCTTAGAGGTTAAGGCGCATGCCTATGAAGCCTAAGGACCCCAGTTCGATTCTCCAGGTCCCACATAGGCCAGATGCACATGGTGGTGCATGCATCTGGAGTTTATTTGCAGTGGCTAGAAGCCCTGGATTGCCCATGCTCTCTCTCTCTCTCTCTCTGTGTCTCTAATAAATAAATAAAAATAAATCTTTTAAAAAAATGCCTGCCCCCCTCTCCCGGGTTGGAGAGCCTGCTTAGCAGTTTAGGCATTTGTCTGCAAAGTCTAAGGACCCATGTTTAACTCTCCAGATCCCACATAAGCCAGACACACAAAGTTGCACATGCGCACATGGTGGTACACTCATCTTAAGTTCAAGATTACATTGGTTGGAGGCCCTGGTGCACCAATTTTTCTCTTTTGTCTCTCTCTCTCTAAAAAAAAAGGGGGCAGTCTGTTAGGCTTGCCTCAAGAAAGAAAAAATACCTGGCCCCACTAAAGGCTGCTCTGAGACCAGAAGGAGCACTCAGAGGAAATTCCATTGTTCTCAGGCAGTATGTGTCAGGTGCTAGCAAACTGTTTGGAATGCCTTTTTCTTAGAACTCCTGCTGTTGTTGGAGACACAAGCTTTTCTTGTCATTAAGAAAATTTGCTCACTTTAGTTTTGACTACAGCTAACAAGTTTTCAGATGTGTTCTTGCAATGAGAAGATCAAAAATAAAATCAGATGCAGGGTAAACAACTCCTTGAGTGAGAAAGAAAGACCAATACAAACTGTGATGGGAAAGAAAAAGGTTCACAAAAGGGCATAATTTTAAAAAAAGGCATCATTTTAATCATATGCTTTATTTCAAAATAGATTTCTTTAGAACTAAGTAAGAAATTCAATTTCTTTTTTTTTAATATTTTTTATTCTAACTCCAGATGCATCTGCCACTTTCTGTAGGTGGGTTCAGGGAACCAAGCCCCAGGTATCAGGTTTTAACCATACCCAAGGTTCAATTTGTTAGCATTCACTCCTTAGCCCCTTGAAAGAACTATTGCAGGCTGTATGTCAGCAGTGGGCTCCCTGATTTAAAAAGAATGACCAACACATATTAATAGCTCCTCTTTCAACGCTGCACGTTCCCAAGGTTACATGAGCAGCATCTTGATGATGGTGGCTGTCGGAGCCCATAGGCTACTTTGATTTCAGAGTCTGATAAACGTCTCCTGAGTTCCTTGGCATTGCACCTGCTCCATTCATGAACTTTCTCCTTGTCTCTCTCCCACCATCTCTCTCTCTCTCCTACCCTCTCTTCTTCCCTTCCTTTCTCACATTCCTTTCAGTTCTCATTCTTCTATAACAATTCTTTTCCCTCTTCTCTTCCTCTTCAACTTTAAAATCAGAGAGAGGGAAAGAGAGCAGAGGACAGGAGAGAGAGCCTGAAAGTGAAAGTATATGACAAGAAACCACTTCTTTCTTTTTTTTTTTTTTTGCCCTCTTGACCTTTTATTCCAAATTATAATTCATAATTTTCCTTGACATGGTTTTCTCTACTCTTGCTATTTTTCTTTTTTTTTTAATTTTTTATTTTATCTTTTTTTTTTTTTGGAGAGAGACACAGAGAGAGACAGAGAGAGAGAGAGGGAGAGGGAGAGGGAGGAAGACAGAGATGGGCTTGCGAGCAGTGTCTCAGCTGCTGTGAACGAAATCCAGATGTGTGCGCCCCCTTGTGGTCAAGTGCAGCATTGCGCCCTTGCATCACTTTGCATCTGGCTAAATGTGGGACCTGGAGATTGGAACCCGTGGAGATTGGAACCAATGTTCTTAGGGTTAGGAGGCAGGCGCCTTAACCCCTAAGCCATCTCTCCAGCCCACTATTTTTCTTTAGAACCAAGAAATGCAATCCTTATCACGCACATTTTCTAAGTGCTAAAATCTGTGCAAGTGTGCTGCCTTGGTTATGCAGACGTGGATCCTCATGATCTCTCTGCTTTAGTTTTCAGTGCTGCAAATGGAACCCAGGCCGCAATTTATGGCCTAACTAGAGAACTTCATGTCATTCTGAAAGTAGCATAGCTTAGAAAAACGCCTGTTCTGTTGGGAGACTGGAATTTGACTTAATCCTCTGTCTTTCCCCTTGCAGACAAGGGACCCCAGAGGACATGGCCTCAGAGACCCACATGCCAGACCCCGTGTGCCTCATTGAGAACACGAAAGGGCGACTGGAGCCTAATCCGAAAGCCCTGGAGATCCTGTCTGCCATCAAGCAGCCTGTGGTGGTGGTGGCCATCGTGGGTCTGTACCGCACGGGCAAATCCTACCTGATGAACAAGCTGGCTGGGAAGAGAACGGGTGAGCGTCACCAGTAGGGCTCTGCTGGGTCCCCTCTGTCACCCACACTGTCCACATCCAGCACACAGTGTGAGGAGAGAAAGTTAGGCCGAGAAGTGAATACTGATGCAAAATTTTGAATCCATATTGAAAAATAGATTGTGTTTAAGAGGAATTGGCTTTATGTGCTGGCTGAATGGAAAAATTGATAACTTGTTCTCTTCACTATAAGCTGAAAAATAAGATTTAGCTAACTTGTTCTCCAAATTGCCTTACTTGCTCCTTTAAAAGTGAAGGTGTTGGGCTAGAGAGATGGCTTAGCGGTTAAGGTGTTTGCCTGTGAAACCTAAGGACCCATAGTCGACTCCCCAGAACCCATGTAAGCCACATGAACAAGGTGACACATGCACACAAGGTGGCATATGCATCTGGAGTTCGAATGCAGTGGCTGGAGGCCCTGCTGTGCCAATTCTCTCCCTCTCTCTTTCTGTCTTGCATAAAAAAGTGAAAGTGTCCTTCTGCTGTATAGAAAAAGCCAATAAGTAATAAAGATATTAATAAAATATTCTTACAGAAACAGCAAGCTTTTACTAATGGTGTAGATGACCTTTAAAGTTTTGGTGTGAGTTGTCTATTCCTTTTGTTTTTTTCTGCTGTTCGTTAAGATCAGTTTGGACCATGATAGCATCATCTCCGGGCCTTGTTTAAAACCTTAACTCTTATCGCAGTTTTCAGAAGCACCTGCTACTATATCTCTGTCCTTTTTTTTCTCCTCTGCCTCTTTAGGCTTCTCTCTGAGCTCCACAGTACAGTGTCACACCAAGGGAATCTGGATGTGGTGTGTGCCTCATCCCCAAAAGCCTGACCACACCCTAGTTCTGCTTGACACTGAGGGCCTGGGGGATGTCGAGAAGGTAAAGAGGGGGATTTAATGTTGGATGAAGCCTCACATTTCTCAATATCCTCTAGACTATTAAGTAAGAGCTCCCCTTAATCACAATATGCCTTTCATTTCTATTGACTTTTTATGAGAAGTTTCGCCACTAAAGTTGAAACTATCCCTAAGCCTGAGTTCTAGAACAAAAGTGTGACCACCAGGGAGCAGTATTCTAACCACTAAAGTTAACTCAGATGCCTAAGAGTAGTTTAAACCGAATGGCTCTTCTGAGTATTTTCCTACAGAGAATGCGAAACAAGGGTAGAGGTTCTGAAGTGTTGAGATATGTGTTGAATAGGTAGTTCTGTCCCCTATAAATCCTGTGGTTTCACCAATGTGTGTGAATTACTTGTAGCCTCAGCTATTATTTTGTAAAATGAATGTTATAGATTATTAGCTGCCTTGTAATAATATATGAAAATTTAGTAAGTTATATAAGTAGTTTAAAGTGTCAGATAAAATCATTTCTCAATAAATACTTTTCGGGCTGGAGAGATGGCTTAGCGGTTAAGGCACCTGCCTGCTAAGCCTAAGAACGCTGGTTCCAATCTCCAGGTCCCACGTTTAGCCAGATGCCAAGTGACGCAAGGGCGCAATGCCGTACTTGCCCACAAGGGGGTGCACTCATCTGGATTTCGTTCACAGCAGCTGAGTGACTGCTGGCACGCCCATCTCTATCTGTCTCCCTCTCCCTCTCTGTCTGTCTGTCTCTCTCTGTGTCTCTCTACAAAAATAAATAAAATAATAAAAAAATTTAAAAAAATACTTTTCAATATGATTTATCTTATATAGGGCAATGATGCTTTACATGAAGACATCTTTAGAGCGTGGCATCCTCCACCAATATTCACTATTTCCTGAAATTCTCTCAAAAAGGCCACAAAGAACCTCATAAGCTGGAAAGCTATGAGTCAGTTCTAAGCAAAGATGCTAATTAAACTAATTCAACCTCTAACCCTACCAATAATGACATTTCCCTGTATTTGAGTCTTTCTTATGGCTCATAGTATTTGATCACTCTCATAAAGTAAACGTAGTTCAGACTACTGCCTATCTAGAAGGGACCAGGACAATGGAATTATGTACCAAAGCTAATTGTGTTCGGACTTGCAGGGCGACAACCAGAACGACTGCTGGATCTTCACCCTGGCGATTCTTCTGAGCAGCACTTTTGTGTACAACAGCATGGGAGCCATCAACCAGCAGGCCATGGACCAACTGCAGTATCCTTTCTGTGACAGAGAGCATCCTAGAGTGAGGGGAGACTTGTGCTAACAAGACAGCAGCCTGCGAATGCTGCAGAGTCAAACTCCACAAGGAAACAAAAATAATTGAAATGCATCCAAGTAGGATGAGGGTGGAAATCACATATACTTGGATCAGAACAAGGAAAAGTTAAAGTTGGGAGTCTATGGGACTAATGTGAAGATGAGAGGATTATAGACCATGTTCATTCCCCCACTTTTCCTTAGCTGCTCAGCTATGTGTCGGAGCTGACAAAATGTATCAGAGCAAGAGCCTGCCCTGAGGAGGATGGGGCTGAGGATTCAGCTGACTTTATGAGCTTCTTCCCTGACTTCGTGTGGACTCTCCGAGACATGACCCTGATGCTGGAAGTCGATGGACAACACCTCACAGCAGATGGGTACTTGGAAAATTCCCTGAAGCTCAAGCAAGGTACAGGCATGGGTTACTGGAAAACACACAGGAAAAACAACAGAAATTAAATATTTTTTTATTTGGGTGCATACATTTACTTTTCTGTCTTTATATTCTATCCCATTCCTAAAAAAAAAAAAAAAAAAAAATCTTGTTTGGTGTTTATTTGGCTTTGTGCTTGGTTGTACTATGGTCAGATTGCTGCCTGTCCTTAAGAAACAATTATAGAACTGTACTTAGACAAAACATATGGGGTAGAAGAAAGACTTATTTGAAGAAATTATCAAATGATACATCAATATTCTACTGCCTATGTAGCTATTCCTTTTTAATTTTTTTTTTTTTTTAACTTTCTCCAGGCTCCAGTGAGGAAGATAAAAAATACAACCTCCCTCGACTTTGCATTCAAAAGTTCTTCCCACGGAAGAAATGTTTTATCTTCACGCCACCCACGGAGTGGAAGAAGCTTTCTGAGCTTGACACCCTACACGACAGTGAGCTGCAGCCTGAGTTTTTGCAGCAGGTGGCAGAATTCTGCTCCTATATCTTTAAGAACTCCAAGGCTAAAACTCTTCCCGGTGGCATCAAGGTTCATGGACATGGTGAGTCCCAGTCCTTCTACTCTTTGGAGATTGAAATAATACCCACCTCATTCAGTTTTGATAATTTCTTTAGATTCAAAATAATATCAAATAATATTTAATGTTTTTGTTGGCAAAATCTCTTCTTTGGGGGGACTCATTGGTAAAGATTAAAGAAAGGAAGCTTGGTCCTTAGTATTTCCCAAGTAACCTTTGTGTGCACTGTCTGATTTGGCATTTGATAGCAATTGTATCTATTTGATTTAAATGTAAGTTGAAGGGCTGGAGAGATGGCTTAGCGGTTAAGGCGTTTGCCTGCAAAGCCAAAGGATCCTGGTTCGATTCTCCAGGACCCACATAAGCCAGATTCACAAGGATGTGCATGCGTCTGGAGTTCATTTGCAGTGGCTAGAGGCCCTGGCATGCCCATTCTCTCTCTCTCTACCTCTTTCTCTCTCTCAAATAAACAAATAAATGTAAGTTGACTAAGAGAAATTTAACAATTCAGATCATGTGCCCATATTTTGAGGGATCGATAACCATATAAGCCTCCTGTCTATCATAACTTGAATCACAGACGGAACATTTAATTCTATCAGACAACACCGAGCTTACCTATGCCAAGGGAAACATTCTATATGATTGGCATTATATCATGTGTTACCAGAGCAATGATTAAATCCTGTGAACCCTGCAAGGTTCAAAGGACGGATGGCAGACACATTTGTGAAAGGGGAATGGTAGGGCTGGAGAGATGCCTTCATGGTTAAGGTGCTTGCCTGTGAAGCCTAATAGCACATGTCTGAGTCTCCAGGTCCCATGTCAGCCAGATGCTCAGTGATGCAAGCATGCAATATCGCACATGCATACAAGAGGCACATGCATCTGCAGTTCGTTTGCAGTGGCTGAAGGTCCCAGCACACCCATTCTCTTTCTCTTTCTCTCTCTCCCTATTTCTCTCTGTCTCTCAAATAAATTTTTTAAAAAGTTTAAAAAAGAAAGGGGAATGGTCCTATCCTAAGGGTCCCAAAACGATGGGAATATAATAGACACAAGCTTACTGTACGTAAAGAGAGATTGTTTTGACTTTTGTTGTACGGAGCCAAGTTACGTTGCAGAAGGGAAGGTTCTGAGGCCAAGGTCTCAGACTGGGCTTGAAAGTGGGTATTTGTTGTCAGGCTTTTAGTTGAAGTTGGTGCTCTGGCCAGTGGTGAGCCAAAATGCTCTTCTTTTATTTATTTTTTTGGTTTTTCGAGGTAGGGTCTTGCTCTAGCTCAGGCTGACCTGGAATTCACTCTGTATTCTCAGGATGGCCTCAAACTCACTGTGATCCTCGTACCTCTGCCTCCTGAGTGCTGGGATTAAAGGCGTGCGCCACCACGCCCGGCAAAATGCTCTTCTTAGACAGGTTCCGAAAGCACGGAGACTTCCCCACTGCACATAAAACAAATACCATCCTTTGTTCTCTATTCATAGGACTGAAGAGCCTGGTGCTGACCTATGTCAATGCCATCTGCAGCGGGGATCTGCCCTGTGTGGAGAACGCAGTCCTGGCCTTAGCCCAGATGGAGAATTTGGCTGCAGTGAAAAAGGCCATTGCTCACTATGACCAGCAAATGGGCCAGAAGGTGCAGCTGCCCACGGAAACCCTCCAGGAACTTCTGGACCTGCACAGGGCCACTGAGAGCGAGGCCGTGAAGATCTTCCTCAGGACTTCCTTTCTCGATGAAGACCATGCATTTCAAAATGATTTACTGGTAACTGTCTCTCAAGTTTACATGAATTTTGATTGTGCAAGGCAAGATACTAAGAGGGAATGAAATGGACATAAATTTTGAGAAAGGGGTAATTGTTACTAGTTTTTAAAATGGTGACAGTTATAACACAAGTTCATAAAAACAACATTATTGTGGACTCAAAAATTTTTAAACATCATTCATTTTATGCACAAGTGAATAGCCTTCCCTCTCATAAGCATAACCAACTGTCAACCAGAGATTCCAATTTGGGAACATGGCTGCTATTATACAACTGACCAACCTTCATGTGAAACAAAAGCCACTTGGCTGGGCTGATAATGCATAATATTTACTCTTTATGGTAATTATTGGTACAACTTGGGATAGAGCTATTTAATGTTTTTACTTGAGAAAGAGCAAGTGTGTGTGTGTGAGAGAGAGAGAGAGAGAGAGTGTGTGTGTGTGTGTGAGAGAGAGAGTGTGTGTGTGTGAGAGAGAGAGAGAGTGTGAGAGAGAGAGAGAGTGTGTGTGTGTGTGTGTAAGAGAGAGACAAACAGACACAGAAAATTGGCACACCAGGGCCTCAGCCACTGCAATCGAACTCCAGATGCTTGCGCCACCTAGTGGGCATGTGTAACCTTGCACTTTCCTCACCTTTGTGCGTCTGGCTTATGTGGAATCTGGAGAGTTGAACATGGGTCCTTAGGCTTCACTGGCAGGCACCTTCACTGCTAAGCCATCTCTCCAGCCTATGGTAGAACGATTTAAATGGTATAAAGCTTCAATTTGAAGCTGAAAGGGCTGCAATAGAAATCTCCAGCTAACATAACCCACAACCCCACGGTGAATACCAGCAATCTCACTGAAGAGGGCCCTCAGTGATGTGGGGGCAGGAAGGAGGGACAGGATGTACAAACAGGATGGACACATGATGTGTCCATAAAAAGTTTCTACTTACATATATATATATTAAAGCTCAGGTTAAGAGGAAGGATGAAGGTCTGTCATAAGTACCTAAGAATCTTTCTGGAGAAACATTTCCCCAAATTCCAATGAAGAACTAATATCTTTTCCTTGTTACTCTTTTTGCCTCCCACTTTTGTATGTAAGGCTCAGCTAGAAAGCAGGTGGAATGGCTTTTGTGACCAGAACGTGAAAGCCTCCTCAGCTCGGTGCTCAGAGTTACTTCAGACTATTTTTGGTCCTCTAGAAGAAGCACTGAAACAGGGCGTTTATTTTCAGCCGGAAGGATATCTGCTCTTAATTGAGAAAACAGAAGAGCTGAAGAAAATATACCTTCAGGAGCCCAGGAAGGGGATTCAGGTAACCAAAATGTATCTATTGACACTGGTCACAGCAGTGCAACCAGATGTAATTGCAGACAAATGTGGGGCTTCTGTCTGTATAGCACTTGGTCTTTGAACCAGTAAAGGGAGTTTGATGACACTAGATTGTACAAGGCACTCACTCATAAAGCCTAGTGCATTCAATGGACATTTGAGATATAAATGGAATTTTGAGTTTCATCATCAGGATGTCCCGCTGTGACAGCTAGACATTTGATGTCACAAAGAACAGAAACACAGTGGTAGTTGTATATAAGCAAACATGCCATTTTATAAATTTATGCTTCAATCTGGCTTTAAGGAAAACAGGATCAAAGAGTACAAAAATACAAACAAGTACATTTCATATATATATATATATATATACATACATATATATGTATATATGTGTGTGTGTGTGTGTATGCACACACATACATACATACATATATGTGTGTGTGTGTGTGTGTGTGTGTGTGTGTGTAATTTTCAAGCAGCAGAGAGAGACAGAGAGATGGGCACACCAGGGCCTCTAGCCACTGCAAATGAACTCCAGATGCATGTGCCACTGTGTACATCTGGAGTGCATGGGTACTGAGGAATTGAACCTGCATCATTAAGCTTTACAGGCAAGCTCCTTAACCGCTGAGCCACTTCTCCAGCCCAAACAAGTACATTTCTTTTTCACTTTCTTCCATTCTTGCTCCACGTCCTCATTTGCCTTCCCCATGGTAGCTTCCTTCTCCAGCAGATGCAGCCCATACAGGACCACAACCAGTTGCTACAAAATTAGAGCCACCCATTTAACAAAGCAGACTTTCTTTATCCCAACATCTCTATCACCCCCTGAAAGATGTATCTAAAATGTTTCACAATTGCCTACCCAGTAACATATGACAGGAAGACTTGATTGCCAGTTCTCACTAAACCAAGAATACTACCCAGAGGGAAAGATGGGAACATTTTTTTAATTAAGTAGAAACTTTGTATGGATACATCATGTGTTGGTGCCATCGTTTCCCTCCCCCCTGCCCTCACTCCACTGAGGGCCTCCCTACTGGGATTTCTGGTATTTACCATGGAGTTGTGGGTTGGGAGTTGTGAGAGCAACAGTCAGTCATTGTGACGGGGAATGCCTCTGGATATTTCCTCCCAGTCTGTGGCTCTTACATTCTTTCTGCCCCCTCTTTAGCAAGAAACCCTGAGCTTTGATGAGTGTACTTTAAGTCTATATTAGTGTTGAGCTCTCAGCAGCTGCTGGATTTCGGCTTTGGTATGTTTTGAGTCTCCTCAGTGTCTGTCTCCACCCCCGCCCCCTGGCCCAGGTTGCAGGCTCACAGTGGAAGCCGCACTCTTGCTCATCTCACCAGTCCCTCTCTGTGGTTTCACTTGGGCCCTGGCTCCTGTGTGAGGCGTGGTCCATCTCCTGCCAGGGAGTCAGCTCTCCTCTTGTTCACACATTTTGGTTGTCCCTGGTTCTCCCTGCTTTCTGAAAAAAAAAAAAAAAAAAAACAGATTCTCCAAAGGGGGTGAGAGCAGCATAAGTTAAAGGGGATAAGCATTGTTAAGTTAGAGAGATTTTGATTGGTGCAGACCCCCATTTGGACCAAGATTGGTAGGAGTTTCATTAGAGTCTATAATCTGGGTCTCCATAGAAGTCTGACTTGGTCCCCAGTCCCAGTTACGGGCTCTTTTCCACCGAGCAGGTCCCTTAGTGAATCATAGAGCCATTGGTTACTCACCCAGGCTGTGTACCAGGATTGTACAGGTGTATAATCTTGTCAAACTGGTTGCTTTCATATAGCAGGGTCCCCTGCTTGCTCACAACATTGTTGGCCATTTTCCCCCATCAGCTCAGATAGCACTTTTCAGCACTACATGGCTAACCATCTGGGAATTAGCTCCTTCCAGATTTAGCTGGATCTCTTGATGTTTTTCATCAGCAGCATGTGGTGTCTTGAGCAATAGGGTCTTACCTTTTACCTCAGGTGGGTAATCAAGCATTTTGACAGAAGTCTGTCTTGTTTGGGGGACCTCGTAGGTCCCTGTGATCAACAGCTCAATGTGGATTGTTACCCATTTCTGGTACTAGAAGTATAAGCCAGAACCAAATGTTTTAGGGTGAGGCTTCATCCCACCCTGTCCAGGGCCCTTCTTACCAGACCATACCTCCAAGCTCCCATGGAGGGTTATACCTTTCAGTCTGCTAACCAGGAGAAATGTTTGTACCCAGTACCAATTCATTTGGGATTTGATTTTGTGTGTATCTCCTCTCTCCCTCCTATTGCCCTCCCTCCAAACTCCTCTACCTCTTTTATCTGTCCCTTGAGCTGTCTGTCAGGTATGCCTGCAACTCAAGCTGTTCCAGTTTAGGCACCACAAAGGAGGGAGAACACGCAGCACGCTTGTCTTGCCCTGTTGAACCTGCTCTTGCCACATCTCTTCCTGCTAACCATGTGTTTTTGGGACTCTCAGGCTGAAGAAATGCTACAGGCGTACCTGCAGTCCAAGGATGCTGTGTTTCACGGGGTTCTGAAGGCAGAACAGGCTCTCAACAAAAAGTGCAAAGAGATTGAAGGTGAGGAATGGTCTGGGAGACTGTAGAAAATCTCTCCTAAAAGTTTCAGTATTTAGCCAGCTGAAACTGTTATTCTTAAATGATGGCAGGAAGGGTAAAGATTGTCTCGGCTCATTTCTAAGTGTGGCATGTGCAGTCAAGTGCATCAGGGTCACCCCAAAGGATAACTACTTCTGTGAGATTTTTCTATGTAAATTGCCCAGAGGTAATTGGTTTTTTTTCCAGAGGTATTGAAGAAAGAAAGAGGTCAATACTGAAAGTCTACACAGATTTTTCTACTTCCCATTTTCTCCTCAGTGGAACGTGCAAAAGCTGAATCTGCGCAGGCTGCTATGAAAATGTTAGAGGAAAGGCAAAAGAAGTTTGAGCAGAGCCTGGAAGAGAAAGACAAGCAGCATCAGGAGCACGTGAGGAGGCTGACTGAGACCATGGAGAGGGACAGAGCTCAGTTAATAAGGGAACACGAGAGGATTCTGGCTTTAAAACTCCAGGTAGTGCTTTGTGCCAATCCTGCTCTGTCTGTCACTGTCCGGAATCAGAAGCCCATGCACCAGACGCTCTAGTTAGCTCTGCTTCTGCTTACAGCTTCTATTCTGCCTATGTTTGGTTACTAAAAGCGATTTATTTACAAGATGAAAATGCAAGAAATCCTTCTTTGTCATTCATATATATTGAATACAATGGCTAATGCACTGCCCTGTGCTGCAGGTACATTATCAGCATTCTGCAAAAGAGACTTGTTAGCAATTAGGGAGCAAATTCACTGGTCTTGTGTTGTTCTGTGTGGCTTCATTATGCTGCTTTTCTCTTAGGAACAAGAAAACCTACTCAAGGACAGATTCAGAGAGGAGATCAGACAACTTCAGAATGAGATCCAGGATATGAAAATGGCAAACAAAGCAAAAGGTACTGTCACCTACTGTTGGAGTCCCCTTCCTGTTGCTGGGACAACCAAAAGCAGCATATGAGAGGAAAGGGTTTATTTCTGCTTATAGTTTTGATGGGGAGTTTGATCAAGGCAGAAAGGGCATGGCCAAGCAGGAAGCTGGCTCACATGATCATGTCAGCAATAAGGAAGTGGTCCGAGCCAGCTAGCTGGTGAGCAGCCAGGAGGGCTGGACTCACAAGTCTTAAGGTCTGTCCCGAGTAACGTACCTCCTCCATCAAGACTTCACCTCCCAAAGGCTCCACCAGCAGGAGTTTAGTCACACATTAGGCTAGGGGGACATTTCACATCCAAACCCTCTTTGGATTTACAAATCCAAGAAGGGAGCTTCTGCTCCTGCATTCTTTAACCAGGACACAAATTCCATGAGCAATATCAGGAGGTCAGATGACTGACACTCAGTTGAAACTTACAATCATATGCTCACACATTCATTGAGACATCAAATTTACAAAGATGGGCCTCAAGGGGGAAGAAAATGTGTGATTTACTGAGCTGCTAATTTCATGATTGTTTATAGTACTGGCTAATGTAATGTTCATGTAATCCTCTATGAAATGTACGTCATCTTAAATTTGAAATATGCTTTTCAATTCTGTAATCAAGATGCCTTTAAAAGCAAGAGGTATATTTTTTAATATTTTAATTTTTATTTATTTTATTTGAAAAAGAGAGGAAGGAAAGAGAGAAAGATGCAGATAGAGAGAGAATGGGCATGTTAGGCCCTCCAGTCACTGCAAATGAACTCCACTTATATGCGCCTTCTTGTGCATCTGGCTTACGTGAGCCCTGGGGAGTTGAATCTGTGTCCTTTGGCTTTGCGAGCAAGTGCTTTAATGGTAAGCCATCTCTCCAGCCCAAGAGATATATTTTGGGTACTGGTTTCATTCCTTTTCCTTCCTTACTCACACCATACTTCTAGATATTTTCAGAGCTCTGATCTTACTGAAAGGTTCACCCGTACCTTGGCATGCAACTGGAGTGTAAGAATGTGAAACAAAACAGATGGGGACTGAGCAATGTCAGCGTCACTCCTTCCCTGAGATCAACAATCAGGAGTTAGATACAATTAGAAGGAAGTCCTCATTTGCCACCAATGTGGGGGATAGTAACCTGGCTTTGAGGGGTAGACTGCGTAAGTCTCAGCTGAGTAAAGGCAACGTGGTATGCAGCCCGTGATGGGAATCCAGCCACCGGCAAGAGTGTTGATATGTGTTCAACACTGACTATATAAGCAGTGAGGATGCAACACCCTCTGTCCATAGAAGCCCTTTGGTAATGATTACAGTTCTTCCCCGCCTGTCCTACTATGGAGCCTATAAAGAATGAGAATAGTACACATGCGTGCGTGTTTGCTCATGAGCTCACTTGTGTGCAGTCAATAATAGTGGGGTTACTTTAGGGGAAAATTAAAGCCAAGGAACCCCCTCTATGACATAACATCAACGACAAGAAGAGGGGGTAACATGGTGACACGACACACATTTTCTCCTTCATTTTCCTCCTCGATGTGACGTGAAGAAGTTTCATCTGCACAAGCAACAACACCAGTGCTGAGCGATATGCAGAAGATGGAACAGTGCACCATGACACAGAGAGAAGAGAGTCATGTGGGTCACAAGAGGCAGCTCAATGACAGGGTGGACAGGAAAGGGACGCTTCAAAGTCAGGTAATCCACTCAACTTCTTTCACTCAACTGGAATCAAAAAGGGAGAAAAAACAAGTGTGAGCCTTCATAAGAGACCAAACAATACATTTTTTCATTCCCTCCTTTTGAAAACCCTCATATAATGCCTCTCAGATACAATGTGGGGTTTGTTGTTTGTTTGTTTGTTTCGTTTTGTATTGTGTTGTGTTTGAAGGCAGGGTCTCTAGTCCCTGGCTGACTTGGAACTCACAGCAATCATCATAACTCAGCCGTCTCTGCCTGAGCTTTTCTTTTTCTTTCTTTTTCTTCTTTGCACACACACACACATGGGTGAGTTCATGCAGGTGGTGGCCAGAGGTTGGCATCAGGTGTCTTCCTCAATTGCTCTCCATGTCATGCTTTGAGACAGGGTCTCTTGCTGAGCCTGGAGTCTAGTAATTGGCATAGACAATCTAGCCAGGGAGCTCGAGGGATCCTCCTGTCCCCGCCTTCCCAGTGCTGGCATTATAGTGCATGCTTCTGTCATCACCTGACATTTTACAGACTTCCCAGGGATCAGAATTCAGATCCTCCAGCCTGTGTAGCAAATAGCAAGTGTTTTATCCACTGAGCCATCTCCTCAGCCCCACCATGGTTATTTTTTTATCAATGATTTATATTAGGCATACTTTGTACCATACTGGATTCAAATGCTTTGCTAATGCTATCTCATTTATTTTGTTTTGCGTGTGTGTGTGTGTGTGTGTGTGTGTGTGTGTGGTGTGCACATGTATGTGCCCTCGTGGCACCCCACATGTTCACCTGAGGTAGTCGTCACTCTTCTGTAGTGGCCATAGTAGAACATCAGGTGTCCTGTTCCATCACTGTTCACAGTGAGCTTGTTTACCCCACAGAAAAAATATTTTATGTATTTATTAGACAGAGGGGGGAGAGAGAGAAAGAAAAAAATGGTCATGCCAGGGCCTCCAGCCACTGCAAACAAACTCCAGATGCTTGGGCCACCATGTATATCTGACTTACGTGGGTTTTGGGGAATCAAACCCAGGTCCTTAGGCTTCGAAGGCAAGCACCTTAACTGTTAAGCCATCTCTCCAACACTTGATCTTATTTTGAGCTGGAGTCCCTTTACACTGAGCTTAGGGGCTTCAATGATTCTTAGGTCTCTGTCTCCTGCTAGACTGCCGTTACAGGTGGGTGCAGCCACACCTAGCTGTTTTAAGTGGGATCTGGGGACTTGAATTCAAACAGCATCAGGATCTCATGCTCGCACAGGAAGCACACTGAAGCACTGAGCTGTCTCTCCAGCCCTCATTTATTTACCGAGTAATCTTACCATCCCATTTCAGGCTTGCTGAATTTTGGAATTCATATACTCGTTTTTCACTGTCTCCTTTAGTCCAAGGTAGCAGGATTTTTGTTGAATGGTATCTTTGCACTTAGAGTTAAGATAAGGTTCTCAAAGTGAGACCCTTATTTTTTGGAAACCGCAACCAATGGCAGGTCTGCTAATAAGATAAAGACAGAGGGAGATTTGAAAAAGGTGGAAGTCAGAGAGAGAGAGAGAGAGAGAGGAAAAGTCCAGAAAGTGAGTAAGGCAGCTTCACCCACTTTTTAAAAATATATTTTATTTATCTATTTGAGAGAGAAAGAGAGGGAGAGAATGGGCATGCCAGGGCCTCCAGCTACTGCAAATGAACTCCAGATGTACGTGCCTCCTTGTTCATCTGGCTTACATGGGCCCTGGAGAGTCAAACTGGGATCCTTTGGGTTTGCAGGCATGCGCCTTAACCACTAAGCCATCTCTCCAGTCCCTCTCACCCACTTTCGAAAGCTCTAAGAGAGCTGCCCACTTACTGCTTTTGGAGAATCAACCTCCATAAGTACAATAGGGAAAAAACAACTATTTTAAGACACACAAATTATAATTTGTTGAAAAAAAACCCATAACGAATCCAGTGTGACACAAACAGGAAGCTGAGATACACATGCCTTGTAGAACCATGATTTGAAATACCTCCAGGATGGAGTAGTCTACTGAGAGGATTTTGGGGTTAGCAGGTCACCATAAAGGCCCCCATGTGTCTGGTGGAAAACAATGACAAGCAGCTGCTGGTGAATCCTCAAGCCATGCGGGTTCTTAACAAGATTTCCCAGCCTGTGGTGGTGGTGGCCATCGTGGGAATGTGCCGCACAGGAAAGTCCTACCTGATGAACCGGCTGGCAGGACAGAACTGCGGTGAGTGTTGTCGTGGGGCAGAAGTCATCTGCCCAATTCCATTGGAGTTCGTACACTCTCTCCAGCTCCAGTCACATGATTGGAATAGCCAAGTTCTCTCAAGAAACTAAATTAACTTTCTTTTGTTTTTTTGCACAATCACCCTGCTCTATATCCCTATTCTTTAAAAAAAAAAAAAAAAACTTTTTATTGACAAGTTCCATAAATATAGACAATACACTATGATCATAATCCCCTCCCACCACTCCCCTTCATCCCTTCTCAAGTCCTCCCCTCCATCAAATTTCTTCTTTCCAGTTTGTCTCTCTTCTGTTTTGATCTCATCTTTATATATGTGTGTGTGTGTTGTTTTTTATTTGTTTATTTGAGAGAGAGAAAGAGGCAGATAGAGAGAAAGAGAGAATGGGCACACCAGGGTCTCCAGCCATTGCAAACAAACTCCAGACGCATGCGCCCCCTTGTGCATCTGGCTTACATGGGTCCTGGAGAGTTGAACTGGGATCCTTCGGCTTTGTAGGCAAATGCCTTAACCTCTAAGCCATCTCTCCAGTCCTCATCTTTTTTTTTTTTTTTTTTTTTTTTTTGGTTTTGCAAGGTAGGGTCTCCCTCTGGTCCAGGCTGACCTGAAATTAACTATGTAGTCTCAGGGTGGCCTCGAACTCTCGGCGATCCTCCTACCTCTGCCTCCCGAGTGCTGGGATTAAAGGCGTGCGCCACCACGCCCGGCCTATCTTTTTTTTTTTTTTAATCCAGTATTATGCACATCTTCTGTAGAAAGTGTCGACCACTGTGATGCATGACTATCAAAGCCACTTTGTGTCTGGCCGACAGTATTGTAAGCATTCTTCCTATTCCTTCGGCTCTTACGTTCTTTCCACCACCTCTTCCACACTGGTCTCTGAGCATTGGAGGGATAGAGATGTCTCACTCAGTGCTGAGCACTCCACTGTCACTTCTCAGCATGATAGTGAGCTCTGACTCACCCTAGTGATCACTGCCATCTGAATAGAGCATCTAAAATCCAACTGAGCATTATACCAAAACTAATTCTTAGCACTAAGCTATTTAACTTACAATAATCTATTCACTTTCATTAACTCCTGTGAAGGAAATATCTCTCCTATTGTTTTTCAGGATCCTATACAACTTTCCTTTTCAGTGCTAAGGCCTTGTGCTTACCAGGCAAGTGTTCTTCCACTGAGCTAAGTCCCCAACCCCCTATTACAAATTTTTTAACCTATTCTCACATGACTGCTGTAATTGTGACTCTTCTTTTTTTGAAAAATGTTTTGTTTTCTCTGTGGTATATCTCCATTAACATCGAGCCATCCTTTATTATCTAGTAGCTTAGAAATGCCCCTGGACTCATTCCACTACACCTACCATTCCCATTTCCTTTTCCAGTCTTTAATGTTCTTGGGCTGAAGAGATGGGAAAGCGGTTAAGGTGTTTGCCTGTGAAGACAAAGGACCCAGGTTCCATTCCCCAGGACCCATATTAGCCAGATCTACAAGGGGCTCATGTGTCTGGAGTTCATTTGCAGTGGCTAGAGGCCCTGGTGTGCCTATTCTCTCTGTATCTATCTCTCTTTTCTCTCTCTCTCTCTTTCTCTCTCTCTCTCTTTCTCTCTACTTGCAAATAAATAAATAAAATTTTTATTAAAAAATAAAAAGTAAAAAAAAAGTTTTTTCCATTTCTTTTTTCCACATCTTCCCCCACTATGTCCTCTACATGTTTTAAGTCACGCCTTTCAGCCTTTAAACTCCATGTTTTCAAACTCTTTAAAAAAAAAAAAAAAAAACCTTCATTTTGTTTGATTCAGACGATGCTCTTTATTTCCATCCTGAGCCTTTTCTTGGCACCATCCTCATAGCTGACTTCTTCCTGCTTCTTGGTGGTATATGAAGTGGAATATTCTGGATGAAATGGTGCAGCATGGTACTATTTCCTGGGGTGCTCAACAATGCCAAAAAGTCTGTTTTGCAGTCAGCTCCCAGGCTGCCTGGTGTACCTGGTGTCACACGTGTAGTTTCTTCTCTTCCCTTCAGGTTTCCCCCTGAGCTCCACAGTGCAGCCCAAAACCAAGGGCATCTGGATGTGGTGTGTGCCCCACCCCACCAACTCAAACCACACTCTGGTCCTTCTAGACACCGAGGGCCTGGGCAATGTGGAAAAGGTGAGACAGAAAACAAGAGACAGATTAAGTTACTCTTGGTTTTTCCTTGTATGTTAATGATCATTTGCAATTGAACATATGAGATCTAGTCTTGACATGAAGAAATAAGCTAAAGAATGTGAGGTAAAACTTTGCTGTTCTTCAATATCACTTCTAGACGATATCAAAACTTGTGGTATGTAAAGTAAGATGCTTGCTTCTTGGCACTGAGGTGAATAATTTTATTGGAATAATAAACAATATTTAAACAGCTCAATATCAGACCTTTGGACTTAGATCTGTAGATCTTAGTGAATAAAGAAAAGGCTCAGCCCCTCAGTTACGGTCAAGAGAGACCAGTTGAGCTTAATTCAGTACTGTTAATACATCAGTATTTAAAACAAAGTGAGCTCCCTTGACTACAGACCAGGATAGAGATCAGCATGCTACAGGTTTATGACAGTGAATTCATGGATCAGCACCAGTGAAACTGGGGAGAAAGGTGCAGAGAAATAGAGGGGATTGAGCACAACCTCGAGCCTCTCCTGATTCCGTGGGAGTTTCATGTCTAGAATTATCCCTTTGAGTTAGTCTGACTGCGAACAGTGATCCGTCACTGACAGCCTGCCTTGGAAATCTTCCTTTACAAGAGTGACACTTGGAAGCTGTCATTCATCACCACTCCCCAGACCGGGGGTGAATATTTCTCCCCTAAAAGTAGGTCCAGGTAGCACATCACAGTCTCCATAAGGAACTGTTAAGTGTGCAGGTGTAAAATCAGAGGAAAATCAGAGAGTATGACCTCTCACACAAGATAAAGAAAGGCACACGATCCAACCTCTGAGGTACCAGGTGAACTGTGCATTCAGAGGTTGGAATTATGAAAGTGGGGTTGGTATTTCCTATCAGCTATACCCAGAACATTCCATGAGCAAGGCGGTGAGACACCTTGTACTGCATGCTTTCAGAAAGGCATATGCTTGTATTTCTTTTACTTTTAGATGGGTTGTCAGATATTTTAGCTCTATAACAATGAGTTGATAAATCATGTTTCTTCTTTTTTTACTTTGAGATTTATTTACTGTATCTGCATTTTTATAAGTCTCTATTTCTGACCAAAGAGAAATTAGGTACTTGATTGCAAAGTCTGTCATTCTGGATTTGATTCCCCAGCACCCACATAAAGCTGCATACAAAAGTCATTGTAAATACCTTTTTCTGTTTTACTATAAATATTATGCCACTTCAACCCATTGTACAAAGAAAATATCATTTGAATTCTTTTAAAATAGTTATTTATCTAAGTAGAGAAAAATACAGAGACAGAGAACAGGAGTGCCAGGGACTCCTGCCGCTACAAATGAACTCCAGATGCCTGTGCCACTTTGGACATCTGGCTTTACATAGGTAGTGGGGAGTTAAACCAAGTCCATCAGGCTTTGCAATCAAGCACCTTTAAGTACTGAGTCATCTCTCCAGCCCTTCATTTGAATTTTTTTTTTATCAAGGAAATGTGATCATAAGAAATCTCAAGTTAATTGTTAAAGCTGAAATGGGCATTCATGTCCACAAAGCTTGTTTCTTTTTAAATATGTTTTTATTTATTTATTTGCAAACAGAGAGAGAGAGAGAAAGGCGGGGGTGGGGGGAATAGATGCACCAGGGCAAATGAACTCCAGATGCATGCACCACTTTGTGCATTTTGGCTTTATGTGGGCACTGGGATATCGAACCCAGGTCATTAGACTTTACAGGCAAGCACCTCAACCACTGAGCCATCTCCTCAGCTCCCAAAGTTTGTTCCTTTATAGAACCAATGAGTTCATTGAAATACTAGATGAATGCTTAAGAGAAATTTTCTGGGTGAGTTTTAAGAAGTAGATAACTGCAGTACCTCTTGCTCCCATGTGCTTTCCAGGGTGACCCTAAGAATGACGCGTGGATCTTCGCCCTGGCGGTGCTTCTGAGCAGCACCTTGATCTACAACAGCATGAGCACCATCAACAACGATGCCTTGGAGAAGCTGCAGTATCCTTCCAAGAGCCAACATTCTGCGCTCCACTGAGAAACGTGGGGCGGGGGGGATGAGACCGTGTCAAGACTCCCTCCCCTGTGGCTGAACTGCCACTGGTGGGACAAACAGGGCAAAGATCTTTTGAATAAAGGAAAATAAAAGATGGGAATTTAGTGGATCCTCTTTTCCTTAGCCAGATCCTAGATATGTGTCACAGCTCACAAAGCTAATCAGAGCAAAGACAAACCCAAGACCTGATGGGTTAGAAGATAACACGGAGTTTGTGAGCTTCTTTCCAGACTTTATCTGGACTGTACGGGACTTCACCCTACAGCTGAAGCTGGATGGTATCTGCATCACAGAAGATGAGTATCTGGAGAATGCCTTGAATCTGATTCCAGGTACCAGGGCAAGACCTGGGTAGAGGATTGTTTAGGAAGGGGTGGGACCCACTAAATACTGCTCATCATATCTGTGGTGACATTGGCATTTAAAGCTAGACTGAAGTCATAGAAATGGGGACAGGAAGGTGGGTGGAAATTGCCAGGGTCTGGAGTACACGCAAGGAGAGGGAAACCTTACAACAGAGTAAAGGTTTTTAAGATCAAGTCGCACTTTTAGCCATTTATATCTTGACACCAGATTACAAAGGGTGTTGAAATTCTCAAGGACTAAGCACATGAGTTTTTCTCTCCTGGCCTCTACTTTTCTTTGCTGAGGAAAACAACTAGACCCTTACTTGTTAGACCGCATCTCAATGGAAAGCTTTCCCATTGAAAGGACATATTTCGTCACATTAGCTTTCCCTCTCCTAAAGCAGAAATACAAATTTTCAAATCTTTTTTTTTTAGGTAGGGTCACATTTCTAAATCTTATATTGTCATAATTTTTATAAAATTGCTTCAAATTCTAAACAAACTTGAAGAAACAGATGTCTTTACAAAATCTGTAATGCCTCTCAGAACATTGATTTTTACCTTCTCCATGATGGCTTCCTCTTGTGTCCAATATGTTTGCTCATATTGGAGTTTAAGATAATAAATCATTTGAATAGGTTACATTTACGTGTGTGTTAGCTGATGAACCTCTTAGGGAAACACTATTTTCTCTTTACTCGTCCACTCATACTTTTCAACACTTGCGTTCCACAAACAGTTTTAAGCAACTGGTTAAGCACCATCAGTTTATATATAATTTTATATAATCTTTACCCTCAAGTTTATAGAGTAGTGGTGATACCTTTAAATTACTCTGAGCAGTAATGGTGACATCATAAGTTACTCTTTAGAAGTTCGATGATAAAACCCCTAACGTGTTCACATTTAGCATCAAAATAGTTTTCCTAAATGGATCAGGTTGCAGTGCATTTTCTTTTGCATTTTACCCCATTCATTATCTTTCTCTGTGGCTCTTCCTTTTTGAGCCCACAAACCAGTTTGTAAATAAAAAGGAGATGAAAAGAAATTGAAATTTCACCTTCTATCCATTGAGCCATCCAGTTAAGTAAGGATCTATTACATGAAATCACTGATTACAGGAAAGACATAAAAACATACAGTCAGGGCTGGAGAGATAGCTCAGTGGTTGGGTGCTTCCCTGCAAAGCCTAATGACCCAGGGTTCAATTCCCCAGATGCACAAGGCAGTAAATATGTCTGGAGTTGGTTTTCAGTGGCTAGAGGCCCTGGTGTGCCTATATTCTTTGTCTCTCTTTTTCTCTCTCTCTGTCTCTCATCCTCACTAACTCGGTCCACTTGCAAATAAACAAATTTAAAACCTACAGTCAAAAATCATTACTTTACTTTCTCATGAGACCGAACCAATGTAATCCCTGTGTTTCTTTTCCTCAGGCCAGAATCCCCAAATCCAGATAGTCAATCAACTCCGGGAATGCATCAGGAACTTCTTTCCCAATCGGAAGTGTTTTGTATTTGACCGGCCAATGAGTGACCCGGAACTCTTAGCTCAGATTGAGGACATATCAGAAGACCAACTGAACCCTAAATTCCAGCAGCAATTGGAGACTTTCTGTGCTCATGTCTTCTCCCATGCCAACATCAAGACACTCCAAGAGGGAATCCTGGTTACTGGGAATCGTGAGTCACTTCTCTCCAAAGCATGTCTCCGATGTGGGTCAGTGTGGGATGAAGTCAAGGTTCTTCTGGGGGTTTGTCAGTAAGAGGATTTCTGGGCTGGAGAGATTGCTAAGTGGTTAGTGCACCTTCAGTGCAAGCATGTGGGCCTAAGGGGGCCTGAGATTGCCTGAGTTAGAATCTCCTGAACCCATTTAAACAGCTGATTATGGTCACTGTTGTAGTCAGCTCCAAGTTGCTAGGACAACCAGGCAGTTTAGAGGAGGATCAGGTTTATTTCAGGATTACAAATCCAGGAGAAGTTCTATCAATGGCAGAAGCAGATGATTCTTTCCATACATCCAGAGAGAAACTACTGCAGCACACAAAACACCAACACCAGCAGAAAGTATGGACCCCTAACCCTCCAGAGCTAAAATTGGTCTCTCCATACCTTTGGGCAGGAGTTCACACCTGCCCAGGGTCACACTCCCTTTCCAGGAATCTGCCTGCTAGGGGCTGAAGTTGCAAGCTCAATTTTAAGAAAACACTTGAGTCTATGGGGCTATACATATTCAAATTAGTACAGCTACCTACATCTGTAACCCTAGTTTGTAGAGACTAGAGACTGGAGACTCATTGAGGCTTGTAAACATGCAAAAGAAGCAGGTGTTTATATCACACAGAGATATGTGTTGCTTTGTAAAGTTTCCATATATGAGTTTATGGAGGCCTGAAATAACTCATAACTCACGAAATTAATACACTAATGATGTAAGGATAAACATTTAGAAGAGAAACATATTTATGGTAAGAAATTATAAAAGTATTTCTCAGTAAAGATATAAAATTTGCATTTTGTCAGGTGTTTTGTATAATCCCAGGTACTCAAGAAGCTGAAGCAAGAGGGTCTCAACTTCAATGCCAAGTGAGGCATCTTAGCAAGATCCTACCTTGAAAAGATAGGGGATAAACCGGATATGGTGTTGCATGCCTTTAATCCCAGCACTTGGGAGGCAGAGGTAGGAGGATCATGATGAATTCAAGGCCACCCTGAGAATACATAGTGAGTTCCAGGTCAGTCTGGTCTAGAGCAAGACCCTACCTTGAAAAACCAGGAAAAAAAAAAAAAAAGAATGGGGGATAAACTCAATGGTAAAGAGCAATATTACTGAGAATGTATAGGCCCTGGTTCAATCCTTAGAATCACAAGAAAACATGTACCTCATATGTACATTAATTAAATTCATAAATAAAATTAGAGCAGATGTGGGAGTGCAGTTCAGTGAGAGAGCAGTTACATAGTATGCATGTAAGGCCCCAGTTTCAATTCCCAGAACCACAAAAACCAATTAATTAGCTAATTAGTTAATATAAAATAATGGCTGAGAATGTAGTTGACTGGGAGAACATTTGGGTTCAGTCCTCAGACCATAAACAATCAAAAAAGGATAGTCCGGCCGGGCGTGGTGGCGCACGCCTTTAATCCCAGCACTTGGGAGGCAGAGGTAGGAGGATTGTAGAGAGTTCAAGGCCACCCTGAGACTACATAGTGAATTCCAGGTCAGCCTGGACCAGAATGAGACCCTACCTCACAAAAACAAAAAAATTAAAAAATTTTTTAAATTTTAAAAATTAAAAAAAAAAAAGGATAGTCTGTAAATTTCCACAGTCAAAAAATAAATATCAAAAAGGAGTGGCAGTTAGCCGGGCGTGGTGGCATGCCTTTAACCCCAGCACTCGGGAGGCAGAGATAGGAGGATCACCGAGAGTTCGAGGCCACCCTGAGACTACTACTGAATTACAGGTCAGCCTGGGCCAGAGTGAGACTCTACCTTGAAAAAAAAAAAAAAAAAAAAAAAAAAAAAAAGGAGTGGCAGACAACAAGTTCAATGAGTATTTGAAAACCGACTCTAACTTTAACCCTCTGACCAGGGTGGGCCTTTGTGAACGTGGGACTTCTACAGCAGCAAGGTACCAGTGCTGCCTGAACCTTTGCTGCACTGCCTTGAAGTTCCTGATATCGTTTTGACAAGGGCTCCCACATTCATTGGAAACAGGGCACACAAAATGCTTTATTTTATTTATGTCAATGGGAAAGTATTCTTCCAGAAAGCTTTGAACACACTGCTTGAGGAATTAATTTAATTTTATAATGTGATGAATTGAAGAACAATAAAAGAAAAGTGAATAATGAAAAACATGTGGTGTTACATGAAAGTGGAGTTATTGAAGGAGGACAAAGAGGAGGACATGAGAAAGGCAAGAAAGAGAAGAAAAGACCCCAGCACACCCGCTCTCTCCCTCGATCAGCCTCTTTCTTTCCTCTCTCAAATAAATAAAAATAAATATAATAATAAAAAAGAAAAGAAAAGGACTGGAGAGATGGCTTATTGTTTAAGGCATTTGCCTGCAAAGCCTAAGGACTCAGGTTCAGTTCCCCAGTACCCACGTAAACCAGATGCACAAGGTAGCACATGTGTCTGGAGTTCATTTGCAGTGGCTGGAAGCCCTGGAATGCCCATTCTCTCTCTTTCTGTCTGCTTCTCTGTCTCTCTAAAATAAATAAATAAATAATAATTTTTAAAAAGAGAAGAAAAGAGAACTTGATATTCAATAAAATAAGACTTTGGAGTCTGATGAGATAGCTCAGTGGTTAAATGCATTTGCTTGCAAAGACTGCTGACCTGGGTTCGATTCCCCAGTACTATGTAAAGCCAAATGCATAAAGTGGCACATGCATTTGGAGTTCTTTGCATCATCAAGAGGCCCTGGCGTATCCATACTCTCTTTCTCTTGGTTTTGATTATGTGGACCACTAGATCGTGTAAAACAAAGAGTGTGAAACTTCCACTTTTCCTTCATCATTTATTCCCTAACTATATGTCACGCAGGGCTGGGGAGTCTTGTGGAGACCTACGTGGATGCCATCAACAGTGGGACTGTGCCTTGTTTGGAGAATGCAGTAATGACCCTGGCCCAGCATGAGAACTCGGTGGCTGTGCAGAAGGCGGCCGACCACTACAGCCAGCAGATGGCCCAGCGCCTGGAGCTCCCCACAGACACGCTGCAGGAGCTGCTGGACGTGCACACTGCCTGCGAGAAGGAAGCCATTGCTGTCTTCATGGAGCACTCCTTCAAGGATGAAAACCGGGAATTCCAGAAGAACTTGATGGTATACACCTTGACTATTTCTGGTCCCTTTCTAGTCCCTGCCCTTCAGCAATGAAACTGGCATTCCTCCTTTTGGATGCCATATTTGATGTATTTATTGTCATGGAAGGAACCAATGTACTTTCTTATGGGGAACAGAGCTTGTCAGGGTATAGTCTACCCTCTCCCTCTAAGATCGTGTGCTTAGTGATTTAAAACAACTGCACTTATTAGTTCACAAGTGTGCAAGGCCAATGCTAGTGCACGGTGCGTAGCTCCTCTGCTCAGTGTGTCCCACGCTGAAAACAAGGTGTCTGATGGGTCTAGTTCTCAACTAGATGCTGTGAGAACGACTGCCATCCTCAAAACACCAGTGATGCATTCTGTCCTTTCCTTATTTCTGATCTCACTGGTTCTCCTCATGCCTGATTGACTATCAAAAGGTGAGGTTAAAGGGCTCACATGATTAAGTGAGTTCTGTTTCTTAAATCTATTCACAGGATTACGATACAAGCACGTAATCACAGGAACAATATGTCCAATGTGCTGGGACTCTGTGGGATGCAGAGAGCCGAGTAGAGAGCTTTCAGAATCTCATCTTTATGCTCATTATCAGAAACATTGTTGCTGAAAGTTTGTCTTTCAATCTGACTTTGATCTTCCCACAAGTTTAAAAAAACTCTCAATGCATATTAAGAAAAACAGCTGGATGTAATTTATAAGGGTATATTTTTAAATCCTTGATCTTTGAATGGCACACCCTCAGACTTCCATTGAAAGAAGTCATGACACATTCCAAACTCTACTCGGGATACACGTAAATGCCCACCTGATGAGTAGATTCGCTGTGTGGGGATTTTCACCCAGACCAAGATGCAGTCCCCACGGAAAGCCTGTGTTCAGTCACAGCATAATTTTGATGAATAGATGACTCTTGAGTCGAGAACTACAAAGTGAATGACAGAGTTGATTCCTATTAACCCTCGCTATTACAGCTACTGAGCCTGAGGCCAAGGAGGTTAACAAACTTTCCAAAAGCTACTCAGGATTGGCCAGAACTGAGATGAACACAAGTCTCCTGGCCTCTCCCATGTCCCCATCCATTCTGAGGCCGTTGACTGCTTCTCCCAGGAGGACCTCAGTGGGATTTGTCCTCTAACAGCTTTTCTAATGGCTCAATATTCCCCTGGCAGACCACCATAGAGGAAAGGAAGGCGGAATTCGTGCAGCAGAATGAAGCGGCATCGCTCGCACGTTGTGAGGCAGAGCTGACACGGCTTTCAGAGACCCTCAAGGAAAGCATTTCTAAAGGCATTTTCTTTGTTCCTGGAGGACATGCCCTCTACGTAGAAGCCAAGAAGAAGGTTGAGCAGGCCTACATACAGGCATCCAGGAAAGGAGTTAAGGTGATGATGGATAGCAGAGCAAAATGGTCTTTGCTCCTCCTTCTGGGAATCATGTTCACCATGTGTGGAGAGAAATCACAGTGTCTTATATCTTGGCGTTTCTAGTCTTTATTTCCATAGCACCTATATCTTTCTGAAGAAGAGATTTGGAAAAATAAATATCAACATAAAAGGACATGAAAATTATCAAACAATTTGATCCTTTTTGTTCAGAGTACAGAAGGACTCTGATGCTCTCTGGAAGCATATGATCTTAGTTGACATGGACCAAGAGCCTTCTGGCTAAATATTCAAGTGGTTATCACACATATATACCCTGAGTGGAAGTAGAGGTGGTGGTGGCAAAGATGATGTTGGTGATAGCTCACCTACTGAGTCCTCATTTCCTAAACCTAGCATACATAGTGTTAGAGCCTGTGATTGGAACATCAATCAAATCCTCACAATAAAATTAATGAGTTACTGATGGTAACCCCACTGTACAGTTGAAAAATGTGATCTACAGAGAGGCTTTAAACGTAGCCTAAGATCACACAACCAGCACTAGTAGAGCTGCTAGGACAACTCTATATACTTGGCTGTCATAAAACCTCAGAAGATGGCTTATGAAAGCTTCTTAGATGAGGAGGTGCAAGCTACCAATTAAGTATCAATAAATAATACCCCGGAGAAGAAAAATGTATACAGTGTCCAGGTAGAAGTAATGTTCAAGAATCACCCTTCAAATAATGTGTTTTTGTAAGACTGCTCATAATTCTAGTTGGCTCTATAAGCTGGAAAATTTCTAGGCTGTATCAATCATCAAGAAAGGAGGCTAGCTGGGCGTGGTGGTGCACACCTTTAATCCCAGCACTTGGTAGGCAGAGGTAGGAGTATCGCCATGAGTTCAATGCCACCCTGAGACTACAGAGTGAATTCCAGGTCAGCCTGGCTAGAGTGAGACTCTATCTTGAAAAAGAAAGAAAGAGAAAGAGAGAGAGAGAGGAAAGAAAGAAAGAAGAAAGAAAGAAAGAAAGAAAGAAAGAAAGAAAGAAAGAAAGAAAGAAAGAAAAAGAAAGGAAGGAAGGAAGAGAGAAGGCTAGAGAAATGTCAAGAAGGCTCTCTATACAGGGTGTCATGTGTCAATAAAGATCATAAACTTTTGTTGAGTCCATGGAATTGAGGGAATCCTGTGGGAACTTAAGTAGGACTCAAAATTTACAGTCAGATTTGAGATTTTATTAACCAATAGCTTCTTACTCAGAAAAATAAGTATGTGCTGCATAACTCATTTTTACTGCGTTTTGGTCCCCTCAGGCAAATGATGTCCTTCAGAGCTTTCTGCTGTCACAGGCTGTGATAGAGGACTCGATCCTGCAGTCAGACAAAGTCCTCTCCGAGGCAGAGAAGATTACAGCAGGTATAGGAAAGGCTTGGCTCTCACAATGTTCCTGCAAAACCCTTTGACTGATGGACAGAACATAGTCATGAAGCAAAGAGCTTCCTTTCATTATGGGACACAAGATCTCCTAGAAGTGTAAACAATAAGGAGGGCTGTACATCTAGCCAATCAATGCCTTCCCAGCACATATGGAATCACAATCCTTTTGGCATAGAGGCTGATGAGAGAATTCAGAGATTTCCATCAGGGGCACTCGGCTTGCTGTCTGAGCTCAGGTGAGTATAACTCAGGCCTGACTTTTATTTCTTCCCTTTTGTGAAATAGCCAACCAGGCCAAGAAGGAAGTGAATGACAAAGTACAGGAGCTGCTAAGAGAGAAACAGAAAGACCTAGCTCAAATGCTTCAGGCACAAATGAAAAGCTACCAGGAAAACCTGTCCCAGCTGCAGAAGAAGATGGAGATGGAGAGGAAGAACTTCATAATTGAGCAGGAGAGGATGCTGGATCACAAGCTGAAGGTAAGGATGGAGGGCATCTGGAAGTGCCTGACAGTGTGTGGTACTCAGGAAGGAAAAGGACCCTATTTTAAAACACATCCTAGGGGCTGGAGACATGGCTTAGCCTTTAAGGCACTTGCCTGCAAAGCCGAAGGACCCATGTTCAACTCTACATGTCCCACGTAAGCCAGATGCACAAGGTGATGCAAGTATGTAAGGAGGCACATGCACACAAGGTGGCACATGTGTCTGGAGTTAGTTTGCTTGCAGAGGCCCTGGCATGCCAATTTTCTCTCTCTTATAAAAAGAAAAGAAAAAGCACATCATAATCCCAGAGAAAATGCCAAAAGGCATGTGATTTTTTAAAACCCCAGATCAATCTAGATCTTGGTGATGCCCCATCATTCATGTTAGAAGTAGTGTTGCAGTGAAGAATAGCATTCCACAGGATGCTGGACTATTGTTTGAATGAATGTCGGATGTCTCATGTTGCTCCAACTTCAGATGGCTCAGTCCACTGGTCCGAAGAACTCTTCGTACAGCCATCGAAGAAACTTGAAATGTATCGGGATGATCAGATTCATCATAATATGAAATACAAGATCAAAAGCTCTAAAGCTTGCTGCATCTGTTTCCAGGTCTGGCTAATTCGTTCTGTACAACTCTTTCCTTTTGATAGGTCCAAGAACTACTACTTACTCAAGGATTTGAAGAGAAATGTGATCAATTAAGAAAAGAAATAAGACTAAGGAAAGAAGAGATTAAGGCAAATACAGACCAAGACTTTCTTTCACATATCCTTAGTACAGCTAGTACTCTTTTTATTGGAGCACTGCCTATGCTATGTAAAAAGGGATGGAAATGGTTGGGATAAATATGTAGCAAAGAAGTCCCATCAATTGCCTTTTAGAAGGCTTCGTGTGTGGTAGAATTTTACTGCAGTTCATTTTTGTAGTGTTTATGGCATAGATTCATTGACAGCAGTTAAAAATAAAGAGTGATTACCAAAGAATGTCAGAGACTAGCAGTGCCCTACAAGAAGATTTAAGAAAGACAAGGGCTGGAGAGATAGCCTAGCGGTTAAGGCACATGCCTGCAAAGCCCAAGGACCCCAGTTCGATTCTCCAGGTCCCACGTAAGCCAGAGGCACAAAGGGACGCATGCATCTGGAGTTTGTTTGCAGTGGCTAGAGGCCCTGGCATGCCCATTCTCACTCTCCCTTTCTCTCTTTCCCTCTGCCTGTCTCTGTCTCTAATAAATAAATAAATAAGTACTTTTTTAAAAAGAAAGAAAGACAAGACAGATGGCAAGATAAACAAAAGGCCTGCACTCTAAGGTGATAACTCACATGATAAAGTGCTTACTGGCAGACTTGGAAATCTGAATTCCATGTTCAGAACTCATGTAAAAATATATATATAAGCCAGGAGTGGTGGTGCACACCTTTAATCCCAGCATTTGGGAGGCAGAGGAAGGAGGATTGCGGTGAGTTCAAGGCCACCCTGAGACTACATAATTAATTCCAGGTCAGCCTGGGCCAGAGTGAGACCCTACCTCGAAAACAACAACAACAACAACAACAATATATATATATATACACACAGCTGGGCAAGGTGGCACACACTTGTCATCTCTGTGTGAGGGATGTAGAGATGTGTGGATCTCTGGGGTTTACTAGTCATAGCAGCAAGACCCAGGACAATGAGATACTCTGTCGGTGAAGCAGCACCCAAGATTGCCCCCTGACCTCTGTATGTATGCACACACATGCGCATGAATGCAAGCACATGGACATGCACACAAGTGCACACATATGCACACACACAAAGAAATAAAATGCTTACAATGTATGTTGTAGTCTTAGCAGCGACGGGAAGAAAACAACAATCACATTTTTAATTTGGCAGAAATTTGAGAAAATATGTAAGTTTGCTAGTAATAAAATTGTGTAAAGTAAGATTAAAAGGCTCTTGTTTTATTTCCATTATGGGCAAGAGAGAAGAATTTTGTCAGAACCCTGAGCTGACAAGGATTTGGTGAAATTGACCATCTCTCGTGTTTGGTAGTGAGGTGCGAAATGTTGTAATTACATATCAAAAGTAAAATACTTCCTGGGCTAGAGAAATGGCTTAGTGATTAAGGCACTTGCCTGTGAAGCCTAAAGACTCAGGTTCCATGCCCCAGTACCCACATAAGCCACATGCACAAGATGGCATATGTGTCTGAAGTTCTTTTGCAGTGCCTGGGGGCCCCAGTGTGCCCATTTTCTTCCTCCCTCCTTCCCTCCCTCCCTCCCTCCCTCCCTCCCTCTCCCTCTCCCTCTCTTTCTCTCTCTGCCTGTTTCCCTCTTTCTCAAATAAATAAATAATAAATAAAAAAATTTTAAATCCTTCCATACATTATTTGCCCAATTGGAAAATGACATGTATAGTGATGTTTGTGGCAGGATCAATATAATGTCAAAATATTGCAAGCAAGCCCCACCCCCCATCAGGTACATGTGATGTTATTCAGGGAACGTATATCCAAAGGAATACTCTAGAGTCATTAAAATGAAAGGGGAAGATCTATGTGTACTAATGTAAGAAAGTCTTCAAGCTGTACTGTAAGTGAAACATAATGCACTAAGTTTACACACTTGCTACCACTGACTTCAGAATATGATAAATATGTAAGGATATTATCATCAATACCTGGGGAAAATACAAAAAGAAAATAGAGATATGGCTCAATGTTAAAAGGCACTTGCGGACTGGAGAGATGGCTTGCAGTTAAGGCGCCTGCCTGCTAAGCCTAAGAACTGGGTTCCAATCTCCAGGTCCCACGTTTAGCCAGATGCAAAGTGACGCAAGGGCGCAATGACACATTTGACCACAAGGGGGCGCACGCATCAGGATTTCGTTGGCAGCAGCTGAGAGACTGCTGGCGCGCCCATCTCTATCTGTCTCCCTCCCCCTCTCTCTGTGTCTGTCTCTCTCTGTGTCTATCTCCAAAAAAATTTTAAAAGGCACTTGCTAGCAAAGACTGATGGCCTGTGTTTTATTCTCTAGGACCCAAGTAAAGCCCAGTGAACAAAGAGTTGCATACATTTGGAGTTTGTAGTGGAAAGAGACACTAGAAGAAATACAGATGGCATATAAACATCTTTAAAAATGTTCCACATCCTTAGCCATCAGGGAAATGCAAATTAAAACTATTTTCAGATTCTATCTCACTCCTATTAGAATCGCTATCAACAAGAAAACAAATGACAATAAAGGCTGGTAAGAATGTGGGAAAAGAGTAACCCTTCTACACTGTTGGTGGGAATGTAAATTAGTATAGCCATTGTGGAAATCAGTGTGGAGGTTCCTGAGACAGCTAAATATAGATTTACCATCTGACCGAGCTGTACCACTCCTAGGCATATAGCCTAAGGACTCGTTTCACTGCCTTAGAGACACTTTCTCAACCATGTTTATTGTCACTCCATTCACAATAGCTAGGAAATGGAACCAGCCTAGATGTCCCTCAACTGATGAGTGGATAATGAAGATATGAGATATTTATACAATGGAGTTCTATTCAGTCTTAAGTTTGGCCAGGCAGACCAAATGACCCAATGGGTGGAATAGCAGCATGTCTGTTATGGGAGAAACCAACCATTCTCTATTGGACTGGAGGCCCACTCCACAGGAGAGAGAACATATATATATGTACACACACACACATACATATATGCTCCTGGTACTGAAAACCAAGTCAAAAACCTATGGCAAGGGAGGTCACGAGCCCTAGGGGTGTAACGCCTCCTGTTGTCTGGCTAAATGCATATATTATGCTCACCACGCAGCCCTGTTAGCACTTTTCTTAACATTCATACCCATATATTAATGACACTCTCACTTTTAGTTACAGAAGCTTCTCTTTTCAGATAGCAGTGACTACTAGGATGACTCAAAAGGCACTTAGTGCTGAGAAGAAGGGAGAGAGGAGTGCTCAGCACTGAAACATCTCTATCACACCTTCTAAGGCTCAGGGTTCATTGTGGAAGAGATGGCGGAAAAAATGTAAGAGTCAAAGGAAGGGCAGGACTGATTACAATGTAATGTTCCATGCACAATTTGGCCTCAATATCCATGACCTCACAGTGCTCCGTACCACCTACACATGACCTTCATAATAGGAGGAAAAGACGCTGGCATCAAAATAAAAGAGAGCTGGGCATGATGGTGCACGCCTTTAATCCCAGCACATGAAAGGCAGAAGTAGGAGGATCACTGTGAGTTCGAGTCCACCCTGAGACTACATAGTGAATTCCAGGTCAGCCTGGGATAGAGTGAGACCCTACCTCAAAAAAATAAAGAAAATTAGGCTGGAGGGATGGCTTAGCAGTTAAGGTGTTTGCTTATGAATCCAAACGACGCAGCAGGTTCAAGTCCCCAGGACCCATGTAAGCAAGATGCACAAGGGGCACATGCATCTGGAGTTAGTTTGTAGTGGCTGGAGGCCCTGGCGTGCCCATTCTCTCTGTCTGTCTCTCTTCTATCTCTCTCTCTCTCTGCTTGCAAATAAATAAGTAAAAGTAAAATAAAAAAAGAAAATTAAAAAGAAAAACAAATAAATGACAGTCTAATTGAGAGGGATGTCTGGATATGATGAAGACTGAATTTTCACATAGTGGGAAAGGAGAGGGAATTATCCTGGTTTATTGTCTATAATTAAGGAAGTTGTCAATAAAAAAAAAAGTTTAAAAATAAAAAAAAAAAAAGAAAGAAACACAGCACGAGAAATTCCACACCTGTTAACATCTATCCAATCATGTCAGGCAGCTCCCTGCTTGTTAAAGGGCTGAGGAGGTGGTTCAGTGGGTGAAGGGTTTGCTGGGCAAACAAAACTTCTCCTGTTTATATATCCAGCACCCCATTAAGAACCTAAGGTATCTGCCTATAATACCAGCTCCGAGGAGGCAGAGACATGGAGTCCCTGAGGTTTGCTGGACACTTAGTATAGCTAAATAAGTGAGCTCATCCAAGTTCTGGGGAGACCTTGTCTCAAAGAACAAACAGAGCCCAGTATCTTTAATCCATGTCTTTAATCCCAGCACTCAGGAGTTCGAGGCCACCCTGAGACTACATGGTGAATTCCAGGTCAGCCTGGGCTAGAGTGAAACCCTATCATGAAAAAAACAAAAAAAAAAAAAAAAAAAAAAGGAAAAGAAAGAAAGAAAGAACAAAGTGGAGTGGTTGAGGAAGACACTCAACATCAATACACACATGCACACACATGTGCATGGCCACACACATGCACACACACACATTCACCCACACACATAGAGACACACACAAACATGCAAAAAAGAAGAAAAAATAACGATAAAATTTCTGGTGAGTATAAAGTTTAAATTACAGGTTCAATATGATTTCCTTTGTTAATTGGTTATCATTAGGGAAATATATCATCTTTTTGACTAGCATTTACTTGAAAATTCTTGTATTGTAATGCATTAACTATCTCTTTGACAATAGGTATATACAATCTATACTTGTCTCATTCGTCTTTGGTTCATCATGTCATTCTCTTAGTGATCTCTTTGCACATGTATGTTTTTTTTTTTTTATATGTGTCCATGCATTCATTTTACATAGGTACAGAGGATTGAACTCAATCCTTAGGCTTGCAAACCAAGCTCTTTATTAACTGAGCTATTTCCCTGGCCCCTATTGCTGATGTCTTTGTATAAATACTTCCTCATTTTAATACAGTGAACTCATCAGCCCTTGTTTACAGTTAACATTTTGTATTCTCTTTCTAACCCTAGAGTACATTACAATAATCTCTGTGATTTTCTTTCCAAATGCTATTTTATCTTCCACATATAACTCACCTAGAATTCATTTTTAAATCTTAGGAGATAGGAATCAAATTGTACTTCTTCTTCATGCATGTGTATTTCATGTATATATATATATATATTGTTTTGTTTTGTTTTGTTTTGTTTTGTTTTGTTTTGTTTTTTTGAGGTAGGATCTCACCCTACCCAGGCTGGCCTGGAATTCACTATGTAGTCTCAGGCTGGCCTCAAACTCACAGCGATCTTCTTACCTCTGCCTCCCAAGTGCTGGGATTAAAGGCATGTGCCACCATGCCCAGCTATTAATATTTTTGTGCAGACTGGTCTTTCACATTATTGCCAAAGATGAAAACTCCATATATGTCTGCCTCTAGGAATTGAATTGAATCGTCTGATAATTTGTGGAGAACTTACATTCATGAAGTCATGAATGTTCCAAAATAGTAACATATTTTGCTCTAGTTTACTAGACTTTATAAATTTCTCAGTAACATTTTATGGCATTCAGTGTGTAGACCTTACAGATTTTGTTACATTTATACTATGTGCTATATTTATTCTATATGTCTTAAGCAAACTTACTTGAACCATAAATCTACATACCTAAAAGTATGCAGTTCATAACTGTAGAACTGTATGGACTTACCTAAACTAAAATATATATATTTCTAGCATCCAAACAAATAAATAAAACCAGAACCTTACTGGCCTCTGCTACTGATTTTGGTTCCAGCTCTCAGACAAGTGTAAACATTTGTAGCGAGGATCCACATATGAGAGAGAACATGCGATGTTCAGCTTTCTGGGCCTGGGATACCTCACTAAGTGTAATCCAGCAAGCCAGAAAAAGGCTATAAGGGAAGCAGGAGAGGGAAGGACTTAAGGGGATGATTGTTTGTGTGTGTGTGTGTGTGTGTGTGTGTGTGTGTGTGTGTGTGTAGAAGAATCGATTATAGGGATATAAGCAAGGCCAGGGGAAGAGATTGAGTAAAAAAAAAGGGTGGGGGAAGGTCAAACAAAATTCAAGATATTCTGAATAAGACATAGGAAACCCTACTTTTTTAGATAATGGCACATCCAGAAACCATAGATTGTTACTGGAAAATGTTCAGGGCCAGGGATGAGATACCTTTGAGTGAGTTGTTGGCTAGGGAAGTCCCTGTTGCCTCCAAAGCATATAGGTTATTGCCAAGGCCCTTGGGTTCCCACCAGAAACAGATGGTGAGACCCTATTGCTGAAGACTCCACATGCCTGGGTGACAAGGTCACTGAGAAATCAAGCTGGGGCTGAGCTGAAAACCTTCTCCCTGTAGACCAGCCAACTGAAAGCTGGAAAAAACTATACTGCGTGCAGCCCTACGTGACACAGAAGTCACCAGTGGCCACTGGAAGCCTCAAGTTTGGCCAGCCAGGCCAAATAACCGAATAGGTGCAATAGTGGCATGTCTGCTCTGAGGGAAACCAACTGCTCTCTAATTGGACTGGAGGCTGGCTCTATGGGAGGGAATATGTGCCTGGTACTGAAAAACCTAATCAAAAGCCTATGGCAAGGGAGGTCATGAGCCTTAGGGGTGTAAAGCCTGCTCTTGTCTGGCTAAATGCATATATTATGTTCACCAAACTGCCCTGAAAGCACTACACTTAATGTTCAGATTCATATATTAATGCTAGTCTCACTTCTGGTTATAGGAGCTTCTCTTTTCACATGGCAGTGACCACTGGGATGACCCAAAAGGCAACAAAGTACTGAGAAGAAGGGACAGAGGAGGTCATCATGAAACATCTCCAAGGCTCAAGGTCCATTGCAGAAGAGGGGCTAGAAGAGCCAAAGGAAGGGTGTGCCCAATGCAACTGTCCAGACAGAAATTGGCCTTGATATCCATCTCAGTTCCTAGCAATGATTGACAAATAAATAGAAGGAAAAAATTTAAAAAAGACTATGGCAGAGGGAGGATATGATGGAGAGCAGAGCTGTGAAGGGGAAAGTGGTGGAGGGGAGGAAATTATCATGGTTTATTTTCTGTAAGTATATAAGTTGTCAATAAAAAAAAACTATATATAAAAAAAAAACAGAACCTGGCAGTTACCTCAGAACCTTCCCATTCCATTCTCATTCTCCCATTCCAACTACCACCTTGAAAGCACTACAAAGAAATCTCTAAATGTTCAGATTCAGCATCAGAAGAATCATAAATTTGGTTTGGTTCCATTTTATGTCTGTAACATTAGTCTGAGGTCCAGGGTGTTGCTTGGTGATGTTATTTTAACATTGGCCACACCACTGGGATGACATTTTTTAAAAAGGCAACATAGTGCTGGGAGAAGGAGGAGGATGCTACCCTGAGACTACAGAGTAGTGAGACCTAGAAAACCAAAAATAATCTAATAAAATAATAATAATAAATGCATAATTAGGCTAGAGGTCCAGTTATAGCAAAACAAGAACTTATTATTATCATTATTATTATTATTATTTTATTTACTTATCAGATACAAAGAGAGGTAGAAAAAGAAAAGAATGCACCAGGGCCTCTAGCCAAAGAACTCCAGACACATGTGCCACCATGTGCATCTGGCTTACTTGGGACCTGGAGACTGTCCAGGAAAAGAAATCTCCAGGCCTCATGCATTTTATTTTTAATTTATTACTATTGACCTCAGCCCAGGTGACCCTCAGGGTGGCCTAGCAATGATCCTCCTACCTCTGCCACAAGACCCTCTTAATTATGCATTTGAATTGATAAAAAGCTTCTTTATTTTAGTTATCATGAATAACATCAAAGTGGGCAAAAGGCAGACTAATGAGACCCTGAGATTACATAGTTAATTCCAGGTCAGCCTGACCAGAGTGGAAAAGTGGGCATCTTTTCATTTCTTTGAGGTATTTCCTAAAATAGAATTGATTGATGCTAAATATGGGGACTTTGTGAAGACTTTCTAGGTGAGTTGGTAAGGTGGTCCTATCACTATATTGTCCCATCATCACTATATCTGTACAAAGTTATAGAATCTGTTGTTGGACTGTATTCTGTCCTTGATGAACTAGATAAAAAAATACATTAAAAAAAAAAAAAAAAAGAACTAAAATTTCTGAACAACTGTAGAATTAGCAAGGAGATTGAATCAGTGAACCTAGAAGATGTTGAAAACTGCTCATTCTCCTGAGTCCATTCTACTTACAAAAACCACCTTAGCCAGGCATGGTGGCACACGCCTTCAATCCCAGCACTTGGGAGGCAGTGGTTGGAGGATCACTGAGAGTTCAAGATCACCTTGAGACTACTGAGTGAATTCCAGGTCAGTCTGGGCTAAAGCGAGACCTTACCTTGAAAATTAAAAAAAAAAAAAAATGAACAAATAAACCTTCTGTAAGTGGCTAAACTGTTTCTGTCAGGCATTTTGTCACCACTGTGTTTGGTTCCATTGCATCTGTATGTCTGTAACATTAGTCTAGATGAGAGACAAAGGTCACAGGGTGTTGCCAAAAACTCTGGGTGATGTTTATTAACTCATAACATTTACCATACAATAAAGGGGAAGATCTGAGTTCTACCTAGCTGGGACACTGTTGGTCATGCAGTTCAGCTGTCTTGTTTTTACATTATCTTTAAAAATAATTGTTCTTATCTACAGGTCTAGGGTCTCTGGGAAGGTGTTATGTAGTAATTGAAATTTAACTTAGAAGATGCAGTTTTTTCCTCCAAATGGCTGCAGTTTGGCTAAGGTCCATACAGCAAAACTTGGGACAGCAGAGTCCTTTTACAAAAGGAGGACTCAGCTAGCTAATTTAAAAATCAGTAAATGTTAAATGCTCAAGCCAGATGAGCATGCATCTGGAGTTCGTTTGCAATGTCTAAATGCCCTGGCACGGCATGATTCATTTTTCTCTCTTTTTTTTTTTTCTGAAATAAATAAATATAAATAAAAATATTTTTTAAAAAGAGACACTCAATTCTAGTCAGTCCAACAAACAGTTGTAAAAGGCAGAATTTGAGGACATGCGTTTTGCATCCTAATTTTAAAATCAGTTGACAAGAGGTCCGGGGAGCGCACTAAGGTGAGTTGTGTGCTTGCTTGACACACTTGGTGTGCCAGCATCGCCCTCTAGTGGCGTCTGTTTCTCTGTGCATCCTCTCCTCTGGCCCTCTACTTGTATCCTGAGGGTTCCAATCAGTTTCGCCCGCTTGTGATGAATCCTGTTGGGACCTTCATACCTAGCACGGTGCCACAGTGTACCCAGTACCATGCTCAGCAAACACCCACGCGCCTTGAATCCACTGTGGTTCTAACTTGCAGGTCTTGGCTCCATCTACATGGGACTCCGAAATCCCAACTAAATAAAACACATCCCTGCTACTGTGCACAGAAGCTATGTGGGGCTCTTTACGTGGTCTACGGCCATCCCACCCTGAACATCCCATCTCATCTGATCTGAACTCAGAAGCTAAGCGGGTTGGGCCTGGTTAGCATTTGGGTGACAGAGTCTGCTACGTGGAGTTTGTGAAAAGTAGATTATAAAAACACTCCACACTTCTGTGTGTGTCTGTTTCTCTCTCTCTCTCCTCCCAAATAAATAAGAAATTTTTTTTTTTTTTTTTTTGGTTTTGCAAGGTAGGGTCTCACTCTGGTCCAGGCTGACCTGGAATTAACTATGTAGTCTCAGGTGGCCTTGAACTCTCTGCGATCCTCCTACCTCTGCCTCCCGAGTGCTGGGATTAAAGGCATGCACCACCACGCCCGGCCAAGAAAATGAGGGAGGTGGCTGGGAAGATTGCTCAGTGGTTAAAGGCGCTTGCTTACAAAACCTCTGGCCTTGGTTAGATGCTCCAGTACCCACTTAAGGCCAGATGCACAAAGTGACACATGTGTCTAGAGTTTGTTTGCAACAGCAAAAGGCCCTGGAGGCCCATATTCTTTCTCTCTCTTCTCTCAAGTAAATAAAAATATTTATTTAAAAAAACTCCACATTTGACATTCAGTATATGGGTTCTTGGGACAATATTTCCTTGAAGCCACTAAACACATATACTAAATTTTAAGTTTGTTTGATCTGTAACTGTTAGAAGGATATAAAAATTCTATCAATTGAAAATAAACAGTAAAAGGAAGAGATGTAGCTTTCTCAAACAGCATCAAACAGTACCCAGAAAAATTCCAAATGTCACAGCAGCACATGAAAAGAAATCTCAGTCTGGAGTTCAAACATGTACAAACCTGCCCCAACTTATTGTATTAAGGAAACACCTGACTTATTTTGTTTGTTTCTTGTGTGTTTTTGTTTGTTTGTTTTGTTTCTCACTCTAGCCCAAGGTGACTTGGAAGTCACTATGTCTCAAACTGGCCTCAAATTCACAGCGATTCCCCTGCCTCCAACCCCGTGAGTGCTGGGATTAACAGCTGCACTGCTGACTTTCTACCATCCAGTCTATTTCCAAGAAATGAAGCTCTGCTTTCACTTTCAATCTGCCCTGTGTCCAAAATAAAAATAGTTTCCAGTTGTCCTGGCTTAACACCAGAAATTCCTTACAAAGAAAAGCGGAGGCAAGCCTGAGCCTTTCCATGTATTGCAGCAATTTAGACTTCCAGTTTTGGCAGAATAAAGGGACAGACTCACACAAGCTGAGCGTTTAGTTCACTTTGTCAAAACACAGAGCCATAAAGGGACAGGAGGCAGAGGTAGGAGGATCACCATGAGTTTGAGCCTACCCTGAGACTACATAGTTAATTCCAGGTCAGCCTGGACTAGAATGAGACCCTATCTCAAAAAACTAAAAAAAAAAAAAAAAAAAAAAAAAAAAAAAAAAAAAAAACACTTTAAAAGGATTATATCTTTTGACCAATGTGGGCAATTTTATTTCACTTGATTTTTTAAATATTTACCCAGGCTTGCTACATGTCAGGGACCTCAGAGAGGTGCTAGGGATTAAGCAGTCAGAAAGAGACAAACTTCTCTGCCTTGGAGGAAATAATTCTAGTAAGTAATGAACAAAGTGGTAAAATAGGGAATGCCAAAGTATCAGGCTAGGGAGATTGCTCAGTGGGTAGAGATTACCTTACAAGTATGAGGATCTGAGTTCGGATCTCTATACCCATATAAAATGTTGGATGTGGCTGGGCATGAGGCACACACCTTTAATCCCAGCACTTGGGAGTCAGAGGTAGGAGGATCACTGTGAGTTTGAGGCCACCATGATTGTGGTATACTGTCTATATGTGTGGAAGTCGTCAATAAAAAGGTTTTTAAAAAAGAAAAGAAAAGAAAAGACAAGAAAAGAAAGAAAAGAAACTTCCCCTTGAGACTGTAAACAAAAATAAACCCTTTCCTCCCATAAGCTGCTTTTGGTTGGGTGTGTTCCAGTAGTGAGAAGATAGCATGTTATATCAGTCTTACACACAAGGGTGCCAGGGTACCACATCTGCCTTGAGAAATGGGTAGTTCTGGAATGGGGGCTGTGAGCATCTTATCTAGGACCAGACGTCATCATGCATCCCAGATCTGTGAATTTAAAAACCATTAGGAGCTTATTTTATGATCTATGAACCTGTTTTTCCTCACAATCAGACTGTTTTATATTTTCCCAGACAACTTCCTTTTAACTGTGACTTCTCTCTCCTATAACATGGGGCTAGGGAGGGCACAGGGCAAAGATCAATGCATTTCTATGGCTTTACAGTAAGTCGTTATGACCTGAAGCAGGGTGTGAAAAAACAAGCAGTATAAGGTCACAGTCACAACTGGAAAAGAAGATGGACACAAGACAGCCCATAACTCAGAGTGGACCTCAGTGGACTCTAGGCGCTTGTCCATTTCATGTAATTGTTTATAGTATTGTTAGCTGCTAGGGAAGGTAGATACCTTTCTGGAAAATTCCCATATTAATGCACCTTCAAAGTATCTTTCCTTTATCCTCAGCAAAAACTGATTACATAAGTTGAGCATGCCCACAGGAATTGCTGGTATCATTTTAACCACATGTGCACCTTTTAATCCCAGCCCTTGGGAAGTAGAAGTAGGAGGATCGCTGTGAGTTTGAGGCCGCCCGAGACTACATGGTAAATTCCAGGTCAGCCTGGGCTAGAATGAGACCCTACCTCAAAAAAAATGAAAAAAAATGAAAAAAGTGTCCTGTGACTGAGATAAATAAACATGTCAAAAGCCGGGTGTGGTGGCACAGGCCTTTAATCCCAGCACTCAGGAGGCAGAGGTAGGAGGATCACCATGAGTTCGAGGCCACCCTGAGACTACAGAGTGAATTCCAGGTCAGCCTGAGCTAGAGTGAGACCCTACCTCAAAAAACCAAAACAAACAAACAACAAACAAAAAAAAAAAAAACATGTCCCCCAAAAATGTGCCTGTTATCTTTCCAGATTAAATTCTGATCTAATAATGCACATGCCCAACCGTGTGCTGCTTAAACTGCGCATGCTCAGGAACAATCCAACGCGTGTGATGGAGACTGAAAGAAAGGCGATAGCGGGTTTCTCCAAAAACACACACATCTGTGGAGACCTTAGTGTAAGCATGACCCAAGCTTGTCAAGATCAGGGATATCTCTAGTTGCAGAAAATGACTGGAACAAAGGTCCCTAAGGTGAGAAGAATGTGAGTGTACCCCAGCCACCGAAAGACCCAGATGAGTTTAAATTTCTGAGAAAATTAAACTACTACTTTTTCAGGGATATGTTAAACGATCACAGCAATAAGGGAAAAAGAAAAGAACGTTCATGCATGGTCATCCACCAGCGTCTGTCGTGGGAGGATCTGCAGAGTGCCTGGGAATATCTTCTTTCCTTTCTTTTCCTTGCCTTCCCTCTTTGCTCTTTCTTCCTGAAGAAGCAATCTGGAAGAACCACAGTCTAAAGGTAAACACTTGAAAAACTGCGTCCTGCCACGGTGATTTGATTCAGGGCTTTGAGCAGGAATATACTTATCCTCTGGGTATAGTACCACCTTGTTAGTTTAGTGTGGCTATAAAAACTGGAAAAAGAAAAAAAAACTGCCCAAATCTGGATATTTTTGACAAAAAAAATTTATTTAGCTTATAGTTTTGGAAACTAAAAGTCCAACATAGCCAGGTGTGGCGACGCACGCCTTTAGTTCCAGCACTTGCGAGGCAGAGGTAGAAGGATTGCCATGAGTTCAAGGCCAGACTGAGACTACATAGTGAATTCCAGGTCAGCCTGGGCCAGAGGGAGACCCTATCTCAAAAAAAACAAACAAACAAACAAAAACAGCAAACTTTATGGCTTGGGAGGCCATAGACCCCAGAGGGAAGTTTCCACTGTCCTTTGGCTAAGCAAAGACGTTATGCCCATCAAACAGCCTTGTAAGTGTGTATGTTTAAACCCTTTGATTAATGCTAATTCTCATTTTTGGTTAAAGAACATTTCTTTTCCAGATGGCTGTAAATATGAGGGAGACCCAATAGATGTGCCAAGTGACCCCAAACTTGAAAATCAGTCCCTAGATTCTATATACAATTTTTTTTTAAGTTAGGGCCTTTTAAGATAGGGCCTCACTGTAGCCCAGGCTGACGTGGCTCACTTTGTAGTCTCAGTCTGTCTTCAAACTCATGCTGATCCTCCTACCTCAGCCTCCAGAGTGCCAGGATTCTAGGTGTTCACCACTATGCCTGGTTCTAGATGCAATATCTAACAGAAATTATTTTTTTAACCACAAAAAAAAAAAAACCCTCCTTGAACTAAGTATCTGGAGGTTCTGGCAGAAAAATCCTGACACATCTTCCCACTAGCACAATTCACCAGAAGCCTTAGTACCGTTGTTGTCTCACAGGCCTGGGCTAAGTTTCAGTTTCATTACTCCAATTCAATGCAAAGTTTTTGCATTTTTCAATATTTGGTCAGTTGGGAAAATCCAGGAAGCCTCGTGTCCTTGAAGGAGGAAATAACAGAGGAGCCAGTCCACCCACCCATGCTGAGGTCACAGGAGGAAATAACAGAGGAGCCAGGCCACGCCCCCATGCTAAGCAGAGCAGAGCAGAGCCAAGCCGAGCCGAGCCGCAGGTAAGAACGCTCACTTCTCGCAGCTCTCTCCAGCTCTGGAGAGCTGTGCTTGGAAACTTGGGGACTATAAGGCCGGAGGAAAGGTGAGAAGGGACTTCTAAGGGGTGGTTATCTTTAAAACCACAGGGGCCAGGAAAGGCTGAGCTGCCATAAGGCATGGGATCAAATGAAATCGAAGGGGTATAATCAGAGAAACAGGTCTGTAAGTGCCAGTCCTGGGCTTGCTGTGAGTTAGGAACCAGCAAAAGGCTGAGCTGAAGGTGGGAAGCACAGGAGACTTCCTCTTTCCTCTTGTTTTCTCTGTGGACAAGGGACATGATTAATGATTAAATGACCGTGGGCATTCAGGGTGCTTGCTCCCTGGTGCTCCAAGTGCATGGGCTGCCTGTGAGTTTTCCTTTTCAAGAGGAGAGACCAAAATGAGATGTTGGCCGGGTGTGGTGGCGCACGCCTTTAATCCCAGCACTTGGGAGGCAGAGGTAGGAGGATTGCCGTGAGTTCAAGGCCACCCTGAGACTACATAGTTAATTCCAGGTCAGCCTGGACCAGAGTGAAACCCTACCTCGAAAAACCAAAAAAAAAAAAAAAAAAAAAAAAGAGATGTTGGGTAAACAGCCAAGACTGAGAAGATCAAAAGAGAGAAAAAGATTATGCCAATGCAAAAACTGGCTGTCACCTCAAAGGGAGTAAAAGTTTATTCTAGAGCCCATATATGAGTGACCGTGACATGGAAAACACCAAATACCACTAATTCTGGATACCCCAAATACCATTGTCTAACTTGGTAACAGTTTCGTGAAGTGTTGATTGTTAACAGAACAAAGGCACTTTGACAATACAAAGCTGAGAACATCTGGTTGGTGTGTTATAGCAAATACAGGACATGCACATTTCCCTGTATGGGCCTCGAATGCCTTTGGGGTCGACGGGAGCTGAGGTTCTGTTTGTACATTCAGAAAGGGATTTGACCTGGCACTCACAAAGCTGTCCGGTCAAAAGCAGAGGGGGATCTGCAAATGGCAGCTCTCCCTGATCGTCAGTCAATCTTGCAGGGTCTTTTCACAGGAGCAGCATTTTTCTGGGCACATTAAGAACACAACTGGAACCCAGAGAGAAAGAAGGAGGTCAGGAAAGGGGCTCTCTGTCACATGGGAACGTGGCTTCCAAGCGGACTTCCTCCTCGTGCCTGAAGTCCACTCTCTGCCCACCCCTCACCTGAGGATCCAGACTCTGGGCTTTCAAGGGAACCCCTGAGTGACTCCACTTACCTTGACTTCTTCAGGCCTCACCCTTTCCTGCCTTCTGGAAACCCTCCCCAGAATTCCTAGCCAGGCACAAAGATTTTCTTGAAATATTTTAAATTAATTCCTTTGATAATATTTTCTGGGTTTTTTTGTTTGTTTGGTTGGTTGGTTTTTCTAGGTAGGGTTTCACTCTGGTCGAGGCTGACCTGGAATTCACTATGTAGTATCCAGGGTGGACTCGAACTCATGGCGATCCTCCTACCTCTGCCTCCCAAGTGCTGGGATTAAAGGCGTGCGCCACCACGTCCGGCTTACGAAATTGTTCTTGATGTTAGGGAATCTTGTAACTTCACCTTCTGAACTCAAAACTACTGGAATTCTAATTAATCTCATCTTCCCCTTGCAGACAAGGGGACAACCTCGCCATGGCCTCAGAGACCAACATGCCAGGGCCAGTGTGCCTCATTGAAAACACTGAACAGCAGCTAGTGGCCAACAAAGAAGCCCTGGAGATCCTGTCTGCCATCAAGCAGCCTGTGGTGGTGGTGGCCATCGTGGGTCTGTACCGCACGGGCAAATCCTACCTGATGAACAAGCTGGCTGGGAAGAGAACGGGTGAGCGTCACCAGTAGGGCTCTGCAGGGTCCCCTCTGTCACCCACACTGTCCACATCCAGCATAGAAGTGTGGAGAAATTAATCTTCCATTCACAATTGAGCTGAGGGTCTGTTATTTTGTTTTAGGTGGGTTTTTTGTTGTTGTTGTTTTTTTTTGTTTTGTTTTGTTTTGTTTTGTTTTGTTTTGTTTTGTTTTGTTTTGTTTTTCGAGATAGCATTTTACTCTAGCTCAGGCTGACCTGGAATTCACTATGTAGTCTCAGGGTGGCCTCAAACTCATGACGATTCTCTTACCTCTGCCTCCCAATTGCTGGGACTAAAGGGGTGTGCCACCACGCCCGGCTTTTGTTTTAGTTTTTGAGGTAGGAGCTTATGTCACCTAAGCTGGCCTTGAACTGAGTAAGTAGTCCAGGCTGGCCTAGAACTAATGATCCTCCTGCTTTAGCCTCCAGATTGCTGGCAATACAGGCATGTCCCACATCTGACTTTTATTTCCCTTGTAAAATAATAAATTATTCATTTCTAGATGGAGAAAGCAGTTATAAAATTTATAAGTTAACAAACTTCAAGGCCTTATTAAAATGTTCATGCAGAGCTGGAGAGATGGCTTAGCAGTTAAGGCACTTGCCTGCAAAGCCAAAGAACCCAGGTTTGATTCCCCAGGACCCACATAAGCCAGATGTACAAGGTGGTGCATGCATTTTGAGTTCATTTGCAGAGGCCTTGGAGCACCATTCTCTTTCTATCTGCTTCTCTCTCTCTTTCAAATAAACAAAATAGGGGTTGGGAATTTAGCTCAGTGGATGAGCGCTTGCCTAGCAAGTGCAAGGCCCTGGGTTCGGTCCTCAGCACCAATAAAAAAAAAAAAGACAAATAAACAAAATAAAATATTTTTTTAAGTGTTCGTGTGCTGGGCATGGTGGTGCATGCCTTTAATCCCAGTGCTCGGGAGGCAGAGGTAGCAAGTAGCAGAGGTACCGTGAGTTTGAGGCCACCCTGAGAATACATAGTGAATTCCAGGTCAGCCTGAGCTTGAGTGAGACCCTACCTCAGAAAACAACAAAACAAAACAAAAATATTCGTGTGATAGGAGCAAGTTTCCACTGATATTTTTAAATTTATTTGCGCATGTGTACAATGTGTGAGGGTTGTGGTCATAAACATGCCATGGTGTATGGGGGAGGGGGGTCAAAGGACAACCTCTGGATGTTTATACTCCTTTGACCCTCTTCTGAGACAGACCCTTTCCTGTGTTTTGCTGCTGTGTACATCAGCTCAAGGGCCCACAAGTTTCCTGTTTCTCCTGCCTCCACCTTCCATTGCTGTAGGAATGTTGAGATCACAGACACATGGGTGTCGGGGTCCATTGAACTCAGACATGTAAGCTTGCCGGCAAGCTCCTGTAACTGCTGAGCCATCTGTCTCCCCAGCCCTCCACTGATTTTAAGGTTAAAAAATTCAATCTGAGCCAGCTGTGGTGGTGCACACCTTTCTTTAATCCCAGCACTTGGGAGGCAGAGGTAGATGAATTTCCTTGGGTTTGAGGCCACCCTGAGACTACATAATGAATTCCAGATCAGCCTGGGCTAGAGGGAGACTCTACCTCAAAGAACCAAAAGTTAAAAAAAAGAAATCATCTGTATTATCTGTATTGGATTGGGGGGCGGTGCTGTGTGTATGCATATGTGTAGATAACCATGCATCCACACGAGCTCACCTGAGGGCACAGCAGAAGGCTGGGTGTGACGTTCTGTGGCTCTTATTCTTTCTTTGATTTTGCAAGGTAGGGTCTCACTCTGGCCCAGGCTGACCTGGAATTCACTATGTAGTCTCAGGCTGGCCTCAGACTCATGGTGATCGTCCTACCTCCGCCTCCCAAGTGCTGGGAGTAAAGGCATGCACCCAGCTTGTGGCTGTTCGTTTTAACTGGAGCTGGAATCTCTTACTGATCCCAGAGCTTACTGGTTTTCACTAGCTCTGGTGACTCTCAGGTCTTCCCTTCTCTGTGGGACTAGTGTTACAGACTCATGTGTCCACACCCAGCTGTTCATGTGGGTCCTGAGAACGGAACTCAAGCAGTCTCTCAAGCCTCCTCAGGCCCTCGTGCTTGCACAGACAGTGTTCCTAACCACTGAACCATCTCTCCAGCCCCACATTATTTTTATTTATTTATTTATTTAAGAGGGACACAGAGAAAGAGGCAGGCAGAGAGTGAGTTTGAGCACACCAGTGCCTGCCTGTCACTGCAAATGAACACCAGATACATGCGCCACTTTGCCCATCTGGCTTTCGGTGAGTGCTGGGGAATCAAACACGGCTCATTAGGCTCTGCAAGCAAATGCCTTTAACCACTTAGCAATCTTTCCAGCCTCTATTTTTATAATTTATAAAATACACAACATAAAATTTACCTTTAGAACTGTTTAGGGATCATACCTTCACACCCATCATACTCAGGTGTTTCATACAGGGAATGGGACACATTGCTTGGTTTTGTCAACATTTCGTTCTGGCATCTTGGTGCAAGCCTGGACAGCCCCGTGACTCTTGCTTTCCGCATACCTACAAAACTAATGTTTATTGTTTCTCTGGTCGTAAGACCAATACTAGCATTGGTTTCAGTGAACTCTCTTGTGCTTGGTTGTGATAGTTCTGTTTTGTTTTGTTTTGTTTTGTTTTGTTTTGTTTTGTTTTGTTTTGTTTTGTTTTGTTTTTCAAGGCAGAGTCTTACTCTGGCCCAGGCTGACCTGGAATTAAATATGTAGTCTCAGGGTGGTCTTGAACTCACAGCGATCCTCCTACCTCTGCCTCCTGAGTGCTGGGATTAAAGCGTGCGCCACCATGCCTGGTTTGTGCTTATTCTCAAATCAGCTTATTGAAGCACCTTCTTCTAAATTTCTACCAGCTCTTCTTTCCTCTGCATGTTACAGGCTTCTCTCTGGGCTCCACAGTGCAGTCTCACACCAAGGGAATCTGGATGTGGTGTGTGTCTCATCCTCAGAAGGCAGACCACACCCTCGTTCTGCTCGACACCGAGGGCCTGGGAGATGTGGCGAAGGTAAGGACTGAGAATTGCACCTTTAGACCCTCACCTCTGCATGTTCTCTATACTGCCTAGCTTTTCTAATATATCTTTATTTACTTGCAAGTAGAGAGAGAGAAACAGAGAGAGAAAATGGGCATGCCAGAATCTCTAGCTGCTGCAAATGCGCTCCAGAGGCATGCACTGCTTTGTGCATCTGACTTAACATGGGTACTAGGAAACTCCAGTTGTTAGGTTTTGTTGGCGACTGCCTTCACCATTGGGGCACCTCTCTAGTCCCTACACTGTGTGGTTTTTAAATAAAAGCCTGAACTTCACCATGATATGCCTTTTCATTTTTAATTACACGGTAAGCAACTAAAAGTTAAGGAAGGGCTGGAGAGATGGCTAAGCAGTTAAGGCGCTTACCTGCAAAACCTAAGGACCTGGGTGGGTTCAATTCCCCAATACCCACATAAAACCAGATGCACAAAGTGACACATGCATCTGGAGTTTGTTTGCAATCGCTAGGAGGCCCTGGTGTGCCCATTTTCTCTCTCTCTCTCTCTCTCTCTCTCTCTTTCTCCCCTCTCTCAAATAAATAAATAAACATTTTTAAAAGGTAAAGAAAGTATTCATAAGACAAAATTGCAGATGAGCAAGTTGGTCAGTCAGCAGTATTCAAACTACTAACAACAGGCTAAGCAGCACACATGAGAATGAATCTAAGCCAAAAATGCAAATCCAAATGTATTAACCGTAATGTCCTGTGGACTCTCATTTCTGCTTGGATTTGCATGCCTTGTATAGGTCATAAAGATCATACAGGAGTGGCTCCCTAGCCCAGGGCTACCTTGTAGGATGTGTGAGGATCATATGGGTTTTCATAATCACTCTAGGGGCCATAGAGATGACTCAGCAGTTAAAGGCACTTGCTTGCAAAGTTTGATGGCCTGGGTTCAATTCCCAGTACCCATGTACAGCCAGATGCACAAAATGGTGCATTCATCTGGAGTTTGTTTGCAGTGGCAAGAGGCTCTGGTACACCAACACTCTCTTTCTGTCTTTATCATCTATCTATCTATCTATCTATCTATCTATCTATCTATCTATCTATCTAATCTCTGTTTGCAAATAAATAAATAAAAATATTTTTATGGGGTGGGAGAGATGGCTCAGTGGTTAAGGTGTTTACCTACAAAGCCTAATGATCTGAGTTCAATGCCCCAGTCCCCCAGTTCCCCATGTAAAGCCAGATGCGCAAAAAGTACACGCATCTGGAATCCATTTGCAGAGGCTGGATGCCTTGGCATGCCCATTCTTTCTGTCTCTTTTCTATCTCTTTCTACTTGCAAGTAAACAAATTAAAATATTTTTTAATTTTTAAAATTTTACTTAGTTATTTGCGAGAGAGAGAGGGAATGGGTGTGCCAGGGCCTCCAATCACTGCAAATGAACTCTAGAGGCATGCACCACCTTGCGCATCTGGCTTATGTGGGTCCTGAGGAATCAAACCTGGGTCCTTTGCTTTATAAGGAAGTGCCTTAACTGCTAAGCCATCCCTCCAGCACCCCCACCCCAATTTTTTTTCTCGTTTTTTCCAGATAGGGTCTCACTCTGGCCCAGGCTGATCTGGAATTCACTAAGTAGTCTCAGGGTGGCCTCGAACTCACAGCGATCCTCCTACCTCTGCCTCCCAAGTGCTGGGATTAAAGGGGTGCACCACCACGCCAGGCCCCAAAATTTTTTTTATAATGACTACAGAAAAAGATCCATAAAGTGAATTTTGTCACTTCGGATCTGGAAAGTCACACAATAACAAAACAAATTCTGGGCCAACATGTGTTCTGACTTGCAGGGCGACAACCAGAATGACTGCTGGATCTTCGCCCTGGCGGTTCTTCTGAGCAGCACTTTTGTGTACAACAGCATGGGAGCCATCAACCAGCAGGCCATGGACCAACTGCAGTATCCTTTGAATAGTCCAGAACAGCATCAAAGACATGTAGTTATTTAAAAAGAAGAAGAAGCCGGGCATGGTGGTGCATGCCTTTAAACCCAGCACTTGGGAGGCAGAGGTAAGAGGATCACTGTGAGTTCAAGGCCACCCTGAGACTACATAGTGAATTCCAGGTCATCCTGAGCTAGAGTGAGACCCTACCTCAAAAAAACCAAAAAAAGAAAAAGAAAAAGAAGAAGGAGGAGGAGGAGAGGAGGAAGAAAACAGCTTCCTACTCCTGACCTTGGTGAATGCAACATAAAAAACAACTCAACTGCATGGGAAAGACCCATGTACCTACCCATGTGCCTACCCGTGAACTCATGGGCTAACATTTAGGTTGAGAACACAGGCAAAATGAAAGCTTGGGGTTATATGAATCAATATGGGATGGAAGATTCTGGGTATTTCGTTTTTGTTTTGTTTTCTCCAGTTCTCCTTAATTGGCTGCTTAGCTACGTGACAGAGCTGACAAAGCGAATCAGAGCAAGGTCTTCCCCTGAGGAGGAGGACAACAAGGTTGAGGATTCAGCTGAGTTTGTGGGCTTCTTCCCCGACTTTGTGTGGACTCTCAGAGACTTCTCCCTGGAGCTGAAAGTGGATGGAAAGTCCATCTCAGCAGATGAATATCTAGAGGATTCCCTGAAGCTAATTCAAGGTGACAGAGACTTACTTACTTGGCAAATGGAGATGTCAAAACACGAAGAACCAGGGCTGGAGGGATGGCTTAGTGGTTGAGGCACTAGCCTGCAAAGCTAAAGGACCCAGGTTCAATTCCCCAGAACCCATGTAAGCCAGATGCACAAGGTGGCACATGCTTCTAGAGTTCATTTGCAGTGGCTGAAGGCTCTGGCTTGTCCATCTCTCTCTCTCTCTCTCTCTCTCTCTGCCCCTTTCTCTCTCAAATATAAATTAAAAAAAATAAATAAAATAGTTTTTAAAAAAACACTATGAATCAGTATGTTCTTGTACTTTTCTACTTACAATTTGCTTACATTTAGTTCTTCTCACTGGCTAGTGCTAGGGGTTAGTGTTCAATATCTGATTTAATAGATTTGGTCTTAAATTATTTTCTCCTTTGTTCTAGCAACACATTTTTCTTTTCCTTAATATTATTTATTTATTTCTCATTTATTTATTTATTTGTAAGAAAGAGGGGAGAATGAGTGTACCAGGGCCTCTTGTCACTGCAAACAAACTCCAGATGCATGTGCCACTTAGTGCATCTGGCTTTACGTGGGTAAAGGAGAATTAAACTGGAGCCACCAGGTTTTGCAAGTAAGCATCTTTAACCACTGAGCCACCTCTCCAGCCTAGGAACACGTTTTCCTTCTACATTTCCCTTTACCATAATTAGGTTAATTTTACCAGGTGGTTTTGTACTTACATATAGAATATGGAGTATAATTAGTATACACTTGAAAAATGCATTAAAGCATTAACAGTATCCTAGGCCAAGTGTTAGAAAATTATGGCCCACAGATAAATGATAGCCCAACAATTAATTGTCTTTGGAAATAAGTTTTATTAGAATATTGCCATGCCCATTGATTTACATATTGTCAGTGGACCTGGAGTTAAGTACTTAGAAAAGAAGCAACCTTGCCCCCCAAACCTAAAAGATATAGTATTAAGATGTTTGGGAAAAAAAATGTTTCAAATCATTAAACATATCCCTTTTTGTTCTCTTTTGTTTTGTTTTGTTTTTGTTTTTGTTTTTCGAGGTAGGGTCTCACTCTAGCCCAGGCTGACCTGGAATTCACTCTGTAGTCTCAGGCTGGCCTCGAACTCACAGCAATTCTCTTACCTCTGCCTCCCTAGTGCTGGGATTAAAGGCGAGTGACACCACGCCCGGCTTCTCGTTTTTGTTCTTATTGTTTTGTTTTATTTGTGTCTTTTTTGCAAGAGGGCTACTGAGCGTTTCTCTATGTAGAATTTATGATCCTCCTGCCTCAGCCTCTAGAGTGCTATGGTTACATGCTTGTGTGTATATTTAATTCCAACCCCTAGCTGAACATTTCTTTTATTTTTAATTTTATTGTGTTTTACTTATTTCAGAGTAAGAAAGAGGCAGATAGAGAGAGAGAGGGAGGGAGAGAATGAGCATGCCAGGGCCTTCAGCCTCTACAAAAGAACTGCATATGCACATGCCACCTTGTGCATCTGGCTTACGTGGATCCTGGGGAATCGATCCTGGGGAACTTGTACCCTTTGACTTCACCAGCAAATGCCTTAACCTTTAACTGCTAAGCCATCTCTCCAGCCCCATTTCTTTTCTTTCTTTTTTTTTTCCTTTTCCTCCAGGCAGCAGTTCAAAAGAAAAGACCTTGAATCTTCCCCAGCTGTGTATCTGCAAGTTCTTCCCGAAGAAGAAGTGCTTCGTCTTTGAAAGGCCCGCGCCTGGGAAGAAGCTAACCCAGCTGGAGACACTGGATGACAGTGACCTTGACTCTGACTTTGTAGATCAAGTGGCAGAATTCTGCTCCTACATCTTCAATTATTCCAAGACTAAAACGCTTTCAGGAGGCATCGAAGTCAATGGACCCCGTAAGTCCCCTTCCCAGCCCATCTGCTCAGTATTCAGACCAAAGCGTCAGGAACTAGCCATCGCCCATTAGGTCCACAGAAGCCTATGTATCACCATGGTGGTCAAAGTTTAGATGGTAGCAACATTGCTCTCCTTTTTTTCTGTTTCAAAAATGTCTGGGGTCTGCAGAGATGGTTTAGCAGTTAAGGCGCTTGCCTGCAAAGCCTAAAGACCTATGTTCAACTCTCCAAATCCCACATCAGCCAGATGCACAAAGGTGAGGCAAGCACAAGGTCGCACAGGCCCACTAGGTGGCTCAAGCTGAGGCCCTGGCATGCCAATTCTCTCTCTCATTAAAAAAATAAAAATATGCCCGGCGTGGTGGCGCATGCCTTTAATCCCAGCACTCGGGAGGCAGAGGTAGGAGGAACACCGTGAGTTCAAGGCCACCCTGAGACTACATAGTTAATTCCAGGTCAGCCTGGGCCAGAGTGAGACCCTACCTCAAAAAAAAAACCAAAAATAAATAAATAAATAAATAAATAAATAAATAAAATGTGGGGCTGGAGACATGGCTTAGTGGTTAAGGCGCTTGCCTGTAAAGCCAAAGGACCCAGGTTCGACTCCCCAGTACCCACGTAAGCCAGATGCACAAGGGACACACGCATCTGGAGTTCGTTAGCAGTGGCTGGAGGACCTAGCATACCCATTCTCTCTCTCTCTCTCAAAATGAATAAATAAGTAAATAAAAACTTCCAAAGAAAAATCTGGGTGTGGCTGTGCATGTCCACAGCCCTAGCACCGAGTGGGGCTGCAAACGATCCTCAGACACATGTACCCCCTTGTGCATCTGGCTTACATGGGTCCTGAAGAATTGAACCAAGGTCCTTAGGCTTTGCAGGCAAAAGCCTTAACCACTAAGCCATCTCTCCAGTCCGCACAGCCAGCTTTTTACATGTGTGCTTGGGGTTGAAACTCAGGTCCCCATGTGTGCACAGCAAGCACTGGCACCCTCTGAGCCATGTTTTCAACCAGCAGATGATGCCAACGTTTCTAATAGTCTTTATCAATCAAATTTTCTATTTATTTATCTAGTTAATTAATTACTTGCAAACAGAGAGAAAGCAAGAAAAAGAGAATGCAGCCAGGCGTGGTGGCGCACGCCTTTAATTCCAGCACCCGGGAGGCAGAGGTAGGAGGATCGCCTAGAGTTCGAGGCCACCCTGAGACTACATAGTTAATTCCAGGTCAGCCTGGACCAGAGTGAGATCCTACCTCGCAAAACCAAAAAAAGAAAAAAAAAGAAAAAAAAAAGAAAGAAAGAAAGAAAGAAAGAAAGAAAGAAAGAAAGAAAGAAAAAGAGAATGCATATACCAGTGCCTCTAGCTGCTGCAAACCCCAAATGCATGCGTTACTTTGTACATTTGGCTTTACGTGGGTACTGGGGAATCAAACCTGGGTCATTAGGCTTTGTAGGCAAGTGCCTCAACTGCTGAGCCATCTCTCAAGCCCAATCAAATTTTCTAAGTGGCAAAAGATGAGAAAGGCCAAAAGGAAAAACATATTGATTAAAATCCTCCCAGCAAACTAGACCTATATTCACCAATATGGCAGTCTCTATAAACAGGTATGGTTATTTAAATCCAAATGTAGCACTTCGAAGGCTAAGGTAGAAGGACCACTGTGAGTTGAAGGCCAGTCTGGATTAGAGTGAGACCTTGACTCAAAAAAACACTGGGCCACTAAACATAAATGTAAATTAATTAAAATGAAGTCACATGTCTATAGTTCAAGGGCTTATATTTGAATGTACCTAGTAACTATCATATGAGCACATATAGAAAGTTCTCTTGGGGGAGGGCTGGAGAGATGGCTTAGTGGTTAAAGGGGCTTGCCTGCAAAGCCAAAGGACCCAGGGCCCACATAAGCCAGATGCACAAGTTGGTGCATGTGTCTGGAGTTTATTTGCAAGGGTTGAAGTCCCTGGTGCATCCATTCTCTCCTCTCTCTCTCTCTCTCTCTCTCTCTCTCTCTCTCTCAAATAAATAAAAATAAACTTTAAAAAACTTTCTTTAAAGCCGGGCATGGTGGCGCACGCCTTTAATCCCAGCACTCGGGAGGCAGAGGTAGGAGGATTGCCAAGAGTTCGAGGCCACCCTGAGAATACATAGGTAATTCCAGATCAGCCTGGACCAGAGTGAGACCCTACCTTGCAAAACCAAAAAAAAAAAAAACTTTCTTTGGAAAGAAAAAAAAAAAAAATGAAGTTCTCTTGGAAATGCTATTTCTTCTCACTGTCCAAATGGAGCGCTCCTGACTGGAGAAGCATCTCCCGCTCTATACACAGTGATGAACTACTGGCCATGCAAGGCTAATGACACTGACCAGGCGTGATTCCTGCTGTCAGGATGCTTGGGTTAAAACATGCGCAAACATCCAATAAACAGAGACCTAAGTGATCTAGAAGCAGTGTTTTCCACCTTTGGTGGTACATACACACCATGAGGCCATCTTGCCAAAGAGGAAGGTCTAATTTAATAGACTGGAGTAATGGCTGACCTGGGTCAATTATACATATAGCCACATAATGACAAGCATATTAATGCTTTGAGGCACACAGGTGATAGTGTCAGATACCCAGGATTACACAGAGTAGAAACTTTCCTTCAGTCTACCTATAAAAACACCATTACATGTTTTCTGTACATAGGTCTAGAAAGCCTGGTGCTGACCTACGTCAACGCCATCAGCAGCGGGGATCTGCCCTGCATGGAGAACGCAGTCCTGGCCTTGGCTCAGATCGAGAACTCAGCTGCTGTGCAAAAGGCCATTGCCCACTATGACCAGCAGATGGGCCAGAAGGTGCAGCTGCCCACGGAAACCCTCCAGGAGCTACTGGACCTTCATATAACTTATGAGAGAGAGGCCATCGAGATCTTCATTAAAAATTCCTTTAAAGATGTTGATCAAGTATTTCAAAAAGAATTAAGGGTAATTTTCTCTCAAAGTGACATGGATTTTGATTGTGAAAGGCAAGGTATTATAAGGAAAGGGAGTCGATATTTGAAAGAGGCAATTATTAGTAAATCATGACTAGTAACAGCTACCTACTCATAATTGTAATGACTGGAAAAAAGCAACTTTACTATCAGGGACTCAAAGCTTAAAAGTGTTTCTTCTTACATGCATAAGCTAATAATATCTCCCTTCATTTAGTTAAATGCACACAAGTAACAATCACTTCCTTTTACCAAATTGCCCAATGTATTCTAGCCAACAGCAAAGAAAATTCTAGCTTTATCTATCTGAAGCAAGCCTATACTGAGTCACGTTTATCCATGTGCTATCATTGTCCACTCCGAAAAAGAAGTTTGCTTCTAAAGGTGAAAATATCTGCTCTGAATTTCACCCTCAAGGAGGAAGGGACTTTAGTGGAAAGTTGGGATCAGGAGGAGGAGATGTGGTCTTGTTGATTTATAGTCTTTATCTGTTTTGTTTTAGTACTTTTGTTGTTTTTTAATTTGTTTATTTGCAAGCAGAGAGAGAGAGAGATACAGACATACAAACAGACAGAGACAGAAACAAGAATGAGATAGGGGGGAAATAGGTGTACCGGTGCCTCTTGCCACTGTAAATGAACTCCAGACACATGCATCACTTTGTGCATCTGGCTTTACAAGCAGCTGGGCCATCAGGCTTTGCAAACAAGCGCCTTTAATTGCTGAGCTATCTCTCCAGCCCTGTTTCTGTATAGAGAAGTATTTGAGAAGATAGTCTGATATAAACCTAACATATACTTTCCTTGGCATTTTTTTTTTTTTGTCATTTTTACATTAAAGACCAAGCTAGAAATAAAGCGAGGGGAGTTCTGTGAAAAGAATCTGCAAGCTTCCTCAAACCACTGCTCAGCTTTACTTCGAGATATTTTCAGCCCATTAGAGGAAGACGTGAAACAGGGGGTTTATGCTAAACCAGGGGGCTACTGTCTCTTCATTCAGAAGATGCAAGAGTTGAAGAAAAAGTACCATGAGGAACCCAGGAAAGGAATACAGGTAACCTCTTTCAGCTAACAGTGTGACCTGAGCATCATTGCACATTTTCATTCAACAAGTACATGACAGATAACATACTAAATATCATAGCTCACCAGAGGTGGATTCACTTAATAACTGAGTTACAAATTGAATCACTCGACCCTCCAAATTGTATTGTCATCCACCGCAACAGCTGGCTTTTTGTGTTGAGATGTACAGAAACCCAAGGATAGATAGTCCCTTAAACAAAATTGATAATTTGGGACTTCAAACCAGCATTAAAGGACAACTGGATTCAAATAAGATCATCATCTCTCCTTCTATCCATTGTTTTCTCCCATCCCCACACTCCCTCCCTTTCTTACTCCCTGTAATCTTTTTTTTCTCCATGAGGGCTTATTTCTATAGCAAGCTCACCCCACATAGGACCACAGCACCATTAACCTCAAACTTAGAGCCCTCGGTCCAAACACCCAGAGTCTCTTTTTCTAATACATCCTCCTTAAAAAGATATTGCTACGTGGGGTGCTTCAAATGTCCATCCTGGACCATGTGTCCATTCCTGCAACAGGAACTGGCCATCAGGGACACCAGGACCAAAAAGAGCAATTAGGAGGGAAGAGGGTAGGGAGAGAGATAAGAATCAATACAGTGATTCCTGTGGTTAAATTTATGTTCTCTGCATTCTAAGGCTGAAGAGGCTCTGCAGAAATTTTTGCAGTCCAAGGAAGATGTGAGCAATACCATTCTCCAGACAGACCAGGCTCTCACGAAAAAGGAAAAGGACCTTGAGGGTAAGGAATAAATTAACAGATTACAGGGTGGAGTCACCTTCATATTACTAACACAAAGAGCCAATCAAAAGCAGCTGACGGGAGGAAAGCTATTTATTTTTTTTTCCATTTAATGTTTTTTTATTATTACCAATAATTTATACAGATGGTATAAAAATAGTTTTAAAATCCCCATTTAATACTGAAGCAAGCAAACAAACCTGTCAACATAAATGTAGAGACACAAGCAGGGTCAATTAGCAAGCCTTGGGTACAACAGGGGAGGACTGCAGGGTGGTTTAATTGTGGCTGGCAGTAGACACTGCAAAAGAGAAATTCCTAGAACATGATAAGTTCTTGTTTTTAGCACAGGATAAATATTTCATTTCATGGTACTCCTTCCACAATATTGCAAAACAATGACCTGGTTTAACCTATTGATGGGGGAAAGACAGTATTTATAAGGGAGCAACAACTTAGCAAAAGCACCCTCTGGACTAGTTAGGACCACTGAGGACAGGGCGATGGTCCAGGTACTAGACCCTCACCTCCACGCACAAGAATCCAGGTGGAACTTGAGCCCAGGTTGGATCTAGGTTGGATGCCTTCCTGGTGTGCATTGAAGGCTCAATGGATGGCTGTTGTTGCTATGGTTACTGGCCAGGCAGAGCAGCCAGGGACAATTTACCCCCTAGAAGCGTATGGGGATACATCCCAGATGTCTACAAATAAACCCATGGGGTTACCTCCCATGCATATTTGAGCCCCCAAACCTCCCTGCCCCACTGAAGATCCCCTTATTTCTATTTTGGCGTACAGTCTCCAAGGGAAGCTCCATGGTGGCAGGGGAAAGACGGTAGAGAAGAGGCCACAGCAGGTGACCAGGAGCAGTAGGAGAGTGAACGGAACTCTAGCAAAAGGGAGCTGGCTATAACTAACGCTAAGCCCACCCCAAACAACTCACCTCCTCCAGCAAGGTCCCACCTCCCAAGTTGCCGTCAGTTGGGGACCAAGCATTCAAAACACAAGAATTTATGGGGGACATGTAACTGAAACCACCACAGTACATGACCTTAAAGCTCTTAAAAGTTCATCTGGAGCTAGAGAGATGGCTCAGTAGTTAAGTTACTTACCTGCAATGCCTGACGACACGGGTTTGATTCCCCAGGACCCACCTAGAGCCAGATGCACAAAGTGGTGTGTGTATCTGGAGTTTGTTTGCAGTGGCTAGAGGCCACTGGAGCACCCATTCTCTCTCTCCCTCTCTCTTCCCCCCTCCCTCCCCTTACATTCTGATGAAGTAAACCTGGGACCTTTAAACCAGAGTAAGAAGAACAGAGATGCACCTTCCTTGCTGGCGTCTAATCTGAGCAGTCAGTTGCAGCGATTGCAGGCAGGCACGCCGCAAGGAAGAAGAAAGCAGAACAGAGTAACCCTGTCTGCTTTCCTCTTCCTTTTTCTTCCCAGTGGAGCGCGTGAAGTCACAAGCTGCACAGGAAAGCGCAAAAACCTGGGAAGAAACTCAAAAGAAGACTGAGAAGCTGGTGGCAGAGAACACAAGCTTCCAGGAACGCTTGAAACAGCTGAAAGAAAACATGGAAAAGGAAAGAACCCAGATGAAGGAAGAACAAGAGAGACTCATCACTCATAAACTTCAGGTATGGGTGACAGACACCACCTTGAGGTTTCAATTTTGGTATGTTCTCGACATTTCTTTATTCAACGTGAAATTTACTGTGGCAGGGCAAACAGGAAGCCTAAAAGCTGGTCTTACCTGTGTGCTTGTTGAGGTGGTTTGAATTAGTTGTCCCTCATAAACTCATGGGTTCTGAGTGCTTGGACCCCAACTGATGGCAACTTGGGAATTGGAAGCTTGCTGGAAGAGGTGTGTTGTTGGGGGCAGTCTTAGGGGTGTTATAGCCAACTTCCCCTTGCCAGTGTTTGGCACACTCTCCTGTTGCCACTGTCCACCTTATGTTGGCCAGGAGGTGATATCCAGTCCCTGCTCATGCCACATGGAGTCTTGGGTCTGTGAGCCAAAATGAACCCTTTCCTCCTGCATGCTGCTTTTGGCTGGGTGCTCTGTGCCAGCAACTGAAACACTTGCAGTTTCAGATTCCCGCTGCTCGTGTCCTGTATTTGCAATTGTGCCACAGTAAGTCCTTTACCAGTACATCGCCAATTATCCGCTGCTATTATCCTCATGTTCCATCTATGGTTCTTGGTTAAGACTATATGAAACAAGAGCTATGTCCCTCCTGCTTAGGGACACAAACAAACACTGGTTCCTATAAGAAGAAATAACACAGGCGGGGCGTGGTGGTGCGGTGCGTGGTGGTGCGGGGCGTGGTAGCACACGCCTTTAATCCCAGCACTGGGGAGGCAGAGGTAGGAGGATCGCTGTCAGTTTGAGGCCACCCTGAAACTAAATAGTGAATTCCAAGTCAGCCTGGGCTAGAGTGAAACCCTGCCTCAAAAAAAAAAAAAAAAAAGAAAAGAAAAGAAAAAAGAAGACTACCGAAGGAAAGAAGGAAAGAAGGAAGGGAGGGAGGGAGGGAGGAAGGAACACTTACCACAGCTATTATAATTTCTCACTCCAAAAGAGATTTTATGAGCAGAAAGACTCCTTAACTCCGATACCTGTGTGATAGTCTATAATTCTTGTTTTCTACAATCTGTTCATAACTTGTGTTCAATTGGAAATGATGTGTAAAAATTCATTATGGCCAGTCTGGTACTCTGACTTCCTTAGCAATATTCTGTCATCCCAGCTGTCACACAGTATGGAAGCTTAGACTGAATTTCTTTCTTATGAGAGAGAGAGAGAGAGAATTGTCTTGCCAGGGCCTTCAGGCACTGCAATGGAACTCCAGATGCATGCACCTAGTGTGCCTGTGCTTGCATCACCTTGTGCATCTGGCTTACATGGGACCTGGAGAGTCGACCATGGGTCCTTAGACTCGGCAGGCAGGTGCCTTAACCACTTAGCCATCTCTCCAGCCCTAGACTAATTTTTAATTAATTAATTTATTTATTTATTTATTTTGGTTTTTTGAGGTAGGGTCACACTCTAGCTCAGGCTGATCTGGAATTTACTCTGTAGTGTCAGGGTGGCCTCGAACTCACGGCGATCCTCCTACCTCTGCCTCCCAAGTGCCACCATGCTCAACTCTGAGTCTTGATTAAGAAATTCAGTCTAGGTCTGGGTGTGGTAGCACACGCCTTTAATCCCAGCATTTTGGAGGCAGAGGTAAGAGGATCACCGTGAGTTCAAGGCCACCCTGAGACTACATAGTGAATTCCAAGTCAGCCTGGAGTACAGTGAGACCATACCTCAAAAAATAAATAAATAAATAAAAATAAAAAATAAAAACAATCCAGGCATGATGGCACACACCTTTAATCCCAGCACTCAAGAGGCTACGTAGAAGGGTTACCATAAGTTCAAGGCCAGCATGACACTTCATAGTGGATTCCAGGTCAGCCTAGGCTACAACAAGACCCTACCTCAAGAAAACAAAAGAAAAAATTTTAAAAAGATTCAGGCATATCATCAGATCTTGAGAATATTTCTGGTTACACATTTACATATGAAAATGTGCTCGGGGCGTGGTGACGCACGTTTAATCCCAGCACTCCGGAGGTAGAGGCAGGAGGATCACCGTGAGTTCAAGGCCAGCCTGAGACTACATAGTGAATTCCAGGTCAGCCTGGGCTAGAGTGAAACCCTACCTCAATAAAACAAACAAACCAAAAAAAAAAAAAAAGTGTGTAGGTGGGTGTATTAACATCTATAAATCTACAATGACTAAGATTTGAAGTCAAGCATATCCACATAGGGCTGAAGAAATGGGTCACTTGGTAAAGTGCTCTCACATGAGGTGGGCATGGTTACGTGTGCCTGTAATTCCAGCACAAGGGGAGGTGGCAAGGGGAGGATCCTTAGGGCTAGCTAGGCTAGTTGTATTGGTGAGCTCTGGGTTCGGGAAGACACTCTGTCTCAAAAACAAATGGTGATTAAAGACACCTTTGAGCCGGGCGTGGTGGCGCACGCCTTTAATCCCAGCACTCGGGAGGCAGAGGTAGGAGGATCGCCGAGAGTTCAAGGCCACCCTGAGACTACATAGTTAATTCCAGGTCAGCCTGGACCAGAGTGAGACCCTACCTCGAAAAACCAAAAAATAAAAAAATAAAATAAAAGAAGACACCTTTGTGGGCTGGAGAAATGGCTCAATGGTTAAGGCACTTGCCTGCAAAGCCTAACAACCTGGGTTCAATTCCCTGTACTCATGTAAAGCCGGATGCACTAAGGGGCGCATGCACTGGAATTTGTTTACAGTGGCCTAACACCCTGGTGTGCCCATTCTCTCTGTCTCTCTTCTCTCTCTCTCTGTCTCCCTCTGCTTGCAAGTAAATAAATAAAAACATTTAAAAAAAAAAAAAAAGGCCAGGCATGAGGGCGCATGTCTTTAATCCCAGCACTCGAGAGGCAGAGGTAGGAGGATGGCCATGAGTTTGAGGACACCCTAAGGCTACATAGTGCATTCCAGGTCAGCCTGGGCTAGAGTGAGACCCTACCTCACAAAATCAAATAAATAGATAAATAAATAAATAAATAAATAAATAAATAAATAAATAAAGAAAATAGAAGAAGACATTTTTAGTCTGCACATGGCCAAAATGCCTGTCCATACATCCACAGACACATACATACACACCACACACACATACTCAAACACACACAAAGAGAGAGAGAGAGAAAGAAAGATTGCCTATATAAACTATAGAAAATTATTGGTGCCCGGGCATGGTGGCACACTCAGGAGGCAGAGGTAGTGAATTCCAGGTCAGCTTGAGCTACAGTGAGACCCTACCTCGGAAAAAAAAAATTATTGGCAAGAAATCAATGCTGGTAATTTAGGTTCATTAATGAAACTGTTTTTTAGCTGAAAGACCTCCCCCCCCCATCACCAGGAGGAAGTAATCACAAAATATGGCTGCAAAAGGAAAAATATAATAAAAATTAAGAGTAGAGAAACCTTCTTGAAGAAATTAAGTAATTTAGAAAAACAATGATAGGGGAGGGGAGGGAATTATCCTGGTTTATTGTCTATAATTCTGGTAGTTATCAATAAAAAAAAGTTTGAAAAAAAAAAAAACACAATGAGCCAGGCATGGTGGAGGGTACTGTGAGTTCTAGGCCAGCCTGAGACTACAAAGGGAATTCCAGGAGTGGCAGGGGCACCCCCATAAAAACCCACAATAATATGGAAACTAGGTAGACTATAGGTCGACTATGGTTTACTCTCTTTCCCTTTGTCACTTTTTAGGAACAGGCCCAATTTCTAAATGACAGATTCCAAGCGGAGAACAGAAGACTTCAAGAGGAGATGTATAAACTACAGCACCGGAAGAAGAAGAAGGGGATTAAGAAATGGGTCAGTAAATTTTAGGCACTTGCTTGTAATGCCTGCTGGTCTGGGTTCAATTCCCCAGCCACTCACATAAAGCCTGATGAAAAATGGCACAAGATCCATGACCTCGCAGTGCCTAGCGTTACTTTCACAAGACCCTCGTAAGAGGAGGAAAAAGATGATGACACCAAAATAAAAGAGTAATGGAGAGAGGGAGGGGATATGATGGAGTGTGGACTTGTGATGGGGAAGTGGGGAAGGGGAGAGAATTATCATGGTTTACTGTTTGTAAGTATGGAAGCTGTCAAAAAAAAGTTTTAAAAAAATGGTGCAAGAATCTGGCATTCCATTTGCAGTAGAAAGACCCTGGGGCATGCATGCACACACACACACACACACACACACACACACACGTGTACAAATAAAAAAAACGTTTAAAGAAGATAAAAGAACCAGGTGTGGTGGCACACACCTTTAATCCCAGCACTTGGGAGGCAGAGGTAGGTGGATCCTCATGAATTCGAGGCCACCCTGAGACTACATAGTGAATTCCAGGTCAGCCTGGGCTACAGCGAAACCCTACCTTGAAAAACCAAAATAGAAAAAGAAGATAAAAGAGGGCTAGAAAAATGGCTTGGTAATTATGGTGCTTGCCTGCAAAGCCTAATGACCTGGGTTTGATTCTTCAGTACCCACATAAAGCCAGATGCACAAGATGACACATGTGTCTGGAGTTTGTTTGTAGTGGCTAGAGGCCCTGGCACACTCATATTCTGTCTGTGTGTGTCTATCTGTTTCTATTTCTCTCTCAAATAAATAAAATAAAACTTAAAAAAGAATAAAAATTTTAAAATATGAGGTTGTGCTTTCACACACACTAAGATGGCTTAGTGCTTAAGGCACTTGCGTGTGAAGCCTAAGTACCCAGCTTCCAATCCCTGCACCAAAACCAGATGTTCAACGTGGTGCATGCATCTGGAGTTCATTTACAGTGGCTGGAGACTCTGGTGTACCCATTTTCTCTCCCTCCCTCTCCAAGAAACAAGTAAATAAAATATTTTTTTGAAAAGGATGAAATATGTGTCATACATTAAAAACCTAAAGAATAGAGTTATTCTGTCATCCTTAAAGCACAGTTCATAAGTTTAGATCTTGGAACAAGTGTCTCTTTACTTGACAATAATTAGACCTGGCGACATAATACTCTATAAACTTCTGCACAGACAGGCAGGGCAATGATGGAAATCAGTTTTACCTTCTCTAAATGATGGCAAACTACACATCACAAACAGCTTGTCTTTCTCTAACAATAGGAAAATGGTTTGGGTGTAAAAAGTCCCCTAATAGCCTCATGTGTTTGAATATTTAAGCCCTCATTGTGTTGTGCTGTTTGGAAAGGTGATGGAACATTTAGGAAGTGGCCCTTGGAGGACATGCGTCACTGGGGGTGCAGGCCGTGAGATCTGGGGGCCTAGCCTTGTTTGCTTCTCTCTCTCTCTCTCTCTCTCCCTCTCTCTTTCTTTCTCTCCTTCCTCCCTGTTGATATGACAATGTGATCCTGGCTTCCTGCTCCTGCCATGCTCTCCCCACTATGCTTTGTTTGTTTCTCTCTCTCTCTCTCTTTTTCTTTCTCTCCTTCCTCCTTGTTGATGTGACAATGTGATCCTGGCTTCCTGCTCCTACCAAGCTCTCCCCACTATGATGGACTTTCCCTCAAAACTGTAAGCCAGAAATAAACCTTTTCCTTCCTTAAGCTGTTTTTCTTTTTTCTCTTCAAGACAGGGTCTCACCCTAGCCCAGGCTGCCCCGAAATTCACTATGTAATCTCAGGTAGCCTTGAACTCACAGTGATCCTATCGCTGCCTCCCGAGTGCTGGGACTACAGGTGTGCACCATCACGCCTGGCTTAAGCTATTTACAATCGAGTATTTTGTCTTGGCAATGAGAAAATGGCTACAACAGAGGGTGTATCAATGGCATCACTCAGGGGAGACAGATGGGCCCTGAGCTGTCTTAAGTCAAAGTATTAGCACACAGTTAAGGTCAGTGTATAATGGCCCCCAAGGGACAGCTGTCCATGATCTGTACTAAAGACAATAAGCATTATATCAAAGCTGCCAAGCCCTGAGCAACAACATGATTTGTGCACGCCAGCAGTGATGCATTCCAGTGTAGAGCAAGTCACCTTGTATCACCTGAAAGATGGACTGTGGTGGTTTAAATTAGACGTCCCCCTTAAACTCACATGCTCTGAATGCTTGATCCCCCAAGCTGGTGGCAGTTTGGGAGGTGGAGCCTTGCTGGAGGAGGTGTGTCACTGGGACAGACCGAGAGGTTGTCGAGTCCCCACCTTGCCAGTGCTAGGCGCTCACTCTCCTGCTGCTGTTGTCTACCTGCTGTGGCAGAGGGAATGTCCAGCCTCTGCTCATGGCATGCTGTCCCCTGCCGTCATGGAGCTTCCCCTCAAGACTGTCAGCCAAAAATAAAAACATTCCTCTCATCAACTGCTTCTGGTCAGATGCTTTGTCCTAGCAAGGAGAAGGCGACAACAACATGGAGTTTAAATGACAGCAGATAATAGGTTAGAAAACAATGTCACTTTAATGATCTGTCTACTCATAAACTTAGGCAACTCTTTTTCAAATTACTAGGAATTACATTTGAAATCCCATGGATTTTCCCCCAAAGAAAAGGTAAAATATGGGCTGGAGAGATGGCTTAGGGGTGAAAGCACTTGCCTGCAAAGCCAGAGGACCCAGCAAGTCATTCAGGGGATGAGGGCACTGACTTAGAAAAAAGCCTTCTATCCAACCTATACTGATATTCTCACATCTCAGTAGTAAGTCTTAATGGTATTTTTCCTCATCAGACAGTAAACAGAGAAAAAATAAGAAGCCCAAAATGGAAGGTAAGAGGAAGAGAGAAAATAGATGGCATTCATCCAAACACAACTTTGGTTATATAGTTACATGTTAATAAGTAAAAGAAATTAAGAAAGCAATGAGCGCCACCTACTGGCCAATATGTTTCATCGCTACTTTGCACTACCAAGTGAGTTGGTACATATCTGCCACTAGGACGCAAGCCCTGGCAGGCAGGGTCTTTGCATTTATTTTGTGTATTACAGTACCAGAAGATGCTAGAAGGGTTCCAAGAACACAGTTAACACTCCATACAATAAGTGGTTTATTTATTTATTTCCCTGTCTGTGTGTTCATGCGCATGTGTGGAGATCAGAAGATAACTTTGTCTGTTTCACCTATGAGTCTCTTGCTGCTGTAAATGAACCAAAGTCAGACCAGCCCTTCTGGCTGTAAGGGAAGTGTAAGAGAAAAGCAAAAGAGAACACTGGATTTGATCTCTACAGACAGACTTTACTGAGAGAAAATAGCAAGGGGCCTCAGCTTTCCCGTGGTATGAAGGCTGAAGCACTGAGCCAGGCTAGGGTGTAAGTTTATAAGGAGAATCCTAAGAAAAACAGACTGGTCTAGGTGCAGGTGATAAGAAAATTGTAGCTATTTGTGTCCTTGTTCAGAATGGGCTTCTTCAGCCAGGAACATGTAGGGAACGATACTGAGATGGTCTCTGGTCCTTCAAGGTCATCTAGGCTAAGGGGAGTACATCCACCAGGGAAGGTGTCAAACTTCTTTATTGCCCGCAAGCTTTAGGAATAGCTATTAACTCTTTAGTTCCCTTTAGTTTTCAGGGAAATCTATTAACCCTTCACTGGCTCCCTGAGCAGCACCATGGCAATTGGCAAGAACAAGCGCCTTATGAAAAGTGACCAAAAGGGAGCCAAGAAGAAAGTGGCTGATCCATTTTCTGAGAAAGATTGGTATGACGTGAAGGCACCAGCTATGTTTAATATTCAAAATTTTGAAAACATGCCAGTCACCAGGATTCAAGGAACCAAAATTGCCTCTGATGGCCTCAAGGGTCGTGTGTTTGAAGCGAGCCTTGCTGATCAGCAGAACGATGATGTGGCCTTCAGGAAGTTCAAGCTCGTCACTGAGGATGTTCAGGGCAAAAACCCTCAGACGAACTTCCATGGTATGGATCTCACCCGGGACAAAATGTGTTCCATGGTCAAAAAGTACCAGACCATGATTGAAGCTCACATTGATGTCAAGACAAGCGACGGCTGTTTGCTTCATCTGTTCTGTGTGGGGTTTACTAAAAAAGACAACAGCCAGATCTGCAAGGTGTCCCATTCAAAAGGTAAGCCAGATCTGGAAGAAGATGATGGAAATCACGACCTGAGAGGGACAGACAACTGACTTGAAAGAAGTGGTTAATGCAACTGGAGAGATGTCTTAGCGGTTAAGGCATTTGCCTGCAAAAACAAAGGACCTCGGTTTGATTCCCCAGGACCCACTTAAGCCAGATGCACAAAGTGGAGCATGCATCTGGAGTTCATCTGCAGTGGCTGGAGGCCCTGATGTGCCCATTCTCATTCTCTCTCTCTCTCTCCCCCTCTTTCCCTGTCTCGCTCTCAAATAAATAAATAAAATTTAAAAAAAAAAAAAGAAGTGGTTAATGAATTGACTCCAGCCAGTGCTGGGAAAGCATAGAAAAGCCATGCCAGTCTACCTGTCTGTCCTCCTCCTTAGAAGAATAAACACGCTGAAGAAGCCCAGATTTGAATCAGGAAAATTCACGGTGCTTCATGGCGACGGCAGTAGTTCTGGTAAAGCTACTGGTGACGAGACAGGTGGTAAAGTCGAGCGAGCTGATGGTTACAAGCCACCAGATCAAGAGTCTGTTTCAAATTCAGATGTTTAATAGTGACAAATAAAAGGTCCTATTTGTGAAAAAGAAAGTCAGACTAACTGGGCAGGAAGCCTCGGATTCTCCTGACTCAGCCTCCCATTGTTGTAGATGCACCGGGATCACAGGCGCACAAGCTACTCTGCATCTGGCTGTATGTGGGTTCCGGGGAACTGAACCGTGGCCAACAAGCTTTGTGAGCAAGCTCCTTTAAGTGCTCATCCATCCCCAGCCCCAGTAAGTACTTTTAGTGTGAACACCTTACATATAGTGTTTTAGCACCTTCATTCCTCTCTCTTACAGTTTGCTTTATGTTATTAGACACCATGTTGAGTATTTCAGGAGAATAACATTCATATTCCTTTTTCCCTCTCTACTCCCCCTGCAAGATTTCCTCGTTATCTCTTCTTTAAAGAACTAGAGGGCTGGAGAGATGGCTTAGTGGTTAAGGCGCCTGCCTGCTAAGCCTAAGAACCAGGTTCCAATCTCCTGGTCCCACTTTTAGCCAGATGCAGTGACGCAAGGGTGCAATGCCGCACTTGACCACAAGGGGGCACACACATCTGGATTTCTTTCACAGCAGCTGAGAGACTGCTGGCGCGCCCTTTCTCTGTCTCCCTCTCCCTCTCTCTGCCTGTCTCTCCTGTCTCTCTCCAAAAATAAAAAAATAAATAAATAAAAATAAAGAACTAGAGAACCCGAGGTGACTTATGTCTGACATTGCTTTAAGGCCCAAGCATGCATAAAGCATGTAGCACTGACTTTGAACCCAGTAATGCCAAAGGACACTGGGCAGTATGACAAATTGAAAAAAGCAAAAGGGGCCAGGTGTGGTGGAGCACGCCTTTAATCCCAGCACTCGGGAGGCAGAGGTAGTAGGATCGCCATGAGTTCAAGGCCACCCTGAGACTACATAGTAAATTCCAGGTCAGCCTGGACTAGAGTGAAACCTTACCTCAAAAAAAAAAATAAATAAATAAGAAACTGTTTCAAGACCCATCTTTAAGGTTATATAAAGGGAAAACAAATGCTTGTAGGGAGACTCTCCTACCAGCCCAGCTACCTGCAGGGTGTGCAGGGTGCTCCAGAGATGCAGCTTTGGTGAATCATCACCTATGCTGGGTGGGCTTTCTGGTGATGCAGCTGCCTTTGAGTCATCCGTTGCTCCTGTAAGCACCCTCTCCCTTCTCTGTAAGTCACCTCAATGAACTCACTGGTTCATTAAAACTTGTCTTGGTACACAGTGCCATCTGTGCCCTATCTGCTGTTTTCTGGTGTTTGTAGCACCTCAGAGAAAAAGTATCACGAGACATCCAGTTAGACCACAGGTAATAGTTTAAGCACCCTGGGCTCTACTTGACTTGAGCAGTAAACACACCCTTTTCCTAAGCAATACATCTGGGATGGGAACCTGTGACCCCCATCTGTACCAAGCTGCACTGCGTGTACACCCTGCTCCACACAATGAACTCACTGTGAAATCCTCTCCTCAGTGGCCATTATCAGTGATCAGCAAGCTATTCAGATAGGTTCTCAGACTGGGAATCAGAACACCAGGGGGCCATCCAGCCTGGATGGTTTTGGGTGCAGTAATTCAAACTGTCTTCAAAGTGAACTTTTAGGGAGGAACCCCTACACGTCACCTTATGCCTATGCATAACTGAGTGTACATATGATTAAAATCAGATGCATTATGGGAAGGAACATGCACCATAGAGAAAACATACAACTCAAACCTGTCAATCAATCCAGAGCACCACTCAAACTATGCCCCTAGCAACTGATCTGACATCCTTCCAAAATATCCTACAAACAGGTATGAGGCAAGACAATGGAAAAGGCCTTATCTACGTGAGGGATATAGTACCTTGTATTCACAGAAGAAATGGGCATGTTAAGTCCATGTACGAGCTAGTAACTTCAGGGAATCACTTCCTGACCATGTTCAAGGCCTTCCCACTGCTGTTTGCATTTTGTTGTTATTGTGGTTGTTTTGGTTTTTTGAGGTAGGGTCTTGCTCTAACCCAGGCTGACCTGGAATTCACCCTGTAATTTCAGGGTGGCCCTGAACTCACAGCTATCTTCCCACCTCTGCCTCCCGAGAGCTGGGATTAAAGGCATGTGCCACCACGCCTGGCTTTCAGCATCACTTTTGTGTAAGGTTGCCTTCCCATCGTTCAATGCTGGGTTTAAATGTCACTGCTTCAAAAGAAACTTTACTGCTTAAAAGTCCACACTGCTTAAACTCTCAGCTATCTGCACACTGCACCTTGATCTGAGGGCTGGGGAGACAGCGCAGTGCGCAAGTTTCTGGGTTTGATGTCCAGCACTAAAATGTATATTATTATATTATATTTTATATATACCGCTTATTATAACATCCTCTTACCCTCTGAACTCACTCCCCATGTTATCTGTGTATTGCTGTCTCATCCCATCAGAGTGCAGTTGAAGACACAAATTCTCCGCCTCACTCTCCCCAGAGGCCTCAACTCATATGCACTCAACTCTATGTGTTAAATGTGGAAAATAAGTAACAGAGGCCCCTGACATTGGAGAATGGACAGACACTTAACCTTCATGAGTTGAAAACTGGTCATGGAGTTGCCCAGTCCATGTAAAACAATCACAACAGAACATCGGTATCAGATAAAGTCATTCTGTGCTCAGGATGAGGTGGGGGCTGGGGGAAGCCTCCTTTTAAATCTTGCCTACACTGAGAGAAAAACATGCTCAGTGTGACCACTGACTCTGCTCTTTACTCCAAGCCTGGATGACAACCGAGCAGACAATCCAGTTCCCTCTACCTTATCTTCTTGGAATGCAAGAGGAAGAAAATCGAAACACAGAAAGCCCGCCCCTCCCCTCCCTCAGTGACTCCTGTCCATTCCTTGGGCTCCAAGTCCTTTTTCCTTCTTCAGTTTCTCAAGTGCCAGACAGCTTCCCCTTTGGTCTCATTCTGTGCCCATTCTCAGTTCCTTAATCGTCTCACAGCTCTGGGAGGTCAAGTTGCTCCCGGAGGACAAATGACCTTTCGCCAACGCTCCTATGCCTCTCTCTCCAGCACCTTCCAACACTCTTCTAATCAGAAGCTGGGCGTGGCGGCTCATGCCTTTAACCCCAGCACTCTGGAGGCAGAGGTAAGAGGATCACCGTAAGTTCGAGGCCAGCCTGAGACTACATAGTGAATTCTGGGTCAGCCTGGGCTAGAGTGAGAGCCTACCTGGAAAAACAAAACAAAACAAAACTGTTCTAATCAGAACCCACTCCCTACGCCCACCCGCCCCTTCCAAATCAGCCCGCCCTTCATCCACACCCAAGGCACGCCCCCACCCGCTGCCACCTCCCCCGCCCGCCCAGCACGTGCCAGCCCGCGCACAGCCCCCTCCGCGATTGGAGCACGCCTCAGCCAATCAGTGCCTCCCCTGCTGACCTCACGGCCAATCCCCGCTCAGAACCGGACCCGCCTCCTCCACCAGACGCTTCCACCCGCGGGTCCCACGCAGTCTGCACCCGCTCCCCGGAGTCAGCCTCGCCCAGGCTCCGCCCCCTCGCCACCGCGCGCGTCCCCGGGTCTCCCCACGGTCCGGGTGGCCGTCCAGCCGGGAAAGCAAGGTGAGTGGGCGCGGGACGTGCTGCGCCGTGCGCGGTGACGTGGCTGGGGCATGCGGATTTAGAGAGAGAGAGATCGAGAGGCGCCAAAGGGAGGTCGGCGGGGGCTGAGGAAGGACCCGCGCGGGAGATCCAAAGATCGGACCCCAGGGAAGACTGCAGAAGATCCACCCTGGTCTGCACAGGGTTTTCTCTGGAGATGACTGGCGTCGCAGGAGGTGGGGGATGCCCCAGAGCCCAGGCTTTTTGTTGGCACTTGGTTGTGCCAATTAGGGTGTTTGGAAAAGAAGTCTTGCAAGGGTGACAGCGACTCCAGCTCGTCCCGAAGCGATCCTAACGTTGGAAGGGACCCAGAGTTTTGGAAGGACAAAAAGAAGTCGACAGGTTGCATTCTTAAAGCCCTGAGCCACCCACCGGGCACTGTTTAAACCCTTCCTTCCACGCGTGGGCTCCTCAGCACCACTTGCGAGGTGGCAGTTTGCTCAGTGTCACAAAGGCCACCTAGTTGCAAGTCAACTGTTTGCAGTTTGCACCAGAAGTCTACATGTCTTACCTGCGGGGAAACTTATGATTACCCCAAGCCCATTTTCACATAGTATTTGCAGCAATTTCTGAGCGATGCCCTTTAAAATCTTGCACCAACTAACTTTGCTGAATTTGTCCATTCTTGTCCTTCCCTCTCTACACCTCTTGCCGTCAGATGCTCTCTGTCGCAACCTTACAAACATCTTAGAAGCTGACTAACTGGTAGAGCATGTGCTAAAAGTCACCTCGCTTGGTCAGACTCTGCTAGCTGTGGCTCGTTCACCAGCGCTCTCTCTTTTCTGTCATTCAGTTAACTCAGCCGTTTTGAACTTTTACCCACGCCATGTGCAAACGTACATCATAATGTGAAATATTTATAATTTGTTTAGTTTGGAGTCCAGAGCACTAAACTTTAAACACTTAAACATTTTAAAATTGCTTTTGCCTACTTTTGAGCTTTGGATTTTGCCCTCCGTAATTCACCAGCCTTGGGCGGTCGGTGTGTAGCTCCTGTGGTAGAGTGTTTGCTTAGAATGCATGAGAGCCTGGGTCCAGTCCCGGCCCCACATAATCAGGGAGTGGTAGCTTATGCCTGTAATCTTAGTACTTGGGAGATGGAGGCAGGAAGATCAGGAGTTCAAGGTTATCCTCAGCTACATAGTGAGTTTGAGACAAGCCTGGGCTACATGAGATCCTGTTAATAAAGTAAGAAACTATAAATAAACTATACATAAATAGCGGAAGAAAGCTTGTTTGCTCCGAATTTGTGACTGAATGCAGGGTGTTGGTGAATGCAAAAGCCAGGAGTGGGAAAGGATTTATTGCATGCATCAATAAATTGGGAGGACACTGGAGGTAATTCTCCAAAGCGGTGTCTGGCCCCCAAATAAACCCGAGGGTATGGTCATGGGAGCACACCCCTATAATCCCAGCTTCTTGGGAGGATGAGGCTGGAAAGCCAGCCTGGAGCTACGTAGACATTTGGAAGCTTAACCTGAGCAATTTGGCAAGATCATACCTCAAAATAAAATTAGAGGGAGGAGCCAGGCGTGCTGGGTCACATCTTTAGTCCCACCACTTGGGAGGCTGAAGTAGGAGGATCACAGAGTTCAAGGCCAGGCTGGGGCTACAGGGGGAGCTCCAGGTCATCCTGGACTCGAGTGAGGACTTTGTCTCCAAAATTAATTAGTTAACAGAAGATAAAGGTTTGGTTTGGGATGTAGCTCAGTTGTAGACCCCTTTCCTAGCATGTGTAAGGCTTCTGGTTCAATCCCAGAACCACAAAAAAAGAAAAGAAAGAGATGGAGGGATGCCTCCTTTATAGGGAAAGCAAGATGTGTAGGCAAGCACATTTCTGAGCATGTCCAGTTTAAGGTCATACATCATCACATATGCCATGTTTTTTTCAAAAACAAACATCTGGGCGTGGTAGTGCAAACCTTTAGTCCCAGCACTCAGGTAAAAGTTTGAGACCAGCCTGGGTCAATAGAATGAGTTCCAGGTCAGCCTAAGCTTTCTTTCACGAGCCATAGGTGCAAAAGTCGGGTTGTATGTGAGTCAAAGGAGAGAGTGCCAGGGATATGCGCTACAAGGAAGTGTTCATTTTTGTTTACTTGTTTTAGTGAGAGTTTTGATGATTTTGTTGTTGTTGTTGTGTTTTTTAGTTTTTCGAGGTAGGGCCTCACTCTAGCCCAGGCTGACCTGGAATTCACTCTGTAGTCTCAGGATGGCCTCAAACTCACACCAGTCCTCCTACTTCTGCTTCCCCAGTGCTGAGATTATAGGCGTGCGCTACCACACCCAGATATTTTTTTTTTCCTTCAGGTAGGGTCTGGCTCAGAAGCAGTATCCTAGAGATGTTGATGATACCAAAAACTACTTAGAATAATTACCAAATGTGGAAAGATATATTGTTTTTGGCCTGAAATTAAACAGCTTGTGAGGATGGTGCAGGTGGCAGCAGGAGGGAGAGACGGAGGTAGAATGGAACAGCAGGGGCGTGTCAGTTGTTTGAGGAGTCACCTCTGAAAGCATAAAGTTACCTGGGATGATCACAGGATTTAGGGTGCTAAGCAAATGCACAGTCTAGTGGTCTTAGCGAATGACAGAGAGTTATCAGCAGCTCAGCGAGGCCTGTGAGAGACTAGTCTTTCAATGGCAAAATAGCGACAAGGAGGTGGGGGATACAATGTGGTGACTCTGGTTAACAATATATTGTTCCCTTGAATTGCATGTAGACTTGAAGAGTTCTCATCACAAGTAACTGATAAATATGTGATGTAATGCAAAAAAAAAAAAAAAAAAAGAAGAAGAAGAAAGAAAGAAAAGGGGCTGGAGAGATGGCTTAGCAGTTAAAGCGCTTGCCTGCAAAGCCAAAGGACCTCGGTTAGATTCCCCAGGACCCACGTAAGCCAGATGCACAAGGTGGCGCGTGCATCTGGAGTTCGTTTGCAGTGGCTGGAATCCCTGGCATGCCCAGTCTCTCTCTCTCTCTCTCTCTCTCTCTCTCTGCTTCATTCATGCTCTCAAATAACTAAAAATTTCAAAAAAGGGAAAGGAATAGGCGACACAGGGTGTGTACGAACAGAAGCCAGCACAGAGAAACACAGGAGGGAAGACTTCTTTGAGATGGAAGTTAAAACATTTGCTATGCCCAGAGACTATAGATGGCTTGGAAGGCAGAGGAGAAATGTCAAACTAGGTTACCAGGAAGTCCATGGCGTGATGGAGAAATGTACTGTAGAAGAGTTGTTGGGGAGACACATCTGGGGCTTGGGTTTGGGATATCTAGTTGACAACCTGAAGATTGTGTGTTGACCAGGATGAGGCAGGAGGATCATAAACTGAGGCCACCCTAAGCTACACCTCAAAAAAAAGAGAGAGGGAGAGAATGTAAAATCATGTCCTTGTCAGCAAAATGTCAGCTTAAAGCACTGTTCTATCAAGGTATTTTCTCTCGCTATGCAACCTATAATAACTTCTTTGCTATTCTATGCCACACCGGTCTATTACTAAATCTCTCCAGAGCATTTTTTGTTTGCTTGGCTGTTTATTAAATCATTTGCTTATGGGATAATTCATGAAAAAACGCTTGACCAGGAAGGAATCGATATATTATATTCCTCAGCGAATTTTGTGGCACACAGTAGATATTCAATTAAATAGTCATTAAATCATGTGTGCCGGTGTATGTTTACAATCACAGTTCTCAGAAAGTTGAGGCAGGAGGATTGCAAGTTTGAGGTCAGCCTGAGCTACATAGTAGAACTGTTTTCAAAACAAAAAAATATTGAAAGACTAGCCAGGCGTGGTGGTGCATGCCTTTAATCCCAGCACTTGGGAGGCAAGAGGTAGGAGGATTGCCATGAGTTCGAGGCCACCCTGAGACTACATAGTTAATTCCAGGTCAGCCTGGGCTAGAGTAATACCCTACCTTGAAAAACCAAAACAAAAAAAAATTGAAAATATTGAAAGACCAAATCAATACATAAAATCACATTATAAATTAATGACTTAAGTGGGATTTGTTTGACACAGGGTCTTATTCTGTGAAACTAGGCTGGCCTAGAATTCTTGATCTCTGTAGTTCTGGAATTACAAGTGTGCACCACCATACCTGGCTATAAGTGGAATACTTATGAGAACAATTCCCCTATGAAATTTAAAAAATTATTTATTTATTTATTTATTTGAGAGAAAGAGAGAGCAAGAAAGATAGAGAGAGAGAGAGAGAGAGAGAATGGGCATGCCAGGGCCTCCAGCCACTGCAAACAAAACTAGATGCATGCACTACCTTGGGCATCTGGCTCACTTGGGTACTAGGGAATGGAACCTTGGGTCCTTAGGCTTCGCAGACAAGCAACTTAACTGCTAAGCCATCTCTTCAGCCCCCATTATGAAATTTTAACTCTTCATGTAAATAGGTAAATAGTTATACCTTAAATTTTATGTCTTTCAAGTTTAGGATCAGATTGGAAGTCTCAGGGTGGCCCAAAACCACTCTGTTTGTTTGTTTTTGAGGTAGGATTCTTGTAATTCACTCTGTAGTCAGTCTCATAACTAACCTCTTCTGTTTGTGGGCAAAAAATGATAACTGTTCTGTTTGGGTTAACTGGGTTAAGTTGTGGGCATAGAGAAGATATTAATGAAGAACAGAAACCAGCCTGAACAATAACCAGAATCAGAGACTCTGATTTAGGACAATCAGTTTTTTCCAGTGAACATTTACTCATCTATTTAAGTTCAGTATGATTTCTCACAGAGTTCAAGTATTCGTGAAATGCTTTCTTGCAAGTGACAAATGAGAGAAACATGTGATTGCCTGGGACAAACAGCTAAGAACCAGAGTTCTGGGGATTGGCAGATGGTCCAGCAGTTAAAGGCGCTTGCTTTCAAAGCCTGCAGGTTCAGTTCCCCGGCACCCATGTAAAGCCGGGCACAAAAAGTGGTGTATGTGTCTGGTGTTCACTTGCAAGAGATCCTGGCATGCCCCCCCCCCCATGCACACATACAACTAAGTAAACTTTTAAAAAATAAATAAATAAAAAGAACCAGGGTGCCGGATTCACATTTTCATATGCAGAACAAGTTTCTGTCCATAGACAAGTAATTGACTCCTACTGAACCTGATGTCTTTTACTTTCCCCTTCGAAGTAGATAGGTAGATGAATCTTCTGCCTATTGTCTATAGTTTTCAAAATAGATGAACCAATGAATCACTGGGTAGAAGGTAATCCAAAGGTTCTGCTGAGTCACTGCCAGTCATGGGGGAGCTCAGACAGCAGCTCTGAAGAGATTTTTGCCCCAGGCCGGGTGGGTCATGCCCGCTGCCCACCAGGCCTTAGTCCCTGTTTTCCCAGTGACTTCTTAGAAAGCGCCTTTCACAGCTTCAGCCCTGCCCTAGCTTTACAAGGTGTAGCCCAGACTGGCCTTGAGCTCGTGATCCTCCTGCTTCATCCCGTTCAACATTTGCCTACCAGGGTACACTGCTACAACGGCCTTCTGTATTGTTCTGTTTCTAGGCAATGTCTCACTGTAGCCCAGGCTAACCTGGAACTCATTCTGTAGCCGGGGCTGGCCTCCAACTCCCAGCAATCCTGCTACCTCCTAGCCTCAGCCTAGAGGGAGACCCTACCTTGAAAAAACAAAAAAATGTGTACTTTTATTTCATATATGCTATAGTCTAGAAGCCAACTTTAAGTGCCTGGTAGTATGTAACTACCTCATATTTACTGCTTTTCTCAATTTTCCTTTTCTCCTCTAGCATGATTTTGGCCCAGAGGAGGCTCTGCTCCCTTGGCAGTAGAGCAAAATTTCTAAAGACAGTTTATTCTTCAAAACTCCTTGGACTCTCCACTTCTACTGTAGGTATTGCTCATCACATACATTTTCTGCAACATCGATAAAAGGATGCAGTGCTTCAGATATGTCTCACACGTGTTTCAGTGGAGTGAGTGTTTCTATTACATAAGCACAAGGTGTCGCCTATCCGTGACCATAGTTTACTCTCCCTGAGCAAGTGCTTGTGTCTGTGTGACTGAGTATGTTGGCCATTGTGTATTTATTGTCACATTTATCTTCGCAAAATTCTTCAACTTATGTTAAAGCCTGCGAAGCCAAAGGACCTCAGTTCAATTCCCTAGGACCCATGTAAGCCAGATGCAAAGGTGACGCATGCATCTGGAGTTTGTTTGCAGTGGCTGGAGGCCCTGGCACACCCATTCTTTCTCTCTTCCACTCTCCCTCTTTCATTCTCCCTCAAATAAATAAATAAAAATAAAACATTTAAAAAAATAAATAAAATAAAATTTATTTATGTATTTATGTGCATGTCAACCAGGGTCTCTAACTACTGTAAATAAATGGTTGCCAGATGCATGTGCCACTCTGGTTCATCTGGCTTTACATGAGTGGTGGAGAATCAAACCTGGGCCATCAGGCTTTGCAAACAAGCATCTTTAACCACTGAGCCATCTCCCTGACCCATGTATAACTTTTTTTCTTTTTGGTTTTTCAAGATAGGGTCTCACTGTAGTTCATGCTGCCCTGGAATTCACTCTGTAGTCTCTCAGGGTGGCCTTGAACTCATGGCAATCCTCCTACCTCTGCTTCCCGAGGGCTGAGATTAAAGGTGTGTGCCACCACACCTGGCCCATGTATGGCTTTTTATATTTATATTTTACAAATGAAAAAGTGGAGAATGTGATAAGTTTAGGAACTTATCCAAGATCAAGTACCGTATGCCCCTGCCCAACTCTGTCACACTAAAGTACATGTTGTTTTGTTTTGTTTGGTTTTTCTAGGTAGGGTCTCACTCTAGTCTAGGCTGACCTGGAATTCACTATGTAGTCTCAGGGTGACCTCTGCCTCCCAAGTGCCCTGGTTAAAGATAGGTGCCACCACACCCAGATTTCCTCTCTCTCTCTTTAAAAAATATTTTTTTCTTTTATTTATTTGAGGAAAGAGAGAAGGAGAAAGAGGCAGATAGAGAATGGGTATGTTAGGGCCTTCAGTCACTGCAAACGAACTCCAGACACATGTGCCCCCAGTGCATCTGGCTTACATGGGTCCTGGGAAGTTGAACCTGGGTCCTTTGGCTTTGTAGGCAAATGCCTCAACTGCGAAGCCATCTCTCCAGCCCTCTCTCTCTCTCTGTTTTTTTATTTATTTATTTATTTATTTATTTATTTATTTATTTATTTATTTATTTATTTTTTTGGTTTTTCAAGGTAGGGTCTCACTCTGGCCCAGGCTGACCTGGAATTAACTATGTAGTCTCAGGGTGGCCTTGAACTCACAGCGATCCTCCTACCTCTGCCTCCCGAGTGCTGGGATTAAAGGCGTGCGCCACCACGCCTGGCTCTCTCTCTCTTTTTAAAGTAATGTTCTTCTTGCACAATAAATGATGTCACAGTGACTGAAAGTGCAGGTTCTATGACCTTCAGTTTACATGAAACACAGTTGATTGAGGGGAGGTGAAATGCCATAGAAAAACAAACAAATCCAGAATGTAGGTCATTCCACAGGATGGAGAACTGAGCAAGGTGCATGGGAAGTTGGGGGAGGTGGCATTGAGAGAAGCTGCTCTGGGAGCAAAAGAAGTTTAAGGCTATGCTTCACCACTGAGCTGTACCCACAGTGTGTATAATACCTTGTTTAGGAACTTGACACAGTCTACTCAGTGTTGTCAAAAGATAAATTTTCCAATCTTAATTGTTGTGTATTTTATCCTGGAATTGGGAAGAAGTTTATTCGATGCAATGAATGTTCTAGAAGAAAGTACTTTCATTAAATACAGAGCAGGGCTGAAGACGGGACAAACGAGAGACTGAAAGTGGATTTGTCATCTCAAAGTTGGTTTCTTAGTGAGGAATTGTGGGGAGCAGGGAGACAGGACAGAAAAACAAACTAGCGACTAAATAAACAATCAAGTCAAAAGAGTTGATTGAGAAAGGATTGAGACAGATGGAACGTCAGTGCCATGCCAGTTGGCGCTGGCTCCTTTGGGAAGTCTGACTATGAATTCTGTTTTGTGTTTTTTTTGTAGTGTGTGTGTGTGTGTGTGTGTGTTTGAAAGAGAAAGAGGCAGATACAGAGAGGAAAAAAAATGGGTGCACCAGGGCCTCTAGCCATGGCAAATGAATTCTAGATGCGTGTGCCACCTTGTGCATCTGCCTTTACATTGGTTCTGGGGCATCGAACCCGCATCGTTAGGCTTCCCAACCACCGAGACGTCTCTCCAGCCCCCAAAGTTTAATTTTTTAAGTAATTGCCAAACTCCTTTTCAAAGCCGAAGTATCATTGTAAGGACCATGGCCAAAACCACCCTGCAGTTAGTTCATGGAGGTTTTGTATTAAAAGTCACATACATGAGGAGATAAGTACAATTTCTCCTATTGGTGGGCAAAGAAAAGACCAGAACAGAATGGGCAGTGTTTCAGGAGCAGCGGAGCTAAGTTTCCTGGAGTTGCCAGTACAAGCCATACTCTCTACTGTACACCTATCTCTCTCTCTGTCTCCCTCTTCCTCTGTCAGATATATATATATATATCGTTCATTTGCAGTGGCTGGAGGCCCTGGCGTGCCCATTCTCAATCTCTCTCTCTCTCTCTGTCTCCCTCTTTCTCTCAAATAAAGCAATAAAAATGTTTATTTTTTTAAAGTATGTGTATGTATATATGTACATATATGACAGAGAAAGAGGGAGAGAGAGAGAGGGAATGGGTGCACCAGGGCCTCTAGCCACTGCAAACGAACTCCAGATGCATGTGCCCCCTTGTGCATCTGGCTAATGTGGGTCCTGGGGAATCAAACCTGGTTCCTTTGGCTTTGCAGGCAAATACCTTAGCTGCTAAGCCATCGCTCCAGACCATGTACACCTATCTTCACTGGGCATTGAAAGGTAGAGCTGGGTAGGGTGAAGCAGATCTGTAGTTCCAGCTACTCTAGCCAGCATGTCTTGAGAATCATTTGAATCACTGAAGCAACATAGTGAGAAAAAAGGAAGGGAGCCAGGCGTGGTGGCATACGCCTTTAATCCCATTGCTGGGGAGGCACAGGTAAGAGGATCACCGTGAGTTCGAAGCCACCCTGAGACTACATAGTGACTTCCAGGTCAGCGTGAGCTAGAGTGAGACCCTACTTCAAAAAAAAAGCAAAAAAAAAAAAAAAAAAAAAAGGAAGGGAAAAAGAGGAAGGAGGAGCAAAGGAGAAAGGACGGAGATGCGAAAATAAAGTTTATCCTAAACTAAATATGAGTGGCCGTGGTTGGCCAGGAATTCAAGTCACCTGGAATGCCTTGTTCCATCACTGAGGAGGTCACATGAGTGTTCAGAGCCACAGGACAAAAGAAAGTCCTGAATTAATGTGTTTACAAAACAAGTCAATGGGGTGGTCTGTTAGGCAGGCTGCTATTAAGCTGGGAAATCAAAACAGCCATTGGGTGTTACCCGCTGGGTGGAGGCTGGGGGTTCCTTCCTCAGGTTTAGGGATACATTCCAAGCTTTTTTTTTTTTTTTTCTCCAGGTGGGGTTTCGCTCTAGCCCAGGCTGACCTGGAATTCACTATGTATTCTCAGGGTGGCCTTGAACTCATGGCAACCATCCTACTTCTGCCTCCCTGAGTGCTGGGACTGGGTCTAAAGACAGCGCCACTACTCCCTGCACATTCCAGGCATTCCCCCCCCAGGTAGGGTTTCGCTCTAGCCCAGACAGACCTGGAATTCACTATTGTAATCTCAGGGTGGCCTTGAGCTCATGACAAGCCTCCTACCTCTGCCTCCAGAGCTCTGGGATTAAAGGCATGCGCCACCACGCCCAGCTCCAAGCATTTTATCTAGAGTCATAGGGATGTTATTTGAGATACAGAGGTTGACAGTAAATGACTTAGGTGGCCCAAGGTAACCTTGGCTGTTAATCTGCAACAGTCCATCTCTCCACCATCAGGATCCTCTAAGTCAGCCAAGGTCACACAGACTGTCTTGAGGGGTGATGTAGCTTCTCTGAGAAGTTCTGTTCACTTGGTGTCAGAAATTCAGAGTATGTTACTTTTAGGTATATGACTGATCGATTTATGATGGGTGGATGGATAGACAGACAGATGATGGATGTCTGTGGGTTCATTATAATTGCCTTCTTTCATATAAACTAAAGACCTCTTTCTCTACTTTGCATTTCCACTTCTGAGTTTTGAGTCAGTGTGCTGTGACATCAAGTGGCAAAAGAAAATAAGGCGTCTGTTTTTCCTGAATGTGTACTTAGATCTTGGAAGGCATCTCAAATCCATGAGGTAATTTGGTTAAGTTCTGTTTTCTTGGGAAGGATTTTATCCAGAGGGACCAAGAGGGCATGATTTCAGAATACCCTGACAATGTTTTTTTTCCAAATTAGCTTTATCTAATAACAATAAACTGCATCCATTTAGAATTACAACTTTGTGACCATTTGATGGGTGGATATACCAGAAAATCCCTGCCAGAATCAACCAGAGTGTCTCCATCACCCCTAAAAGCTCTTCATGTTCCTTTGCAATTCATCCCTCACCTTGTCTTGGGAATTGAACCCAGGGCTTTGCACATGCTAAGCAAGTGCTGTTTGATTTGGATTGAGCTTTTGATATGTTGTAAATTATTTATTTATGTTTGAGAGAGAAACAGGCAAATACAGAAAGAATGAAAATGGGGCACCAGGGACCCCAACCACTGCAGACGAACTCCAGATACATGCGCCACCTTGTGCATCTGGCTTACGTGGGTCCTGGAGATTCAAACCTGGGTTCTTAGGCTTCACAGGCAAGCGCCTTAACTGCTAAGCCATCTCTCCAGCCCTGACTTTTTTTATAAATGGAAACATATAATACATAGGCTTTGGTTCTGGTTTTATTCACAACGACAATGACCGTGTTGAATCAGAAGCTCATTCCTTTTACTGTTGAGTCTCATATGGATGTGCCATGGTTTGCTTTTCTGTTCTGTTCACCTGCTGGTGGCCAAGTTTTGGCTTCTGTGATGGCAGCTGTTAGGAACATTCGCGTATGAGCCCCTAAATGGACATAGGTTTTCATTCTTTTGGTAAACACCTCACCATGGAATAGCTATGTTGTGTGGTAGATTTATGTTTAATGCTTAAGTAACTGCCAAACTACCTTCCAAGCTAAGTATACCGCTTTGTGTTCTTACCAGGATTGTGTAGCATCCCAACTGCCCCATTTCCTGGCCAACACTTGGGCATCTTCAGCCATCCTGATGGGTGCCTCATGGTGTTTTATGATAGTTGTAATTTTCTTTTATTTTTTTGTGGGGGGGAAGGTTTATTTTGGCTTATAGACTCAAGGAGAAGCTCCATGATGGCAGGGGAAATGGTAGCTTGAGCAGAGAGTGTATATCACCTCCTGGCCAACATCAGGTGGACAACAGCAACAGGAGGGTGTGCCTGATGGTTGTAATTTCATTCCCCAGTGATTCAGGATGCTTTAATGCAATTTCAGGGGCTATTTTCTATTTTCTGTGAAGTGGTTTTTCAAATCCTTTGCCAATCTGCATTTGGACTGTCTTCTTACAGAGTTTTGAAAGTTGTCCTGATAGTCCATAAAAATGTGCTTTGAAGCCAGGAGTGGTGGTGCAATGCCTTTCATCCCAGCACTTGGGAGGCAGAGGTAGGAGGATCGCTGTGAGTTCAATGTCAACCTGAGACTACATAGTGAATTCCAGGTCAGCCTGAGCTAGAGTGAGACCCTGTCTCAAATAGAAAAGAAAAGAAAAGAAAAGAAAAGAAAAGAAAAGAAAAGAAAAGAAAAGAAAAGAAAAGAAAAGAGCTTTGTAAGCAGTGTGTTTGTAAATGTTTTCTCCCATTCTTTTATTCTTTTTTTTTTTTTTTTTTTTTTTTTTTTTTTGAGGTAGGATCTCACTGTAGCTCAGGCTGACCTGGAATTCACTATGTAGTCTCAGGGTGGCCTCAGATTCATAGCGATCCTCCTACCTCTGCCTCCCTAGTGCTGGGATTAAAGTCGTGTGCCACCACGCCTGGCTTTCTTTTTCTTTTAAATATTTTATTTGTTTATTTGAGAGAGAGAATGAGCGCACCAAGGCCTCCAGCCACTGCAAATGAACTCCAGACACACAGGCCACTTTGTGCAGCTGGCTTACATGGGTGCTGGGAAATCAAACCTGGGTCCTTAGGCTTCGCAGGTAAGAGCCTTAACCACTGAGGCATCGCTCCAGCTCTGTTTTCTTCCACTCTGGAGGTCAGTTGAAAACTGACCCACAGATACTAACTAGTAGGGCTGTGGAGCTGGCTCACTGGGTGATGTGCTTACCATGCAAACATGATGGTGAGTTCAGTCCCCAGCACCCATGGTAGGCCGGGCAGGGAGATGCACTTCTGCTATTCCAGTGCTGGGGGTAAAGACGGAAGGATTCCTGGGGCTTGCTGGCTAGCTAGCCTAGCAGAGTGGGTGAGCTCTAGGTTCAGTGTACTAAGAGGAAATGGGCTGCAATTGAGGAAGACACCTGATGTCAGTCACCCTCTGGCTTCCACATGCATGTAGACATATCCATGTGTACCCACACACATGCACACCACACATGTGCACACTCAGAAAAGAGACACCTGGGGCTGGGAGATGGCTCAGCGGTTAAGCTCAGCCTGCAAAGCCTAAGGACCTGGGTTTGATTCCCCAGCCACCACATTTGCAGTGGCCCTGGTACACCCATTCTCTTTCTTTCTGTATCTGTCTCTCTCTCTCTCTCTCTCATTCATTCATAAATAAATAAAAGTATTTTTTTAGAATATGCTTATATGGGGCTGGAGAGATAACTCATTGGTTAAAGCACTTGCTTGCAAAGGCTGTTGGCCCAGATTCAATTCCCCAGAACCCATGTCAAGGCAGATGCACAAAGTGGTACATGTGTCTGGAGTTTATTTACATCCACAAGAGGCCGTAGAGCATACATTTTTTTCTCTTTCTCTCTCTCCCCTACTACTCACAAATAAATAAACTATTTAGATATAAGCATATGTTGGGCTGGGAAAATGGCTTAGTAGTTAAGGCATTTACCTGCAAAGCCTAAGGACCCCGGTTCGATTCCTCAGGACCCATGTAAGCCAGATGCACAAGGGGGTGCATGCATTTGGAACTGGTTTGCAGTGGCTGGAGGCCCTGGCACATCCACTCGTCTTTGGCCCTTTCCTATCTGCTAGTATTATCACTATCTACTACTTTTTGCTGTGATCTTGGCTTCTTTCAGTAAAGACTTAATTCATGGCCCATGATATGTACATGTAACAACCTATATTAAATTTCCCCAACTTCAACCTCTCCTTTGGGAAGACTTTAATCTTTCCACTTTGCCCTTGTTCTAGTCGTTTCAGTACACCTGTTAGGGAGCTCTTGTTTATCTTTGCCAAACTTGCCACCTTGTGGTGAAGCTGTAGAACTGCACGCTTCGGCTTCTGGCTGAAAGATAAGAGTTGCATGTCTACCAGATAAAATCATCTCACATGGTTACCTGGGTCCAAACTCATTCAAGACTTAAACATGTTTCCTTACATATATGGGATATTCGTTGTAGCTCCCTTGTCCTGGTTCTACTCCAGGCTAACTCCTTTATAGTGATCATTTATAGTGCTCTGCTGCTGAACCGGGTGTCTTTCCTCTTTGCAGGGTGTCTTGTGACTTTCCACCAGTGACGTGGGTTTGCTTTAACAGACTAGGTGGTTTAAACAGGAGCTTGTTCCCTCACAGAAGGCTGAGAGCTTGAGAATTCCTGAGACGTGTGAAGGAAAAGCTGCCGACGTCTCCCGGTCTTCCCAAGCAAGGCTTCCTGGCCGTCTTTGGCGTGCCTGGGCTTATTGAAGAATCACTCCAGTCTCTGGCTGTCTTTTTCACACTGTGTTCTCCCTCTGTGTATGTGCCCGTGTCCAGACTTCTTTTTTGTTTGTTTGTTTGGTTTTTTGAGGCAAGGTCTCACTCTAGGCCAGGCTGACCTGGAATTCACTATGTAGTCTCAGACTGGCCTTGAACTCACAGTGATCCTCCTACCTCTGCCTTTCAAGTGCTGGGATTAAAGGAGTGTGCCACCATGCCCAACCCAGACTTCTTTTTTTTTTTTTTCAGACTTCATTTTTAAATAAAGATGCCAGTAAGGGTGGATGAGCGCCCACCCTAATGACCTCATTTTAACTCATTACACATACCCTATTTCTCTTTTTTAAATTTTTATTTAGTTATTTGACAGAGAGAAAAAGAAGCAGAAAAAGAGAGAGAGAATGAGTGAATGAGTGTGCCAGGGCCTCCTGAACTGCAAATGCATGTGCCATCTTGTACATCTGACTTATGTAGGTCCTAGAGAATCAAATCTGGGTCCTTTGGCTAATGCAGGCAAGCACCTTAACTACTAAGCCATCTCTCCAGCCCCCTATTCTTTAAAAATATATATAATAATTTAACTTATTTTCAAGCAGAGAGAGACAGCGGAAGAAAGAAAGTATGTGCATACTAGGGCCTTTTGCCATTGCAGACAAATTATAGACACATATGCTTAGGCTTTGCAAGCAAGTGCTTTTAGCTGCTTAGCCACGTCTCCAACCCAGTTAGCACCTCCCTCCCTCTTTCTCTTCCCTCCTTCCTTCCTTCCTTCCTTCCTTCCTTCCTTCCTTCCTTCCTTCCTTCCTTCCTTCCTCCCTCCTTCTCTCCCTCCCTCCCCCCCCTTGCTTTCTTTTTTTCTTTCTGGTTTTTCTAGATAGGATCTGGCTCTAACCCAGGCTGACCTGGAATTCACTATGTATTCTCAGAGTGGCTTCAAATTTATGGCGATCCTCCTACCTTTGCCTCCCGAGTGCTGGAACTAAGGATGTGCGCCACCATGCCAGGCTCTTTTTAAAAAACCTTTCTTTATTTATTTGTAAGCATAAAGAGACAGATCGAGACCGAAAGAATGGGCATGCCAGGGTCTCCAGCCACTGCAAACAAACTCCAGATGCATGCGCCACTTTGTGCATCTGGCTATACGTGGGTACTGGGGAATCAAACCTGGGTCCTTTGGCTTGGCAGGCAAGTGTCTTAACTGCTAAGCCATCTTTCCAGCCCTCTTTTCCTCTTTTTGCTTTTTTAACATCATAGAACTTTACATTTTTACCCAATGTATTCAGTATAGTGTTCTTTTTTTTTTTTTTTTTTTTTTTTTTTTGGTTTTTGAGGTAGGGTCTCACTCTAGCCCAGGCTGACCTGAAATTCACCCTGTATTCTCAGGGTGGCCTCGAATTTACAATGATCCTCCTACCTCTACCACCTAAGTGCTGGGATTAAAGGCATGCACCACTACTCCTGGCTTTGTTTTATTTATTTATTATTTATTTTTATTTATTTTATTTATTTATTTATTTTGGTTTTTCGAGGTAGGGTTTCACTTTAGTCCAGGCTGACCTGGAATTCACTATATAGTCTCAGGGTGGCCTCAGACTCATGTGATCCTCCTACCTCTGCCTCCCAAGTGCTGGGATTAAAGGTGTGCACCACCATGCCCAGCTAGTTTTGTTTTATTTTGAATGACCTCATTTTTACCTAAGGCCATATTCAGAGTACTGGTAGTTAGGGTTTCAACATATGAAATGGTGGGGGGGAAATTCAACCCATAACAATCAACTATGTGACTATATCTCAACCTCATTTCTAACTTGTTTTCATAATTATTTATTGCTTCTCCCTACTCATCAATTATATAACCCTGCACCATGGTCTAGCCATGAAAGCTTCTTGTCCAAAACAATGCAGGCAGAAATGATATATATATATATACAAGCAGTAAGTTTGCAAGAGCTTTTTGTGGAGGTGGAGGGATGGCTCAGTAATTAAAGGCATTTGCTTGCAAAGCCTGATGGCCTGGGCTCGCTTCCCTAGTATCCATGAAAATCCAGATGCACAAAGTGGTGCATGTTCTTAGAGTTCATTTGCAGCAGCAAGAGACCCATGCATGCACATTCTCTCTCACGGTTTCTCTGTCCGTCTCTACTTGCAAATAAATAATTAACAAAAAAATCTTTTCCTTTAAAATAGGTAGTGTTCCAGATAGAGGCTGTTTCATCAGCCTGTGTCACAGAATAACAGTGACATGGATCCGAGGAATAGCTGAAATTTGGTGTGTATTCAGCATAAGCAAAAGAAAAATCCTTTTTCTAATTTTAATCTATTAAGATTTAAGGGTTGGCTGCATGTGGCGGCACACATCTTTAATCCCAGCATTCAGAAGGCAAAGGTAGGAGGATTGCCTTGAGTTCAAGGCCACCCTGAGACTACATAATGAATTCCAGGTCAGCCTAGGCTAGAGCGAGATCCTACCTTCTGGGCATGATGTCTCAACCTGTGGCTCTTACAATCTTTCCGCCCCCTCTTCCGCAAAATCCCCTGAACTGGGATGGGTGAGTTTTAAGTCTACTTCAGTGATGAGCTCTTAGGAGGCTCTGGATCTCTGCTTTGGTGGATGTTGAGTATCCTCAGGGTCTGTCTCCTTCACCCTGGCGCTGATTAGAATGGGGACAGGGACAAGGGAAAAGAGGGTACCAACACATGATGTATTGTATTGTCAATAACAATAATAAGTAAATAAAATTACCTGTTTTTAATTTGAATGGCACCATAATTTGAATGGGTGTTTTTTAATGCATTCACCAAAACACTGTTGTTGAAAGCTTGCTATATGTTAGGCAGAGTGCCAAATGGACGCTGTCCTATCTGCTTGGCCATGGCACAGTACCCAGATGTCTGCTCAGACACCCATGCAGGTACTGCTGTGAAGGTGCTTTTGAGATGAGATTAAAATTCACAGACTGGGAGATGGCTCAGTGGGTGAAGTACTTGCTGTCCAAGTATGAGGACCTGAGCTCAGATCTCCAGCACCTATGTAAAGCTGGACATGGAGGACAGGCATCTGTAATCCCAGCCAGTGACATGGGAGGTACAGATAGGAGAATCTCCAAAAACTTGGGATCAGTATCCTGGCATAAGCAGTGATTGACAACAAAGGCTGTGGGTCACTTGTTACCACACACACACACACACACACACACACACACACACAATTAAATCAGTAGACTTTGAAGAAAGCAGATTACCATCTAGCATGTGTGGGTGGACTGCATTCAGCCTGCGGTTAATAACTTAGGAGAAAAAAGATTAAGCATCCCACCCCCAGGAAGAATAAGTTCTTCTTTCAGACAAACATCAAAGTTTCTTCCTACAGCTCGCCAGCCCCCACAACTGCATGACCAAGTCCTTAAATAAATGTCTTACCCAACCTATCCGTCCTGCTTATCTGGAGAACCTCAATTAATTCTGACACATCGGTGCACAGGCTAGTCTCGTGATTTAAGTGTAGACAGAAACAAGCAGAAATCAGCATGGATGCAGATATGTTTACATACATGAAACGCTAGAAAGCACTGCATTTCGTGGTAGCGCATGGAAGGAGAAGCTGGCCTTGACGGAGCGAGAGAAGCTCTCGGCAGGAAACAACATCAATGTGAGAAGTGAAGCAACAGATGGACTGGGAGTTTGCTCAAGCTCAGGACAGGGTTCTGGGAATAAGGACTGAGTTGAGAAGAGAAAGTGGGTACTGGCCAGGCAGAATAAATCCTATTATAATGTTTTGGGACTTTTTTTTTTTTTTTTTTGTAGGGTCTCACCCGAGCCCAGGCTGACCTAGAACCCACTCTGTGTTCCCAGACTGGCCTTGAACTCACAGTGATCCTCCTACCTCTGCCTTCTGAGTGCTGGGATTGAAGGCCATGGCCACCACACCCGACATTAGCACCTGAATGTATTTCAGTATTTTCAGTCCTATGTAACATAATTCTTTTCCTTAACATTTAATTCCGGGGAGAGGAGATGATTTGGGAAAACTGTATAGAGAGGTTGAGAAACATTACCGAATAATAGAGAAAGACAGCCTGGCCATAAGAAAGGCCGTGTACAGAAGTGAGAAAACATTTCACTTGAAAAGTGGAATGGGGCTGGAGAGATGGCTTAGCGATTAAGGCACTTGCCTGTGACTGCTAAGGACGCAGGTTCAATTCCCCTGTACCCGTGTAAGCCAGATACACAAGGTGGCACACGTGTCTGGAGAAAATTTGCAGTGTCTGGAGATGTCCTGGTGTGCCCATCCCCCCCTCTCTTTTTCACTCTTTCTCCCCACTCTCTCTCAAATAAATAAGTAAATAAAATAAAAATTTAAAAATATTTAAAAAGAAGAGTGGTTGAGGCTTGAAATTGGGATGGAGAGGGAAGCCGTGGGGACAGAAGAAGCTGGTCTATGTACAAATTTGAAAGAAAACTCAGTCTACAAGTACAGTTTGACCTCAGTTCACTAACTTTTAAGTAAGTTGTACTTAGTGTCTGCGGCACCTCATGCTGGCTTTTCTGTCTGAATCCACCTTGCATTAGTGGTCACGTGCAGAATGAACCCATTAAGCCTTCACCATTGTCTCAGGGAGAGCAAAGGCATTTGGTAGAATACCGTTTTTTCCCTGCCATGCTGGGTCTTTTTAGTTTTGTAATTGTACTCTGTGGAGGATCATCACATTCAATGGGACTTACTCAGAATGCTGTTCTAGAAGACACTCTGGCCTCTGGAGAATTTCTGTGTGATTTACTTCACTGGAATTTTAAAGATTAAAAATGAGAGACTGAAAAATCTATTTTTTGGTCTCATTATTGGGACTAGAATGAGAACAATGGTCTATTTAATAACCCTTATCATTATCTTCCTCCCAGATTGAATTAAAATTGCTCTAATATCCTATTATAAAACTCTTTGCAAAGATGCTGTCAATCATTTTCCTGATTTCCCCCATCTTGTTAACAATGAACTCCACACTAATTTAGTCCTTCTGAGAGAGTATGAATGTAACTTTGAAATTCAAAGAACTAAAATATTGTCTATGGTATGATAATTATTACTGCTAATATTTTTCTACCATAATCTTAGCTTGACTTGTGTAAGTAGACCTGATGGAAATGACTAATTTTTATACATTTTGTTTTCAGGTGAAGTCTCTCTAACCCGGGCTGACCTGAAACTCACTCTGTAGTCCTAGGCTGGCCTGAAACTCACAGCGATCCTCCTACCTCTGCCTTCCCTAGTGCTGTGATTAAAGGCCCACCATGCCCAGCACAATTTTTCATAGATAGATAGATGACAGATAGATGGATGGATGGATGGATGGATGGATGGATGGATGGATGGATAGATAGATTTGTAAGCAGAGAGAGAGAGAATGGGCATGCCAGAGCCACCGGCCACTGCAAATGAAACTCCAGATGCATCTGCCGCTTTGTGCATCTGGATTAATGTGGGTACTGGAGAATCAAACTCAAGTTGTTAGGCTTTGCAGGCAAGTGCCTTAATCATAGAGCCATCTCTCCAGCATATATAATGTGTGTGTTTGAGAGAGAGAGAGAGAAAGAGAAAGAGGCAGATAAAGAGAGAGGATGGGTGCACCAGGGCCTCCAGCTACTGCAAGTGAACTCCAGGTGCATGCGCCACCTTGTGCATCTGGCTTATGTGAGTACTGGGGAATCGAACCTGGGTCCTTTGGCTTTGCAGGCACTGCAGTCGCTAAGCCCTCTCTCCAGCTCTGTCTATATTATTGAATGTGTGTGTGGTAGTGCATGTCCATGTGTGTGCCCATCCACCCATTCCTTCCACATCATGCTGAGGTCAGGGAAATACAGTGGGTGTCCTCCTTCATCACTCGTCTGTGTATTTCCTTGAGACAGACTTTTTCACTGAACTGGAAACTGCTCACAAGACTGAGGTTACAGGCATGTGTGACCATGTCCAGATGTTTAGGTGGGTGCTGGGGAATGGAACTCAGGGCAAATCAGGCCTTCTTAGGCCTGGCAAATACTACTACCCACAAGTTATCTTCCTAGCTCCCCTAATACACTTTTTTTTTTTTTTGGAGAGAGAGACAGAGAGAAAGAGAGACACACACACACACACACACAGAGAGAGAGAGAGAGAGAGAGAGGAAGACAGAGATAGGCGCGCCAGCAGTGTCTCAGCTGCTGCGAACGAAATCTAGATGTGTGCGCCCCCTTGTGGTCAAGTGTGGCATTGCGCCCTTACATCACTTTGCATCTGGCTAAACGTGGGACCTGGAGATTGGAACCGCTGGAGATTGGAACCAGTGTTCTTAGGCTTAGGAGGCAGGCGCCTTAACCCCTAAGCCATCTCTCCAGCCCCCTAATACACTTTTTTAAAGTATTTTATTTATTTATTTATTTTCAATGAGAGACAGAGACAGAGGGCGCACTAGGGCCTCCAGCCACTGCAGACGAATTTGGGATGCATGTGCCACTTTGTGCATCTGGCTTTCACGTGGATAATGGGGAATTGAACCCAGGTCATGAGGCATTGCAGAAAAGTGCCTTAATAACCGCTGAGCCATCTCTCCAGCCCCCTAACATACTTTTAACAGGAAGCATTCCAATAGTATGTTTAGAAAGGTTTATTAAGGAAAAGGCAGTTGAAGATCATACTGCATTTGTGCTTTGGAGTCAGGCTATGGAATCACATCTTGGGGTTGAGCCTATGTGAGTATGAATGTTACTACTATTATGAAAAGTCTTGTGATTTTGTTGTTGTTGTTTTGAGGTAAAGTCTCACTCTAGTCCAGGCTGACGTGGAGTTCACTATGTCTCAGGGTGACCTCACACTCATGGCCATCCTCCTACCTCTGTCTCCCCAGTGCTAGGATTAAAAGTATATGCCACCACACCTGGAAAGTTTTGTAATCTTAATCCTCCTGATACTTCACTCCACTCATAAGTAAACAGGGATCATCCTGGAATGACAACATGGTGCTGATATGAATATTAATAAAGTTGATTACATGAAACACAAAACAGTGCCTATAACACTGTGACTGCTCAGTAATTATTACCCATCATTAGTTGTAATCAATTATTAAGTCATTTTTAAACCATTTCTTAGCTCTTCCTGTATGCCATACGAGGAAGTTATAAAACTTGCAGTACATCTCACATTAAATGGTCTTCAGAGCATGGCTCAAGATATTTTAAACTATTTGTTCCTCTGGTATTATTATTGTACTCTTTAGTATAGTTCAGGGGTTTTTTTGTTTGTTTGTTTGTTTTTGAGGGGTGGGTAGGGTTTTATTCTAGCTCAGGCTGACCTGGAATTCACTATGTAGTTCCAGGATGACTATCCTCCTACCTGGGCTTCCTCCGTGCTGGGATTAAAGGTGTGCACCACCACGCCCAGCTCAAGATTTTAAATTAACCCTTCATGGGACGTCTTTGTTCCTTGGAGCAGTGGTGGGAGCGGGACTCCTCAGAATGTGGTGTTGGGCTCTCCCTCTGTGGTATCACTGTGTACACGGTGACAGGAGGGAAGGAAGAGTGACCTAATTACTGACCATTTTGAATTTTGGTTAAATAACTGAAGGGCTCTTTCATTATTGATATCTTTCAGAAAATGGCTTTGAAATTCAAAAATGCCAGTCGAATCGAAGGACTTGATAGCAACGTATGGTGAGTATCTTTGAACTAACAATCAGCCAGTGACATGTTCCAACATGTGGGACTTCACGTGTGGAACTTAACATTCCACTTCGCATTCACCTGAAGAGCCAACCTGACTCCATTTTAACGGCAAGAGCCATGCTGACATAATGACTAAGTTAAGTTTCTGTTTCTCTAAGTTTCTGTGTCTGAGCTGGGGCCACAAATCGTTACTGTTCCCAGGATTGTGAATTCATAGCATTCCGGGACGTAGTTTAAGTGTTAGGGCTGGTGTGCTTCGGTCACCATGCTTGCTTGCCTCTGAGAACCCCCTACCCTGTGATTTCTTTTTTGTTGTTGTTGTTTTGTTTTTTGTTTTTTTGAGGTAGGGTCTCACTCTAGTCCAGGCTGACCTGGAATTCACTATGCTGTCTCAGGGAGGCCTTGAACTCACGGTGATCCTCCTACCTCTGCCTCCCGAGTGCTGGGATTAAAGGCTTGCACCATCACGCCCGGCTTTGCGCTGTGATTTCTATGGTTTCACCCTATAAAAGGAGCCCGAAAAGCTGACTTGGAGCTACTCTCTACACCCCGTCTTAGGGAGGTAGCTGCCGGACCAGCTCTATTGTGCACAGTTCAAAGCTTCCTTCAGTTTGGCCATAACTTGTGGTCAGTGGTCTTTATTCTTGCGAACTCTGGTTTACCATCACCCACAGTCCAGAAATGAACCTGTTCGTTATATCACCCATTAAAATGAAACAGAAAACTGTCAGCCATCCATACACTGATGTAGTCATTGAGCAGATATGCTGGGCTCGGGGAGAAGGACTGGACCCAAGGAAGAGCAAAGCTGAGTTAGGATGGTGCATTATGGAACCTGCCTCCAATGCATGGACCTTTTTGTTTGTTTGTTTGTTTATTTGTTTGTTTGTTTGTTTGTTTGTTTGTTTGTTTGTTTTTTCAAGGTAGCATCTCGTTCTAGCCCAAACACATCTGGAATGCACTATGTAGTCTCAGGGTGGCCCCAAACTCAAGGCGATCCTCCTACCTCTGCCTCCCAAGTGCCGGGATGAAAGGCATGCTTCACCACGCCCGGCTTGGACTTTTATTTCTGTTCTTTTTCCTTCCTTCCTTCTACCCAATCATCCTTTCTTTATTCTTTCTCTCTTATCTTTTTTTAAAGTTTTTGTTACAATTTTTATTTATTTGTTTGTTTGTTTGTTTATTTATTTATTTATTTATTTATTTATTTGACAGAGAAAGAGGGAGAGAGAATGGGCGCGTCAAGGCCTCCAGCCACTGCAAACGAACTCCAGACGCATGTGCCCCTTGTGCATCTGGCTAACTTGGGTCCTGGGGAATTGAACCTGGGTCCTTAGGCTTTTCAGACAAATGCCTAACCGCTAAGCCAGCCCTGCAGCCCCTCTTTTCTTCTTTATAGTGTCTCACTATGCACGTGTCCCAGGCTGGCCTGAAACTCTTGGTCCTCTTGCCTCAGCCTCCTCGGTGCCGGTGTTACAGTCGTCACCACCACACCCAGCTAAGCTTTTCTTATTACTTATCTTTTCCAGTAGTTTACAAGACAGCCTAGAAACAGCATCTGCGTACTTATACATTTGGTTCAAATATGGCTGTCATTGAATTGAAGTCTGTAAGGAAGATAGATTTGTTAATTCAGCCATCTTTTTATATTTCATTTTTATTTATATTTGAGGCAGACAGAGAGAGAGAGAGAATGCAGATATAGAGAATGGGTATGCCAGGGCCTTCTGCCACTGCAAACAAACTCCAGAAGCATGTGCCACCTTGTGCATCTGTCAGCCATCATTTTATTAGAGAAATTCATCTGGTGGATGGTAAAAGTTTTGTTGGAAATTACTCAGGTTTTTTTTTTTAACCTGAAGACTATATCTTATTTTTCAGTTTTCTAATAGTCCACAAGATGTCCAAAGCAAACCTTGTAATTATAGTCCTTCTTAATGTCAATATTCTTTTTTTTTTTTCTTAGGATTGAATTTACTAAGTTGGCTGCTGATCCTTCTGTTGTGAATCTTGGCCAAGGCCTTCCAGATATATCCCCTCCTACATACGTGAAAGAGGAATTATCAAAGATTGCCTTGACTGATAACCTGAATCAGTATACACGGGGCTTTGTAAGTTATCAGGACCCTGTGGGGTACATACTTACGTTTTACACTGTGCTGTGTGTATGTCTACTCCTGTTACTTATCGGTAATTGACTTTCTAGGTTAACTGGGAGCCAGGGAGCTCTCCTTTATCCTTATCTCCTAGAAAAAGCCTCCCCCATCCTCCAACCTTTCCACTATTCCACTATTTGGACCCTTAACTTAGTGCTATTCTAAAATCTTCTTAGGACCCAGGTGTGGGGGCACACGCCTTTCATCCCAGCACTTGGGACACAGAGGTAGGAAGATCTCTGTGAGTTCGAGGCCACCCTGAGACTACAGAGTGAGTTTCAGGTCAGCCTGGTCTACAGCAAGACCTTACCTCAAAAAAAAAAAAAAAACCCAAAAATGTTGTTAAGGTAACGAGGGAAAGGAAAATAGTCACTTGAAACACAGTGGGATTTTTTTGATTTGTTTTATTTTGTTTTTTGTTTTTGTATCTCATTAATGCTCAAGCAATCTCATCACTAGCCTCTTAATGTACCCCGTTTCCAACTAGTTCGTCTTTCTCTGTGCCCTACTCCTGTGCCCTAAAGAGAATTGTGTAAGTCCTGGGCCTTGTGCTTTCTCGTCGCTCCTCTGTGGAAGCAGCTGTTCTCAATAAATGTTACTGTCTCATCAGTACAAAGTATGTTCTTTTTTTTGTTTTGTTTTTAAAAATGTTTATGTATTTTTATTTATTTGTTTGAGCGAGATAGAGGCTGAGATTGAGAGAAGGAAAATGGGCACACCAGGGTCTTTCAGCCACTGCAAACAAACTCCAGACCCAAGCGCCACTTTGTGCATCTGGCTTACATGGGTCCTGGGGAATCAAACCTGGGTCCTTTGGCTTTGCAGGCAAGTTCCTTAACTGCTAAGCCATCTCTCCCACCCTGTTTTTGTTTTTGAAGTAGGGTTTCACTCTAGCCCAGATTGACCTGGAATAAACTATGTAATTTCAGAGTGTCTTGAACTCATGGCAGTCCTCCTACCTCTGCCTCCCAAGTGCTGGGATTAAAGGTGTGTGCCACCATGCCCAGTTAATATGAGGTATATTCTGCTTCCTTGTAACACCTGCTATTCAGTGACACTAATATGTGTGTCCGTGGAGAATGTCTGCACTCTCTTTTAACCCACTGGCTGGCTTAACCCTGCATCAACTGGGAAAACAGATGCAGAGAATGGAGAACTGGGGAACGTTTTTTTTTTTTATTTGTGTGTTTTTCAAGGTTAGAGTCTCACTCTAGCCCAGGCTGGGATTAAAGGCATGCACCACCACATCCTGCATGGGGAACTCTTTTTATGAGAGAGAGTAAGAGAACTGGCACACCAGGCCTCCAGCCACTGCACTCGAACTCCAGATGCATGTGCCACCTTATGTGCATGTGGGACTTTGTGCGTTGGCATCACCTCTGCATCTGGCTTACATGGGATCTGGAGAACTGAACCTGGGTCCTTTTGGCTTTGCAGGCAGGCATCTTAACCACTAAACCATCTCTCCAGCTCCAATTTTTTTAGACAGATTTTCTTTGACTACCCCTAATTATTAAACTTAGAATTTAAAAATTCTTACATTTTAAAGTCATGTTACCTCAGCCGGGCGTGGTGGCACATGCCTTTAATCCCAGCACTCAGGAGGCAAAGGTAGGAGGATCGCCAAGAGTTCAAGGCCACCCTGAGACTACATAGTTAATTCCAGGTCAGCCTGGACCAGAGTGAGACCCTACCTCGCAAAAACAAAAAAAAAAATAAAAATAAAGTCATGTTACTTCAAAGAAGTAGATTTCATAATCAAATTCAAGGGTTTTTTTCTCATGTTTTTAAATCTAACAGGGTCACCCATCCCTTGTGAAAGCTCTTTCCTCTTTATATGAAAAGTTTTATCAGAATAAAATCAACCCAGATAAAGAAATCCTCGTGACGGTTGGAGCCTATGGCTCCCTTTTCAATGCCATCCAAGGACTAATTGACCCCGGCGATGAAGTGAGTATGTGAATGTTTGCCCAGATTGAACCATTCTTCTGCATTCTGTACCCTTAGTTCATTGAGTAAAATCACACAATACGTACTTGAGTGTTTCTTCTTTATCCTTAAGTCTGTGACATTAACCCACTAATGTCACATTATTTCTTTCTTTCTTTCTTTTTTTTTTTTTTTTGAAGAGAGACACAGAGAGAGAGAGAGGGAGAGGGAGACAGATAGTGATGGGCGTCCCAGCAGTCTCTCAGCTGCTGTGAGCGAAATCCAGATGCGTGCGCCCCCTGGTGGTCAAGTGCAGCATTGCACCCTTGCTTCACTTTGCATCTGGCTAAACATGGGACCTGGAGATTGGAATTGGGTTCTTAGGGTTAGCAGGCAGGCACCTTAAACCCTAAGCCATCTCTCCAGCCCACATTATTTCATTCTTATTTGAGACAACATCTCATGTAGCTAACCTCGAACTCACTATGTTCTCCTGCCTCCGCATCCCGAGTACTGGCAATACTGAGCTGCACCGCCACACCCATTTATTTACTTATTTTGTTTTTGTTTTTCGAGGTTGGGTCTCGCTCTAGTTCAGGCTGACTTGGAACTCACTATGTAGTCTCAGGCTGGCCTTGAACTCACAGCAAATTAAAGCCACCACTCCCGGCTATTCTTATTTTTATAGCCTGCTGAAGTAAGAATAGATGCAAGAGGCAGGTGGTGTTGAAAAAGAGAACCATTTGTTTGCGTTGCTGAAATAACCTTTAGTCTGATGCAGTCACTGCATGCTTGCTCAATGCCTCTTTGTGCCCACAGTCCTGTGAGCAGTCCAGTATGGGGAAGTGTGACAGGAAGCTGAAATGATTTCAGCCATCTAGTCCTGTGAGGCAAAACCAGCTTTGACACCTGTCTCATTGACTCTGCCCTTTCTGCCCCATTGTCACTATGCTATTCCCGCTTTAACATTTTTTTTTAAAAATATTTATTTACTTATTTATTTATTTGAGAGAGAGGGAAAGAGGCAGAGAGAGAGAGAGAGAATGGGCACACCAGGGCCTCCAGCCACTGCAAACGAACTCCAGACGCATGCACCCCCTTGTACATCTGACTAATGCGGGTCCTGGAAAATTGAACCCCACTTTAACATTTCTTAACCACTGTTGCAGTTCCCTTCCAGTTGTTGGGATAAAGCTCCTGACCGAAAGCAGCTGATGGGAGGAAAGTTTTGATTCTGGCCTACAGTCTTGAGGGGAAGTTTCCTGATGGCAGGGAAAGATGGTAGAGCAGAGGCTGGACATCACCTATTGGCCAACATCAGGTAGGCAGCAGCAACAAGCAAGCGAGGTGGGCTGGAGAGATGGCTTAGCCGTTAAGGTGTTTGCCTGCAAAGCCAAAGGACCCAGGTTCGACTCCCCAGGACCCACATAAGCCAGATGCACAAGGGGGTGCACGCATCTGGAATTCGTTTGCAGTGTCTGGAGGCCCTGGAGTGTCCATTCTCTCTTTCTCTCTACCTACCTATTTCTGTATCTCTCTCTCAAATAAATAAATAAAAATAAAATATTGAAAAAAAAGAAAGTGAGCTGAACTCTAGCCAAGGGGAGATGGCCGTAACACCCCTAAGCCTGCATCTAACAATGCACCACCTCCCCAAGAGCCATCAGCTGAAAACCAGGCAGTCAAAACACATGAGTTTACGGGGGACGTCTGATTCAGACCACCACAACCACTCTTGATTCATTTATTCAGAAATTACTGAGAATCTCTGACAGTCTCCTTTCTGATAGGCAACATGAGAGGGATTTTTTAAATTTTTATTTATTTTTTTATATTTATTTATTTGTTAGAGAGAGAGAATGGGCACGTGAGGGCCTCTAGCCACTGCAAATGAACTCCAGATGCGTGAACCACCTTGTGCATTTGGCTTTACGTGGGTCCTGGGGAATCCAACCTGGGTCCTTAGGCTTCTCAGACAAGTACTTTAAGTGCTAAGCTATCTCTCCAACCCCAAGAGAGGGATTTTTAAAATTAGCATCTTTGTTTTTTTGTTTTTTGTTTTTGTTTTTTCAAGGTAGGGTCTCACTCTAGTTCAGGCTGACCTGGAATTCACTATGTAGTCTCAGGGTGGCCTTGAATTCATGGCAATCCTCCTACCTCTGCCTCCCAAGTGCTGGGATTAAAGGCATGGGCCACCACACCTGGCTCAAATTAGCGTCTTTTTTATGTTTATATATACAAGACAAGATTTTACAAGAGCAGCCAGTTAAATAGTACACGTTTACATTCATGAGGAATGTTTTGAAAATTTCAACTAAAAAAAAAGCATTTCTTGCGAAAATGCACAATCCCAGCATTTTGTTGTGCTGAAGAGAAGGAGTAGGGGGTGGGGGGAGAGTTTTTTTTTTTTTTTAAGATGGCTTTTACATCGATGGGCTCCCTATGCAGTTGAGAAGACAGATTTTCAAATGGACGAAGGCGTGTGTGTGTGTGTGTGTGTGTGTGTGTGTGTGTGTGTGTGTGTGTGTTGTGTTCGTGGTGGAAAATGTGTAGTTTATGATGATGACAGAAGAGGCCGTCAGCTCTGCTGATGCAGCTGCAAAGCTCCACACAGACATTGCTGACGCGACTCTGAAGCATGAATATTAAACCTGGTCCCGGCTGTTACTCTCTGAGCCCTCGGAGCTATTGTTCATGGCACTTCTATAACTTTTGTGTTAGTCGACCATTTAATGATGAGAAATTATTAAAAGAAACAGGAGACAGGGCTGGAGAGATGGCTTAGGGGTTAAGGCGCCTGCCTCCTAACCCTAAGAACACTGGTTCCAATCTCCAGGTCTCACGTTTAGCCAGATGCAGTGACGCAAGGGCGCAATGCCGCACTTGACCACAAGGGGCGCACACATCTGGATTTCGTTCGCAGCAGCAGAGACACTGCTCGCGCGCCCATCTCTTGTCTTCCTCTCTCTCTCTCTCTCTCTCTCCCTCTCCCTCTCCCTCTCCCTCTCCCTCTCTCTCTCTCTCTCTGTCTCTCTCCAAAAAAAATAAGATAAAAAAAAAAAAAAAAGAAACAGGAGACAGTCACACTTTAACATAGGCTGCCTCTTCTACTCCTGTCAGATGGAAAGTTGAGTTCCTTTTTTTTTTTTTTTCCGAGGTAGGGTCTCACACTAGCTCAGGCTGACCTGGAATTCACTATGTAGCCTCAGAGTGACCTTGAACTCACAGTGATCCTCCTACCTCTACCTCCTGAATGCTGAGATTAAAGGTGTGCGCCACCATGCACAGCTGAGTTCCCTTTTTAAAAAAAAAAAATTTTTTTATTAGAGAGAGAGAATGGGTGTGCCAGGGCCTCTACCCACTGCAAACGAACTCCAGACCCATGTGCCACTTTTTGCATCTGGCTTATATGGGTCCTGGAGAATTGAACCATGGTCCTTTGGCTTTGCAGGCAAGTGCCTTAACCGCTGAGCCATCCCTCCAGCCCAAAAGTTTAATTTCATATGTATATAATTTATTCACAAGCAGAGTGAGATAGAAAGAAGAGAGACAGATAGGGAGAATGAGAATGGGCTCGTCAGGGCTTCCAGCCATGGCAAATGAACTCCAGATGCATGCACCACTTTGGGCATCTGGCTTTATGTGGGTACTGGGGAACAAACTCAGGTTGTTAGGCTTTGCTGGCAAGTGCCTTAACCTCTGAGCCATTTCTCCAGCCCCTGAATTTCACATTTTGATACTGTTTGTCCTTCCTTGCTTCCCCTCCTTTGTATTCTGTGGAATTTCCCAAACATCAATCTTTGGCCTATACTGTTCTTTATTGTCTCACCACTGTGTTGAATTTTTTTGTTTGTTTGTTTTCATTTTTTTGTTTTTCGAGGTAGGGTTTCACTCTAGCCCAGACTGACCTGGAATGCACTATGTACTCTCAGGGTGGCCTTGAACTCACGGTGATTCTCCTACCTCTGCCTCCAAAGTGCTGGGATTAAAGGCGTGAGCTGCCATGCCTGCTTTTTTTTTTTTTTTTTTTGAGGTAGGGTCTCACAGCAACCTATTATATTTTCTTCAGAGTATCCACTGCTAACTGAAATTATCAGATTTTCTCATTGTTTTCATTCAAGGAAGATATATTGACCTCATCAGGGCTAGAAATCAGATCAGTTTTCATATTAAAAATAGAAAGCAGGCCAGAGGGATGGCTTAGTGGTAAAGTGCTTACCTGCAAAGCCAAAGGACCCAGGTTCAGTTCCCCAGGACCCATGAAAGTCAGATGCACATGGTACATGTATCTGGAGTTTGTTTACAGTGGCTGGAGTGAGTCCATATTCTCTCTAAAATAAACAAAGAAAGAAATAAAAATATTTAAAATAAAATAATAATAATAATAATAATAGGGGCTGGAGAGATTGCTCAGTGGTTAAAGTGCTTGCCTGCAAAGCCTAATGACCCAGGTTTGGTTCCTCAGTACCCATTTAAAGCTGGATGCACAAAGTGGTGCATGCATCTGGAGTTTGATGTAATGGCTAGAGGCCCTGTTGCACCCATTCTCTCTCTGTCTCTCTTTCTCTCTCTCTCTTCTTGCAAATCAACAAATAAAAATAATAATAAATAAATTTAAAATATTATTAAATAGGGCAAGAGAGGTTCTCAGTGGCTAAGTGAACTTTCTGCACAAGCACGAGGGCCTGAGATGTGACCCAAATTCAAATTTCCAGAACCCATATAAACAGTTGGGTGTGGCCACACACATCTAACCGCAGTCTAGTGAAGACCAGAAACCTGAGAATTGCTGGGGCTTGTGAAATGCAAGCTCTGGAACCAGTAAGACTCCCTTGCAAGGAAAAACACAGGCAAGTGATTGAGAGGAGCACTGGATGTCCAGGTGACCTACAGAGTACCACATCAGCAGCAGATCCACACATATGCACTACACACGCCACCACACACATGCACAGAAGTGAATAAAAGAACTTTAGGTTGGGCTGGAGAGCTGGCTTAGCTGTTAAGGCGTTTGCCTGGAAAGCCAAAAGACCCAGGTTCAACTCCCCAGGACCTATGTGAGCCAGATGCACCAGGGGACACACGCATCAGGAGTTCATTTGCAGTGGCTGGAGGCCCTGGTGCGCCCATTCTATCTCTCTCTCTACCTGCCTATTTCTGTATCTCTCTCCTTCTCTCTCAAATAAAAATAAAATATTTTTAAAAAGAACTTAAGGTGAAGAGTATAAAACCTCTCCTTTCTGCTCTGTCGTCCTTCCTCCCCCACCCATGTTCCATTACCAAGCTCAAATGTGTATTGGACCCTGTGTTTTCCTGCCAGGTTGCAAACGTAGATCATCTTAGTTCCTGAAAAATTTACAGGCCATTGACAATCTTATAGCCCACTTGAGAGGAAGAGCCGTTCCTGATTCATTTCTTTACTTGCTTGTATTGGAAAGAGAGGAAAAAGAAAAAAGCAGAAAGGCAGGGGTGCTAAGTCAGGGGGGGGGGTGGTAATGGCAGATTGCCTGGACTAGCTACACACCTGAAACTGCAGCCAGGAATGATTGGACGAGAGCTTGAAGAGTAAAGGGCCTAGAATACCCAAGGACTAAGAAAAGGACAGACATCAAGCAGCAGGTGCCTGAGTGGGAACTGCACATCAGACAAGGACAATAGCCTTCATTCTGCATTCAGCCTGCAGTGAATATGTGATAGTATGCTTCTGGGAGGAGAACAACTTCTCGCAGCAATGCCTGTAGATTAGTGTTCCATGCCAGAAGATTGCAGTGTTTTGTTTCCTTAAAATCCTGATCCTGGGGCTGGAGAGATGGCTTAGTGGCTAAGGCGCTTGCCTGCAAAGCCTAAGAACTCCTGTTCAAATCTCCAGGTCCCACATTATAGCTAGACATAAGTGATGCAAGCATGCAATACCATGCATAGCCACAAGGGGGCGAACGTGTCTGGAGTTGTTCACAGTAGCTGAAAGGCCCTGGCCCACCCATTCTCTCTCTCTCTCTCTCTCTCACACACACACACACACACACACACACAAAATCCTGATCCTGTCACTTTCTGATATATCATCTATATCCTCCATTGTTTTGTACCTTGAAATATATTTTTTATATATTTGTTGGGGAGAGAGAGAAAGAATGGGCATGTCAGGGCTCCCAGCCACTGCAAATGAACTCCAGATGCATGCGCCTCTTTTTTTTTTTTTTGGTTTTTCAAGGTAGGGTCTCACTCTGGCCCAGGCTGACCTGGAATTCACTATGTCATCTCAGGGTGGCCTTGAACTCATGGCAATCCTCCTACCTCTGCCTCCCGGCATGCGCCTCTTTGTGCATCTGGCTTACGTGGGTCCTGAGGACTCGAACCGAGGTCCTTTGGCTTTGCAGGCAAACGCCTTAACTGCTAAGCCATCTCTCCAGCCATATCTATTTATTTTTAAGAAGAGAGAGAGACAGACAGAAAGAATGGGGGCACCAGGGCCTCCAGACACTGCAAACAAACTTCAGATGCATGTACCACTTTGTGTATCTAGCATTACTTTGATATTGGGGAATTGAACTTGGGTTGTTAGGCTTTGCAGGTGAGTGCCTCAACTGCTGAGCCATCTCTCCAGCACTAATGTTGTATTCTTCTATTCTCTCTCCCGTCTCCCCATTCCATTGAGGGCCCTCTTCAGTGGGGTGATTGGTATTCACTGTGGGGTCATGAAGGCCTCAGTCAGTCTCTTTTGGGAGGGGAAACCATGCCTCAGGATATTCCTGCCTACCTCGTGGCTCCTGCAGTCTTTCTACCCCTTCTTCCACACTGCTTCCTGATCCTTGGCAAGCATGTTAAAAATCTGACTTAGTGCTGGGTTATCTATAGCCCTGGATTTTTGCTTGGATGAGTTTTGAGTGACTGCAGTATCTGTCGTCATCTCCCTGGAGTTGGTTGTCAGGCTAGCAGTGAGAGCAGTTACTTGTGTTAAAATTGCAGCTTCCTCTGCAATGTCTCTTGGGCCCCAGCATATATACTAGAGGTGACACATCTCATAATAAGCAGGTGGCTGTCTTTTCTTGTTGTATTGATAGATCTTGGATCTCCCTAAGTTTCTCTACCATCTATTAAATAAACCAGATTCTCACTGGGCATGGTAGGGTACACCTTTAATCCCAGCACTTGGGAGGCAGAGGTAGGAGGATCACTGGAAGTTCAAGGCCACTCTGAGACTACATAGTGAATCCAGGTCAGCCAGGACTAGAGTGAAACCCTACCTCGAAAACCTCCCCCCCCAAAAAAAAAAAAAAAACAGAAAAAAACCAAGACTAAGAGTGAGAGCAGTTAGTAATAAAAGGGATAAACATAGTTATTTGAGAGACCTTTTTGGATGTGTAGACCCACTTTTTTTAGTCAAAGAGTAGAGGAAGCTTCTTTCTGGAGTTTATGACCATCCTATCCATAGTCTCTCTCCCATTGAGCAGGCTTCCTGTCTAATCTGAGACAGTTGTTACCCACGTAAGGCTGGGGGCACCAGTGTATACTTCTTGCCTGGCTGGTTGAGTTCATAGTCTATAGGATCTCCTGTTTGTTCACGCTGTTGGTGATCATTACACTCCAGCAGCTCTCGTAGCACGTCCCAGCACTGTGAGGGCTAGGAAGAAGAAAAGTGCTTTCCCTTCCAGTTCCAGCGTGGTCTCTCTGTGTCTGTAACCACAGCCTGTGACGTCTTCAGCATCAGGGTCTACCTTTAGCTCTGGCAGATCAACAAGTGCTTTGGCAATAGGCCGTTCTTTTCAGTTACATCTCAGCATGTAGTGTAGTATTAGAGGTACCCAATTATTCATGAAACAAATGATTGCTGAGTTGTATTCTTATTTCTTTTTATTTCAGGTCATAATAATGGTGCCTTTTTATGACTGCTATGAGCCCATGGTGAGAATGGCTGGAGCAACACCTGTTTTTATTCCCCTGAGATCTGTAAGTTCCCACTCCATTCATAGGTTTTAAGAATGTGATTTTTCTTCTGTGTGTGTGTGTGTGTGTGTGTGTGTGTGTGATATGCATTCATGTGTGTATGTGTGTTCATAATGGTGTGGGCACACCTCACGTATGTGCATGTGAAAGCCAGAGGTTAACGTAGGATGTCTTCTTCAACTGCTCTCTACCTTTTTTTTTTTTTAATATTTTTTATTTTTTTAAAATTTTTTTTTTTATTTTTGGAGAGAGACACACAGAGAGAGACAGACAGACAGAGAGGGAGAGGGAGACAGATAGAGATGGGCGCGCCAGCAGTCTCTCAGCTGCTGTGAACGAAATCCAGATGTGTGCGCCCCCTTGTGGTCAAGTGCGGCATTGCGCCCTTGCGTCACTTTGCATCTGGCTAAACGTGGGACCTGGAGATTGGAACCAGTGCATTTTTAGGTTTAGCAGGCAGGTGCCTTAACCACTAAGCCATCTCTCCAGCCCTTTATTTTTATTTATTTATTTGACAGAGAGAAAGGGGGAGAGAGAGAAAACAGGCACACCAGGACCTCCAGCCAGTGTAAACAAATTCCAGACTCATGTGCCACCGTGTGCATCTGGCTAACATGGGTTCTGAGGAATTGAACCTGGGTCCTTTATCTTTGCTGGCAAACACCTTAACCACTAAGCCATCTCTCCAGCCCTCTACCTTGTTTTTTTTTTTTTAATGTTTTTCTTTTTTTTTATTTCTTTGCAAGCAGAGAGTGATAGAGATAGAAGAGAGGCAGAGAGAAAATGGGCATGCCAGGACATCTAGGCACTGCAAATGAACTCCACACGCATGTGCCCCTTGTGCATCTGGCTTACGTGGGTCCTGGGGAATCAAACTTGGGTCCTTTGGCTTTGCAGGCAAACACCTTAACCGCTAAGCCACCTCTCCAGGCCTCTACCTTGTTTTTTGAGACACGGTCTTACACTGAACCTAGAATACACTGATCCAGTTAGAGACAAGCTAGCCAACCAGCCCTAGGGATCCTCCTGGTCCTGCACTGGGATGACAAGCGTGCATCACCATGGCCAGCATTTACATGATGCTGGAATCCAAACCCCGGTCCCATGTTTGCATTTTATCCACTGCGCCATCTCCCCAGCCCCAGCAATTTTTTTTTTTCAAATACCAATTATTACTTTGTCACTGGAGAGGTGTCTAAACCTTTTCAAAATAGTTAATGCACTATCTAAGGTGAATCACAGAATCTTCTGGAAGTCTTGCATATCATATGTTACCCACAGTTACTGCTGGCTTCTGCAGGAAGAGCAGCTGCTGTGTTGAGAGGGTTCATTGATCCATTTGACAGGTGTGTGCTTAAGAATAAGGTGACCCCTAGGTTCTCAGGGCCGAATTAGAGCCTGCTTGATTATGTTTGCGTCACTTACTCATCATTTACTCAGTTACCTGTGCTGTTTTCCTTCTTAATTATTAGATTATTGGTAAGACAGTAGACGTGAATGAATTTGTCTAAGCCACGTCTTTTTATTCTTCACGCTTAGAAACATACGGGTGGCACAAAATGGTCTAGTTCTGACTGGACGCTGGACCCGCGAGAACTGGAAAGTAAATTTAATTCCAAAACCAAAGCCATTATACTGAATACTCCACATAACCCTATTGGCAAGGTAAGGAAGTCTTTCCCACTCAGCTTTCTCTGCCCGGCAACCTCCTTCCTGCCCACACGTCAACTAACCGTTCGTGCGCTTTCTTTCAAAATGCGTAGGTGTATACCAAAGAGGAGCTGCAGCTGATTGCTGACCTTTGCATCAAACACGACACGCTCTGCATCAGTGACGATGTGTATGAATGGCTTGTGTACACTGGAAATCAGCATGTAAAAATAGGTACTGATAACTACATAGAGTCACCATCTGAATGCGTTTGGGCATGTGTGGGACAACTGATTTGGAAAGGATCCCAGGCCAGCTGATGGGCATATGCATGGACACCTAAAAATAGTCTCTGGATGGACAGATAGCCCAAATTCAGGATGAGATTTTGGATCTCATGAAACTGGGAAGCCAGCAGCATAGTTCTTGTGCTTGTATCAAAGTCAGAATCCTGCCATCTCCTGGTATGTACCAAGGCGGTTCCTGTAGAGGTTCAAGGCTCTGTGCCAGGCAGTTGCCAAAATGTCAAGTTGACAGAAATGAACTACAGTGAACTATCGCTATTAAGGGCTCGCCTAGGATTTTGCCATTTGTATTGGGTCTCTCCCAGATGCCATGGTATTATCTGGGCCGCCCCATACTTTCAACTAGAGAACCAAAGGCAGGTGACAACCTTTGAATCCTTGCGCCTGCCCTTCCTTTGCCTGGAAACACATTCCTCTCCAGTCTCCACGGGGCTCCCGCGGGTCTTTGTTCTGGTGTCACTTTTCATGACCCGTGTGTGGCATTTTCTGTTTTGTTTTTCCCTCCATAGTAAAATCTGAATCTGCGTTATTATACTGCTAAAGCTCAGGGGGGAAGAGATGACTGTGTTTGTCTCCCCATTTTCCACACTAGATTCTCTTCTTAAAATCTGTTTATTTATTTGAAAGAGACAATGGGCACATCAGGTCCTCTTGGCCCTGCAGACAAACTCTGGATGCACGCACCACTTTGTGCATCTGTCTGGCTTTATGTGTGTACGAGGGAGTTGAATCCCAGGCCAACAGCAAGCAAGCGCCTTCAGCCATTGAGCCATCTCTATAGCCCTCACAGTAGATTCATTCTTTCTTCCTTCCTTCCTTCCTTCCTTCCTTCCTTCCTTCCTTCCTTCCTTCCTTCCTTCCTTTCTTTTTTTCTTTCTTTCTTTCTTTATGACAGAGAGAGGGAAAGAGAGAGAGGGAAAGGGAGAATGGGCATGCAGGGCCTCTAGCCACTGCAAATGAACTCCAGATGCGTGCGCCCCCTTGTGCATCTGGCTTACATGGGACCTGGAGAATGGAACTGGGATCCTTAGGCTTCGCAGGCAAATGCCTTAACTGCTAAGCCATCTCTCCAGCCCTCACACTAAATTCTTATACATAGTAGGGGCTGAAAGGTTCATGGAAAATAAATGAATAGGAAATATGAAAAGGACAAGGGTGGTAGACGGGATTGAACATCGTCACTTCCACAGGCAGATGAGACTCTAGCCTTACTACTTCAAAGCAGGATTCAAAGTTTACGTAACTGGTTTGTAAGAAAAGCTGGCACTTTGCACACAAACATTGTACTGTCAGGGGGAAAGGCTGATTTATTATTTTCCATACAAAGTACCGAATATTCTGTTTACCTCTGGTGGTAGCCCATTCAAACTTTACTTGGTAAGTTTTGTTTGCTTTAATGAATTTGAAATGCTCTTTAGTTAGCTTTAAAGTCAGTCCAGTGCAGATCTAAATCCTAGTCTGGTGTCAGTAGTAGACAGTATGTGTTTTATCCTGTAGCCGAGGTACAGTGTCATGGTATCACCTATGTCAGCCAAGATCTTTGAGCACAGGGACCTTCTGACTTTGAGTCACTAGGAACCCAGGGATGATCTGCACTGACTGCTGGTGGCTCGTTCCTCACCTGATGCAGTGTCATTCTGTCTCCCAAGTCACACTTTACCCACTGTCTGGTTGATAGGGAAAGAGTCTTGAACAGGCTTCACAGGTAGCAGCTAAGATTGCATTACAGCTTCTCAAATCATCTTTGAACCAAAGGACCCATCTAAGATCTTGCTCCTGTGAAGGGTTAAGCCAGGACTGAAGCTGGCTCTCCTAAAAGCTGTGTTTCTTCTCATTTTTATGTGCGGGTGGGTACTGTTGAGACTTGATCCATTTGTTACGACATATCTCTTAAATTTGAGGGTTTTTTTGTGTGTGTGCTCTTATTTTACCTGTTTATACTTTGGGCGGAAAAGTCACCCAGTCTTATCTTGAAGTCTGTAAATGATTAAATTACTGTAAATGCTAACATTTGCCTATGTGTAAACATCACCTTGGGAATTTTTATTTCATTCTTTTGAGACAGGTCTTACTATAAGCCTTTAACTGGCCTGGCACTCACTATGTGGACCAGGCTGGCCTCAAATCTGCTAGGGTGACAGGCATGTGCCACTGTGCCCTGTCCCACCAGGTGGATTCTTAAACATCAGTAGAAAACTAGTGCTGCGTGAGCTGTGTTCCATTCAAATATTAATTTCAGATGGAAGTGTAGATAGAGTTAATAGAGCTGGCTTGAATTAATCTGCTTTTACATTTGGGAAACGAGTGAGAATGTGGTACGATGCCTGATTTACACATACGCCAGCTCTGTCAGCTGATCATACGTGTGTCCATTGGCTGTGTGACCACTCATCTTCATTTAATGTGTAGTCGGTTTTCTCAGTACCTGTAATATGAGACCCTTTGTACCTTTTAAATTATTGCTCCTAAGGTTAACAAATTCAGCTTATATGCTCAAAAAATAAATAAAGATACTGTGGTAGGCTGGAGAGATGGCTCAGGTTAAGGTGCTTGCTTGTTAACCATAACAACTCACGTTCAGCTCCCCAGTACCTATGTAAAGCCAGATGCACAAGGTGGCACATACATCTGGAGTTCCTTTGCAGCAGCAAAAGGCCCTGGTGTGCCCATTCTCTCTCTCTTCCAGGCTTGGTGGCTCACACCTTTAATCCCAGTGCTTGGGAGGCAGAGGTAGGAGGATCACTGTAAGTTCAAGGCCAGCCTGAGACTACATAATGAATTCCAAGTCAGCCTGGGCTATAATGAGACCCTATCTTAAGGGGGAAAAAAAGATACTGTGGTAGAAAAATATATCTTTACAGGTTGTTGCACATGTATCTAAACAGTAGTTGCATGTGTCAGAATTGTTGCGATAGTATACTGTGAATGTCTACAGAGGTGGAAAGAGAAGGCACAAGCTTGAAGGGCTCAGGAAAGCCAGTGGACAAAAGGTGGAATGAGGTAGGCAGAGAAATGAAAATAAAGTTCCTACCACATAAGCTAGCGTGCACTGAGAAGGAGGCCTGAAAAAAAAAATCTAGCTACACTGAGGAAAACATGTGGTTTGATGTGTGGTGGTGTGTTGTCGTGACTGGGAGGCTGGGAAAGTGGGAAGACTTTGGAAATGAGAATGAAAAGTACAACCCTTGTTTTAGAAGTCAGTGCTTTTGAAACTTAGCTAGTAGAACACCTAGCAACCACAACGTCCTGCACCCTGAAGCAGGGACATCATGAAACCAAGAGCATCCCCCAACACACCCTAACAGGATTGCAAACATTAGGGAAAAATAGAAAAGTCACAATCCGGGGGCTGGAGAGATGGCTTAGCGGTTAAACGCTTGCCTATGAAGCTTAAGGCCCCCGGTTCAAGGGTCAATTCCCCGGTATCCATGTAAGCCAGATGCACAAGGTGGTGCATGCATCTGGAGTTCGTTTGCAGTTGCTGGAGGCCATGGTGCACCCATTCTCTTTCTCTCTTTCTCTGTTTGTAGCTCTCACATAAATAAATAACTAAATATAAATAAAACGTAAAGAAAAGTCACAATCCCATTCAACCTTTTCTGCAGCAAAAAGCTACTGCAACAAACACATTTGAAGTATTTTTGACATGGATATTAATATTCATTTATTAAATACTGTTTTATTTTATGATCCATGGCATTCAATATCAGATGAATGGCAGAAACTAACAAAAAGTTTTAATAAAATTATGTAGAAGAAAATTTAAATTTTTTTAAAAAATTTGTACATGAGGGTTAGAGAGATGGCTTAGTGGTTAAGGTGCATGCCTGCAAAGCCTAAGAACACTTGTTCAAATCTCTAGGTCCCACGTATAGCCAGATGCAAAAGTGACATAAGCACGCAATGTCACACATGTGCACAAGGGGGCTCACGCATCTGAGTTCATTCACAGTGGCTGAAAAGGCCCTGGCATGTCCATTCTATCTCTCTCAAGTAAAAAAAAAAAATGTAGGGCTGGAGAGGTGGCTTAGCAGTTAAGTCGCCTGCCTCCTAAGCCTAAGAACGCTGGTTCCAATCTCCAATGGTTCCAATCTCCAGGTCCCACGTTTAGCCAGATGCAAAGTGATGCAAGGGCACAATGCTGCGCTTGACCACAAGGGGGCGCAAGCATCTGGATTTCGTTCACAGCAGCTGAGATGCTGCTGGCGCACCCATCTCTATCTGTTTTCCTCTCCCTCTCTCTCTGTCTCTCTCCAAAAAAAAAAAAAAAAAAAAAAAACAAATTTGTACATGAACTTGATTACCAGAGTGTCATGAACATACTTGAAAACTATTGCTAAAGGAACTGGTTTCATGACCAAATTTTTCTGTTTGCAAATGTTTATGTTGGTAATGTGTTTCTGTGTGTGTGTGTGCGCGCACGCGCGCATGCACACTTGTACATGCACAGAGGTCAGAGGTCAACCTCAGGTGTCCTCCTCCATCCACCTTATTTTTGTTTTTTGGTTTTATGAGGTAGGGTCTCACTCTAGCTCAGGCTGACGTGGAATTCACTATGTAGTCTCAGGCTGGCCTCGAACTCATGGCAGTCCTCTACCTCTGCCTACTAAGTGCTGGGATTAAAGATGTATGCTACCACACCCGGCAAGATTATGACCTTTTTTAAACTTTGTTTTAAATACATTTTATTTACTTGAGAGAGAGAGAAGTAGAGAGGGAGAGAATGGGCACGCCAGGGCATTCAGCCACTGCAAAAGAACTCCAGATGCATGTGCCACTTTGTGCATTTGGCCTACATTGGTCCTGGGGGAATTGAACCTGGATCCTTTGGCTTTACAGGCAAGCACCTTAACGGTAAACCATCCCTCCAGCCCAAGATTATGACTTTTTAAACTATTTTGTTGTCACCTTTCATAATTATATACAATGAACCATGATAATTCTCTCCCTACCACTCTTTCCCCCCTCACAAATCCACCTTCCATCATATCACCTCCTCCTCTCAATTAATTTCTCTTTTATTTTGAGGTCAACAGCTTTTTCTCCTATTATGAAGGTAGGTAGTGCTAGGCACTGTGAAGTCATGAATATCAAGGCCATTTTATGTCTTGAAGATTGCATTGTAAGGAGTCCCATCCTTCCATTGGCTCTTACATTATTTCTGCCACCTCCTCTGCAATGGACCCTGAGCCTTGGAGGGTGTGACAGAGAAGTTTCAGTGCTGAGCACTCTGTCACTTCTTCTCAGCACTTTGGTGCCTTTTGAGTCATCCCAGTGGTCACCACCATCTGAAAAACGAGAGTATCATTAATATGTGGGTATAATGATTTGTTTTAGTTATCAAAATCTGGGTGGCAGCTGTATTCATGGAAGACAATAAATTATTTAAAAGCAAGTATATGAACAGAGGCAGCTGAAGAATTTACAATGCAAGATATTACCTGAACAGCAGAATGCCATTGTGTCCACACTATGATAGAACCACTATCACTCATCCTGTTGGTGACCTCTGTCTTAACACCATTGGAATCATTTTCCAATTGACCATCAGACCAACATGCACAATTAAAGTTTTGGTAATTTCCAGGCATGGTGGCACACACCTCTAATCCCAGCACTTGGGAGGCAAAGGTAGGAGGATTGCTGTGAGTTCCAGGCCATCCTAAGACTACATAGTGAATTCCAGGTCATCCTGGGCTAGAGTGAGACCCTACCTCAAAAAGGAAAGAAAAAAAAGCTGGAGAGATATCTTAGTGGTTAAGGCACTTGCCTGCAAAATCTAACAACTTGGGTTCAATTTCCCAGGACCCACGTTAAGCCAGATGCACAATGATGCATGCATCTGGAGTTTGTTTGTAGTGGCCAGAGGCCCTGGTGTTCCCATTCTCTCACTATCTGCCTTCTTCTCTTTCTTTCCCTCTCTCAGGTAAATAAATAAAATATCTCTTCCTTAAAAATTACTTATTTATTTATTCGAGGAATGCAGAGAGAGAGAGAGAAAACATGCCAGGGCCTCTTGCCACTGTAAAAATTTTTTTTGAGAAAGCAAAAAAGAGGGGCAGCTGGAGAGATGGCTTCACAGTTAAGGCATTTGCCTGCAAAGCCTAAGGACCCAGGTTCGATTCCCAGAACCCACGTAAACCAGATGCACACAGTGGCATATTCACCTGGAGTTCATTTGCAGTGGCTAGAGGCCCTGACGTGACCACTCTCTCTCTCTCTGTCTCTCACAAATAAATAAATATAAAATAGTTTTTAAAGATTTATTTTTATTTATTTTATTTATTAGAGACACAGACAGAGAGAGAGAAAATGGGTACGCCAGGGCCTCTAGCCAGTGCAGACAAACTCCAGACGCATGCACCACCTTGTGTATCTAGCTTACATGGGACCTGGAGAATCGAACCTGGATCCTTAGGCTTCGCAGGCAAGCGCTTTAACCGCTAAGCCATCTCTTCAGTCCTAAAATGTCTTTTAAAAAGCAAAACAAAAGAGGAAAAGAAATTGCAGCTTGTTTGCATGGACACATAGGTTTGCTGTCACTTACAATGGTCTGTTACATGGAAGATGCGAAATGGCCTTGTCATCAAGTTGCAGTGCGAGGGTGGTTTTTTCGTGTAATACCGCGAGGCCTTCTAGCCACGTGTCATGAAATTAATACCGTCTTCAGGCTGCCACACAAGCCCTTTCCCCAGGTGCAGCCCTCTTCATCACAGCTCCCATCACTATCTGAGTTCTGTTAAGGCCTCAGCCACTCACCCATGAGTCACATCAGAGATGCTGTGGCTAAATTAAACATTATTTGTCATAAATGAGAAGCTCAGACATTGTGGATGAGGAGATGCCTCCTCTCGGCTTCCTTCCAATCCCAGCAGCAGCTGCGGACTCGGTTCTCGTGCTCCCAAGAGAAAAGAATTCACACCCTGGGCACAGGTACAGCATGTAGCCAGTTTATTTTTAGCAAGCAAGGCAAGAAGAAGCAGAAAATACACACTCCAGAGTGGAGAACAAACCAAACGACAACAGCAGGGCTGGCCTCTAATATGTGCCCTTTCTTTCTTTTCTTTTCTCTCTCTCTCTCTCTCTCTCTCTCTCTCTTTCTTTAAGTAGGATCTCGCTGTAGCCCAGGCTGACCTGGAATTCTCTATGTAGTCTCAGGGTGGCCTCAAACTCATGATGATCCTCCAAACTCTGCCTGCATGGTGCTGGGATTTAAAGGGGTGTGCCACCCGCCTAGTACATGCACTTGGAAACCCTGGCCTACCATTTCTCCTCCCTTCACTCAAACTTGGGGCAGTCTTCCTGGATCAGGGGGAGGCTTTTTCAGATGCCATCTGTACCTGCAAGTCAGTCTGTTACAGTTCAGTACAGGAATATGTATTAAGGTGCAAATGCCAATAAAATTGAGAAGCTTTATGGGGATGGAGAGATGGCTTAGCAGTTAAGGCGCTTGTCTGTGAAGCCTAAGGACCCAAGTTTGATTCCCCTGAACCCAGTAAGCTGGATGCACATAGTGGCACATGCATCTGAGTTCGTTTGCAGTGGCTAGAGGCCCTGGCAACCCATTCTCTCTCTAATATATATATATATGTTTTGTTTTGTTTTGTTTTGTTTTGTTTTGTTTTGTTTTTCGTGGTAGGGTCTCCCTCTATCTAGCCCAGGCTGACCTGGAATTCACTATGTAGTCTCAGGGTGACGTTGACCTCGCGGTGATCCTCCTACCTCTGCCTCCCAAGTGCTAGGATTAAAGGCGTGCACCACCATGCCCAGCTCAAAATATATATTTTGTTTGTTTGTTTGTTTGTTTGTTTGTTTTTGAGGTAGAGTCTCATTTTGGACCAGGCTGACCTGGAATTCACTATGTAGTCTCAAGGTGGCCTCGAACTCATGGTGATCCTCCTACCTCTGCCTCCCAAATGCTGGGATTAAAGGCATGCGCCACACTCCCAGCTCAAAATATATATATTTTTAAATTGAAAAACTGTGTAAGGGAAAAGACAAGGTGCTGTGCCCATGTTGCTCAGGGAGCATTCCTTGGGTGACTGCCAAGACTGGCTTTGTTTTTCCCAGAGCCCTGTCCTGTCCTTCCTCTTATCTAGTTAGCTTGCCTGCCATAGATCCCAAATGCAAGCATTCTTATTTATCTTCCCCAGGGTTCCTGACCTTGACATTTTAATTCTAATGTGTGTGCATGCGCATGCGCATGCTGGTACCCACATTATGTGAACCTGCATTTGGAAGCCAGAGGACAACCTCACACATTGCTCCTCAGGAACAGCATCCATCCCTTTTTTAATTTATTATTATTGACATGTTTTGTATGGAGAGATCATGCATTGGTGCCCTCTTTTCCCTCCTCCCTTCTAGGTATTTTTTTATTGATTTTTATTTATTTATTTGAGAGTGACAGAGAGAGAGAGAGGGAATGGGCACACCAGGGCCTCCAGCCACTGCAAATGAACTCCAGATGCATGTGCCACCTTGTGCATCTGGCTTACGTGGGTACTGGGGAATTGAGCCTCAAACTGGGGGGCTTCAAAGGCAAGCACTTAACCACTAAGCCATTTGTCTAGCCCCTTCTAGGTATTTTTACATTACTTAAGGTTTTTTAAAAACTGGTAGCATTTGCTCCTGTTGGATCAGCATCTTCGTTTAAATGATATTTCCCAATGAGTAAAATAACATTTTGATCAAAGAAAACTTTCTCCCACCCCATTCTTATACTAATAGCCTGATATTTGTGAAATTAGTATAAAAACCCTTGTAGACTATTAATCTGATCAGCTTACTGCTTGCAAAAAGGGCATACACTTAAAAAAATTATTTATTTGCAAGGAAAAGGAGAGAGAAGAGCATCCTAGGGCCTCCTGCCACTACAAATGAACTCTAGATCAATCACGACTCTGTGCATCCGGCTTTATGTGGGTACTGGGGAATCAAACCTGGGCTTTTAGGCTTTGCAAGCAAGCACCTTTACTGCTGAGCCATCTCTCTAGCCCCACATCACTTTTATATGGTTAAAATACTCATTGTTGAATTACTTATCTCTACTATAATTAGATTTGATATTTTGTGAAATTGAAATCTTTATTTGATAATGTATAAGTGAGCAGTTTTGGTTTCCCTCATATATGACTTAGAGTGAAAGCATGTAAGAATCATATGAGGACTGGAGGGATGGCTTAGCATTTCAGGCACTTGCCTGCAAAGCCAAAGGACCCAAGTTTGATTCCCCAGGACTCACGTAAGCTAAATGTACAAGGTGGTGCATGCGTCTGGAGTTTGTTTGCTGTGGCTGGAGGCCCTGGTATGCCCATTCTCTCTCTCCCTTCCTCCTTCCTTCCCTCCCTCCCTCTTTTAGTCTCTTCCCTCTCTTTCTCTCTCTGTCTCTGTCTGCTTGCAAATAAATAAATACAAATATTTTAAAAACATTTTATTTATTTGAGAGAGAGAAAGAGGCAGAGAGAGAGAGGAGAGAATGAGCATGTCAGGGCCTCCAGCCACTGTAAACAAACTCCAGATGCATGTGCCTCCTTGTGTATCTGTCTTAAATGGGTCCTGGAGAATTAAACCAGGATGCTTTGGCTTTACAGGCAAATGCCTTAACCGCTAAGCCATCTCTCCAGCCCCAATAAATACAAATATTTTTGAAAATAAATAAGTAGTGCCAGAGAGATGGCTTAGCAGTTAAGGCATGTGCTGGCAAAACCAAAGGACCCAGGTTTGATTCCCCAGTACCCATGTAAATGCACAAAATGTCACAAGGCTTGGGGTGACATTTGCCTCTTTCTTGATCACTGTCTGAGATAGTTTGATAGATAGATAGATAGATAGATAGATAGATAGATAGAGGATCAGATGATAGATAGTGATGATAGATAGATAGATGATAGATAGATAGATAGATAGATAGATAGACAGATCACTGTGATAGATAGATAGATAGATAGATAGATAGATAGATAGATAGATAGATAGATAGATGATAGATAGATAGATAGATAGATAGATAGATAGATAGATAGATAGATAATAGATAGATAGATAGATAGATAGATAGATAGATAGATAGATAGATAGATAGGATGGAAACCTATAGAGGGAGACACTGTCTCCCTCAGGCCGCCAGATGCTCACACACACACACACACACACACACACATGCATGTACAGCCATGCAATATACATGAAACCACACCCACACAACACATACATACAGAGGGGCAGAAAGTTTGACTCCACCTACATGTACCTTCCCAGTTCAAATGTAACAGGCAATGTTGTCTTTCCTGTTTCAGCACAGACTGTGAGCAGTGCCCTTGTTATAGTTATTTTGCTATTTAAAGTGCCCCACCCCAACTTTGATGCCCAGTGCTGAAAACCTGGCCAGTGTTTCTGTTGTGGTTTGATTATAAAATGTCCCTCATGCTCAGTGGTTAAGGAGATTACCTATAAAGCCTAATGACCAGAGTTCAGTTCCCCAGTACCTATGTAAAACCAGATGCACCAAGTGGCACATGCATCTTGAATTTGTTTGCAGAGGCTAGAGGCCCTGGTATGCCCATTCTCTCTCTCTCTCTCTTTCTTTTTTGCCAGACATGGTAGCACATGCCGTTAAGCCCAGCTTTTTTTTTTTTTTTTGAGATAGGGTCTCACTGTAGCCCAGACTGACCTGAAACTCACTATGTAGTCTCAGGGTGTCCTCAGACTCACAGTGATCATCCTACCTCTGCCTCCCCAGTGCTGGAGATTAAAGGCATGCACCACCATGCCTGGCTGTTTTGTGTTTTGCATCATATTAAATGTAACTTAATTGGAAAGCAATTACTTGCCCTGTTTTTTTTTTTTTTTTTCTTGTCTTTTCAGCCACCTTCCCGGGTATGTGGGACAGAACAGTAACAATAGGAAGTGCTGGCAAGACTTACAGTGTAACTGGCTGGAAGGTAAGAGGACCAAAGTTTCCTTGTGACTTTGAATGAAGTTCAGTTATAGTGCATGCACAGAGTATGTGTGAAGCCCTTTGGATCAGTCTTCAGTATCATCCCCCTCCAAAGAAATTAATTGCTTAAAAATAGGCCTGAGTTCTAGTTTCTGTATTTTGTGTTTTAAATGCATATGTACTTGGTGAAAACAGACTCTTACACTTTCAGAACTTGGAGCACATCATTCCAAGCTCTTCTGGCTTTTAGTGTTGAGTAATCTGCTGTTATCCTGATGGGCTTGCCTTTGTATGTGACTTGATTTTTCCCTCTAACTGCTTTCAATATATTTTCTTTGCCTTGTGTATTTTGTAGTTTAATTATAATACAATGGTGAGAAGTTCTTTCCTGATTTTGTCTTTTTGGTGTTCTTAAGGCTTCCTGAATCTGTATTGGCATCATTTTCCCTACTTGGGGGAAGTTTTCTTCTATGATTTTGTTGAAAATACCTGTTATGCCTTTGGAGTGAATTTCTTCTCCTTCTACTATATCCTTAATTCTTATGTTTGATCTCTTTATAGTGTCCCGAATATCTTGAAATTCCCATTCATGCCTTCATATTAGTTTGTCCTTCTCTTTGTTGGACTGTGTTAGATCTGCCACCTCATCTTCTAGTTTAGATATTCTCTCCTCTCATTGATCCATTCTACTGGTGAGACTTTCTACAGATTTTTCTATTTGGCTTCCTCTGTCTTTCATTTCTAGTATTTCTTTTTTGGGGGGAGGGGGTTTCATTTTTCGGTTTTTCAAGGTAGCGTCTCACTCTAGCCCAGGCTGACCTGAAATTCATTATGTAATTTCAGGGTGGCCTTGAACTCATGGCAATCCTCCTACCTTTGCCTCCCAAATGCTGGGATTAAAGGCGTGCGCCACCATGCCCGGCATTTCTAGTATTTCTTATCGGTGTTTTTTCATTATTTTTATTTCCTTACTCATTTTTTGTATTGTCACTGCCCTGACATTTGGGGGATGGGAGACTGCAGGGTGTCTGGAGTCATACCAGAGCTGCTGAGCTGGTCCTGTTTGTACCTCCTTTTGCAGCTGCTCAGCTGGTCTGTGGTGTCTTCCCCTTTCAGGTTTCTTGCCTTTTCCAGGAGGCTGATGTGAGTGGAAAATCCCCTCACCTTGTTTCTGCTCTTGCACCACCTACCTGCACCACCTACCAGGCACGCTCATGGATCGGGTCTCCTGGTACTTTGGCCAGATTCTGGCCAGTTTCCTCCTTTTGGGAAGATCTTGGTCTCTCCTGCTTCTCTGCTGTAGTTGATAATAACTTATACACCTTCTTTTCAATAGAAGAGTACCTTTTGCTGTGTTTCTCTTTATTTCCCTCCCTAGGCTGCTTTGGTGTGGCAATTATGCCACCATCTTACCTAGAAGTCCCAGACTCTCATACTTACTGGGCTGCTACTTGTTTATGACTTACTCTACTTCCATGAGGGGTTTTATCCCTTTTAAAATCTAGCCATGGGCTGGAGAGATGGCTCAGTGGTTAAAGGCATTTACTTGCAAAGCCTGCTAGCCCAAGTTCAATTCCCCAGCACCCATGTAAAGCCAGATGCTCAAATGGTACATGTGACTGAAGTTCATCTGCAGTGGCAAGAGGCCCCGGCCTCCCATCCCTCTCATTCTCTCTGTCCTCACAAATAAACTGTATATATATATATATATATATAAAATAAACATTTCACTAAGAAAGAAAAATTGGGTAATGTTTCATATTATAAGTGATAACTAATTCTTTTTTTTTTTTTTTTTTTTTTTGTTTTTTGAGGTAGGGTCTCACTCTGGTCCAGGCTGACCTGGAATTCACTATGTAGTCTCAGGGTGGCCTCAAACTCTCAGCGATCCTCCTACCTCTGCCTCCCAAGTGCTGGAATTAAAGGCGTGCGCCACCACACCCGGCTTGTGATAACTAATTCTTTACAAAGAATGTTCACATACTGTGTATTAGTAAAAAAGGGGGAAAAAACCAGGGTTAATATTTAGGCAATTGCTAGGTACCAAACTCTGGTTGTATGTGTTAACTTCCTTTGCTTTTCCTCAAAACCACATTATCTGGCAGCAACAGTTATTATCCATGCTTTACAGATTCTAATATTAAAAAGACCAAGTAAATATCTTGCCTGAGATCATACTGCTAATAAATTCAAGCCATTCAATTCAAGTCCAGAGTCCACGGATCTAACTAACCACCATACTATGGTTGTGGCAGTACTTCAGCCTGCCAGATGTGGCAGCACATGTCTGTAAAGCCAGCATTTAGGAGAAGGAGACAGGAAGATAGTGGTGGGGTTCAAGATCATCTCTGGTTACATCTTGAGTAGCTTGAGCTACATGAGAGTGTCTTAGAAAAAAACAATAGTAGTGACCAAAAAACAATTTTAACAAAAGGGCCAGGCATGGTGGCACATGCCTTTTTCATCCCATGAACATTCTGAATTGTGTATCTCCAGCAGATACACTGACAACTCTCAGATGTGGCATGTTCTCTTGGATTTTTAATTTTTTTTAATTTATTTGAGAAAAAGAGAGAGAATGGGCATGCCGTGGCCTCTAGCTACTGCAAATGAACTCCAGATGCATGTGCCACCTTGTGCATCTGGCTTACCATGCGTACTAAAGAATCAAAATCTGGGTCCTTAGGCTTCTCAGGCAAGTATCTTAACTGCTAAGCTATTTCTCCAGCCCAGGATTTTTTTTTTTTTAATCTGCTTTTATCTTTTCCTTTTCCTAGCTTGGTTGGTCCATTGGTCCCAATCATCTGATAAAACATTTACAGACAGTTCAACAAAACTCTGTTTATACTTGTGCGACTCCATTACAGGTAGGTGTAGTAACCTTCTGGGGTTGAGACAAGGTTTGAAGGTGACGGTGTCACCTTTTTACTCCATGTATGAATTGACTTGGTTCTTTGCTTCACATCTTTTTTTTTTTTTTTTTTTCAAGGTAGGGTCTTGCTTTATCCCAGGCTAACCTGGAATTCACTATGTAGTGTCAGGATGGCCTCAAACACACGGCGATCCTTCTACCTCTGCCTCCTAAATGCTGAGATTAAAGGCGTGTACCACCATGCCTGGTCGTGTCATTTTTTTATAAAGAATTGTAATAAAACAGACTGAGAAGGATAGTTTGTGAACTAGCACATTTATTCAGGGAAGTCAAGGGGGTGAAGGGAGCATCTCCAACCCAGGAAAGGGGAGTGAATGCACCCACATGGTCTGAGAGCCTATGTGGGAGTTGAACACGAGCCTGGGTGGGGGAAACATGAAAAGGGATTTTCTAAAAAGACTTTCGCTCTAAATTAAATTATATTTAGAGAGGAAAAGAGAAGGAAAGTACAGAGAGCTCCTGCCATACGGAAGGCCGGAGGGGACAGGGAGCATGCGGACCCAGATGAGCAGGGACCTGGAAGTTCAGGAGAGGTGAAAGCCAAAAAGAGACCTTGCCCTCCTGGTAAGGATCTCTTTATAATCTTATTGTGGTGGGCTTTACCCTCAGGCTCAGGTGAGCCTGAGACAGAGCTGATTGCTGAGGGTTAGGGACTGGCTCCAGCATAGGGGTGAGAGAGCTGACTGGATGTCTGGGTCAGACGCTGCACTGTGGTTCTGCTGCAGCCAGCAGGCATGGTATTCCCCCTTGGGCCTCTCTCCTGACTGGCTCCCTAACTCCTGCTCAGTAGTGGTTTCATCACCTCTCTGGTCATCTTACAGACTTGGATTCAGCAAGTCATGTTGTATCTCAGCAGGAAAAAAAAATGTTGTTTTATTATTGTTGTTGTTGCCACTACGTAAATCATTTTTACAGAACACTTTATTTATTTATTAACATATTTATTTATTTATTTTTATTTATTTATATACTTGAGAGAAAGAAGCAGAGACAGAGTGAGTATGTGTGCACCAGGGCCTCCTGCCACTGCAAACAAATTCTAGGTGCATGTGTATCTAGCTTTACATGGCTTCTGGGAAATTGAACCCAAGCGTCAGGCTTTGCAAGCAAGTGCTTTTAACTACTCAGCTCTCTCTCCAGCCCACCTCTTTTCAGTTTGGATGTTCATGACTCTTCTCAGTCTGTTATATTAGATTTCAACATTTACATGTAACTGATTCTTCCATTAACCAGTGGAATTTAATATAGGCTCCCAGGCATGCAACTGTAATTTCCTGAGTGATTTCTTTGCCAGTTATCTTACTTGTTTGACCTTTGTTTATCATAAGCAGTAACTAACATCATGTTTCTTCGTGTTTCAATCTCAACACATAGGAAGCCTTGGCTCAAGCATTTTGGATTGACATCAAGCGCATGGGTGACCCAGAGTGTTACTTTAATTCTTTGCCAAAAGAATTAGAAGTGAAACGAGATCGGATGGTGCATTTACTGGAAAGTGTCGGCCTGAAACCCATCGTTCCGGATGGGGGGTACTTCATCATTGCTAATGTGTCTTCACTAGGTTTGTGAGGTCTCTGTATTTCAAACACGTGGAAGCATGTGAATTGTAGCAAAAGCCACAGCAGCGTTTAACTTGACTTGGTTCTTTGCTTCACATCCCTTTTAAGCCCCAACTATAGAAAAATCCAATGCCTCACTTTCCTGAAACATCAAAATTACTAGAAATTACTAATGTTTAATGCGTGTGTATTTCAAAATAATTCCTATATGAAAAATACAAAGCTAGGGTTGGAGAGATGGCTTAGCGGTTAAGGTGCTTGCTTGCAAAGCCAAAGGACCCAGGGTCTAATCCCCAGGTCCCAGGTAAGCCAGGTGCACAAGGTGGCGAAGGATAGTTTTCATAGTATCAACATTTTCTTTTTGTGGTTGTTGTTGTTGTTTTTGTTGTTGTTGTTGATTTTGTTTTTCAAGGTAGGTTTTCACTCTGGCCCAGGCTGACCTGGAATTTACTATGTAGTCTCAGGGTGGCCTCGAACTCACAGCGATCCTTCTATCTCTGCCTCCGAAGTGCCGGGATTAAAGGTGTGTGCCACCACGCCTGGCTAGTATCAACATTTTCTACAGCCAGGCATGGTGGTGCGCGCCTTTAATCCCAGCATTCGGGAGGTGGATCACCATGAGTTGGAGGCCACCCTGAGACTACATATTGAATGCCAGTCATATTGAGTGAGACCCTACCTTGATAAGAAAGATGAAAGAAAGAAAAAAAAGAAGGAAGGAAGGAAGGAAGGAAGGAAGGAAGGAAGGAAGGAAGGAAGGAAGGAAGGAAGGAAGGAAGGAAGGAAAGGTAAGGGAGAGTGGGAGGGAGGGAGGAAGAAAGGATGGGAGGGAGGGAAGAAGGAGAAAAATTGAAAGAAATCTTCAGTTTATAAACAAAACAGTGATTATATTTTTAGCTTTATATATTTTTTAAATTATTATTTATTTATGAGACAGAGAGAAAGAGGCAGAGAGAGAGAGAGAGAATGAATGAGCATGCCAGGGTCTCTAGCCACTGCAAATGGATTTTAGATGCATGCACCACCTTGTGCATCTGGCTTATATGGGTCCTGAGAAATAGAACCTAGGTCCTTAGGCTTTGCAGGTAAGCACCTTAACTGCTAAGCAATCTCTTCAGCCCAGCTTTATGTTTTGTAAAAATATTTTACTTTTTTGGTTTTTCAAGGTAGTATTTCACTCTAGCCCAGGCTGACCTGGAATTCACTATAGATTCTCAGGGTGGCCTCGAATTTACAGTGATCCTCCTACCTCTGCCTCCTGAGTGCTGGGATTAAAGGTGTGAGCCACCATGCCTGGAAAAAATATTTTGCTTTTTAATTATTAAAGAAAGGAATAAGCAGAGAGAGAAAGAGGGAGAATGTGTACACCAGGGTTGCCAGCCACTACAAATGAACTCCAGGATGCATGTGCCACCTTGTGCACCTGGCTTACCTGGGACCTGGGGATTAGATCCTGGGTCCTTTGGCTTTGCAGGCAAGCACCTTAACCGCTAAGCCATCTCTCCAACCCTAGCTTTGTATTTTTCATATAGGAATTATTTTGAAATACACACGCATTAAACATTAGTAATTTCTAGTAATTTTGATGTTTCAGGAAAGTGAGGCATTGGATTTTTCTATAGTTGGGGCTTAAGTTCTCTGCCTCTCTCTGGGGAGTGACCATAAGCTCTGGCCCCACCTTGACGGGGCCTCGGGGAAGGAGTCACGGGTGTTTGCAGTGTACTCTCCCAGGACCCTTCAGCATGGTATGTAGTTCATTCCTACCAAGATGGTGACTGTCTAGAAGAGAGAGATCTGACCAGGAGGACAGTCAGGTTGAGTTGTGTACATCAGGGGACGCATAGAAGAGGCAGGACAATAGAATACGTGAGATGACAGAGTGGTATATTACTTAACAGATCCCAGGAAGAGGACGTCACGCCTGACAGGTTAACAGGAAGTAAGGAGTCCTCTGGGAACTCTACACTAAGCAGTGGGTGGAGACAAAGGGGAAAATGAGGGCCCTGTGTTTTTTACTGCCGTACCAGGGCGTCACTCAAGCCACTGACCTGTGAACAGTTCTAACCAGCAGCTTTAAAGCAAACAGGCATTAGCTCTGTGGAGTTCTGCGTTGATGGAGAGGTTGTCGGGATGGTATGTGTGCGTAGTCCATGAGGGCTGTGTGGTCACTGGGGCAACAAGTCAAGGAGGTTAGACCTGACTGACCTATAGTGGGGTGGCCACCAGATGGTAGTTATATAAGTAAATATCTCGGAGGAGACGAGGAGGCAGAGACCTGGGTGCTGTATCCAGGCTGACCATGCCCTGCTTCCAGCTTGCATTCAGAAAGGCTACAGAGGTAACGCGAAATGACAAGAGCTCACTACCTAAGGTTTGGCTCGTGTTGAAGCAAGCTGCTCCTTCCTTAAGCTTCTTCATTCGCTAGGAGAAGGCAAAGTCTGTGGCAAGCAGAGGTTCTGATGGTGCTCTTGCCACACAGCCGTAGCTGGCAAGCTCCCAGCTCTGTGCCAACCAAAATCCCTTAAGATGTTGCATGCTCTGAATTAAGAAACTATTTTTCCTACATTGGGTCCAAATGTGGTACACACACTTATAATCCTAGCACCTGGGAAACTGAGGTAGGAAGATTGCCATGAGTTTAAGGCCCGCCTGGGCTCCAATGTGAAACCCTATCTCAAAAAATAAAATAAAATAAAATAAAATAAAATAAAATAAAATAAAATAAAATAAAATAAAATAAAATAAAATAAAATAAAATGAAACAAAGGAACCAGGTGTTGGTGCACACCTTTAATCCCAGCAATTGAGGAGGTTGAAGTAGGAGGGTCTCCATGAATTCAAGGCCAGCTTGGGGCTACAAAGTGAGTTCCAGGTCAGCCTGGGCTAGAGTAAGACCCTGCCTCAAAACAAAAAATACTTTCTTATAAATGGAGAGGTTTCTCAGTGGTTAAAGTCATTTGCTTGCAAAGCCTAGCAGCCCAGGTTCAATTCCCCAGGACCCACATAGAGCCAGATGTACAAAGTGGTTCATGTGTCTAGAGTTTATCTGCAGTGGTTAGAGATGCTATGGCACCCATACTAGAGTCTCTCTCTCTCTCTCTCTCTTTCTTTCTTTCTCTCTCTCATACACACACAAATAAAATTAAAAAATATATATTTAAAATGAAAATAGGAGGGCTGGAGAGATGGCTTAACGGTTAAGGCGCCTGCCTCCTAAGCCTAAGAACGCTGGTTCCAATCTCCAGCAGTTCCAACCTCCAGGTCCCACGTTTAGCCAGATGCAAAGTGACGCAAGGGCGCAATGCCACACTTAAACACAAGGGGGCGCACGCATCTGGATTTCATTCTCAGCAGCTGAGAGACTGCTGGCGCACCCATCTCTATCTTTCTCCCTCTCCTTCTCTGTCTGTCTCTCTGTGTTAATAAATAAAATAAAATAAAAATAAATAAAATTAAATTAAATTTAAAAAAATGAAAATAGGAAAGAAGGAAATAATAATTGTTATTCCCTCTTACAATGAAAAAAATGGCTGACTGGTTAATATTAATTGAGAAATAGTTGATCTTCTATTAAGAGCTGTATAAATACCACATTCTCAAGAAAACCACAGGAGATTCTTCTTGCTGATAGCTGAAAAATCAAATGCTCCACAGAAGTCAGTTGATTGACAGTAGCCAACTAGGTTGTGAACCTGCAGATCCGGACCCCAACCACTGAATGACCCGCGTTCTGCCAGTCATCTTCCCAAACCAGTGATCTTTCTTCTAGAACTCAACAGGGATTGAACATTTGGTAGATGAAATGACAATAAGGAGGTGTTTGTTGTTTTGGTTCTTTTACTGTTTTAGCTGGTGAACTAAGATTGAAAATTATGGAGGAGATAGTGGGGGTACAAAAGCCAGTTCATAATCTCACAGATTGCTTAGCGGTCTTGAGACATTTGCTTCGCTCCCTCGGAAATCTCTGGCTTTGGTGTTTCAGTAGGTCTATGCAGCTTGGACTACATACTAAGTTTTAAGAGCCAAACCAAAATCAAATTTTAAGAAAAAGTGAAATAATTCCTTCAATGTGTTTTTAGCAATGTTTAAGTTTCACCCATTACTGGCACCATCAACATTAGTTGTTTTGAGATCTCCTAAAAGATGTCCAATAAATTTGAGATCATATGAACAGTAGACTACTGAAATTGAATACCAGAGTAATATTCCTGACTGGACTATAAAGCAAGACTGACAGAAGTGAAAAGAATTGGAATACATATTTGAAGTTGTTTTCCCTAATTAAAGTTTTCAAGAGAGCCTGATCTACGGAAGCAAGAGATAACAGCATTTGAAAATCTACAGACATTCTCTTTTTATAAATATTCATGTAGTCATTCAACAACTATGTGTTTCATTACTTAAATGCTAGAAACTCACCTACGTGTCAGGACTATAATAGGCTTCAGAGAAGACACGAACTTCCTTCACGGGCTTAAAACCTAATCTCCTGAGATATAATTATTCCTGGTGGGTGCAGATACAGTTGCCGTTTCCTTCATAACCATCCTGGAGCCTCATGTTAGATTAGAACAACACTCCTCTTTCCTGCCCTTCCCACATCTCTTCCTGTGCCAGCAGTCGGCTGTGGGAGAGTGCCACCGTGGTAGATCCGTGAGTCTCATGGGTGAATTCCTCATGTGACAACTCACCATGCAGTGTGACACGACACCGCCACACAGCCTGTGAATATGCTCTGAGAAAGCCCTCGACTAGACCTGTTTAAATCAGGAGAAAAGTCTGATTCTCAACAGGCTTAAGTGAAATGCAGACTTGAGAGAGAGAGGGCATGGGCATGCCAAGGCCTCTGGCCGCTACAAACTTCACGTTGGGCATCTGGCTGCACATTGGTCCTGGGGAATTGAACCTGGGCCAGCAGGTTTTGCAAGCAAGCACCCCCAACCACTGAGCATCCTACCAGCCCTCAAATACAATGCTGACATCACCTGTTATTCACTGTTGTTTTAGATGCTGACCTCTCTGATATGAACAGTGATGAGCCTTATGACTATAAGTTTGTGAAATGGATGACAAAAAATAAGGTAATACTGACTGACTTTGTAATACGGTGTGTAGATTTTTTTAATTTAATTTAATTTAATTTAATTTTGGGTTTTTTTTTTCGAGGTAGGGTCTCACTCTAGCCCAGGCTGATCTGGAACTCCATAGCTCCAGGCTCATAGAGAACTCATAGAGATCCTCCTACCTCTGCCTCCCAAGTGCTGGGATTAAAGATGTGCGTCACCACGCCAGGCTCCTGTGTTGTATTTTATAGTGAACTTGGGAAGAAAATTTTGGATATGCTTTGAAAATGAAAACATTTAATTCTAGCTTCCTTATAACATGTCTCACTTACGAAGGTTTTTCCTCTTGTGCCATCCTGTTTATTTTTATAGAAACTGTCAGCCATCCCCGTGTCCGCATTCTGTAACTCCGAGACTAAGGTGCAGTTTGAGAAGTTTGTGCGGTTTTGCTTCATTAAAGTAAGTTTCCTATTTCAAACAAAAATATATTTATGGTATCCTTTCCATTTATAAGCCCCTTCTTTTCCATTTCTGAAAAGTATGTACTTTTATGCATTTTTTAAAAATTGACTCAGTGCCATCCTTCTCCTCATCCTTTTTCTGAGACAGTGCTTCACCCTGTAGCCTAGGGTGTTCTTGAACTCGTGACCATCTTGCTGCCTCAGCCTTCCAAGTGCTAAGATTATAGACAAGAGCCATCCACCTGGTTTCAGCCTTCTTTGAGGGCAGACAACATAATCCACACACTTTACTATGTAATATATTAATTCCTATCATACAATAAAAAGTTACGAGGCATGTGAAAACACAAGAAACTGTGACCCATCTATTTTTTAAGTAGTTACTAGAAATATACCTAAAGGTGATTCAGATGTAGGGATTAGCAGACGGATTGTAGAAAAGATATTACAGGGCTGAGGAGATGACTCAACAGTTAAAGGCACTTGCTTACAAAGCCTGCTGGCCCAAGTTTGACTCTCCAGGACCCACAGATGCATGCATCTGGAGTTTGTTTCCAGTATCTGGAGGCCCTGGCACGGCCATTCTCTTTCTCTATCACTCTATCCACCTCTTTCTCTCTCTTTCTCAAATAAATATTTTAAAAGGGCTGGAGAGCCAGGCATGGTGGTGCATGCCTTTAATCCCAGCACTCAGGAGGCAGGAGGATCGCCATGAGTTCGAGGCCACCCTGAGACTACATAGTTGATTCCAGGTCAGCCTGGGCCTGAGTGAGACTCTACCTTGAAAAATCAAAAAAAAAAAAAAAAAAAAAAAAAAATGGCCAGAGAGATGACTTAGCAGTAAAGGCCCATGCCTGCAAAGCCTAAGGACCCGGTTCGATTCTCCAGGTCCCATGTAAGCCAGATGCACATGGTGGTGCATGCATCTGAAGTTCATCTGCAGTGGCTGGAGGCCCTGGCGTGCCCATTTTCACTCTCTCCCTCTCTCTCTATATCCCTCTCTCTGTCTCTAATAAATAAGTAAATAAAAATAAAATCTTTTTTAAAAAAATCTAAAAAAAAAAAAAAAAAAGATCCAGGCATAGTGATTCACACATGTAAACTCAGCACTTGTGAGGCTAAGGAAGGATGACTGCATGAGATCAAAGGCCAGTCTGGGCAATAAAGCTCCAGCATAGCCTGGGCTATGGAGTGAGGCTCTGTTTAAAAAAAGGAAAGAAAATTGAAAAGCCTCAGCTATGTAAGGTAATATAAAGTGATAATATATGTGCCAAAAAATAATATAAATAGGGCTGGAGAGATGGCTTAACCGTTAAGGCACATACCTGTGAAGCCTAAGGACCCTGGTTCAATTCTCCAGGTCCCATGTAAGACAGATGCACATGGTGGCGCATGCGTCTGGAGTTCATTTGCAGTGGCTGGAGGCCCTGGTGCGCCCATTCTCATTCATCACTCTCCCCCTTTCTCTGTCTCTAATGAATAAATAAATAAATAAATAAAATCTTAATAATAATAATAATATAAATAATAGTGGGGAGATTTTCTGTATCTTTGGTGAGAAGCAACTGAGAAATCACAAAAGCTCAGTGAGCTGTAACAGGTTAAAGAAAAGCAAACAAACAAAACCCGGGCACTTCATAAGTGAGCTGCTGAAAAACCACAGGTGTAAGGACCTTGAAAGCAGCCCGAGAATACCAACGAGACTCTACATCCTATGCACAGGAACAAAGATGGGCGTACTGAAGAGCCCTGCCAGAAACAGTGGAGACTTCTCAAAGATTGTGGCCACATATCATCAATGTTTTTAAAATGCCTTTGCTGCCATCTTGCTGACATCACGATGCTCTGTGCATCAGCTGGCACTTCCATAACCTAGTGAGAATTATGTAAATACTGTTTTCAACTTAACTATGGGAGACCTATTCAAAATAGGTATTCTAACAATGTAAATATTCAGTGGACTAAAATGTCGAAGAAACACTAAGGCTATTGAATTGATAATCAACCGTATTCATTGATGCAACAAAACACCTTAAGGAAGGAAGGAAGGTTGGTTTTGGCTCAGAGTCTGAAGATACAGTCTATCCCAGTGACAGAGGCGTGGCAGCAAGAGCTCGCGGGAGCTGGTCACATGGCATCCCGCAGTCAGGGAGCAGCTCTCTTTCTCCTGTTTCTGCAGCCCAGGATCCCAGCCTATGGAATGGTGCCACCCACACTTAGAGTGGGTCTTCTTAATTAACCCAGCCTAGAAACTCCTTCACAGACGTGCCCAGAGGCTTGACTCCTAGGTATTCTAGAACCTGTGAAATTGACAACGATGACCGTCACAGCTAATTATAGCTGTATAATATTTCAGTGGACCTAAATATAGAAGTATTAAATGCATCCTCGCTATAGGGTTGGGGTTATAGAAGATAAACCTGGTTGAAAATACCATCTCCTGTTGTTAAATTGAGTACAGTATTTTCGTTATTCTAACTCGGTTATGGAAGAGCAAGTTGGTACGTAGAGGGCTGTGATGCCAGCAAGATGTTTTCAGCATAGCTCAGCAGCTCAGGACTCTCCATCGTCTGGCCTCAAGCTCACTGGGCTGGGAGATGCTGCTCATTGCTATAGCCTAGCATCGGGAGAGAGCATCTTTCCACATATCACTAGCCTAGGAAAGGATCAAACCTAAAACATAATTTCTGTTTTATTTTTTCAAAGAGGCAGATAGAGAATGGGCCCTCCAGGACCTCTACCCACTGCAAACCAATGCCAGACACATGTGCCACCTTGTGCAGCTGGCTTACGTGGGTACTGTGGAATCGAACCTGAGTCCTTAGTCTTCCCAGGCAAGTGCCTTAACCACTAAGCCATCTCTCCAGCCCCTAAAGCATAATTTCTACTGAACATCATGCTTGCACCATGATAAAGTCAAAAAAGGCCAAGTGGAATCCAAAAGCTCAGGGAACATCCTCATGAACACATGACTAAAACTGCAAACAGCCCCAAGCAAAGCAGCATCAGACTTCAGCTTTAAAGCAGTAAACATAGCCCTACCCTTTTCTCTTCTTGGAAATTATCCAGGACAGTTGTTAAACTAACTCACAAATTCCCTGGTGTGTGAGGAGGGGTTGCTCAGTACAGAGAAGGCCATGATAGGAGGATAGAAAATGCAGACAAAGCCAGCAGCTAGCATGTCATTGCCAGGAACAGTGGGTGCCCTGGCAGTGGGGGGAATCAGACTGGAAGCGTACTGGTATGTCATCTACACACTGTACAAAGCAGGACGTTTGGGGTTGGGCTGTAGATTTCTTCATTTGCCTGTGCATTGTTGTTGCCAGAAGTTGTCTTGAGGCAATGTGGAAGCAATATGTTGTTAGATCATTTAATTAATCCCCAGTTGGGAAGACATGAAAGACTAAATCCTACATTAAAGTTGTATTAAACTTTGCTGTGAGCTGGGGAGAATTTGCGCTGTCTTCTAGCGGTGCCCCATGTCCTCCATAATGGACATGTGCAGCTCCATCGTCAAGCCATAGACAGAGGCAGCGGGTAGCACACGTGCTATCCTGAGCAATAGGAACAGCATGTGCACTGCAAGTATGACCTCAAGATGATATTCCATCAAAATATATTAATAATCAGGGCTGGAGAGATGGCTTAGCGGTTAAGGCGCCTGCCTGTGAAGCCTAAGAACGCTTGTTCAAATCTCCAGGTCCCACGTTTAGCCAGATGCAAAAGTGACACAAGCGCACAATGTCACACATGCGCACAAGGTGGCCCATGTGTCTGGAGTTCGCTCACAGCGGCTGAGAGGCCACTGGCATGCCCATTCTCTGCCTCTTCCTCTCTCTGTCTCTACGTCTCTTTCTGTCTCTCTCAAATAAAAAAATATTAATAATCAAAAAGGAATGAGCTATGGATCTTTAAAAGGACACTGTAAGGGAAAGAGAAAAGTACAAGAACAAAGCAACTGTCAGAATGTTCACTGGGAAAATGTTGCCATGAAGCAAATAAAAATTGTGACGTGCGGCTGGAGAGAAGGCTGAACAGTTAAAGGCACTTGCTTACAAAGCCTGGTGGCCTGGGTTCAGTTCCCCAGTACCTATATCAAACCAGATGCATAAAATGGCACATGCCTCTAGAATTCGTTTGCAGTGGTAGGAGGCCCTGTGTGCCATATGCTTTCTTTCTCTCACACAAGTAAATACATATATTTTTTTAAATAAAATAAATTTCAGGAAGGTTAGAATGAGAGGAGATAAAATGGAGCCCGTCAGAGCTCAGATAAGTAATTGAAGGGAAGAATAAAGCTGTTGGAAATTGTGGTAACATTGGAACGAGACACAGGACACTAAATACTTCTTCTCTAAGCACATTTGAGATTGCAAATGTAAGTGAAAGAAAACAGAAAGAAGCAAAGAATCACATAATAACCTATAGGAAATGGAAGAAAAAAATGAAATATGTACTGTCTTTGAAAACAAATGTAAAATGTAGAACAAATGGAACTCTAAAATTGTTGTACATCTTTATTTTCAGAAACATTTCCATTTAAAAAGAGAGAGGGCTGGAGAGATAGCTTAGCAGTTAAGGCACATGTCTGTGAAACCTAAGGGCCCAAGTTCAATTCTCCAGGTCCCATGTAAGCCAGATGCACATGGTGGCACATATATCTGGAGTTCATTTGCAGTGGCTAGAGGCCCTGGTGTGCCCATTCTCACTCTTGCTTTCTCTCTCTCTCTGTGTCTCTAATAAATAAATAAATAAAATTTTTTAAATCTTTAAAAAGAGAGAGAAAGTACAAGCCTAAAAAGAATGCCTTATAACACAGTGATTCTTACCCATTGAATAGGAGAATAAAATGTAAAATCTCTTCAGTGGTTAATTCTGAAATTTCTACCCAAATGTTTATTCACATATGTCTAGACCCAACAAATTCTGTTTCTAAGGGTTTCCCTCTCACCCCTGTGGACCTTTTGAATGGTTTATGGTCAAGGATTTCCAATGAAGCATTGTTTGTAGTTGAAAAGATTGGGAAAAAAAAAAAAAAACTAAACTAAACCATTTAGCCATGGGAGCTTCCTGAATAAATTATAGTAAAGTCACATCAAATCTCCCATAGTGACAAAGCATAGGCAAGACACAGGACACTGTGTGAGACATTGTACAAAGATGAGATAGGTGTTAGCAGATGCTTACAAATGCTTGAAATGGGTCTCGAAGAATCCATAGTAAAATTCTAGTGTTGCCCCTGGAGAAGGAAACGGAGGAAATAAGTGGAAGGCTGGCTGACTTACAGAACAAATATATCTTGAAGCCTGTAATTCAAGTGCTTGGGAAATAGAGGCAGGAGGACCAAAAGTTCAAAATCGGGTTGGAGAGATGGTTAGCAGTTAAGGCGCATGCCTATGAAGCCTAAGGACCCAAGTTCCATTCTCCAGGTCGCACATAAACCAGATGCACATGGTAGCACATGCATCTGGAATTTGTTTGCAGTGGCTAGAGGCCCTGGTGTGCCCATTCTCACTCTTCCTCTCCCCCACCCCTCTCTGTGTCTCTAATAAATAAATAAAAATAAATCTTAAAATATACATATATTTTTAAAAAGTTCAAAGTCATCCTCAGCTACATGGCAAAACTAGCTTGGGCTGGGTGAGACCCTGTCTCAAAAAAAAGGAAAAAAGTAGCTGGGCGTGGTGGCACACGCCTTTAATCCCAGCGCTCAGGAGGCAGAGGTAGGAGGATCGCCGTGAGTTCAAGGCCACCCTGAGACTACATAGTTAATTTCAGGTCAGCCTGGGCCAGAGTGAGACCCTACCTCGAAAAAATAATAATAATAATAATTTTATTTATTTGAGCAAGAAAGAGCATGAAAGAGGCAGATAGAAAGAGAGAATGGGCGCAGCAGAGCCTCCAGCCACTGCAAACAAACTCCAGACACATGCACCACCTTGCGCATTTGGCTTCATGTGGGTCCTGGAGAATCAAACCTGGATCCTTGGGCTTTACAAGCAAATGCTGTAGCCGCTGAGCTATCTCCTCAGCCGCAGACATAATTTCTTTTTCTAATATTTTCATTCAGTGATTGGTTGAGGTGCCCATACAGTGTTAATTCTAATTTTCCCCATTTCTGTTTGAAACTTTCTTCCCAAGGGAGAAACCTAGCTCTCATTATTTAATATTTTCATGCCTCTGTACATGACCAGTCTCCTCCAGTCAGCGCTCCCTCCTCTAATCTCTGCGTGAAAGCACCAGTGGATTCTTGTTGGCAGGACAGTGCCTCAGCTTATTCCTTCGCACCCTGTGGCTCTTACATTCTTTCCACTCCCTCCTCCTCGGTGTTCCTTGAGTCTTGGGGGATGTGGTATAAATCTCCTTTATTGCTGAGCTCTCGGAAGCTGTTTCCTTTTTGCTTTGAAGAGTTTTGAGCGTCCCTGGAGACGTTTCCCTGGCTATCCGTGAGAGCAGCACTCGTGGTTAATCCACCACTTCCTCGGTGATTTTCCTGTGTCCCATCTCCTACTCGGCGTTCAGATTTCTCTTCTCTTCACTCTGAAGCGCCTGGGTATGAGCTTGGACAACAGGGTAGAAGTCTCTCCGCTAGTGTTAGGCTCTCGACAACCTCTTGTTTCCGCTTTGATGAGTCTTGGGTCTCCTCAGGGTCGACCACCATGACCACAGAGGAGCTTCTCTGGCGAGCAGCAAGAGCAGCACTTTTTTTGTTTGTTTGTTTTGTTTTTTGGTTTTTCGAGGTAGGGTCTCACTCTGGTCCAGGCTGACCTGGAATTCACTATGTAGTCTCAGGCTGGCCTCGAACTCACAGCCATTCTCCTACCTCTGCCTCCCGAGTGCTGGGATTAAAGGCATGCGCCACCATGCCTGGCTAGCACTAACGTTTCTTCTGCCACCTCCACTGCAGTGTCCCCCGAGCCCTGGCAGGTGTGCTACAGATGACTGGTCCAGTACTGAGCACGAGGCTTTCTCTTCTTCTTGTCACCGTGATGACGCGTTTGAGTAATTTGCTTTCACTTTTTTAGGTTTCTCATGTGCCTTTGCATTTTGAAAAATTTTCTTCATCTCTGATCAAAATGTTCACTAACATCTTCATTTAGTGCTATTCTGGGTTCTATCTTTTATAGGTTGTTATTACTTTATCTTGAATTTATGTTGGTACCTCATGAATTATCGTGTTAATTTCCAGAAAGACAGCACACTTGACGCTGCAGAGGAGATCATCAAGGCATGGAACAGACAGAAGTCTTGACGCGTGCGCGTGCGCATACGCGCGTAATGGTCCCACTAAAAAACATGGGCCTGCTGCTCAGTGCTGCCGCCTGCTGGATGTTGAAAAGCACAACTCTCAGGACAAATAAATTTGAGTAAATCATTTGTTTTTCCACTTATCTCTATTTCTAACAATTTTCTGGAGATTCTTGTTTACTTCAGTTAAAACAAACACCATCACGCTGGAGAGATGGCTTACCACTTCGGGCACTTGCCCATGAAGCCAGAGGACCCAGGTTCAATTCCCCAGGACCCACATAAGCCAGATGCACAAAGTGCTGCATGCATCTGGAGTTTGTTTACAGTAGCTGAAGGCCTGAAGTGCCCATTCACTCTTTCTCCGTCTCTCAAGTAAAATGAAAAAATAAAAATTATTTTTAAAAAAACACCTTCCACTATCTTCAACATTGCATAGCAGGCATGAACTGTGAGGTACGGTGGTTCAGTGAAAGTGTTTGATAACCAAGCATGAAGACCTGAATTTTTTTACCCAGTACCCAGGTAAAAAGCCGGAAGTGGCAGAGCATAACTGTAACCCCATTTTGCATGAAACTTTGTCCTGGGGGAGATACAAACACATGTCTGTTCATCACAGCTAGGGCTCAGAGGACAGACCAAACAAAGCATGGATACACCAAAAGCAGTTTCGCTGATCAAATGAGTTTATCGGGGGGTTGCTTTATGGAGCGGGGTGAGGGGTTGCTTCCAGGAGCGTGGGTGACTCAAAGACAGCTGCATCACTGAAAAGCCTACTCAGCACAGGTGACCTCTCATGGAAGCTGCATCTGTCCATTTTTTTTCAAGATAAGGTCTTGCTCTAGCCCAGCTAAGCTAGAATTCAATATGTAGTCTTAGGCTGGCCTCAAACTCATGGCGATCGTCAGCCTCCTGAGTGCTGGGGTTAAAGGTGTGCACCACCACTACGAGGGAACTGCAGGCAGTTCGGCTGGAGGGATAGTCTCCCCCCACTTCAGCGGTTATTTGCTCTTCTGTGACCTTGGGCTTGTTACTTTGGTTTTTCTTAACTTTTTTATTGACAACTATCATATTTACAGATAATAAACCATGATAATTCCCTCCCCTTCACAAATCCACTCCCCATCATATCCCCTTCCCCTCTCAATTAGTCTCTCTTTCATTTTGATGACATAATCTTTTCCTGCTATTACAAGGGTCTTGTGAAGGTAGTGTCAGGCATTGTGAGGTCATGGATATCCAGGCCATTTTGTGTCTGGAAAAGTGCATTGTAAGCAGTCCTACCCTTCTTTTGACTCTTACATTTTTCCGGCCACCTCTTTCGCAATGGACCCTGAGCCTTGGAAGGTATGATAAAGATGTTTTTGCTTTTTTTCCTTTTTCACTCCTGGTTCCACATCTGTCCAGATCTGCATGCACATCAAAAAAATTTTTTTTTGGTTTTTCAAGGTAGGGTTTCACTCTAGTCCAGACTGACCTGGAATTCACTATAAAGTCTCAGGGTGACCTCTCTGCCTCCCAAGTTCTGGGATTAAAAGCGTGCTCTACCATGCCCAGATAAAAATTTTTTTAATAAGGGTGAATAGACATCTCACCTACTTGACTGGATGTGATGGCACACACCAGTAATCCCAACATTTGAGAGGGAAAGGCATGAGGATCAGGAGTTCAAAGTCATTCTCCAGACAATGAGTCAGAGACCAACCGGGGCTACATGAGATCTTGTCTTAAAGGCACATACACACACACACACACACACACACACACACACATTGACTGGAAATGTGGCTAAGTGGATTGAGTGCCTGCATAGTATGCACAAAGCCCTGAGTTCAATCCCCAGCTCCATATAAACTATGCTTGATGATAGGTTAAACACCTATAATCCCAGCCCTGGAGATGTGGAGGCATGAAGGTCAGAAGTTCAAAGTTGTCCTCAGCTACACAGTAAGTTCAAAGCTAGCCACAGAAGACCCTGTTTGAAAAAAAAAAATCAATAAAAAGAAATTGTAGGGAAAGTGTAGGACAAAAGTGTAAGAGAACACCGGACTTGGTCTCTACAGACAAGATCTTCACTGAGGAACAGCGAGGGGCAGCAGCCTTCCAGCAGGATGAAGGCTGCAGCACGGAGCCAGGTTGGGGTTCAAACTTATGAGGCGGATCTTAAGAAAAATAGACCAGACCAGGTGCAGTAGATAAGGAACTTGTAGCTGTTTGTGTCCTTGTTCAGAATAGGCTTCTTCAGCCAGGAATGTCTAAGGGAGGACACTCAGTCTCTGGTCCTTCAAGGCCATCTGAGCTAAGGGGAGTACATCAATCAGGGGAGGTGTCAGGCTTGTCAGGGCAGCTGAGCTCCTCTGCTCTTTCTTTTATGGCCTTCTGGCCTTAGGGATAGTTATTAACTCTTTAGTTCCCTCTGGTTTTCAGGGAAAGCTAGTAAACCTTTAGAAATAGTGTCTACTTCAGCCAGGTGTGGTGGCGCATAGTGACTTCCAGGTCAGCCTGGGCTACAGTGGGACTCTTCCTTGGTGAAGGAGGAGGAGGAGGAGGGGGAGGGGAGGAGGAGAAATAGCGTCTACTTCACAGGGAGCTTGCTTGTGAGAGGTGATGGTGGTCCAGTCGATGCAAAGTCTGATAACAACAAGCACGTGATGTTATCCAGTTTCACTTCTCCATTGTAGAAAAACTAAGGAGCTACATCCTCTGTCAGCTATTATCTCTGCTTTAGCTGTAAACCTGAAGTTCCCTCCCCATGGCACTGAACTTTGTTCATGGTTTTGCTTCTCTGTTCCAAGTGTTGCCATCTCTTGGGAGTGGCTTCAAGGTACCCACGGACAGTCTAGGGTTTCCATCTCTCAACCTCCTCACCTCAGATGATGTTCACCTCTACTCCGTTTTAGCCACCCACACCCTTGGCTACACCCGGAGGTTGTCATCTGTCAGCTGATTCAACTTTGAGATAATAAAAGCATCATGTCACACCATAGCCACAGATCCTGCAAATCACAGTTCTTTCTTTCCTTCTTATTTCTTTCTGTCTTCCCTTCCCTCCTCCCTTTCTTCCTCAGTTCCTCTTCTTTCATCCTACCACACATTTTAGAAAAAAATTTAATTAATTTGTGTGTATGGACAACACATCCAACAGCATGCATGTGAGGTCAGAAGACAGCTTCAAAATGTCTGTGCTCTGCCTTACTTAAGACAGGGTCTTCTCTTGGCCCTGCAAACAGACTGCCAGACAGCAAAAGAATGTCACACAGGCGGGGCATGGTGCACACCTTTAATCCCAGTACTCTACAGGCCAAGGTAGAAGGATCAAGGCTAGTCTGAGACCACATAGTAAATTCCAGGTTAGCCTGGCCTAGAACAAGACCCTACCTTGAAAACAAACAAACAAAAATAAAGCATGTCAGATGGCTGGCCTGCAAGCTTCAGATTCTCCTAGCCCCTCTGCCTAGGCTTTGGAATGGCAGAAGAATGCACCACTTTGCAAATTAACCTGGGTCATTTTGCAAGCAAGTGTGTTTAACCACTGGGCCATCTCCTCGGTCTCCTTACTACACTTTCATGTCTAATTCTCAGAAATTATCTATGGCTCTATAACATAATTATCAACCAAGATGGGTTTTTTAGTTGTTGTTGCTGTTGAAAATATAGATTCTAGGGGCTGGAGAGATGGCTCAGCAGTTAAGGCATTTGCCTGCAAAGCCTGACAACCCAGATTCAATTCCCCAGTACCACGTAAAGCCAATTCACAAAATGCTGCATGCATCTAGAGTTCATCTGTGGCAGCTGCAAACCCTAGCATACCCATTCTCTCTCTCCCCTCTGCTTACAAATATGTATCTTTACCCCAAATCTAGTGAATAATTTCAGGACCTCGCTCTTCTAGGGAGTCTTACCCAGATGAAAATTTGCTCATCACTGTTGTAACCCCAGGGCCCCGTTACTCCTCATATCTTCACTTCCTTGCTTAGCTTATGTTTCATTGTTCATCACTTCAGCCAAGATTTTTGCTGCAGTAGGTTATTAGCCTATTGTTCCAACTCACTTGCCTGGTCAGAGAGAGCGCCCCCCTGAAGTTGGAGCTCAAGGCCTGCACCTGGACTGCTGAGCACCGCTGAAGCAAATTGCGCAACCAGGCAAATTCCAGCAGCTGTGACTTCACATCTGGAGAACACAGAGTGTTCTCCAATGAACCTGATGGGTTACCACAGCAACCATTCTCCATAACAAGACGAAAAAAGAAATCCAACCTCCATTCCCCTCCCAAGTCACAGCCCACCTCCACTGAGGCATAGCAAGTCACCTCCTCCTGAGGAAAGCTGAAGCTACTTCTAGATCTGACTCATCTCCGGTTCCTCCTTCATTCTCTCCAGTTGTAGAGGTCATCCCTTGCCCAGTGTGGGGCAGAGAAGTTAGTGATGCTGACACAGTGGTTAAAAATGACTGGGGCCTCAGGGTGGCCTTGAACTCACGGCAATCCTCTTACCTCTGCCTCCCGAGTGCTGGGATTAAAGGTGAGACTACATAGTTAATTCCAGGTCAGCCTGGGCCAGAGTGAGACCCTACCTCAAAAAACCAAAAAAAAAAAAAAAAAAAAAAAAAAAAAAAGACTGGGGCCAGCTGGCAAGAGGGAGGCTCAGAGGTATGGATTTATAGCTCAGTGGTTAGAGTGTTTGCTAGTATGTGCAAGGCCTTGGCTTTGATTTCTAGGACTGTTCTGGAAATAGAAGCTCCAGAGCTGGAGAAATGGCTTAGCAGTTAAGGTGCTTGCCTGTGAAACCTAAATACCCAGATTCACTTCCCTAAGATCTACATAAGCCAGATGTACATGGTGGCACATGCATCTGGAGTTTGTTTGCAGTGGCTAGAGACCCTAGCATGTCCATTCTCTCTGTCTGTCTGTCTGTCTCTCTCTCTCTTCCTCTGTGTCTCTCTCGAATAAATAAATAGAATTTTTAAAAGAAAAGAAATTCCTTCTCCAGATTCTGCTTTCTGTCCTGTTTTTCTCCTCAGGGCAAAATTTCATCTTCCTTCTTTATCTCTCTTTATCTCTTTCCCTCTCTCTCCACCTGTATTCTCTCTTCCACAACTGTTCACTGAATTCCTGCTATGTGGTACTGTTACCTCAGTGAACAAATAAGCCAAGGTCCCTAAATCCTGAAGGCTTCCATCTAGCCAGGGTAGAAAGACTAAACAACAACAAATCAAATTTTATATTTAAGCTTGTGCAGAAAGGTATATGAAGAAACAAATGAGAATATTGGAGTAAAAAATTGATTCTTTTTAAATTTTTAACTTACATTTATTTGCATGAGGAAGGCATCACACCAAAGCCTCCTGCAATGGTAAACACAATACCACAAGCTTGCACCACTTTGGGGGTCCTGCTTTACATGGGTGGCTGGGGAAATTGAACCCCAGGCCTACAGGCTTTGCAAGTAAGTGTCTTTAACTGCTGAGCCATCTCCTCAGCCCCCACAAATTGGTATTTTAAATAGTGTGCTCATGCCGGGTGTGGTGAAGCACACCTTTAATCCCAGCACTCAGGCAGCAGAGGTAGGAGGATCGCCATGAGTTCAAGGCTACCCTGAGACTACATAGTGAATTCCAAGTCACCTTGGGCTAGAGTGAAACCCTACCTCGAAAAACCAAAAAAAATTAATTAAACAAATAAATAGTGTGCTCAGATGGGCCTCATGGGAGACTTGGAAGCCAAGTCTAAGGTGGGGGGGGGAACCCTAATGAAAATCTTAAAGTATATTCAAAGCAGGGGCTGGAAAGAGGACTCAGCAGCAAAGTTTGCTGGCTCAAGTTCAATTCCCCAGTACCCATGGAAAGCCAGATGCACAAAGTGGCACATGCATCTGGAATTTTAATTTTTTTAAAGAAAAGGCTGGGCATGGTGAAACATGCCTTTAATTCTAACACTCTGGAGGCAAAGATAGGAGGATCACTATGAGTTTGAGGCCAGCCTGAGACTACATAGTGAACTCCAGGTCAGCCTGGACTAGAGCAAGACCCTACCTCAAAAAAGAAAAAAGAAAGCTGGGCAAGGAAAGAAGGAAGGGAAGGGAAGAGAGAGAAGAAGAGAAGAGAAGAAGAGGAGAGAAGAGGAGAGGAGAGGAGAGAGGAGAGGAGAGGAGAGGAGAGGAGAGGAGAGGAGAAGAGAAGAGAAGAGAAGAGAAGAGAAGAAGAGAAGAGAAGAGAAGAGAAGAGAAGAGAAGAGAAGAGAAGAGAAGAGAAGAGGAGATAAGAGAAGATTCCAGGCAGGGAGAAGTGTCAGTGGCATGACTGTGAATGGCACCAGGTATCTGCCATGTTTGCTGAATACTAAAGTAGAGTTTGACTGGGTGGAATAAGCAAACTTCTATTTATTTGTGCGTGTGCATGTGCATATGGTTGGGCACACCAGTGTGTCTTACTGCTGCAAACAAAAGTCTGTCTTTCCACATGAGTGGCTGGGGAATGAAACCCCACCAGCAGGCTTTGCAAGTAAGAGCCCTTAACCCAGCCCCTAAGAGGAATATTTTAAGCTTTGGCCTGATAGCCCTGGGATAAGAGAGGCCATGGTACACCTGAGGCTTCCAGATGTCTAACTACATATGCAGGTTTAATTGGTTATAGACAGTGGGAAACCCAAAGGGACTGGACAGAGGGGTCTTAAGAAACCTGAGGCTCACGGGACAACAGGATCCATGTAGCCTCTGGCTGATAGACCAGACCGTACTGAGTCCCCACCTGGTTCCCTGGTGATCACTCATTCCCACTGCTGCTCTGAGAATTTGGCAATGTTTGGGGGGGGGGGGTTGTTGTCATTTGTTTTTTTGTTTTTGTTTTTTAAGGTATGGTTTCACTCTAGTCCAGTCTGACCTGGAATTCACTATGTAGTCTCAGGGTGGCCTCGAACTCATGGTGATCCTCCTACCCCTGCCTCCTGAGGGCTGGGATTAAAGGCATGCGCCACCACACCCGGCAGGACCACTGCATTCTAAGTCAGCATGCTACAGAGATACCTGCCTTTGTGCTCACTGCTGACTACTTAAAACAGCCAAGATATCAACCAGTCTAGATGTCCATGGGTGCATGAAAGAAAATGTGATGTGGGGGCTGGAGATATGGCTTAGCGGTTAAGTGCTTGCTTGTGAAGCCTAAGGATCCTGGTTTGAGGCTCAATTCCCCAGGACCTACGTAAGCCAGATGCACAAAGTGGCACATACATCTGGAGTTTGTTTGCAGTGGCTGGAGGCCCTGGTGCACCCATTCTCTCTCTCTCTCTCTCTCTCTCTCTCTCTCTCTCTGCCTCTTTCTCTGTCTGTTGCTCTCAAATAAATAACTAAATAAAATAAAATAAAATAAACAAAAAAGAAAACATGACGCGTGTGTGTGTGTGTGTGTGTGTGTGTGTGTGTACACATGGAGTTTTTATGATGTAAAGAATGAAATTAGGGCTGGAGAGATGGCTTAGTGGTTAAGGCATTTGCCTGCAAAGCCAAAGGATTCCGGTTCGATTATCCAGGACCCTCATAAGCCAGATGCACAAGGTGATGCATGCATCTGGAGGTCATTTGCAGTGGCTGGAGGCCCTGGCATATCCATTCTCCCTCCCTCTCGCTCTCCTTGTTTCTCCCTCTCTCTCAAAATAAATAAATAAATAAATAAATAAATAAATAAATAAATAAATAAATAATTTTTAAAAAAAGAATGAAATTAGGGCTGGAGAGATGGTTTAGCGGTTAAGGCATTTGCCTGCAAAGATCCCAGTTCGACTCTCTATGTAAGCCAGATGCACAGGGGCACATGCATTTGCAATGGCTGGAGGCCCTGGTATGCCCATTTTCTCCCTCTCTCCCTCTCAAATAAATAAATAAATAAATAAATAAATAAATAAATAAATAAAAAAAAAAAAAAAAGAAGAAGAAGAAGAATGAAATTATAGCCAGGCTTGGTGGCACACGCCTTTAATCCCAGCACTAGGGAGGCAGTGGTAGGAGGATTGCTGTGAGTTCAAGGCCACTCTGAGACTACATAGTGAATTCCAGGTCAGCCTGGGCTAGAGTGAGACCCTACCTAGGGAAAAAAAAGAAATACATATAGATAGATAGATAGATAGATAGATAGATAGATAGATAGATAGATAGATGAGAGATAGATAGATAGATAGATAGATAGATAGATAGATAGATAGATATAGATATATAGATATATATATTTAAACGTGGGGCTGAGGAGATGGCTGAGTAGGTAAAAGTGCCTGCTGTGCAAAAATGAGGGCATGACTTTGAATCCAACACCCACATGAAAAGCTGGGCATGGGGGCTTGGGGATGGGTCAGTGGGTAAGAATGCTTGCCATGCAAGCATGAAGGTCTGAGTCACTCTGGTTTTGATCCCTCAGCACTCCCATAAACATCTAGGTATGGCCATGCACACCTGTAAGCCCAGTCCTGTGATAAGCAGAAAACTGGGATGGACAGTGTGACCAAAACAAAACAAAACCAACAATAAAAACTCAGCAGCTCCAGATTCAATAAGAGTCTGTCTCAAGGAAACAAGCAGATACATGACAGAAGAAGACACCTGGCATTCTCCTCTGGCCTCTGCACAAGAGCAAATGGCACAAACATATCTGTGCCCTCATGTATAACATCCCCCCTGACACATACACACAAAGCTGGGCATAGCTGCTCTGCCTGTAAACCCAGTGCTGAGCAAGATGAAAACAGGAGGCTCAGGCTGGAGAGATGGCTTAGTGGTTAAGTGCTTGCCTGTGAAGCCTAAGAACCCTGGTTTGAGGCTCAATTCCCCAGGACCCACATAAACCAGATGCACAAGGTGGCGCATGCATCTGGAGTTCATTTGCAGTGGCTGGAGGCCCTGTGTGCCTGTTCTCTCTCTCTCTCCCTCTCTCCCTCCCTCCCTTTATCTGTCTCTGTGTCTAATAACTAAATAAAAAATAAAAAATAAACAAACAACAACAAAAAAAAAAAAAACAGAAGGCTCATTGGCTCTCCACTTAGGGAAATAAGGTGATAGAGTAATAGAGGGTCTCCTCTGGTCTCTGCACACATGCTTGTGCACAGGGAGGGTACACCTGCACACCCATGCACACATCATGCACACATCATGCACACCTAAAGATTACAAAATGTGCCGGGCGTGGTGGCGCACGCCTTTAATCCCAGCACTCGGGAGGCAGAGGTAGGAGGATCGCCGTGAGTTCAAGGCCACCCTGAGACTACATAGTTAATTCCAGGTCAGCCTGTGCCAGAGTGAAACCCTACCTCGAAAAACCAAAAAAAAAAAAAAAGATTACAAAATGCAAATGTGATCATGTTACACGTGTTAGGAACATGCACATTCACGTTATAAGTTATAGAAAGCCCAGTTCACACAAGCTTTAATCACATAGAAAGGAATGTTCTGTCTCCACTGAACATTATAGGAGCAGACTAGTTTCAGTTAGTTAGATCCAAGACTCCGATGGTTCTGTCACCAAGCGCCAGGTCACAGTCATATCCTCCGTGTATCAGCTTCATCAGGCTGTCCCCATCTAAGACTGCCAAGTGCCTGAAGCAGTGTCTCATGTCATGTTCCATCGGAGCTCTGGCACGTGGTCTATTGTGTGCTGTTGGCTTTCCAAGGAACCCAGTGGCCAAGGGGATCAGCTATGTGAAATGATTTAAGCCAATTCCAGGTCCACTCCATGAATGAGCTTTCACATGACATAAAAGAGATGACCAGCTGCTCTTCCACTAAGTTAATAAGGTAAGACTGCCACCTGAGCTTCACCCAGCCTAAAGGAGGAAGTAGACGTGTTTCGACTTGAGCATTTGACGAGAGTGCATCACAGGTTAGTTGTGTGACAGTGGTGTGTTCAACACTAAGTGAGACATCTCTCCTATCACACCCTCCAAGGTTTGGGGACCTCTGTGGAAGAGGTGGTGGAAGAAATGTAAGAGCCAAAGGCAGAGGAGGAATGCTCACAATACCATTTCCATCCACACACAAAGCGGCCTTGGCATTCATGACTTCATAGCGGCTGGTGCCACCTGCGTAATAGAAGGGGAAAAAATGATGACTAGTCAGAAAGAAAAAGGGATTCAGTGGAGGTGGAATTTGGGAAGGGGAAAGGGACACTGGTGGGAGGGGATTATGATCATTGTATATTGTTTACATTTATGACAGTTGTCAGTAAAGCCCGGCATGGTGGTGCAACCTTTCATCCCAGCACTCAGGACCCTACCTAGAAAAAAAAAAAAAAAAAAAAAAATTTTTTTTGCCAGGCGTGGTGGTGCACACCTTTAATTCCAGCAGTCGGGAGGCAGAGGTAGGAGAATCACTGTGAGTTTGAGGCCACCCTGAGACCACATAGTGAATCCAGGTCAGCCTGAGCTAGAACAAGACCCTACCTTGAAAACAAAAACAAAAAAAAACTAAAAAAACTAAACTAAACAAAAATATGCCTAGACAAAGCCAAGAATAGGGGCCTTTAATCCCAACACTTGGGAGACTAATATAGGAGGAGGACAGCTGTGAGTTCAACAGAGTTGAGTTCCAGGTCAACCTGGACTAGAGTGAGACCCTACCTCAAGAAACCATATTGTGTGTGTGTGTGTGTGTGTGTGTGTGTGTGTGTGTGTGTGTGTGCAGCGTGTGTAAATATATATTCATAGACAAAACACTCCTTTCTTCTTGAACCTGCACTGGTTGGGTATTTGTTCACAGCAATGAAAAGTAACTGGTAACATGAATCTTTGTGGATGCGTGACCATTTAGCTTCACACAGTTCTCAACATCTCTCGTTTACAGACTCTTGGCTTGTGGGAAGTAGGGTTTTATTGTCGTCATTATGCGAAAAAGAAGAAAAGAGGGAGTTTCCCAAGTCTCAAATGGATGAGCCCATGGGTAAACAAAACAAACCAAAAACCTCCATCACGTCTCTGAGACAAGAGAACTCCATGTGATTGCTGCTCTGAGAATACAGCTAATTACTCTATTATGCCAATTAAATAAGAGGTCCACCTGCTGGCAAACAGCTGTCTTGGGATATGTCAAAATAAATGGTAGAAATAATTGGATTTTCTAATCAATGTTAGCTTTACACAGCTACTTTCCTTTTATATATAGCATTTGTAAAAAATAAAAATAAAAAATATTTCAAGCCTTTCATTTTTGATTGTTAAAAAATCTCATAGTTAAGAAAACTTTATCTGCTACTTCCCTGCCTGCAATACTCTCTGACTGCCCTGGCCTCCTGGCCCAGCCCTAGAGACCCAGCAAGCTCTGACTGCTCCCCCTGCACCTGCGGTTCCCACAGTCCCCACCTGATTACCTTAAATCTTCAGTCAGTTCTCCCCTCAGGAGAACCTGCCTGACCTTCCATCCATCTAAAGCCATAACTCCTAGTGGGTGAGGTGGTGTGTCTTTAGTTTCAGCTACTTCGCACTCTCTAGGAACCTATTGTCAGAGAGGCGATCAATACAACATGTCTGGGGAGCAGTTTTACAGTAACAAAATGTGATATAACCATATCCTTTTATGCCCTGGTTACACAGTAGGCACTTATTCTATAAACGTACACGTTTGCCCATAACTATGAACAAAGATGTTCATGATAGTATTGGGTGTAATACCAGAAAATGAGAAACAACTAATTCTTCCATTATTGATGAGTGTAAATAAATTCTGCAAAGAATTTGGCTTAACTCTGTTATTTGAAAAAAAAATGAATACGCTATTGAGTGAGACCTGTTTGTTTGAATAAAACATGAATAGATGAAATACAGTGCAGTATGTTGCATTATTGTACAATGTAGGTGTGTCTTATATGAATTTGAATTATGAAAATTAGATATACGGTCATGTAAAAATAATATTATCTTTTGGGGAGGAGTTTTGAAGTAGGGTCTTGCTCTAGCCCAGGCTGACCTGGAATTTATTATGTAGTCTCAGGGTGGCCTCAAACTTCCAGTGATCCTTTTACCTCTGCCTCCTGAGTGCTGGTACCATCACGCCCGGCTGATATTGTCTTTTTTTTTTTTTTTTTTTTTGTAGTCTCAGGGTGGCTGGAATTAAATGTAGTCTCAGGGTGGTGATCCGATTTTACCTCTGCCTCCTGAGTGCTGGTATTAAAGGTATGCACCATCACGCCCGGCTTATTGATATTGTCTTTTGTACTCAGAATTTTACATTTTCAGAAAACAGAGATAACTATCTATAGCTGGGTATGGTGACACACACCTTTATCCCAGCACTCAAGAGGCAGAGGTAGGAGGATCACCATGAGTTTGAGGCCACCCTAAGATTACATATTGAATTCCAAGTTAGCCTGGGCTAGAGCAAAACCCTACCTTGAAGAAAAATTGTAATACTTGCATATACAAAATGAGTTACCTTGAAGATGGGGCTCAAGTCTAAATAAATTCACTTGTTTCATATCTACCATAAATACATAGCCTGGAGGTGATTTTATACAATGTTTTAAATAATTTTTTGCATGAAACAAAGTCTCATGGTATGGGACTTAATAAGTGCAATAAACTGTCATAGCAATAAAACCCAAAAAGATTTAGATTTTGAAGCATTTCACCATTCAGAGTTTCAGATTATGTATATTCAGCCGGCATGTCCATATTAACAAATTCAAATTTAAAGAAATTCAGATAAGATCTTGCTATATAGTTCATGCTGGCCTCAACAATCCTCCTGCCACAGCCTCCCTGTAATGCACACAACTCTAAATCCAAATACTTTTCAGTTCTAAATAAGAAGTACTTGAAGGGATGAGATCTGTGACTGTGCAGGTTGTCACCTTAGTGAAAACAAGCCAAATTGTTCCTTCCTTCTTGAACCTGCGCTGGTTGGGTATTTGTTCCCACCAATGAAAAAGTAACCGAAGCACTGGAGAGATGGCTTAGAGGCTAAGGTTCATGCCTACGAAGCCTAAGGACCCCGGTTTGATTCTCCAAGTCCCACATAAGCCAGATGCACATGGTGGTGCATGAATCTGGAGTTTGTTTGCAGTGGCTAGAGGCCCTGGAGTGCCCATTCTCAATCTCCCTCTCTCTAATACATAAATAAATAAAAATAAAATCTTTTTAAAAAAATTTAAAAAGTAACGGATAACAAGTCTTTGTGGATGTGTGACCAGTTAGCTTAGTACAAAGTTCTCAGCATCTCTGGTATAAAAGCAAACTATTGGCTTGTGGGAAGTAGGGTTTTATGGTTGTCATTGTGTTATGTGAATGAGCTTTCACATAACATAAAAGAGATGACCGGCTGCTCTTCCACTAGAGTTAATAAGGTAAGACTGCCGCCTGAGTTTCACCCAGCCTAAAGGAGGAAGTAGACATGTTTAGACTGAGCATTTGACAAGAATGCTTCAAAGGTTAGTTGTGTGACAGTGGTGTGTTCAACACTAAGTGAGACATCTCTATCCCTCCAAGGTTTGGGGACCACTGTGGAAGAAGAGGCAGAAAGAATAAGAGCCAAAGGCAGGGGAGGAATGCTCACAATACCGTCTTCCACACACAAAGCCGCCTTGATATTCATGACCTCACAGTGGCTGATGCTACCTGAGTAATAAGAGGGGAAAAAATGATGACATCCAAATAGAAGAGAGACTAGTTGGAAAGAAAAAGCGATTCAGGGCTGGAGAGATGGCTTAGCGGGTAAGGTGCTTTCCTGCAAAGCTAAAGGACCACAGTTCAATTTCCCAGAACCCACATAAGCCAGATGCACAAGATGGCACATGCATCTAGAGTTTATTTGCAGTGGCTGGAGGCCCTGGCGTGCCCATTCTCTATTTCTCTCTGTCTCTCTCTTTCAAATAAATAAAAATAAAATATTTTTTAAAAAGAAAAAAAGGATTCATGGGCTGGAAAGATGGCATAGCAGTTAAGGCATTTGCCTGCAAAGTCAAAGGACCCAGGTTCGATTTCCCAGGACCCATGTAAGTCAGATGCACAAGGTGGCACAGGCATCTGGAGTTCGTTTGCAGTGGCTGGAGGCCCTGGTGTGCCTATTCTCTCCGTCACCCCCCGCCATCTCAAATGAATAAATAAAAAGCAAAATATTTTAAAAAAGAAAAGAAAAAGGGATTCGGTGAAGGTGGGATTTGGGAGGGGAAAGGAAAAGTGGTGGGAGGGAATTATGATCATGGTATATTGATTATTTATGAAAGTATTTTATTTTTATTTATTTATTTGAGAGAGAGATACAGATATAGGTAGATAGAGAGAATGGGCACAACAGGGCCTCTAGCCACTGCAAATGAACTCCAGATGTATGTGCCCCCTTGTGCATCTGGCTTACGTGGGTCCTGGGAGTAAAACCTGGATCCTTTGGCTTTGCCGGCAAGCACCTTAACCACTAAGCCATCTCTCCAGTCCCTATTTATGAAAGTTTTCAACAAAACCCAGCATGGTGGTACATACCTTAAATCCCGGCACTCAGGAGGCAAAGGTAGGATTGCCATGAGTTCAAGGCCACTCTGAGACTTCATAGTGAATTCCAGATCAGCTTGGGCTAGTGTGAGACCCTACCTCAGAAAAACTTAAAAAAAAAAAAAAACGAAAAGAAAAGAAAAAAAGAAAAGAAAAGTAAGTTGTATGTCCAAAAGATTGCAAAAGATAGATGAATGCAAAGAGTAGCTAGGATCTTGGTCTGGCTTTATACTATACCTAAATGCAAATACACAAAATAAAGTCATTTTAAATCAGTGGAAGATGGCTAGCTTGTTGTGTTTCTCTCTCTCTCTCTCTCTCTCTCTCTCTCTCTCTGTGTGTGTGTGTGTGTGTGTGTTTGGGGAGAAGGGTTAGCAGAAAAGTTAGACTTGAGTTTACTTTTACATATTTATTTTTATATTTACTTGTATGCATGTATATGGCTGTGCATGCCATTGTACCTATGTGGAGTTCAGAGAACAACCTCAGGATTTTGACCCTTTCCTTTCCTTTTACCTTCTTTGAGATGGGGTCTTTCTTGTTGTGTTGCCACTGGGAAGGACAGTCTAGCTTGTCGTGAGCTCTACCTCTTTTTTATTCTTAAATTATTTTTTATTTTTATTTATTTATTTATTATGGCTTACGTGGGACCTGGAGAATCGAACTGGAGTCCTTAGGCTTCGCAGGCATGCGCCTTAACCACTAAGCCATCTTCCCAGCCCTATTATTAAATTACTGTATTTATTAAGGGAAGTACAGATCCAAGGAAAGGCCCCCTCATGGCTAGAGATCCCACATGGAGGGCCTGGAAAAAAGCATGGAGAGAAAAAGAAAAGAAAGTTCAAAGAGCTCCTGCCACATGGGAAGCTGAAGGGGATAAAGGAGCCCACGTGGAGAATAAGGAGTAGGGGGACTCCCAGCTGATCCTGGGCAGAGCCAGCCCAGGCCCAGCCAAGGAAAAACCTCGCCCATAGCTGGAAGTTCCCAAGTGATCAGAGAGCCTGTCCTCCCCTTGCAAAGGTATTTATAACCTTATGGGGATGGACTGTCTTCCAACTCAGGTGAGCCAGAGCAACAGCTGGTTAGTTAGGGCTAGAGACTGTCTCAGGAAGAGGCTAGCCCTGGCACCAAGTTCCAGAGGCTGAACTTGACCAACCATAATGTTTAAATCCAATGAAAGACCTCCCTCCCAGGAGGGGTCCTGGTTGTTTCTGGAAAAACAAATCTACAGAACTATGCAAGGGATAAGAAGTCAGACCATCCTTGACTTCTAGCAAGTACAAACTTTCCTGCCTTTTTACCTTCAGGGGTCCAGTCATCCCAACTGTACCCCCCTCTTGATTCCCCACCTCATGAGAAGTCAGTCTAACTGCTGTTAGAGGACCAGGGACCATGACGTCAGGTCTTGAACTACTTCCAACTGAACGGTGGTGTAGAAACGTGGCAGTTAAAGAGTCTTTCCCAGAGATGGGCACTACTCTAAAGGACTCTGAAAGTGTGTTGATGGAGTGCCAGGAAGACAGTCTTGGAAGAAAATATTGGGGAGAAAGAATAAAAGTAAGATGTCAATGCGAAGTGAGCATACAGCAAACTGGCTGCCTTTAGGGTTATCCTCCTTGTGGACGTCTCGGCCTTGGGGAACATTTGAGGTGGCTCTACCTCTTATTGCTATAGGAACATCAGGATTCTAGACACTCGGATACATGTACCACTGTGTATCCAGTTTTACATAAGTGCTGGGGGCAAAACCCAGGCTGTCAGGCAAGTGCCCTTAGCTGCTGAGCCAGCTCTCTAGCCTTACTTTTTTTTTTTTTTTTCTTTTGGTTTTTCCAGGTAGAGTTTTGCTCTTGCCCAGGCTGACCTGGAATTCAGTATGTAGTCTCAGGGTGGCCTCAAACTCACTGCGATCCTCCTACCTCTGCCTCCCCGGTGCTGGGATTAAAGACATGTGCTATCACGCCTGGCTTACTTTTTTTTTTTTTTTTAACTTGGCAAATTTGCCCAAACAAGGCATTATGGTACATGCCCATAATCTCAGAACTAGGGAGGCTAAATCAGGAAGACTATGATTTCAAAGCCACTGCCATTCAGAATCCTCAATTAAAGACTTGATTGAGGAGGGAGCACATTGCTAATGCTTGGACAGAAATAACACCAGCGATGGTCGAGTGGACTCCTGTGGTGTTCAAGCAGGAGACACGGCAGAGATGACCTGCATCAGTGAAATGGCAGTGGGCGGCCCGTGTTCTTCTTAATGAAAGCCTGGGGCAGAATCCTTTCATCCTGCGAATGGGAAAGAACAAAACCCTAGGGTGGAAATCACTGGAGTGAGCAGGCATACTAGAAAACTTTATATAGGGGTGCGGGGGGGGGTGGAAAGAACAGTAAAGAAAAAAGGAGAGGAAACAATCAATCTATAGAGGAGAATCCTTCCAGTAAAATCTCATTCACTTTACTTAATTATTGTGAAGAACAGTCCGAGTGTTGAAGTAGTTTTTATGCATCTGATCTGTGCATGTTTGTGTGTATACATACATATATGTGTCCAGGCGTGTGTGCACTTGTGTGTAGAGACCAGAGGACAACCTCAGATGTCACTCCTCAAGCTGTCAACCTTATTGGAAACAGTGTCTCTCATTAACTTAGAGCTTGCCAACCAGGCTACAGTGGCTGGCCAGTGAGTCCCTGAGGTCCTCCTCTGCCCACCTCCCCAGAGCTGGGATGACAAGCATGAAAAACCACACTGGGCATTAAAAAAAAAATGAGGGGGGTTCTTGTTCAAGATAGGGTCTCACTCTAGTCCAGGCTGACCTGGAGTTCACTATGTAGTCTTAAGGTGGCCTCAAACTCACAGTGATTCTCCTACCTCTGCCTTCTGAGTGCTGGGATTAAAAGCATGCGCCACTATGCCCAGCTAAAATTTTTTTATTATTCATTTTGAGAGAAAGAGACAGAGAGAAAGAGCCAGACAGAAAGAGAATGAGCTGGTGTGCCAGGGTCTCCTCCCACAGCAAACTCCAGACACTTGCACCACTTTAAGCATCTGGCTTTGCCTGGGCAGTGGGAAGTCAAACCTGGGTCATCAGGCTTTGTAAGCCAGTGTGTTTAACTGCTGAGCCTTCTCTCCAACCCCATTCTGGGCATTTTTAAGTGGGTTCTGGGGACTGAACTCATGCTTGTGAGGCAAGCACTTTACTGATTAAGCTGGTATCTCCCCAGCCCTGAGTGGTGATTTTAGTTTTTGACTTAAAGCTGTGTGGAAAAGGTTAGTCATGAAGCTACAAAGATATCCTATCCTTCAGTGAGATTATTGTAGCTTACTTTCAAACAGCTAAAGTAACAGAATCAGCCTTGGGAAGGGTTGTTTAGAAACAAAATCCTCACAGGCTGTATGTGGTGGCACATGCCTTTAATCCCAGCATTTACACACTCTTTAATCCCAACACTCACACACACTTTAATGCCAGCATTCATACAGGAGGATCGCTGTGAGTTTGAGGCCAGCCTGGGGCTACAGAGTGACAACCAGGTCAGTCTGGGCTACAGTGAGACCCTACCTCAAAACAAACAAAAAGAGAATTAAGTAACAGGTCACTTGACTAAACCCATTTTCCATCTTCAGATCACTCATCATGGAACTTGAAAGCAGAACTTGAAGGGAAAACATTTTTGGAAATTATAGTCCAGTCTATCATTCAAATTCTTATGATTGAAAAAAATATTTTTATAGGGCTGGAGAGATGGCTTAGTGGTTAAGGCACTTGCCTACAAAGCCTAAGGACCCATGTTCAACTCTCCAGATCCCACATAAGCCAGACACACAAAGGTGAGGCAAGTGCAAGGTTGCACATGCCCACTAGGTGGTGCAAGCATCTGGAGTTTGATTGCAGTGGCTGAGGCCCTGGCACACCAACTCTCTCTCTCTTCATCTCTCTCTCTCTCTCTCTCTCAGTCTCTAAATTTTTTTAAATTTATGCATTTATTTGCAAGGAGAGAAAGTGAACTGCAAATGAACTCCAGATACATGCACCACTTTATGCATCTGGCTTTACACGGGGGCTGGGGAATAGAACTCAGGCCCTCAGACTTTGCAAACAAAGGCCTTTAACCACTAAGTCATGTCTCCAGCCCAGATTCTTATGATTTTATTATTCAATTAGAAAATTGTTGTTGGGGAAAATACTAACTTCAAGATGCCTAAAACAACACCAGTGTGGCAAAACATTTGAAGACACATACTAATGCAAAAAGACATTGAAAAAGTCACAATTTCTTTTTTTGTTTTTGTTTTTTTTTTTTTGTTTTTTTTTTTGAGGTAGGGTCTCTCTGTAGCCTAGCCTGACCTGGAATTCACTATGTATTCTCAGGGTGGCCTCGAACTCACAGTGATCTTCTTACCTCTGCCTCCTGAGTGCTGGGATTAAAGGCATGCGCCACCATGCCTGACTTGAATCACAATTTCTTAATGTGAACCCTGGAGGGTTGTTTGTTTGGATCTTAGCAATTTCACAGTTTCAAAAGAAAACTACTGCTGCATGGATACTTTCATTTCTAGCAGTCTTCCTCCTTGACCTGTGAGGGCGTAACTGACAGTTCATAGTTTCTATTTAATTTTTAATGCTTTAAGCCTGTGTGTGATCTAGTACTTGGAGACATTGCTGGCTTTTTGTAATGAAAGCTACATTTGTTCTCAAATGGAGGACAAACCACACAGAAATCAAAGTTTCAAGTCAATCAATCAACAAATAGAACTGCTACATTCAATTTTACATATGCCAGTACTTTTAGCAATGGGATATATGCCAGACTCATTTCAGTTTATAGAGCACATGGTCCGACAAGCTCAAGTGCCCTTGTGTGGACAACTGGCCAGAATATTTTCCATCACAGCTGCCCATGAATCAAGCCCACATGAATGCTGGAGGTGCATTGCTTCTTAAATCCATTCAGTAATCTTTTTAAAAAATATATATTTTATTTATTTATTTGAGAGAGTGAAAGAGGCAGAGGGAGAGAAAGAGAGAGAGGGAGAGAAAGAGAGAGGGAGAGAATGGGCGTGCTAGGGCCTCCAGCCATTGCAAACAAACTCCAGATGCATGTGCCCCCTTGTGCATATGGCTTACGTGGGTACTGGAGAGTTAAACCAGGATCCTTTGGCTTTGCAGGCAAACGTCTTAACAGCTAAGCCATCTCTCCAGACCCCCATTCAGTAATCTTAAATGCTATCCATCTAAATTTTGAATTCTGGAAGCATTTTGCCAGGGTTCTAATACCACCTCTTCCATGTACGATGTCAAACTAGGCATTTAACTGTTTTTTAACCTCCACACACACACATAATTAAAAAAATAGAAGGGGCTGGGGAGATAACTCACTGGTAAAGAGCTCTTGCCACTTAAGAATGAGGCCTGAGGGCTGGAGAGGTGGCTTAATGCTGAAGGTGCTTGTCTACAAAGCCTAACCACCTGGGTTCAATTCCCCAGTACCCATGTAAAGCCAGACGCATAAAGTGGTGCACACATCTGGAGTTTGTTTACACTGTCTAGAGGTTCTGGTACACCCATTCTCTCTGCCTCTCTTCTTTCTCTCTCTCCCTCTCTGCTTGCAAATAAATAAATAAAAATTATTTCTAAAGTAAATAAAAAACTAAATAAATAAAATAAATAAAAATAAAAGTAAAAATAAAAATAAAAATAAATAAAAATAATAAATAAATAAATAAAATTAAAATAAATAAATAAATAAATAAATAAATAAATAAATAAGAGAGGGAGGGGATATGATGGAGATTGGAGTTCTAAAGTGGAATGGGGGAGGGGAGGGAAATATCAGGTGGTATTTTTGTATGTAAGTATAGAAGTTGTCAATAAAAATAATAATTATTATAAAAATAAATAAATAAAATAAATTTCTAAAATAAATAAAAAACATTTCTAAAAAATGAGGGCCTTGGCTGGAGAGATGGTTTATAGCAGTTAAGGTTGCCTACAAAGCTTAAGAACTCATGTTCGAATCTCCAGGTCCCACATAACCATTTGCACAGTGACACAAGCATGCAATGTCACACAGGCATATAAGGGGGCACACGCATCTGGAGTATGGCCCTGTAGCTACTAGGCAAGTGAGACTGGCCTGGAGAACTTTCTAGGCATCTCATCCCATTCATTTCACTGAATCCCCTGTTCTCCTTTGTCCAATAGAAAATGTCTTAGAATTTCCTATGAAATATTTGCCCTCTTATCCAATGTCACCTCCCTGACACTTTCATAACAGACATTTCTATACTGATATTTCTGAAAGTGAGGCCATAAGCTAAATGCCATGAACCTTCAGAACATTCAAAGCTGGGTGTGGTGGTTCACACCTCTAAAACCTGCATTTTGAGAGTCCAAAGCAGGAGGATCACCACAAGTTCAAGGATAATCTGGGCTGAAAAGTTACTACCAGGTTTAGTCAGGGATACACTGTGAAACCTCGTCTTAAATAAGCCAGCAAGTGACGTGTGGTGGCGCACGCCTTTAAACCTAGCAATTAGGAGGCAGAGGTAGGAGGATCACTGTGAGTTCGAGGACACCCTGAGACTACATAGTGAATTCCAGGTCAGCCTGAGCTAGAGTGAAACCCTAACTCAACAAACCAAAAAAAAGAAAAAAGAAAAAAGAAAAAAAAAATGAAAAGAAAAAGAAAAACCAAACAAACAAAAAAAAACCCCGCAAAAACAAAAACTCAAGCCAACAAAAAGTGATGCAATACAAAATTATGCCAAATGAAAGAATCCAGACACAAAAGATAACATATCATGGGACTCTGTTTATGTGACAAGTCTATATGAGGTAAATCTGTAGATACTGACATCAATTGATTTAGTGGCTGCTGGGTCTGAAGGTGGAATAGCCATTTATTACAAATGGACATGAGTGAGCTCATTGGAATGATGGAAACGAGATAAAACTGGATTGTGGGCTGGGCATGGTGGCGCACGCCTTTAATCCCAGCACTCAGGAGGCAGAGGTAGGAGAAACGCAGTGAGTTTGAGGCCACCCTGAGGCTACATAGTGAATTCCAGGTCAGCCTGGGCTAGAGTGAAAGCCTACCTGGAAGTACCAAAAAAAAAGAAAGAAAGAAAAAAAACTGGATTGTGGGCTTGTTGTTTAAGTGGATAGTATAACTAAAAATCATTGAATCTGAAGCAGATGAATGTTTATAACTTCAATAAAATTTTTTGTTGTTGTTGTTATAGGGGTTTCACTTTGTTGTTTGAAGCAGATGAATGTTTGGAAACATAATTGCACTTCAATAAATTACCTCTGCCTGGTTTTTTTTTATTTGTTTTTAAAATAAGTTTAGGTAGGTTTTTTTTTGGTTTTAGAAATACAAAATGGCTCAGCATGGTGGCATGGTCTCACTCTGAAGTCCAGGCTGAGAATGACCAGGTTGGAATTGAGACCTTACCTCGAAAAACAAACAAAACGAACAAAACAAAGAAAGAAATACAAAGAAATTCCTTTTTTTTTTTGTTTTTTGTAGTCTCAGGGACCTGGAACTCTTGAACTCAGGCTGGTGATCTTCAGTGATCCTCCTACTTCTGCCTCCTAAATGCTGGGATTAAAGGCATGCACCACCACACCAACCAAAGCATTTTGTTTTAAAGGAAATATAACTAGCACATCAAGTTGTGACTTCACAGTAGTAAATTCAGCTTTCCTAATAAGTTGTTTAAAAGGATATGTTCTTCTTTTGCTTTTTATGAGAAAGTGAGACAGAGAAAGAGAGCACTCACCAGGGCCTCCTGCCACTGCAAATGAACTCAACACACGCTCCACTTTGTGAATCTGGCTTTATGTGGGCCCTGGGAAATTGAACCCAGGCCATTTGGCTTTGGAAGCAAGTGCCTTTAACCTCTGAGCTATCTCCCTAGCCCTTTTAAAATAAATTCTAAGTTAACAACATGAGTTAGGAAGATGCCAAGGTGAAACCCATTACATTGCATGCTACTTTAAAAAATTAATTACAGGTCTGGATAAGATGGCTGAGCAGTTAAGGCATTTGCCTGTAAAGCCAAAGGATCCTGGTTCAATTCCCCAGGACCCATGTAAGCCAGATACGCAAGGTGGTGCATGCATCTGGAGTTCGTTTGCAGTTGCTGAAGGCCTTGGCTCACCCATTCTTTCTCTCAACCTCTCTCTCTCTGTGTCTCTCTCTCAAGTAAATAAATAAAATATATGTTAAAAAATTAATTACAGGGCTGGAGAGATGGCTTAGCAGTTAAGGCGTTTGCCTGCAAAGGAAAAGAATCCCGGTTCAATTCTTTAGGACCCACGTAAGTCATATGCACAAGGGGGTGCACACGTCTGGAGTTCATTTGCAGTGGCTGGAGGCTCTCTCCAGCCAATTCTCTCTCTCTCTCCCTCTCAAATAAATAAAAGACCCTGGTTTGATTCCCCAGGTCCCATGTAAGCCAGATGCACAAGGTGACTCATGTATCTGGAATTCATTTGCAGTGGCTGGAGGCCCTGGCATGCCCATTCTCACTTTTTGTCTGCCTCTTCCTTTCTCTCTCTCTCAAATAAATAAATAAATAAAATATATTTAAAAAACATTGTTACATATCTGCTATGAATCCATTTGTAGTCCTTATTTTTCTTTCTCCAGAGGTGGCCAGTGGACCTCCTCATCTTCATCCACTAGCTAAGCCTCTCCATGAAAACCCTGCTGGAGTGGCGTGGGGCACCCTCAAGCCCTTTCCAGATAACACTTGTCACAGCTAAAATGTGTTGGCATTTTTTTAACTTTTCCAAAGATCGAGGGAAAAAAAAATAAACATACCACATATAGTTAAGTTTTAAGTATGGATAAGTTTCAATTTAGAATTTCATTAGAATGACTGATTGAAGAAAAAGAAAGAAAAGGGAAAAAATGCTCTAGCTTCACCCAGCCAGATTTCTCTTTCATGTTCCTGTTTCTCACAACTCTTGTTCTTTCTTGTAACACTTATTTATTTATTTTTGTGGTACTGGGGTTTGAATTCAAGACCTTGTATGTGCCAGGTAAGTACTCTACCACTGAGCCATATCCCCAGCCTCTTCTTGTTCCTTTTGAGAACTACAGTATCTCCTATCTGCTAAAAAAAAAACATTGCTGGGATGGCTTAGCGGGTGAGGTGTTTGCCTGCAGAGCCAAGGGACCCAGGTTCAATTCCCCAGGACCCACATTAGCCAGATGCACAGGGGGGTGTACGTGTCCAGAATTTGTTTGCAGGGGCTGGAGGCCCTGGTGTGCCCATTCTGTCTGTCTGTCTGTCTGTCTGTCTGTCTGTCTCTGTCAAATAAGTAAATAAAAGTAAAATATTTAAAAAAGAAAACATTGCCTACCTCATCATATGGAAGTCTCATTCCCACATAGATGAAGTAGGTACCAAAGAGTGAGTCCTCACGTCAGTGGAAGATAGTTCTCTCTTCCAAGTTCTAGAATCTCTACAGCGTCCAGCGTGGTCCCTTACCAGGAAAGTGTTTCATTTTATTTGTTTATTTATTTACTTGTTTTGGATAGGATCTCACTGTAGCCAGGCTGACCTGAAATATATTCACTAGTTGGCCTTGAACTCACGGTGATCCTCCTACCTCAGTCCCCCTGAGTGCTGGGATTAAAGGCATGCACCACCATGCCCAAGTGTTGTTTTGATTATAATCTTTTTTACTGAACTGAGGGTTGGATGGGAGTAGAGGTTGAATCAGTGTCTCACTCTGTACCCCAGGCTGCCTGGAACTCTCAATCCTCTTGCGCTAGCCTCCTCAGTGCTGGGATAACAGACCTTGTACAGTAGTTAGGTGTTCTACCAAGTTCTCTAACCTTACCCATAGCCCTGTATCTTTGCCTCACAGTCCATAGTACTCTCCGGAGGTTTTGTTTCATCTCCTGACAGTTATAAAAGGATATGCAAGGCAGATACTATTCCTGCTCCCCACCCCCAGACACTGAAGATATACAGGACAGAGCTCATAGTGTCTGCCTGATGACAGAACTTGACTGACAACTGTTCCCAATGGCCTAAGATAATTCTCTCTTTCTCTGTGCCTCTCTCTCTCTCCCTCCCTCCCTCCCTCCCTCCCTCCCTCCCTTCTTCTCCCCTACAAATTCCACCCCCCCCTTTTTTTGAACGAGGGTCTTGCTCTAGCCCAAGATGACCTGGAATTCACTATGTAGTCTCAGGGTGGCCTTGAACTCATGGCGATCCTCCTACCTCTGCCTCCTGAGTGCTGGGATTAAAGGTGTGTGCCACCACACCCAGCCAAATTTCCTTTTTCCCAATATTTTATTTCTACTTATTTATTTGAGAGAGAGAGAGAGAGAGAGGAGAGAATAGGTGCTCCAGGGCCTCCAGGCACTGCAAACGAACTCCAGATGCATGCACCACCTTGTGCATCTCTGACATTTTTGTTGTTGCTGCTGCAACTGTGCGCACACATCTGTGTGTGTGTGTATGTGTGTGTGTATTTGAGGCATGGTCTCGTTGTAGCCCAGGCTAATCTGGAACAATTCTGTAGCCTAGGCTGGTCTTGAACTCATGACAATCCTTCTATCTCCACAAAGCCTGGCTCTTTTCTTTTGTTTTATTTTGTTTTGTTTTGTTTTTAGAGGCTGACCTAGAACTCACTCTATAGTCCCAAGCAGGCCTGTAACTTAAGTGATCTTCCAACCTCTGCCTCCTGAGTATTGGGATTAAAGGCATGAGACACCATTCCCAGCTTTTTTGTTTTGTTTTGTTTGTCTCTTTTGAGCTCAAGTCACCTGTAGTTCAAGCTGGCTTTCAACTTGCTGTGTAGCTGGCCTAGAACACCCAATCCTCCAGCTTCCATCTCCCAAGTGCAGTATTGGCATTGCAAACTGGCACCACCATGTCCAGCTGGATTGAGAATTTCCAGCATGGATAGTTTGCAAGCGTCCCTTGATATTTTCTGAATGGTTTTTCTGGAGTAGTCCAGGCACCTCCAGGTTACCATACACAGTTAAAAAAAGAAGAAAGAGGGCTGGAGAGATGGCTTAGCGGTTAAGGCACATGCCTGTGTAGCCTAAGGACCTAGGTTCTATTCTCCAGGTCCCAGGTAATCCAGATGCACATGGTGGCACATGTGTCTGGAGTTCGTTTTCAGTGACTAAGGGCCCTGGCGCACCCATTCTCACTCTTTCTTTCTCCTTTGCTCTGTCTCTAATAAATAAATAAAAATAGCCTTGCATCGTGCAACACGCCTTGAATCCCAGAACCTGGGAGGCAGAGGTAGGAGGATCACTGTGAGTTGGAGGCCACCCTGAGACTATGTAGTTAATTGCAGGTCAGCCTGGACCAGAGTGAAACCCTACCTTGAAAAACCAAAAAATAAAATAAATTAAAAAATAAAAAAGATTTTTAAGAAAAGAAGGGAGAAAGAAAAAAAGAAAGAAGGAAGGAAGGAAGGAAGAAGGAAAGAAAGAGAGAGTGAAAGAAATAAAGAAAGGAAGGAAGAAAGAAAAAATAAGGAAAAAGAAAAACGCGAAGCACGTGGCGCAGAGGAACGGAAGAGTCTTGTCCCTCCTCTCGACCCGTAGCCTCGCCGGGTTCCGGCTGCCGGGATGATTTGTCTATAAAAGCCGGAGTGGGAGCGTCTCGCCGCCAGACGCTCTTCCTGTTTTCGGTCCCTCTGTTGTCCGCGGGCCTCGAAGATGGCGTCTACCAGCCGGTGAGTGTGAGTGTGTGAGCGTGTGAGTGTGTGGGCCTGGCCGGGGCGCAGGGCTCTGACCGCCGGCCGGACGCGGCGCTGGCAGCCGGCGGGGCCGCGGGGAGTCGGCTCGCGGCGGGGCGCCCTGCCCGGCTCTGCCCGGCTCCCTGCCCGGCCGCGGGCGTCTTTGTCAGCGACTTCCAAGTGTCTCAATTTTTACTACGCATGTTTTTCCACCTGCGGCCCATCCCGCCCGAGGGTCCACGCTGTCTCCCGTTTGCAAAGAGCGGGAAAGGGACATTTCCCCCTCCCACTCCCCGGCCCGTCGATCTGACAGCTCGGAAGTTGGGCAACGTCAGCATTGGTAACCGGCTGGAGACCGATGGCCGTCCCAGGGGCCCCGCGAAGTGGACCCAGAACACTTCTGCTCTCTGCCAAAAGGATTCTTAAAAAAAAAAAATTTTTTTTTTTTGGTTCCAATGTCTGAAGAATATGCTGCCTGCAGAAAATTTCTCATGAATGCTGGGAAATCATTCTTTAATATATTTTTAAAATGTCATGTACACATACCTACAGGAAATGCCTGCTGTGTCCTCAGAGACAGCCTTTAATCTTGTGACGTAAAAAAACACTTGCAGACCCTAATTATATCTCTCGTAACCACTGTGAGATAGTGAGGTAGTGTGTTTCTGCATATGTGTACACTGAGTCATGCCAGTGTAGACCTTTCTAATGTCTTGACATCCTTTTTTTGTTTTGTTTTTGTTTTTTGTTTTCCGAGGTAAGGTTTTGCTCTACCATGGCTGACGTGCAATTTACTATGTAGGGGGGTGGCCTTGAACTCGGGGATCCTCCTACCTCTGCCTCCCATGAGTGTGACATGAATGCTGGGATTAAAGGAGAGCCGCACCATCACTATTTCTGATACTCACACTATTGGCCTCTAGTTAGCTCATAACGTACTTAAAGTATCAAATTAAGTTCTGCAGCTTGTAAGATGGCAGCTGTGTTACAGTTTTTCCTAGCTAGTTACTACGTGCAGAACAGATACATCTCAGCACTGAAAGCCATTGTTCACGGAAACCTAGGTCCTTTCTGGGAGCTGCCAAGACTTAACTGTTGTATGGCTTTTAAGTGGGGCATGGGGGATGGGGAGCAGCTTCAACTCATGTCTTCTTTGAAAGAACTCTTAAAGCCTTTGACACCTCTGTTTACTGATTCTAATTTATGATTTAATAATCATCCTATGTGGGTGTGGTTCTGTCAGTATGGCTTGCTTCCTTGTAGGGAAATGGGAAACTTCAGCTTCCCCAAATGGCCCAAACATTACTGAAATTCTCTCATGGTTTTTGGTCGTGGAAAGTGAATGTGATCACATGTAGGCAAGGTTTTATATTTTAGAAGAGCAGCTCTACTGTATGAAGAACATGGCAAATTCATTCGTTTGTTTGTTTTGTTGGTTTTTCAAGGCAGGGTCTCATTCTAGCCCAAGCTGACTTGGATTTACTATGTAGTCTTAGGCTGGCCTTGAACTCACAGCAGTCCTCCTACTTTAGCCTCCTGAGTGCTTGAACTGTTTTTGTCATTTTTATCTCTTCTTTCCTTCTTTCTTCTTTTTGAAAAAGACAGAGAGCGAATGGGCAAACCAGAACCTCTAGCCACTGCAGGCTCTAGACGCATGTGCCAGCTTGTGAATCTGGCTTTATATGGGTACTGGGGAATCGAACTTGGGTCCTTTGGCTTTGCAGGCAAGCACCTTAACCAATAAGCCACCTCTCTAGCCCTATTTTCTTTTAAAAAAATTATTTATTTGGGGCTGGAGAGATGGCTTTGCAGTTAAGGCACTTGCCTGTGAAGCCAAAGGACCTAGGTATTGATTTCCCCAGTACACACATAAGCCAGATGTGTATGGTGGTGCATGTTTCTGGAGTTTGTTTGCAGTGGCTGGAGGCCCTGGTGCACCCATTCTTTCTCTCTCAAATAAATAAATAAATAAAAATAAAGATATTTTTTAAAAATTTATTTATTTGCAAGGAGGAGGGAAAAGAGAGAGAGAGAGAGATTTTAAGTATGAGTATGTCAGGGCCTCTTGCCACTGTAAATGAACTCCAGACACATGTGCCTCTTTGTGCATTAGGCTGTATGTGGGTACTGGGGATTTGAACCCAGGCCATCAGGTTTTGCCAGCAAGTACCTTTGACTGTTCAGACATATCTCCAGCCCCATCTTTGTCATTTTAAATTATTTTTTAAAATTTTTATTTATTTGTTTATTTAGTTGAGAGAGAGACAAAGAAGGAGAATGGGCACTCCAGGGCCTCCAGGCACTGCAAACAAACTCCAGACACATGTGCCACCTTGTGCATCTGGCTTATGTGGGTCCTGGGGAATCGAACCTAGGTCCTTTGGCTTTGCAGGCAAATGCCTTAACTGCTAAGCCATTTCTCTAGCCCTCTTTGTCATTTTAAAAATTCCTTGAATTGAGTGTTTCTAGATAGCCAGCTTTTGTTTTTATTTATTTTATTTTTATTTTTATGTTTTGATTTTTTGAAATGTCTCATTATATAGCCCAGGTTGGCCTAGAACTCAGTCCTCCTGTTTCTGCCTTCCAGGACGCATGGCTGGATGTTGATAGCCAACCTGGTCTAAAAAGCTATAGGCCAGCCTGGACTATAAGAGTGACACCCCTTCTCAAAACCATACAGTGACAAAAACATCAAAATGCCCAACTCAACAGCCTTGAAATTTATGTGTCATTAGTTATTCCTTTTAACTTACTTGCCAGTGAGAATAAAGATAGGTAAATATGGGGCTGAAGAGATGGCTTAGCGGTTAAAAGTGCTTGCCTGTGAAGCCTAAGGACCTGGGTTCAAGGCTTGATTCCCCAGTACCCATGTAAGCCAGATGCACAAGATGGCATATGTGTCTCGAGTTTGCAGTGGCTACAGGCCCTAGTGCATCCATTCTCTCTCTCCCCACCCCCTCTCTGTCTCTCTCAAAAATAAGCAAAAAAAAAAAAAAAAAAGTGGTAAATGTCAGATTTCCACCCTCAGCGTTTTCCTCCCTGAGGATGATGTACAGTTGTTGAGGGTGAAATTGCCTGGTGTTTTCAAAGAAAACTCGCGTTGAGTTCAGGTACAAGCCCAGCATGTTTTCTGACTTAAGGGAGTTCATTTCCTGGGCCTAATCTTTGAAATGCAGATAGTCTCTGCCTTGTAGGGTTGTTGTGCAGATGGACAGCACTCTACATAACCCAGTAAATGACAGGCAAGGGGTGAGGCTTGGGGTTATCTAACACCTTGGTGGTATTGAGTTGTTTTAGTGTCATTGGTGGCACCTTCTGCCTTCCTTCCCTATTCTTCCTGCCCTCCATCTCCCCCTTTTTATATTTGTGGGTAATTTGATAAAAGTTGGTTATGTTGGGGGCTCGAGAGATGGCTCAGCAGTTAAGGCACTTTCCTGCAAAGTCTGTTGATGAGGTTCAAGTCCCCAGTATCTATCTAAATAATGCCAGATGCACAAAATGGCTCATGCCTCTGGAGTTCCTTTGCAGCATCTGGAGTTAGTTTGCAGTGGCTGGAAGTGATGGAGGTAGGAGGATCACTCTGAGTTTGAGGCCACTCTGAGACTAGTGAATTTCAGGTCAGCCTGGGCTAGCCTGAGCAACCAAAAAAAAAAAAAAAAAAACCAAAAAAGTTGGTTATGTTAGTATAATTATTTTGGATAAATAATGCATATGAACATAAAGGTACCAAAGGCTCTAATAGAAAGGAGTGTTCCTTTTCTAGCTTCTAGGTGGCTCCTTCCCCCAGTAGCAGCCTAAGGTGATGTACGTGCCACACACGTGTGACCTTCCATACCATAGGCTTCTGACTTGGTTCTTCCAGAAATGAATTCCTTCCCATGGAGTGGGCCTCATGTCCAATCAGAGAGCAGTTGGTAACCCCATAGCCTGTGTGTCAGTATTGCCATGTATTTAAGGGTGATTTCTCCAAACTGTTTTATTGTTCAGGATAAAAACTGTCAATATCATGAGCTGGATATCGTGGTGCAGGCCTTTAATCTCAGTACTAGGGAGAGGGAGACAAGGGTTTTTCTGCAAGTAGGAGGCTAGCTTGGCTGTATAGTGAGTTTCAGGCCAGCTGGACTACATAGTAAGACCATCTCAAAAAAAAAAAAAAAAAAAAAAAGGCTGGGCGTGGTGGCACACACTTTTAATCCCAGCACTTGGGAGGCATAGGTAGGTGGATTGCCATGAGTTCAAGGCCACCCTGAGACTACACAGTGAATTCCTGGTCAGCCTGGGCTAGAGTGAGATCCTACCTTGAAAAACCAAAACAAAAAAAAGAAAGAAAGAAAGAAAGAAAGAAAGAAAGAAAGAAAGAAAGAAAAGAAATTGTTAATACCATGAATCTTGAAGAAATAGCTCTGCAACCATGTTTTTTAAATTGATATCTTAGATTAGCATGCAAAGTAATTTCAGTATGGCATTTTCAAGCAGGTGCCTTTAACCCCTGACCATGTCTCCAGCCTGCATCATGGCATTTTCATACATACACATCATTCTGCTCTACTTCCCCAAATAGCACCCCCTTCTGTCACACATGTATTTAGTTACAGTCTTTCTACCCCCCATTAAGATCACTTTCTGCCCCCTCATGGTCCCTTTTCATGTCCTGTATATGTATGTATGTGTGTGTACACACACATACATAAACACATCTATAAATTTAAATCTAGGTGCTGCATATGAGAGAAAATGTGATACTTGTCTTTCAAAGTCTGGTTCATTTTGCTTACCATAATACATTTTCTTGCATATGTCATGATTTCATTCTTATGACTGAATGATGTACCATGTTTTCTTCATCTCTTGTTAGGCACCTGTGCTGTTTTTTCCCCTAGCTATTGTGAATTGTTTGGCAATAAACTGGGAGGAACTAGAGTGATGTAGCTGGTAGCTGGGTCATGTTAGTTCTGTTTCTCCTCCTTCTTTTGAGGAACCTCCATTCTGATTGCTATAGTGATGGCACATCCCCAGGAGCAGTGCATGTGTTCCTTCTCCCCCACATCCTCCCTAGCATCTGTTTGTCTTCTTGATGGTGGCCAATCCTCCTGGGTGAAATACAATGTCAAAGAGGTTTTTATTTGCATTTCCCTGGTGGTTAAAAATGTTGAACACATTTTCAAATATTTATTGGACTTTTGTATTTATTCTTTTTTTTTTTTAAACAAAGCTTTTAAACATATTTATTGATTTGAGAGAGAGGGAGAGAGGCAGATAGAGAATAGGCATGCCAGGTCCTCCAAGCCACGCACCACCTTGTGCAGCTTTGTGTGAGTACTGGGAAATCAAACATGGGTCCTTTGGCTTTGAGAGCAAGCTCCTTAACCAGTAAGCCACATCTCCAGTCCTTGTATGTCTTCTTTAGAGAACATTCTCTTCTATTCCTTAGCCCATTTATTGTTTGGATGGTTTGGGTATTTATTTATAAGTTTTATTTATTGAGAGAGTCAGAGAGAGAGAGAAAGGGAGAGAGAGAATGGTTAGGGCCTCCAGCCACTGCAAACAAATTCCAGATGCATGTGCCCCCTTGTGCATCTGGCTTACGTGGGTCCTGGGGAATCGAACCTGGGTCCTTTGGCTTTGCAGGCAAATGCCTTAACCACTAAGCCATCCCTCCAGCCCTGGATTTGTTTTTTTGAGGTAAGGTCTTGCTGTAGCCCAGGCTGATCGGGAATTCGCTATGAAGTCTCAGGCTGGCCTTGAACTCACAGCAATCTCTTCATACCTTTGATACCAAAGGTGTGTGCCACCATGCCCGGATCCTATATAATTTTTTAAAAAAATACTTTGTTTATTAAAACTTTTTATTAAATATTTTATTTTTATTTATTGGAGAGAGAAAGAGAAAGAATGGGCATGCCAGGGCCTTAAGCCACTGCAAATGGAACTCCAAAAACATGTGCTGCCTCGTGCCTCTGGCTTATGTGGGTCCTGGGGAATCAAACCTGGGTCCTTTGGCTTTGCAGGCAAGTGCCTTAACTGCTACCCTATCTCTCCAGCCCTAAAATTATTTATTTATTTGCAAGCAGAGAGAGACTGGTGGGGGGGGGGAGTGCAGGGAGAATGGTCATACCAGGGCCTCTAGCCACTGCAAATAAGCTCCAGATGCATGCACCACTCTGTGCATTTGGCTTTACATGGATACTGGGGAAATCAAACTTGGATCCTTAGGCTTTGTAGGCAATTGCCTTAAACACTAAACCATCTTTCCAGCCTTGTTTATTTATTTGAGAGATACAGATAGAAAGAGGTGGACACAGAGAGTGTGAGTGTGGGTGTGCCAGGTCCTATTGCCACTGCAAACGAACTCTAGACGCTTGTGCTACCTTTGTGCATCTATCTTTATTTTTCTTTTAGTATTTTATTTTTATTTATTTATTTGACAGAGAGAGGGAGAGAGAATGGGTGTGCCAGGGCCTCCAGCCACTGAAAACAAACTCCAGATGTATGCGCCCCCTTGTGCATCTGGCTAACGTGGGTCCTGGGGATTTGAACCTGGGTCCTTTGGCTTTGCAGGCAAATGCCTTAACTGCTAAGCCATCCCTCCAGCCCTGTGCATCTATCTTTATGTGGGTGTTGGAGAATCAAACCTGGATCATTAGGCTTTGCAAGTAAGCACCTTTAACTGCTTTAACAGCCATCTTTCCAGTTATTTATTTATTTATTTATTTATTTATTTATTTATTTTATTTGTGTGTGTGAGGGAGGGGTATGGGCATACCAGGGTCTCTTGCCACTGCAAACAAACACAACATATATGTGCCATTTTTGTATCTGGCTTTATGGGAGTGTTGGTGAATTGAACCCCAGTCAGCAGGCTTTTCAAGCAAACTCCTTTAACCTCTGAGCCATATCCCCGGCCCAGTTTTATTAATTTTAAAAAATTTGTTATATCTTACTGTGTTGCCCAGGCTGATCTTGAATTCTTGGACATAGGGAATGCATCTACCTCAGCCTGCTGTTAGATAGGATTACAGGGCATGCACCACTGTGTCCAGCAAAGCTGATTTTTTTTAAGGCAGGGTCTCACTCAAACTCTGGCTGACCCAGAACTCACTCTGTAGCCCTAGGCTGGCCTTGAATTCATGGTGATCCTCCTACGTCAGCCTCTGGAGTGCTAGGATTAAAGGCATGCCCCACTATATCCAGCTAAAACTAATTTTCTTTTTAAAAGTTTACTTTTATTTATTTATTTGAGAGAAAAAGAATGGGTGCACCAGGACCTCTAGCCACTGCAAGTGAACTCCAGACGCATGTGAAACCTTGTGCATGTGGCTTACATGTGTACTGGGGAATCAAACCTGGGTCCTTAGACTTCACAGGCAAGCGTCTTCACTGCTAAGCCATCTCTCCAGCCCTAAAACTAATTTTCGAATAGTAAAAAATTTCAGTTCTAGCCTAAATGAAATTATCAAGTCTTAAGTTCTGCTGAGCTACTTCTAACATTCATTTAAGCGTACTGGGTTCAGTAGGCTATGCTAAATCTGTTATCCGGCAACATGTAGAAAAATATGGAAAGATATTTTCTGACAGAGAAACAAGTAGCAAAGAGCAGGTGGTTATAGGTAAGTGCTGCTGCTGTTTTGATAATTAGCTATTATTGCACTAGTCAGAAATTTCAAAAATCTTATTGGTTTGCCTGATAATGGAGAAAACTATGATTTTTGTTTCATGTTGATTTGGGAAGATATAAAACATAGTTCTTTCTCTTTTGACTGCAGTTTGGATGCTCTCCCAAGAGTCACGTGTCCGAACCATCCAGATGCAATTTTAGTAGAGGACTACAGAGCTGGTGATATGATCTGTCCTGAGTGTGGCCTGGTCGTAGGTAAGCAGCTGCAGTGGTTTTAACCTCAGTCACCCTTTAGGGTACTTTGCTTTTGGATATTTTTCTAAACTGTTTTTAAATGAACACATTCTGACCCTTCCCCACATACACATGCACAAGTGATTAGTTATGGTTTAAGACAGTTAAGAAATAAACAGGAAGAAGGTCATCCAAAGAGACCGTATACCAAATATGTATACCCAATGCATATTTCATAATGTAGGTGACAGCTGATCAGGAAGAACGAGAAAGGCCCTCAGTACCTGAGTCCTTAGTCCTAATGTGGCCTTGGGAGGTGGGGTGGATACTCATATTAAATAGCCAGTGAGTGTAGTGTAACTTGTGTGGCTTTGTGTGCTCTGTAAGGTAGGTAGATAGGATTTATTTCAAAGTAGCAAAGGTCTGTCAGTGCTGAGCCTCACCCAGTGCCCTGTGGGCAGCAAGAAAGGCGCATGTTGCTTGCATGTGGCTTCACTGGTCTATGAATATCTAGACTAAACTGTTAACATCCAAATACACCATGTCTCACAACTTCTGCTTTAGAGTTGTGGGTATAATTCAGTGCTTATGTGAGGCCCTGGGTTTAGTCCTCAGAACCACCAAAACAGAACAAAAAAAAGTAATAAAATGTGCCATTATTTGCTCACTAATCTTGATATGCATAAGAGATTTAGATGTGAGATAGTTTATTCAACCAGGCACCTAAGAACAGAAGTTGTACTGAGCAATTTGTTGTTTTAGTTTTGTTTTTTGGGTCTTGTTTTTTTTTTTATTATTATTATTATTATTATTATTATTATTATTATTCATTTGCAAGTAGAGAAAGAGAGACAGAGAGAGAATGAATGGGTGCATCAGGGCCTGTAACCACTGCAAACCACTGCATGTGCCATTTTGTGCATCTGGCTTTACGTGGTTCCTGGGGAAGCAAACCCAGGTTGTTATGCTTTGCAGGCAAGTGCTCTTCAGCACCTGTTTTCTCCTTTGTTGTTTGCAGTGTTGGGGGTAGAACACGAGGCCTTATGCTAGGCTGCAGCACTCTGTCACTGAGCTACACCCTCAGCCCTGAGCAGTTTGAATCTCTTGGAAATGAAATGCTGGTAGGCTTCTGGGAAGTAGAACCGAAACTGGTTGAGACAACTGTGTTGTCTGTAGGATTGTCATACTCAGAGAGTGTCCTCTTTGTCAAAGAAGCTTCTTGCTTCACACCCACAGTGGGAGGGTCTTGTTTGTTTCCATCTTGAATACTTGGACTTTATTTCCACTGATTAGCAACTCCCCATTTGTTGACATGGGAGTTTTAAATCATAAGAGTTGCTAATAGGAATTGGGAGACACTTGCAATTCTACTTAATAGCTAGTATGTTTCCTATCTCCAAAGTCCCGTTCTAAATGACTTCTACATTCACCTAATCTATTCTCACAGAAAACATATGAATACTAACAATGGAGCGTTTTGGAATTCAGGAGAGGTCTCCCAGAATTTGTGTACCCCAAAGAAGGCTCTGTCTACCTTTCCAAACAGTTAATAAAGACATTGTCAAGAAGGATAAATTATGAATGATTAAGTTTATTTAAGGGGAATCACAAATTACAGGATTTGTTTAAGGGATGTTGGGGTCTAGGAATGGAGGTTAAACACATGGGGAGTAGGAAACATGCTCTCATGTGGAAACACTGTATAGTTTATAAGATTGCTTTAAGAGAAGTTAAAAGGACAAATGGTGATGACTTAAGGAAGAATAGCAGACAGAAAATACCAAAGCAGAGATCAGTAGATTTGGAGGAGAAACGAGTAAGGAAGAGCATTACACTCATGGTTACCCAAGTATAGAGTAATTACACAGGTAACTGACTTAGAGTTAGAGAGAGTACCCATGTGGTAGATCTTAGAGTGTAAGGAGAATATGTACGTGATAGACTCTGAGACCAGAGGAAAATCATACATGTAATTAAAGTGAGAAGTTAACCCCAAGGTATAAATCAGAGGCAAGCAGGAGAGTTCCTTAGACCAAGAAACAGTGTTATGTTCTCCTGGAAGCCAGACTCCCATGTGTCCCTGTGGCCCTGGCAAAGAAGAGAGTCACACTGAGGATCAAGTCCAGAGGGAAGAAGGGCCTGGAAAGCCATAGCCATTTTTATAGCATCCAATTCAAGTATGTAAGGGGAAGACTTGGCTGGCTAGCAAATCTGGAGGGTGGATTTTGGAGTCAGCCCACCTGAGCCATTTATGTAGAGAGCATGCTAGACTGTAGGCAGCAGGGGCACCGTGGGTCAGTCTAAGTCAGACACCAATTTCATTTTTTTATTAAAACAATTTTTTAATATTTATTTATTTGAAGAGCTGGAGAGATGGCTTAGCAGTTAAGGCATTTTCCTGCAAAGCCAAAGGACCTTGGTTTGATTCCCCAGGACCCACATAAGCCAGATGCACAAGGGGGTGCATGCATTTTTTTTATTGACAACTTCCATAATTCTAGAAAGAGAGACAGAGGCAGAGAGAGGGAGAGAGAATGGGTGCACCAGGTCCTCCAGCCACTGCAAATGAACTTCAGATGCACACGCCACCTTGTGCATCTGACTTACATTGGATCTTGGGGAATTGAACCTGGGTCCTTAGGCTTTGTAGGCAAGCACCTTAACCAAGCCATCTCTCCAGCCCTAAAAATTTTATTTATTTATTTATTTATTTATTTATTTATTTATTTATTTATTTATTTGTGAGAAAGAGAGGTTGAGAAAAAGGCAAATAGAGAATATATGTGTCAGGGCCTCCAGCCACTGCAAACAAACTCCAGATACATGTGCCACCTTGTACATCTGGCTTAAGTGGGTACTGGGGAATTGAAACCGGGTCCTTAATCTTTTCAGGCAAGCACCTTAACCACTAAGGCATCTCTCCAGCCTGACGAGTTTCATTTTTGCCAAGAGTTCCATTCTTGTGTCAGGGTGAGGTAACATGTGGGGTGGGATCTTAACTGAAACTGCCTAAAAAAAAGCTAACTTTCTTCCATCTCCCTTCATTAACACTGTCTTCATTTCACCAGTGAGAAAACTGAGGGTGAGGTAGTTCAGTAATCTGGCTCTGTTACCTACATAGAAGTCAGATTCTTTTGGATTTTTTGAAGTAGGGTCTCCCTCTAGTCCAGGCTGACTTGGAATTCACTGTGTAGTCTCAGGGTGGCCTTGAACTCACAAAGATCCTCCTACCTCTGTCTCCCAAGTGCTTCCACGCCAGGCTGGAAGCCAGATTCCTGTCCTGCACTGCTTTTCATGATAAAATGAGTCTGGCCCAGGGCCAGCATCTGCACTAGGCGCCTCCTTCTGTGTTCACGTGGCCTGCATTCTGAGAGTGGCTCTTACATCTTCATTACACTAACTGCTCTGTAGTCACAACAGAAGCCGTCTGTCGTGCTCTCCATCCTTGGTTCAGCTGTGCGTTTGCTTCACACATCTCTGTATGCAGGGAGAACTGTGCAGTACCCTGAGTGCCATGTAAGTTGCCATATTGCAACATTGCTTTCATTCATTCATCCATTTACTTACTCAATTTATGTTAGACAAAATCTGGTGTAGCCAGGTTGATCTTGAGCTGCGACTGCAGGAACAAGCCACCACATCAACATTTTTTCCATTTTATTACCCTTGTGTACCCATAATGTCAAAACAGTGAGCTCTATCTGGCATGCTTTGAAGACATAGTGGATTGTGAAGTTGCAACAAAGTCTGAGCAGGTTATTTGTGGGTGGTCTAGAAAAGCCGTTTCTAATGCGTTTCTAATGTGCTCAGAAAGTAAAGACTTGGCTTCTTCTCAAGAATTAACTTGAGGATATTTTGGGAGCAACCTCAACATTCAATTCAAAAGCAAGACACATTATTTCAAGTGCATTTCCTTTGCTCAGGCAGCTGTACAGGTGTGTCTGTTCCTGCTCGCTTAGTTGTCAGTAGAGTTTGAAGCTGTGTGAGTTGTCTGCTTTTCCTGAAAGTGGACTCTGCCACAGTGTGTTAGGATGGATGGTGGCGGAAGTATGTGAGGCAGAAGATGGGAAATGTCAAGTGCTAAAGGCCTTACGTTATTTACCAATGGCTGCTTGTGGAAGACATTTTATGGTGTCATATGTGAAACCAGTCGTGTCAACAGTGAGTCACTCTTATGGACTTAATTATCATCAGTTCTGCAGATTTTGTCAGAATTAGAAGCAGAATATCCCAGCTTTCCTACAACATAGTAACTTGATGGCATAGTGCCATAGAATGTTGCTGCTGTTTAAGTTTAGGTCCAAGGTTGTAATCTGCGAATTAAGCTCGGTTTAACTACTACTGTTGAACACTGAATGGCTTTGATAATTTGCTTTTGCTACAATTTAACAGTGTTTATATAAATTAATGTTTTTAATGTTTTTTGGTTTTTCAAGGTAGGTTTTCGCTGTAGCCCAGGCTGATCTAGAATTCACTATGTAGTATCAAGACTGGCCTCAAACTCATGATGATCCTCCTACCTCTGCCTCCCCAGTGCTGGGATTAAAGGTATGCACTACCACGCCTGGCTAGAATTAATGTTAATAACTTTTTAGAGTTGCATGAAAAAAATAGTGCTTCAATATGAACATGTGCAGTAGTAAAAGTCAGTTTAACAACAGTCTGCATTGCCTAGTCCTGTCACGTTGCTGTTTTGTTTTGTTTTTTTAAGGGAGGGTCTCACTCTAGCCCAGGCTGACCTGGAATTCACTATGTAGTCTCAGGGTGGCCTTTGAACTCATGGCCATCCTCCTACCTCTGCCTCCTGAGTGCTGGGATTAAAGGCATGTGCCACCATGCCTGGCAACCTTGCTTTTATGTACATACATATACATCCAGTGTAGTCTGAAGATAAAGCTAAAGTATCTTCATTAAAACATAGATTTGGGGCTGGAGGGATGGCTTAGTGGTTAAGGCACTTGCCTGCAAAGCCAAAGGACCCAGGGTCAATTCTCCAGTACCCATGTTAGCCAGGTGCACAAGGTGGCGCATGTGTCTGGAGTTTATTTGCAGTGGCTAGAGGTCCTGACACACCCATTCTCTCTTCCTCTATCTGCCTCTCTCTCTCTCTTAAATAAATAAAGTTCCTTAAAAAGAAAACAAACAAAGCTGTGTGTGGTGGCACACGCCTTTAATTCCAGCACTCGGGAGGCAGAGGTAGGAGGATCGCCGAGAGTTCGAGGCCACCCTGAGACTACATAGTTAATTCCAGGTCAGCCTGGATCAGAGTGAGATCCTACCTCGAAAAACCAAAAAAAAGAAAACAAACAGATTTGCAGCTGATAGATTTTTTCAAGTTCAAGCTTGAAAAGTATGAAGGACATTTTCATGTTTCATATTCCTTGTATCTATGTAGTTAGACTTCTCTGACTTTGAATTGAAAGTGATTTATTAGCAATATAACTGCATGTTAAGAGGAAGATATGAGAGGAATTTAATAAAAGCCTACAAATACCTTCCAAGCAATAAATACAATCAATTAAAATCATATACTTTTCTCCAGTTTTGGGAGTACTTGACAGATGAACATTTGTAATTGATTTTGATGACAGGTTAGTGCTGAATTGAATTTCATTGATGTATTAATAAAAAGGGAATTCTTCTCATTAGATGATGTATATTGCAATGTTTTAGATTCCCCCTTTCATGTAAGTACCTACATACTCTCCTCAGTTTTGTCTTTTGACTCAGAAAGCCTAAAGTATTTACCATAAGCTTCTTTATAGGAAATTTTTGTTAACACAAATTAAAATTGGGGCATTTTAATTCTTTTAAAGCATTAAGAGCAAACTGATAATGTGTAAGACTGAGACAGACATAAAATTGAAGATAATTTTAGCTTATTGGTTCTCCTAAATTCTGTTCCATTTACAGAGAATTATGTGGGTTGTGGAGCTAGCTCAGCTGGTAAATGTGCCTACTTTACACACGTAAGGACCTGAGTTCAATCTCCAGAACTCATATTTTTAAAAAAAGCCAGGCTGGAGAGATGGCTTAATGGTTAAGGCACTTGCCTACAACGTCAAAGGACCCAGGTTTGATTCCCCAGGACCTACATAAAGCCAGATGCACAGGGTGATAAATGTGCCTGGAGTTTGTTTGCAGTGGTAGGAGGCCCTGGTACACCCATTCTCATTCTTTCTCTCTCTTTGCCTGTTTCTCTCTCACACATAAATAAATAAAAATATTTTAAAAAAAGAAAGCCTATGTGGGAGGCAAAGGCAGGCATATCTCCAAGGCTCTCTGGCAAGCACCAGTCAATCAGCTGAGGAAGGAAGATAAAATTCCTAAGGCACATCTCATTTCTTGTCCTTGGTATCCCCAATTTGCACTTGGAATTTCTGCTACATAAAATTTGCTTTATTTTATTGGAGAAGAGTGTGCTGATAAAGTTCTGTTTTGCTGAGAATATTATCAAGACAATTACGCTGAATATTGCTTAATTGAAAGGATACTGCCTGTGTCTGTATATGTACATAAGTATACATATGTACTGTCATAGAATAATACATTGAGCTTAATATTCTATATGTTATTGAATTTGCATCATCTTATAGGTTTTTAATATTTATTTTAATTTATTTATTTGAGAGAAAGAGAGAGACATGCAGATAGAATGAGGATGGGCATGCCAGGGCCTCTAGCCACTGTAAATGAACTCCAGACAAATGTGCACTTGGCTTATGTGGGTACTGGGGAATACGAACCTGGTTCCTTAGGTAGGCACCTTAAGTTCATATACCTCAAGATTACTCAACACAAACTTTGAAAGCCAGTAGTGCTTAGAATGGTGTATTCCAAGTTCTGAAAGATAACAGCTGTTAACCAAGGTTATTTTATCCTGCAAAGCTATCTATCTAAATAGATGGACAAATAAGGACATTCCACAACAAAAGCAGGCTAAAGGAATATATGAAGACTAAATCAGCTCTACAGAAAATACTTGAATGGATCCTCCATGCTGAAGAGAAAGAAAAGCACACATATAAGGAACCTGGAAAAAAATAAGTCATACTCTAATACTAGTTAATACAAGAAAGTAAAGATAAAACTAGAAAAAGAAGAATTGCAAGAATAAATACACATCTTTCAATAAAACCTTTTTTTTTTTTTTTTTTTTTTTTTTTTTTTTGAGGTAGGGTCTCGCTCTAGCCCAGGTTGACCTGGAATTTACTTGGTAGTCTCAAGATAGCTGTGAACTCATGGCGATCCTCCTACCTCTTACTCCCAAGTGCTGGGATTAAAGGCGTGTGCCACCACACCCAGCTCAATAAAAACTCTTAATATCACAGCTGGGCATGATACATCAAAAAGCCAGAAAAAGAAAAAGAAAAACCTCTTAATATCAATGGCCTCAATGATCCAACCAAAAGACACAGGTTTACAGACTGGATTAAAAAGCAGGATGCTTCTATTTGTTTCTTCCAAGAAACCCACCTTTCCATAAAAGACGGTGACTATCTTAGGGTAAAGGTTGGAAAATGGTGTTTCAAGCAAATAAGCCTATGAAAAAGCAGGTGTGTCTATTCTGACAGGGTAGACTTCAACATTAGTTGGGAAAGATAAAGGAGGACACTTTATATTGATTAAAGGAAAATTCCAATAGGAGGACATTACAATCCTAAAGAATATACACCTAACATGGGGCCTCCCAATTTCATGAAACAAACACTGTTAGAATTAAGGTCTCATATAACACCAAATATGGTTGTAGTGGGTGGCTTCAACACCCCACTCTCATCAATTGACAGGTTATCCCTGCAAAAAATAAACAGAGAAACAACTGGATTAAATGAGCTCATAGAACAACCTGGTATGGTGGCACATGTCTTTAATCCCAGCACTTGGGAAGCAGAGGTAGGATGATCACGCCACCCTAAGACCATTTAGTGAAATCAAGGTCAACCTGAGCTAGAGCGAGACCCTACCTCAAAGAAACAAAACAAAACAAAACAAAACAAAAAAGAGGTCATAGAACAAATGGACCTAACCGATATCTACAGAACATTCCATCCAAATGCTGCAGAATACACATTCTTTTCACCAGCACATGGAACATATAGACCATATATAAGGACACAAAGCAATTTTTTTTGTTTTGTTTTGTTTTGAGGTAGGGTCTCACTTTAGCCCAGGCTGACCTGGACTTCACCATGGAGTCTCAAGGTGGCCTCGAACTCATGGTGATCCTCCTACCTCTGCCTCCCAGTGCTGAGATTAAGGGCAAGCGCCACCACGCCTGGTTTACAAAGCAAATCTTAACAAATATAGGAAAATTGAAATAATTTCTTGCACTCTATCCAAACAAAATGGGATTAAACTACAAATCAATAGCAAGAAAAGCTATAGAGCACACACAAAATCATAGAAACTAAAGAATACACTACTAAATGATGAATGGGTCAATGAAGAAATCAAGAAGGAAATCAAAAAATCAAAGAACCAAATGATAACGAGAGCACAACACAACAAAACCTTGGGACACAATGAAGGCAGTCCTAAGAGGGAAATTGATAGCTTTAAGTGCCTATATTAAGAAATTAGAGGGCTGGGCATGGTGGCACACGCCTTTAATCCCAGCACTCGGGAGGCAGAGGTAGGAGTATTGCTGTGATTTTGAGGCTACCCTGAGAGTACATAGTGAATTCCAGGTCAGCCTGAATTAGAGTGAGACCCTACCTTGAAAAAAACAAAGAAAAAAAACACAAACAAAGGAATTAGAAAGTTAACAAGTAAACAACATAATGGTTCACCTTAAGGCCTTGGAAAAAGAACCAGACAAACCAAAAATAAGTAGACAGGAAGAAATGATAAAGATTAGGGCAGAAAGTAATGAAATAGAAACCAAAAAAAAAAAAAATCCAAAGAATCAATGAAACAGAGTTGGTTCTTTGAAAGTATAAACATGATTGATAAACCCTTAGAAAATCTGACCAAAAGAAAGAAGAGACACAAATTAATAAAGTTAGAGATGAAAAAGGCACCATTACAGCAAACACCAAAGAAATTCAGAAAATCATAAGGACATACTTTGAGAACGTATACTCTACTAAGTTTGAAAATCTGAAAGAAATGGATGATTTCCTTGATTTATATGACCCACCAAAATTAATTCAAAATGAGATTAACCATTTAAATAGACCTATGACAAGTACAGAGATCCAGGCAGTTATAAAAAACAAAACAAAACAAAACAAACAAACAAAAAAACCCTCCCAACTAAAAGAAGTCCAGGCCCAGATGGATTCACTGGTGAATTTTACCAGACCCTCATGGAAAGACTAACACCAATGCTTCTCAAACTTTTCCATAAAATAGAAAAGGAAGGAATTCTACCAAACTCCTTCTACAAAGACAGAACATAAAAGAAAACTACAGACCAATCTCCCTCATGAGCATAGATGCAAAAATTCTCAACAAGATATTGGCAAAGAGAGTACAAGAATATATCAAAAAGATAATTTACCCCAATCAAGTAGGCTTTACCCCAGAGATGCAGGGATGTTTCAACATACACAAATCAATAAATGTAATTACACTATATAAATGGACTGAAGGACAAAAATCACATGGTCATCTCAATAGATGAGAAAGGCATTAGACAAAATCCAACATCCTTTCATGATAAAAGTCCTACAGAAAGTGGGATTAGAAGGAACATATCTCAACATAATAAAGGTGATCTATGACAAACCTATAGCACTTGAAACTTTTCTACTAAAGTCAGGAACAAGACAAGGATGTCCACTGACCCCACTTTTATTTAATACAGTACTGGAAGTCTTAGCTATAGTGATAAGGCAAGAGACATAAAACAGATACAGATTGGAAAGGAAGAGATCAAATTATCATTATTTGCAGATGACATGATTCTGTACATAAGGGACCCTAAAGACTACAAGCAAACTGTTAGTGCTGAACACTTTTAGCAATGTAGATGGATACAAAATAAACACATAGAAACCAGTACCTTCCTGTGTACAAACAACAAACATGCTGAGGGTGAAATCAGGGAATCTCTCCCATTCACAATTGCCTCAAAAAATATAAAGTACCTTGGAATAAACCTAACTGAGGAAGTGAAGGATCTCTACAATGAAAACTTTAAAACACTCAAGACATTAATTGCAGATAACACTAGGAAATGGAAAGACATCCCATATTATTGGATTGGAAGAATCAATATTGTGAAAATATCAATCTAACCAAAAGCAATCTGCACATTTAATGCAATTCCCATCAAATTCCAATGGCATTCTTTCTTTCTTTCTTTTTTTTTTTTTAAAGATTTTATTTTTATTTATTTATTTGAGTCAGGGAGAGTGAGAATGGGCATGCCAGGACCTCTAGCCACTGCAAATGAACTCCAGACTCATGTGCCACCATGTGTATCTGGCTTACATGGTACCTGGAGAATCGAACCAGGGTCCTCAGGCTTTGCAGGCATGCGCCTTAACCACTAAGCCATCTCTCCAGCCCCTCCAATGGCATTTTTCACAGGAATAGAAAAACTAACCTAAGGGCTGGAGAGATGGCTTATTGTTTAAGGCATTTGCCTGCAAAGTCAAGGGACCCAGGTTCAATTCTTTAGGACCCACGTAAACCAGATGCACAAGGTAGTGCATGCATCTGGAGTTCGTTTACAGCTGTTGAAGGCCCTGCTAAATATATATCTGCCTCTTTCTCTGTTTCTCTCTCTGAAATAAATAAAAAGAAAAACTAAGACAGCATTTCGGAGGCAGAGGTAGGAGGATTGCTGTCAGTTCAAGGCCACCCTGAGACTACATAGTTAATTCCAGGTCAGCCTGGACCAGAGTGAAACCTTACCTTGAAAAACCAAAAATAAAAAAAAATTTAAAACTATCCAAAAATTCATTTGGAAGCACAAAAAAACTCAAATATCCAAAACAATTTTGAGCAACCAAAACCTAAGGCTGGTGGTATTACCATACCTGATTTTAACCTATATTTCAGAGCCATAGTAATAAAACAGCATGATACTGGCACAAAAATGAGACATGTGGATCAATGGAACAGAATAGAGGCCCCAGATGTAAGTCCAGGCAGCAGTAGCCACCTAATCTTTGACCAAAATTGCCAAAAATACTCATTGGAGAAAAGACAGCCTCTTCAGCAAATCATGCTGGGGAAAAAATACATCTTTATCCCTCTCCATGCACAAGAATTGAGTCCAAACGGATCAATGACCTTATTTTCAGACCCAGAACTCTGAAACTGCTAGAGGAAAAAGGGGAAAACCCTTCAACATATCGGCATAGGCAACAACTTTCTGAATATAATTCCAATTGTTCAGGAAATAAAACCACTAATCAGGGCTGGAGAGGTGGGTTAGTGGTTAAGACACCGGCCAGCAAAGCCAAAGGATCCAGGTTTGATTCCCTAATGTCCACGTAAAGCCAGAGCACAAAGTGGTGCATGCATCTGGATCCATTTGCTAGATGGCTAGAGGCCCTGGTGTACCCATTCTCTCTCTCTCTCTGCTTGCAAATAAATGAATAAATTAAAAACAAAACACTAATCAACCACTGGGACCTTAGGAAATTTCAAAGCTTTTGTTCAGCAAAGGACACTGTGAATATAGCAAAGAGGCAACCTACAGAATGGGAGAAAATTTTTGCCAGCTATATATCTGCCAGAGGATTAATATCCAGGATATACAAAGAACTCAAAAAACGAAATAATAAGAAACCAAACAATCTTAATTTAAAAATGGGTTATGGGACTAAATAGAGAGTTCTCAAAAGAAATACAGATTAAAAAAAAAAAAGAAATACAGATGGCATATAAACATCTAAAAAATGTTCTACATCCTTAGCCATCAGGGAAATTCAAATTAAAACTACTTTGAGATTCCATCTCACTCCTGTCAGAATGGCTGTTACCAAGAAATCAAATGACAGTAAATGCTGGTGAGGATGAGGAAAAAGAGGAACCCTTCTACATTGTTGGTGGGAATGTAATCTGGTACAGCCATTGTGGAAATCAGTGTTCTGAGACTGCTAAAAATTTACCATATGACCTAGCTATACCACTCCTAGGCATGTATCCTAAGGATTTATTGCACTACCTTAGAGATACTTGCACATCCATGTTTATTGCTGCTCTATTCACAATAGCTAGGAAATAGAACCAGCCTAGATGTCCCTCAACTGATGAGTGGATAATGAAGATGTGGTTCATTTATACAATGGAGTTCAGTGGCAAAGAAAAATGCATTTATGAAATTTGCAGGGAAATGGAATGATCTGGAAAAGAATATATTTAGTGAGGTAATCCAGGCCCAGAAAGTCAAGCACCACATGTTCTCTCTCATATGTGGATCCTAGCTACAAATTATTGGACTTCAATGTGAGTTGGAGTAAAACTCAGTAGCAGAGGCCAGTAAGCTAGAAAGGGGCCATAAGGGCGGGAGGAGAGAGGAGGACTTAAGGGGATGGCACTGTGTAATTGTAAGTAGAAAAACAGATTACTGGGGCTGGAAAAGCCTACGTGAGGTCAGGGGAAGAGATTGAGTAAAGGAAAGGTGGGGGGAGGGTTAATCAAAATCTAAGGGCATGAATAAGTCATATTGAAACATGCTTTTATGGACAAAGGCACATCCAGAAGCCATAGACTGTTACTAGAAAAATTTTCAGTGCCAGGGATGGGATACCTTCCAGTGAGGTGTTGGCCAGGGAGGTCCCTGATGCCCCCAAGGCATTACAGGCCATCGCCTATGCTCTTCGTTTCCCACCAGGACCCTATTGCTGAAGACTCCCCATGCTTTGGCTGCAATGTCACTGAGAAATGTTGCTAGAGCCAAGCTGAAAACCTCCTCTGTGTAGACTAGCTGACAGAAAGTTGGAAAAAGCTATGCTGCATGCAGCTCCATGGGAGAGAGAGAGGTCAGTAGTGGAGATAAACAACAGTGAACACTGCAAACCTTAAGTTTGGCCAGCCAGGCTAAATGAGCCAATGGGTGCAATAGTGGCATGTCTGTTATGGGGGAAACCAACTGCTCTCTAATTGGATTTGAGGCCTGCTCCACAGGAGGGAATACATGCCTGATACTGAAAACCTATGAAGGTGGAAGTCATGAGCCGTAGGGGTGTAATTTCTACTGGTATCTGGCTAAATGTATATACGATGCCCACCAAACTATCTGGTCACACTTCTCTTAATGTTCTTGCCCATATATTCATGCTACTTTCACTTTTGGTTAGAGAAGCTTCTCTTTTCAGATGGCAGTGATCTCTGGGATGACTTAAGAGGCACCATAGTGCTGAAAAAAAATGACAGAGGAGTGCTCAGCACTGAAACATCTCTATCACACCTTCCAAGGCTCAGGGTCCATTGCAGAAGAGGTGGCAGAAAGCATGTAAGAGCCAAAGGAAGGGTAGGACTGCTTACAATGCAATCTTCCAAACATAAAATGGCCTGGATTCCCATGACCTCACAGTGTCTGGCACTACCTACACAGGACCATTATAATAAGAGGAAAAGATGATGACATCAAAATAAAATGAGACTGATTTAGAGGGGGTTTGGATATGATGGAGAGTGGACATGTGAAGGGGAAAGTGGCAGGGGGAATTATCATGGTTTATTGTCTATAATTATGGAAGTTGTCAATAATAAAATATTTGAAAAATTACAAAGAAAACATGGATTCAGAAGGGTAAATTATGCGATTTATTTTAGCAAGAGATAAGAAGGAAAACAAAGCAGGAAAGTGCCCTAGTCACAAGTTTTCCACCTTCCCAGCACAAGAGGAGACCGGAGAATCTCTCATACTTCTGTGGGAAGAAAACAGAAGAAGGGCAAAGGGGGAGAAGGGCTGAGGAGGGGCTACACAAGTGCCTCAGGCCCACTTAGATGAACATGATACCCAGTGAGAATGAGCCTCATCATGAAGCTGAGGTCTGTGGGAAGAAACTGGATGGGTGCTTTGCATGTACTGTATGTTTTTGCTTAGGAAGTAAGTACATAGAGAGGAAATAATTTGTCCAATGCTAACCAGCATATGGCAGAGTCTTCACCATATGGCGGTCTGTGCTGTACATCACTTCGTGTAATTGTGGCAGGAAGTGATTGCTGCCATTCCTTTCTTCTTTAGGTTACATGTAAGTGGAGATGACAATGATGCGGTTTCAACTTCTGCCCTTGTCCCAACTCACTGAAAAAGCTTGTATTTTACAAATTGAATGTAGAATAGACTGGAATTGGATAGTCATTTCATTTCAAGCTATATGATCTGGATCCCATTTATAAAGCAGCAGTGAAAGTGGAACCTAGCTTTATTCAGCTCCGAGGATTAATTGAGAACATTTACAAAGGACATGCTGAGTAGCATGTGCATGTGTTCCAAGTTATTTCTTGTCTACTCTGAAGATGCTACCAGATGCCAAGCTCGTCCCCCAAAGCAGTAGTCAGGCAGATTTACTCATGTCTGAAGTGGTGACATGGCATACCTGGCGGCTGAAGAAGAAGAGCTTGGAGCCATGGACAGGGCTTTTGTAAAGCCCTTGAAGCATGAAGACTCAAGTTTGGCTTCCAGGTGGCCATGTAAAAAGCCGTGCATGGTGGTGCATGCCTGTAGTTTCAGGTGGAGACTTGGGCCTGCTGGCTAGCTGAATCAGTGAGCGGTAGGTTCAGTGAGAGCTCCTGCCTCAAAAATAAGATGGACAGCCAGTGAGGAAGACAATCAGTGTGGATCTCTGGACTCCACACACACATACTCACGCGTGTGCACGTGCGCGCACACACACCAAAGAAAGGCATTTATCTGGTTTTCTTTATGGTTAATGTAGGTTTATTCTATATTATTTGAAGCCAAATGTTTTTCGTTCAATAGTTATTTTGAAACATAAGTTTAGGCTTATTTCTGAAAAGTGTTCCCATGAAAACCTAGTGCTTATGTGCATTAATACCTTCTAAATGTTTTGTTTTTTTCCCATGTTGCAAGTTCTTTCTAAAAAATATTTTCTTGCTGGGCCTGGTGGTGCATGTCTTTAATCCCAGCACTTGGGAGGCAGAGGTTGGAGGATTGCCATGAGTTTGAGGCCACCCTGAGAAAGAAAAAGAATTAGTCAAAAATAGCAGGCCAGGCATGGTGGCGCACGCCTTTAATCCCAGCACTTGGGAGGCAGAGGTAGGAGGATTGCAGTGAGTTCGAGGCCACCCTGAGAATACAGGGTGAATTCCAGGTCAGCCTGGGCTAAAGTGAGACCCTACCTCAAAAACAAAAAAAAAAAAATTTTTTTTTCTTTATTTGCAAGCAGAGAAAGACAGACAGAAAGATGGGCAATGCTAGGGCCTCCAACCACTGCAAATGAACTCTGGATGCATGTGCCACTTTATGCATCTGGCTTTATGTGGATACTGGGGAATCAAAACTGGGTCATTAGGCTTTGCAGGCAAGTGCCTTAACCACTGAGCCATCTCTCCAGCCCTGTGGCATGTTTTGTGTAAGATGAGATTCTGAATCAGTATTACTTTGTGTTATGTAAGAGTAGTTTTATTTTGATTTAATTTTTTAAATTTTATTTTAGAGGGACATGTAGCCCAGGAAGGCCTTGAATTTACCATCATCCTGTTTCAGCTTCCTGACGCAAGAATTACAGGCATGCATCACCACACAAGATTTTTTTTTTTTTTTTTTTTTGGTTTTTCAAGGTAGTGTCTTATTCTAGCTCAGGCCCACCTAGAATTCACTATGTAGTCTCAGGGTGGCCTCAAACTCATGGCGATCCTCCTGCCTCTCCCTCCTGAGTGCTGGGACTAAAGGCGTGCTCCACCATGCCCAGCAAGATTTCTTTTGATTTTTTTTTTGTTGTTGTTGTTGTTTTGGTTTTTCATGGTAGGGTCTCACTTTAGCCCAGGTTGACCTGGAACTCACTATCTTTTGCTATTTTTGACTAATTCTTTTTCTTTTAGGTGTTAGAATATGGGGCTAGAAAGATGGCTTAGCAGTTAGGGTGCTTGCCTACAAAGCCTAAGGACCCAGGTTTGATTCCCTAGTACCCACGTAAGCCAGATACACAAGGTGGTACATGCGTCTGTAGTTCATTTGTAGTGACTAGAGGCCCTGACATGCCCATTTTCTGTCTCTTTCTCACTCTCCAATAAATAAGTAAATTAATAAAATATTAAAAAGATTTAGAATATGAATAATCATAGCATACTGTTTAAATTGGATCCTTACTGGGCTGGTTCAGTAATTAAGTGCTCCAGGACGAATATGTGAGGCTTGATAGCTATCCTGCTGAGCCTGGGCATTCCTACTGAGATTTCTTGAAACAAAGAGCTTATATGAGTATTAAATACTGTGCTCCATTCAATCCTATTCTGTTCTTGATTGGCTGCCTTTGATGTGTTGTGTTCTTAGGTGACCGGGTCATCGATGTGGGATCTGAATGGAGAACTTTCAGCAATGACAAAGCAACAAAAGATCCATCTCGAGTTGGAGATTCTCAGAACCCTCTGCTGAGTGATGGAGACTTGTCTACCATGATTGGCAAGGTAATTTAGGTCCGTGTAGCAGCGCCCAGTGCAGAATGGCTAGAGTTCTGGGACTTGGAGTTTTGCAGAATTATCAGTGCCTGAGCTGATCTTGTCAGGAGGATCTTGTCTTGGTAATAAGATTTACCAGTGTTGTTTGTCTTTGAGGAAAGACTATCAAATTAGAATTAGTCTTTATACCTAGACTATTTTGTACGTAAAGTACATTTTTGTGCTTGTTTGCAAAGCCCACAGGCCTGGGTTCAATTCCCCAGAACCCATATGAAGCCAGATGCACAAAGTGGTGCATGGAGTAGTGGTGACAGTGTGCTGACAGATGATAAAGGAAGTTATTTTAGAACTTTACTACTGCATGGTTTGTTGTTAAGAAAGTCATGGGAGGGTAGGGGCTGGAGAAATGGCTTAGTGGTTAAAGCATTTGCCTGCAAAGTCAAAGGATCCAGGTTTGATTCCCCAGGACCCATATAAACCAGATGCACAAGGTGGCACAAGTGACTGTTGTTCATTTGCAGTGGCTGGAGGCCCTAGTATGCCCATTTTCTCTGCCTATCTGCCTCCTCCTCTCTCTGTCTCTCTCAAATAAATAAATAAAAATAAAAATAAATTTTTTGAAGAAAGTCATTGAGGGGCTGGAGAGATGGCTTAACAGTTAAGGCACTTGCCTCTGAAGCCTAAGGACTCATGTTTGACTCTCCAGGTCCCACATAAGTCAGATATACAGTGATACAAGCGCATAGTGTTGCACATGCACATAAGGTGACACACATGTCTAGAGTTCAGCATCAGTGGGTGGAAGTCTGGCATGCCAATTATCCGTCCCCCCTCACATAAAAAACAAAAAGCCTAGTCTGTTGGGCTTGCCTCAAAAAAAAAAAAAAAAAAAAAAAGTCATTGCAGCTGGAGAGATGGCTTAGCAGTTAAGGCAGTTGCCTGTGAAACCCAAGGACCCAGTTCAGTTCCCCAGTACCCACATAAGCCAGCTGCACAAGGTGACACATGCATCTGGAGTTTGTTTGCAGTGGTCCCGGCATGTCTATTCTCTTGTTCTCTGTCTCCCTCTTTCTCTCTCAAATAAACAAAATATTTGAAAAAGAATAAAAGAAGAAAGTCATTAAAAGCAAATTAATTATTCATGTTTTGCACATTAGATTTGAAAAACATGATGTAGGGTACATTTAAATTGTGCAATATTATATCCAGAAATGTCTTCAGTAAGTGGATCAGTTACTTTCTTTTTGCTGAGACAAAATACAAGACCAGAACTAACTTCTGCACAACAAAAGGTTTCTTCTTTGTGTATAGTTATGAGAAGTGCATCCCAGTGGGGAAAGGAGGGCAGGAACAGGAAACTGCTGCCACACCACCATGTCGGCAGGGAAGAAATAGAGAGGAGCAAGTAGGTTTGCACTGTAAGACCTTAGGGCCTGCCTAGTGACACTTCTTTCAGCAAGGTTTCACTTCCTAACATTCCACAATTTTCTAAGTTTTTATCAAAAATGAGTTTAGATGGGCTGGAGAGATGGCTTAGTGGTTAAGGTGCTTGCCTGTGAAGCCTAAGGACCCAGGATTGATTCCCCAGTACCCATGTGAGCCAGATGCACAAGGTGGCACAGGTATCTGGAAGTTTGTTTGTAGTGGCTAGGGGCCCTGGTTTGCCCATCCTCTGTCAAGTAAAAAATAAGATATAAAAAATGAGTTTTGAGGTTTTGTTCACTTGGCTGTGTGTGTGTGCGCGTGCGTGCACGTGTTGTATTCAAGCAAGTTCTCACTCTAGCTTCAGGCTGACTTGAAACTCACTCTGTAACCTAGGATGGTCAAAAATTCACTGCAGTCCTCCTAGCTCAACCTTTTGAGTGCTGGGACTATTGACATACGCTACCACGCTTGGTTCACTCAGCTTTTTGGGATCTTTGGAGATTGTGTATTTTTCTTAGACTTGTGATGATGGTGTTGCATTAACTGTTAGAGTCTCTAGGTATCTTTCATTTACTTGTTCATGATATCTATCTCTTTAATGTGCCGTTGTATTATTTTTAACATTTAGTACTTTGTGTCATTTATAAATAAAATTGGACTTTAATTTTCCATTTTATATGTTCTTGAGTGATTGTGTGGAATTACTTATTAATAGTTTGGTTAAAATAAAAACTTGTTTAAACTGTCTTATCCCGATACTTTTTCCTTCTGGGGGATGAGGAGGAATCACTGCACCTCCGCAGCATATGGGGTCAGATGGTGGAGGTTATATTTGCATAGAAATTATCCATTTGTGGGCTAGAGAGATGGCTTAGTGGTTAAGTCACTAGCCTGAAGCCTAAGGACTCAGGTTCAATTCCTCAGTCCCCATGTAAGCCAGATGTACAAGGTGGCACGTGCATCTGGAGGTCATTTGCAGTGGCTAGAAGCCCTGGTGCAACCCATTTTTCTCTCTCATAAATAAGCAAATAAACATAAAATAATTGTCCATTTGTTCAAATTTTCCAAAATGTCTTTAAATTTTTATTATTTAATTTTGTGTGTGTGTATGTGGGCATGTGTGCATGTATGTATGTGTGTAAGTAAGAGTGTACCAGGATCTCTTGCTGTTGCAAACAATCTCTCATCAACTTTACAAGGGTGCCTGGGGAATTGCAGGCAGGCACTTTTAAGCACTGAGCAATCTCCCCAAGTCTCCTATTTTCCCAGGTGTTATTTTTACTAGGTTCTGACACTTTGTTTTATAGGGTACCGGAGCTGCAAGTTTTGATGAGTTTGGCAATTCTAAGTATCAGAACCGAAGGACGATGAGCAGCTCTGACCGAGCGATGATGAATGCATTCAAGGAGATCACTACCATGGCGGACAGAATCAACCTCCCCCGGAATATAGTTGTGAGTGTTGTCCATCTCCTTTAAGCCATTCTTGTATTGACTTTGCATAATTTAATGAATGCATAAAATTTTGATGTGGCAAGTAATTAAATGGTCCAGAGTTAATTAGTCTTGGTTTCTTTGCTTTGAAGGATCGAACAAATAATTTATTTAAGCAAGTATATGAGCAGAAGAGCCTAAAGGGAAGAGCTAATGATGCTATCGCTTCCGCCTGTCTGTACATTGCCTGTAGGCAGGAAGGGGTTCCTAGGACGTTTAAAGGTAAGCTCATAGTTGCAGTCAAGCAGCTGAATTGTACCTTCTTCCGGCACACAGTAAGTAACCTCTCTGAACCTCACCTGCTGGGGCTCTTGATACTGTTATGTTCCCTAACTGCCAGTTCATAAAGCCATCTTACTGGCCATGTTTGTTTCAATCTGTTTCTTTGCATAGAGCCATTTTAGTCCATATAAGCCCACTGGTTTTGCTAGCATGATCTTTAGAGTAAGTGTTTTGTGGGCTTTGAGGCATGGTATCATGTGCTATGGAGGAACTTCTGTAGTTAAGCCTATACACTCGGTGATAGAAACAACTTTCCATCCCAGCACAGGAGTCCAGTCTTGGTGTGGCCACCAGTGTGACCTTTTTTTTTTTTTGCAGTTTTTATATAAGCCAGTGAATTTGCGATAACTGCTACTTTCCATCCAGGTTGCATATATCTGAATACATGACAGCCTTGTCACAGTATTGTTATGATATTCACCACCATTTACTAATCTTTTATAATTCCTAACAACAAACTGAAGAAGCTATAACCTTTACTGACATCTTTTTTTGTTAAAACAACTAAACAGGATGTGATATTTAATCCCAGTGATAGCATGTACTTGTAGGGCTACTCTTACACTTGGCCTTGTGTAGCTTAGGAGGCAACTGTTAGCCTGAATATAGTCTTGCATGTTCGTGGAACATTCCTCACAACAGATTATTGTGTAAATAACAAAGTTGAAAAAATCCACTTCATAAATTGAAACTATAGAGAAGTTTCTGTTTTGAAAGGATACAGCCTAAATTTAAAGTGTGGTAAAAGTATTAACTGAGAAATTTTACATAAGCTCTATGGGAAGTATCACTGGGAGAGTTAGGGTTTCATCTTTGAGACATGATTGAGTTTTTGTAACTGTGTTATTTTTGTAATTAGAAATAAGTTCTGAAGTGAACTGTCTTACATCATCTTTTTTATTTTTCCTTTTAGAAATATGTGCTGTATCCAGGATTTCTAAGAAAGAAATTGGTCGATGTTTTAAACTTATCCTGAAAGCTTTAGAAACGAGTGTGGATTTAATTACAACTGGGGACTTCATGTCCAGGTTCTGTTCCAACCTCTGTCTTCCTAAGCAAGTGCAGATGGCGGCTACGCACATTGCCCGCAAGGCTGTGGAGCTGGACTTGGTTCCTGGGAGGAGTCCCATCTCCGTGGCCGCAGCGGCTATTTACATGGCCTCACAGGCGTCAGCTGAGAAGAGGACCCAGAAAGGTACGTTCTTGGTCAGCTAGTGCAACAGGTCACGAGGACTTGCAGCATGCCACTGCAGATGTAAAGTTCATTGTAATTAACACTAAAAAAAAAATTATTTTGCTAGGCATGGTGGCACATGCCTTTAATCCCAGCACTTACTTGGGAGGCTGAGGTGAGAGGATTGCAGTGAATTCCAGGTCAGCCTGGGCTAGAGCGAGACCCTACCTCAAAAACCAAAAAAAAATTATTTTGGTGTTTTTGCTGCTTAGTTTTATTATGAAGGGCTTCTTCAAATTTAAGATCCTGAGGCTGGAGAGATGGCTCAATGGTTAAAGGCACTTGCTTGCAAAACCTGCTGGCCTGGGTTCAGTTCTCCAGCCAACCCTTGTTAAGTCATATGGGCATTTATTTGCAGTGACAAGAGACTGTGGCATGCATGCACACACATATACACACAGCAAATAAATTTATAGGGGAAAAAAAAAGCACCAGGCTGGTGGTACACACCTTTAATCTCAGTACTTGGGAGGCAGAGGTAAGAGAATCGCTGTGAGTTCAAGGCCACCCTGAGACTATACAGTGAATTCCAGGTCAATCCAGGTCAGCCTGGGCTACAGTGAAACCCTACCTTGAAAAACAAAAACAAAAACAAAACAAAACAAAAAACTAAAAATAAATTAAATTAAAAACAAATTTTAAGATTCCCCCCTAAAAATAAACTGATGGTGGAAGTACAAACTCACATGTAGAAAGCAGGACCAAAGTCAATGAAGATACTGACAGTGGTAGTACTACTTACAACTGTAACAGCTTTTTGGAAGTATTAAAGAAATATACACAAGCTGGGCATGGTGCATGCCTTTAATCCCAGCACTCAGGAGGCAGAGTTAAGAGGATAGCTGTGAGTTCGAGGCCAGCCTGAGACTACATAGTGAATTCCAGGTTAGCCTGGGCTAGAGGATAACCCTACCTGGCATTAAAAAAAAAAAAAAAGTAAGATTCTTTTCAGCTGGGTGTGGTTGTATATGCCTATAAGCCAAGCAATGGGAGGCAGAGGCAGGAGGATCTGTGAGTTGGAGGCCAGCCTAGGCTCCTGTCTGCTAACAAGCAAAACCGAGCTAGTAATCATTAATTTCTTTTTTCCTTTTCCCCCCCTTCTTCCCTCCCTTTCTTTTTGTATGTGTCAATGTGCATATGGGTACACCAGGTCCTCTTGCCACTGCAAACAAATGTCAGATGCTTATGCCACTTTCTGCATCTGGCTTTACATGGGTTCTGGGGAATTAAACCTGAGCCAACAGGCTTTGTAAGCAAGCATCTTTAACTGCTGAGCCATCTCCTCAATCCCTTCACCAGATCTTACCATGTCCTTTCAAAGGGAAACAAGTGACACGGACATTAGAGGGTATAAATGTTTCTCTTAGGACTCTGTAATAGACAAGAAATATTCAAGTGATTGAATGTTTGTGATAGTGAATCTATATATCTTGTTATATAACTGCTTAATCTGTTATGCATTAAGTAGAAAAAGAAATTGTAAAGTTGTATTATTAATACTGTATTTCACGTCTAACCTCTAAGGGAGTGAGAAGTTTCAAACAGAAATGGAAAGTGAATATTTTTATCATTTTATCACTTCCGTGACCTTCAAACAGGGTTATGAATGAAACATAGCGGTCAGTTCCAGATATATGCAGCATAGCATCTGTTGCTCAGAGCTACATCCTGGGGTGTCATATGTAATGTTTTTGCCCCAAAGTAGGATCTTGCTCTAGCCTAGGCTGATCTTGGAATTCACTGCATAGTCTCAGGGTGGCCTTGAGCTCATGATGATCCTCATATCTCTGCCTCTGAGTGCTTTTTGTTTTGTTTTGGTTATTTTGAAGTAGTGTCTCTAGCCTAGGCTGAGCAGGAACCAAAGTCAATGAAGACAATGACAATGGTAATACTACTTACTATAAGAGTTTCTTAGATGTATTGAAAAAAAAATATATATATATACACAAACCAGGTATGGTGGTTCATGCCTTTAATTCCAGCACTGGGGAGGCAGAGGTAGGAGGATCACTGTGAGTTTGAGGCCAGTCTGAGACTACATAGTGAATTCCAGGTCAGCCTGGACTGGGCTAGTGTGAGATCTTACCTCAAAAAAAAAAAAAAAAAAAAAATGGTATTTGGGATTTTGTTTTTTACTTTGGTAGTATGAGGGATCTAGGAGGGAAGATAGGTTTAATGTTTTGTTTTTGTCTTTTAGAAATTGGAGACATTGCTGGTGTTGCTGATGTTACAATCAGACAGTCCTACAGACTCATCTATCCTCGAGCCCCAGATCTCTTTCCTTCAGACTTCAAATTTGACACTCCAGTGGACAAACTACCACAGCTATAAATTGAGGCAGCTGATGTCACATTCTTACATACATGGAACTTTGCCTGTTGTACAAAGCCTATACATAGTGCTGGGGGTTGGAACCTTTAATGAAGAAAATGAGAGATGGTACGCATTCCAGGGCTAAATACTATTGCTTATCATTCTATATGTATATAGTAGTAGAACATATTTAATGATTTAAATTTCTTATAGAATTTGCTTTTTTTTTGTAGTGATCTAGGAAACTGTATTTTGGAAGATATTTGAAATTATGTAATTCTCAAATAAAGCATTTTTCAAAACTAGTTTTTTGTTTACAATCATAAACTATGTAATTTGTAATATGTAAGTCATGCCTCATTACAGCTAACAGCTGAGAGAGATTCTTGTTGCTCATAATTTTTCATATTTAGTTTTTTTAATTTTAATAAAATCATGGAAATATCAAAAGCTTTTGAAAACCATTGTTAACATCTACAATGTATTACTTTGTAGTTGGGAAGGGTGTATTTGTGTGTGCGCATGTGTAAACCACCAAACGTTGTAATTGTTACTTTTCTCATTGTTGTGACAAAATACCAGACAAATGTAACTTTAGAAAGGGTTTTATTTTATTTATTTTGGCTCACAGTTTGTCACTGAAGGGAATTCATGGTGGCAGAAGCATAAAACAGTTGGTCACATTGGTGTCTATAGTCAAGAAGCAGGGGTGAAAACGTGGCCAGCTGGCGTTCTCATTTATTCAGTCTAGGACCACAGCCCATGAATGGTACTGCCCACATTTAGATTATGTCTCCACATTTCGTGTAGCCCAATTCAGAATCACCCTCACAGGTCTGCCCAGAGGCTTGTTTCCTAAGCTATTCTAATCCTGCCAAGCTGGTGCTTTGTTTTTTCCTTTTAGTCTTTTGATGTAGGGTCTCTCTCTAGCTCAGGAATTTTAAAAAATATTTATTTATTTGTAAAGAGAGAGAGTATGGGCACATGCCAGGACTTCAGCCACTGCAAACATACTTCAGATGTGTGTGCCACTCTATGCACCTTGCTTTACATGGATAGTGGGGAATCAAACCCAGGTTATTAGGCATTGCAGTCAAGTGCCTTAAACACTGAGCCATCTCTCTATCCCCAAATTGACATTAAATTTTTTTTTTTCTTAAGCTGGGCATGGTGGTGCATTCCTTTAATCCCAGCATTCAGAAGGCAGCGGTAGGATTGCTGTGAATTCAAGGCCACCCTGAGACTACATAGTTAATTCCAGGTCAGCCTGGACCAGAGTGACACCTTACCTCAAAAAAATATTTTTTTCTTAATTAGAAGCAAGACAAGAGACAGAATTGGCATGTCAAGGCCTCAGCCACTGCAATTGAACTCCAGACACTTGTGCTACCTAGTGGGCATGTGCAACCTTGTGCTTGCCTCACCTTTGTGTGTCTGGCTTATGTGGGATCTGGAGAGCAGAACACGGATCCTTAGGATCACAGGCAAGCACCTTAACCGCTAAGCCAGGCCCCAAATTGATATTATTTAAAACTATTTTTATTTATCTGAGAGAGAGAAAGGCAAATAAGAGAATAAGTGCACCAGGGCTTCCAGCCACTGCAAATGAGCTCAGATGCATGCAACACATTGAGCATCTTCTTACATGGGTCTTGAGGAATTAAACCTGGGTCCTTTGGCTTTGCAGGCAAGTGTCCTAACTTATAAGCCATCTCTCCAGCCCCCAATTGACAATTTCATTTTATTATTATTTTTTTTGAGGTAAGGTCTCACTCTGGTCCAGGCTGACCTGCAATTAACTATGTAGTCTCAGGGTGGCCTTGAACTCATGGCGATCCTCCTACTTTTGCCTCCCGAGTGAGTGCTGGGATTAAAGGTGTGCACCACCACACGTGGCAAAACATACTGCTTTAAGTTATAACCTACCTCTTTCTTGTAGGCTAATGGCCATATTAATGCAAGTACATCCAGTCCAACTTCAAATCTGCGCCCCCCTTAATCTATAATAGTTGTCAACACTGTTTATAAAAAAAGTCTGGGCTGGAGAAATGGCTTAGTGGTTAAGGCATTTGCCTGCAAAGCCAAAGGATCCCAGTTCGATTCTCCAGGACCCACGTAAGCCAGATGCACAAGGGGCACATGCATCTGGAGTTCGTTTGCAGTGGCTGGAGGCCCTGGCATGCCCATTCTCTGTCTGTCTGCTATCTCTCTCTGCTTGCAAATAAATAATTTTAAAAAGTCTGTCTTTTCTGAGATTCAAAGCAATCTCTTAACTTTTAAAAATACACAATGTAATTCCGTTATACAATGGCACAAAATAGACATTACCATTCTCGAAGGAATTGAGGCATAGCGGGAAGATTGAACTAAAAAGACTGAAACCCAGCAGGGCAACCATCAAATTCTTTAGCTCCACGAAGGGCATCTGGGTTCATGATGCAATTACCTGGGCTCTGGAGGGCTTCTGCCCCCCTGCCACCTGCATCACACAAATCTTTGAGCCAGCTCTATTGCATAGCTCTTTCTTTTGGCTTTATGTCTCCATCCTGGCATCTCCAACACCCCAGGGTCTCCACTGTAACATGCTCAGTTACATAGCATGGAGATTCCAAAGCAGATGGGGGCTCATTTTATCCTTGATCTTTTACCTTTTATATACTCCATCTCCCCCTAAGGCTATGAGACCTCCTGCATCATAGTCTACAGCTGGTGCAAGGTATGCCCGAGAGCTCAGGTGGAGATTTTCTTTAAAAACATGGGTGTGCCAAAGCATCCAGCCACTGCAAACGAATTCCAGATGCATGCACCCCCTTGTGCATCTGGCTTATGTGGGTCCTGGAGAATTGAACCGGGGTCCTTTGGCTTTGTAGGCAAGCACCTTAACTGCTAAACCTTCTCTCCAGCTCTCATGTGGAGATTTTAATGACTCTCCCCATGCCCTTTTCTCCTGAGTTTTCCTAGGTGCTTTTGATAAAGCTGGAAATAGTTGTTAACTGCTTTCAATGCAGGAATTTGCCATACAACACCATGATACCACTGGTCACATGGCTTCCATAGTTAGGAGCTGAAAGACGAAAGCCAGTACTCAAACTAGTGTTCTGTTTTCATTTGTTGTGCCCAGCTCATGGCACCTTCTGGAGACCGCCAGAGAGTCCAGACACGTATGCAAAATCAAAGAGCTTTATTTTGGGCTTAAGCTTGGTCTCTTCACCAACACAGTGGATTCGTGCAAGAGCCTCAAGTTGTGTTTGGAAGAAGCTTTTGTTAGGTTCAAACAAAGAGAAGGGAAATTTTTAATATGATTGGTTGACATTTACCATGAATTTACATGTTACAAGTTGATTGGTTATACAGCAGCTGAGGAATGTTAAGCAAACTTATCTGTAGATACAAAGCCACAGGAATGTATAACACCTGCTTAGTTTTGTCTAACTGGCCCGTTATTTTGGGTTAGTGTGACTTTTCAGTAACTGTTCTGACTTAAATTCTGGGAACCTGACCTTAGTTTAACCTGAGGCCTGCAAGGCAGCTGTCATGGCATTACTTTGGTTCTTGGGCCTTACACATTCAGCTCGAGATCCCAGCCCATGGGCTAGAGAGATGGCTTAGCGGTTAAGGTGTTTGCCTGCAAAGCCAGAGGATCTCAGTTTGACTCTACAGGACTCACCTAAGCCAGAATTACATGGGGGCACATGCATCTGGAGTTCATTTGCAGTGGCTGGAGGCCCTAGCGTGTCCATTCTCTCTCTCAAATAAATAAAATATTTTTTAAAAAAGGATCCCAGCCCATGGAAAGATGCCATTACATTTACCATGTATCTTTCACCTAAACCCAATCTAGAAACTCCCTCACAGACATGTCCAGTTCTGTCTCCAACTCCTAGGTGATTCTAAATCTTGCCAAGTTCACAGCCAATGGTAATCATCACACAAAATAATGAGCCTTACCTTGGAAGGCACCAGCTTGAAAGATGTTGAAGATTGTTTTTCTTAATAAACTGATCGAGTAGAAAGGTGGTGCTAAGTAGACAATAACAGTAGCAGATCAGATTTAAGTGTAGAATGGCACATTACTGTATAGAATCAGCATGTCTAGATGCTGGGAAGGTGGCACATGTCTTTAATCCCAGCACTCAACAGGCAGAGGTAGGAGGATCCCCATGAGTTCACGAGGCCACCCTGAGACTACATAGTAAATTCCAGGTCAGCCTGGGCTAGAGTGAAACCCTACCTCGAAAAACAAAGAATTGGCATGTCTACAATGATTTTTATTGTGTTTATTGGGATACTCAAGGTAGAATTTGTGTGTGCACATGTGTGTTTGTATACATGTGGATGCATACACATCTATGTGGGTGCAATGTGGAAGCTAAAGGCTGGTGTTAGGTATCTTCTATGTTCTCCACCTTATATTTATTTGACTTTTCATGGTAGGGTCTCACTCTATGCCAGGCTGACCTGGAGTTCACTATGTAGTCTCAGGGTGCCCTCGAACTCATGGTGATCCTCCTATCCTCTGCCTCCCCAGTGCTGAGATTAAAGGGGTGCACCACCATGCCTGGCTGCCACCTTATAATAATTATTATTTTTTGAGACAGGGAGTTGCAGTCAGTTTTGTATTGCTGGCAGAAAACACCTAACCAAGAGCAACTTGTGGAGGAAAAGGGTTTATTTTAGCTTACAGATTTGAGGGGACGCTCCAAGGGAAAACAATGGCATGAACAGAAAGAGGGTGGACATCATCTACCAGTCAACATCGGGTGGACAACAGCAACAGGAGAGTGTGCCAAACACTGGCAAGGGGAAGTTGGCTATAATACTCTTAAGCTTGCCCCCCAACAATACATAACCTCCAGGAGGATCCAATTCCCAAATTGCCACCAGCTGGCACCTAGCATTCAGAACACATAAGTTCTCAAACCACCATATTCATAACCATACATAATGTAAGTGATGCCTTCAGTCCAACTTTAAAAGGCCTCATAGCTTTTATCAGTCCCATTGCTTTTCAGACATCCATAGTCCAAGGCCTTTTGACTGAGCCATAATACTAAAATCAAACCCATCATGGCACAGAATAAACATCCACACTGCAAAAGATGCCATTGGACATAGCAAATTATATATATATATCCAACAAGTACAAGATTTAAAACAAATAGGGCAAACATGAAATTAGCTCCAAGTCAGACAACTCCAACCACTGACAAGTCTCCAAGTCCAATAACACTAACAAGTGACAAGTCTCTGGAGTTCCAATTCTGCCCCTCCAGCTAGGCTACTCACAGTCCTGGTGCTGGCAACTCTCCTTGGCAGCCATCCCATAGTCCTGGCATCTCCATTGGGTCTCTGTTGCTGCGACCCATACTTCATCCTCATGACTCCATTGGGCCTTCACACCGGTGCTCCTACAAGTCTGCTTCACCTGCCCATGGTCATTTCCGAAATACAAAACCATGGGGCAAATCCAATGGCCCTCTCTTTCCTGTATTTGTTACATTCCATAGGACCAGGTGGGCTACCAATTTGTTAATCCAGGGGGGAATAAAGCCAACTTTGAATAACAGCAAACTCCTTCAGCATTCAGGCCCATTATTTGCAGAGTCCACATTGCTGATGTTCCAATGCAGATCAGATGGCCCAATCTCAATGGTTGCAATCTCTCAAACAATCACAGTTGAACAGACAAAAGTATCTGCCCAAAGATTTCACTTCTTTTCTGTGCCATATCCCTCTGCTCTTACCCGTCTATTTCAATTTTTTTTTTTCAAGGTAGGGTCTTGCTGTAGCCCAGGCTGACCTGCAATTCACTTGGTAGTCTCAGGGTGGCCTTGAACTCATGGCAATTCTCCTTCCTCTGCCACCCGAGTGCTGGGATTAAGGTGTGCGCCACCATGCCCGGCTTCAGTTTTTATTTATTAGAGAAAGAAAGAGAAAAAGAATCGGTATTCCAGGGCCTCTAGCCACTGCAAATGAACTCCAGATGCATGCACCACTTTGTGCATCTGGCTTACATGGGTACTGGGGACTCAAACCTGGGTCTTAGGCTTCGCAGGAAAATGCCTTAACTGTTGACCTATCTCTTTAACCCACATCAGTGTATTTCTATGCAATGCAACCCTGCACAAGTTCTCAGGACATGGGCACAATGGCAAGCATCTCACACAAACTGCTTCTGGCCCAGTCCAGGCAAAGCTCTTTCTCACCCTCATGAGCCAAACCTCTCAGTTCATAGTTCTTACTGCATTCAGGTCTTCCAGCTCTGACCAGAATCGTCCATCACGCTGTACTTACAGTACTGCAAGGCATCTTTCAGGCCAAGATTTCAAATCCTTCCACATTCCTCCTGCAAACCAGTTCCAAAAGGCCAAAGCCACAGAATCAAGTTTCAGGTACCAATTTTACTGTTGCAGTCAGGTTCGCATTGCTGGCAGAAAACATCTGACCAAGAGCAGCTTGTGGAGAAAGGGGTTTATTTTGGCTTACAGACTCGAGAGGAAGCTCCATGATGGCAGGGGGGAAATGATGGCATGAGCAGAGGGTGGAAATCACCTCCTGGCTAACATTGGGTGGACAACAGCAGCAGGAGAGTGTGCCAAACACTAGCAAGGGGAAGCTGGCTATAATACCCTTAATCCTGCTTCCAACAATACACCACCTCCAGGGGGATCCAATTCCCAAATTACTACCAGCTGGGGACCTAGCTAGCACTCAGAACACGTAAGTTTATGGGGATACCTGAATCCAATCAACACACAAGGCCTCTCACTGAGCCCATTCTCTGAACAGTTGAGATGGGCCTTCGGTCTCCGGACTGCTCGGTCTGCTGCTTTTTCCACAAAACCCTACCATCAGGGCTCACTTCACAGGAGGTTGCCTTGGATGTACCTCAGTTGTACCTTTCCAGTAGAAGTCTTTATTAAATCAGACACTACTAAGAAGCAACTAGCCTAGGGAAAGCTTCTGAGAGTGAAGGGTTATTTTAATTCGGTTTGGTGACAAGGAGTTAACTGGACCATGTTCCTTCTAAATTGACTGCTGCTCAGACTTGATGCCTCTTGAGAGCAAACCTTTGCATTCAAAGCAACACATATACTTTACCCATGGTTGTCTTTGGTTCCTGAGCTCATTTAGTATCACAGGTGCAAGATTTACTTTAATTATCAAGATGAACAGCTGTGGAGGTCAGCCTGTTACCCATCTGGTCCTAATCCAGACAAGAGGCCTCCGTGCCCTGTGCCAATACATCCAATTGTCAGCGGTCCTGACTTTTCCTGCGGCTGCGTTTCCATCTCATCTGCCACTTGTGGAGCTACCAAACGACTCCCCAAGCCCCTAAGCACCTCCCCACCTTCTCCCCTACTCAAATATCAACAGAAAACATATCCCTTCATCAGGTCTCAGGATTGCAGGGCACCGCAGTAAGGACATCTATCAGGGCACTGGTCTCCAAGCCATCAAGGCCCCGGCACTCTCACCACACTTCCTTTCCCGACCGTCGCTGGCCTCCCCCTGGCTTGGCTCACAGGGGTGCTTGCTTATGGGTCAGGGTACTTTGTACTATAATTTCAGATGAAAGTGGGGGGGTGACTTTGTGTGGGAACATTTATTTTTCTCACAAACCATTTGCTCCTGACACCTGTCTGTGTGTGTGTTTGGGTATTTCCCACACACTAAGCAATTCTCCAGCAGACACTAGTGAGGAATCCTATAATTCAATCCCAACACCGTCTACCTGACCTCACAGGTTCACCCCACTTTGTATGCAAATCGTCAGTCTGCTATAAGACCACTCAATGAGTGTTAGCTACAGCTGCTTGCAGAGCCAAGGGAAACCATCTGCAAACTTGTTATAAGGCTTATACAGAGGGTAACAACTGAACAGCGCTGTGGCAAGCAAGGAGTGCGTTGAGGGCCCTGGGCACTCTGCCTTCAGGGTCCTTCATGAAATTCACCAGCTGCTCAGGGTTTTTTGGTGACTTGCTGTTTTTGAGACAGGGTCTCTATAACCCATGTTGGACTCAAGATCCTCCTGCCCTGGCCCTCCAAGTACTGGGATCACACATATGAGCCACCATTCAGCTCCCTTTTGGATTTCTATAGCAGCTTCCTTATGTAAGCCTAATTGATATTACATCATTGGCCATTAGTATCAACTCAACCGTCAACACCTCCCCTTCCCAGAGGTCATTAGGGGAGGAGGTGAGTTTCCACTATCACATGGGTAGGTCCCCTGGCAACCCCTCCCATCTTGAAACTGATTAAGAGCCCTCCAAGAATCATCGCCTCATTGGAAGATTCTCCTATCACTCAGGAAATTCCAAGTCTTAGGAGCTGGAGGAAATGATCAGAATAAAAGATTCTCTAAGTGTACCCACTACTTGGGAAATCAGTAGTAGGAGTGTATGTCAGAGACAACATGTACTTCTTACTATAGCACAACAAATGTAACACTTTTCTCCTGCAGTCTCAGAATAATTCGTGTTTTTTTTTGACCTGCCACAGCCTATTGCTGTGAAAGCCATTATTGATAGGAGAAACGTTTAGTTTTGAGATGTTTGAGCAAGGAGGAAGACTGTTAAAATGCAGAATATTTGAGAAAGACAGAAGTGAAAGTGATATACTGAGTTTAAGAAAGTGTCAAAATACATGTGTTTAAATCAACATAGGTGACACAGAATGAAAACCGACCCCACAAACAAATCAGCAAATACAACAAAGCCCCTCGTCTTCATCTAGTGCGTCACACCACTCAAATGGCAGGTTTGGTGGGTAACAGTTACATGGAGTTCCCAGATGAGCACATGCCAAACATGTTCAATACTTCATTGAAGGTATCAAGCCAACTTGGTTGATTTTAGCCCTCTGATTTCCCTGGAATAACCTTACTCTACATCTGTAGTTCTGTTCTAGTCTATAGTGACATCAGAAAACTCAACAATGGACCTTGAATGTGACTCCATTTAACATTTAACTCAGCAAACAATCTTTGCACTCAACTTTCCTTGCTGCTTAATCTGCTAATAAGGTGGGTGGGAAGTGTCCACTTAAAAAAAACTTTTTATTGACAACTTCCATAAATATACACAACATATCATGATCATATTCCTCTTCCCACCACTCCTCTTTTACCCCCCCAAATCTCACCTCCACTGAATCCCTTTCCAACTAGTTTCTTCTAGTTTTTTGATGTCATCATTTTTTCCTCCTTCTATTATGCAGGTGTTATGTAGTGTCAGCCACTGTGAGGTCAAGTACATCCAGGCCACTTTGTGTCTGGATGACAGCATTGTAAGCACCTCTCTCTTTCCTTTGGCTTTTTTTTTTTTTTTTTTGGGTTTTGCAAGGTAGGGTCTCACTCTGGTCCAGGCTGACCTGGAATTAACTATGTAGTCTCAGGGTGGCCTCGAACTCTTGGCGATCCTCCTACCTCTGCCTCCCGAGTGCTGGGATTAAAGGAGTGCACCACCACGCCCTGCTCCTTTGGCTCTTATATTCTTTCTGCCACCTCTTCTAGAATGGTGCCTGAGCATTAGAGGGTGTGATAGAGTGGAGAGACTGCTCAGTGGTTAAAGGTACTTGCTTGCAAAGCCTGATAGCCCAGGTTAGATTCCCCAGTACCATTTAAAGTCAGATGCACAAAGTGATGCATGTGTCTGGAGTTGCAGCAAGAGGCTCTGACATGCCCATTCTCTCTCTCAAATAAATCAGTGACATTGAAAAAAAAAAAAACAACCTAACTTTGGAATGGAGAGATGGCTTAGCGATTAAAGTGCTTGCCTTCAGAGCCTAAGGATCTGAGTTCAATTCCCCAGTACCCATGTGGAGCCAGATGTGCACAAAGTGGCACATGCATCTGTAGTCCGTTTGCAGGGGCTGAAGACCCAGGTATGCCCATTCTCTCTCTCTGCTTGCAAATAATAATAATAATAAAAAAACTCACCTAACTTCAAAGGTTTTCCTTTGGTGCAAAGGCCAGGACCAGGGCCATAGTTTTGCTGTGCCACTGAGTAGCTGTGAGAGCTACAGAACTTCCCTTTGCCAACCTCACATAGCTGCTCCAGAAGGTTGAGGTTATACACACAAGGGTATTTAAATCACAAAATATAACCATTGTGCTTTTAAAAGGGTGCAGATTCAGTAATACTAATGCCACCAGTAGGTAACTACTTCAGTTCTGTTAACATGGAATGAGAAGCAAATGAACAGTGTAGATCTGAGAAGTCAGACAGGCAAGGCCTAAAGCCAGCAGAAGTTAAGAAGTGGGGGTGGGGTGGGGGGAGCACTTGAACTTCACCAGAAACCTGGGCCAAAGAGGTGATGTTGATCTGCTGGACTTCTGGCTCTGCTCCCATGTGTCACGTTTGGAGAGACACAATGCTGATGACATGGAGTGGGCAGAGCTTGCTTACAGACTGCTCCATGTAAGTATTTCACCTTAGCACTATCAAGAAAGGGCTTAATTTACAGATGTGACCATCACTCCTTGGCATACATGCACACTGAGAAAAAAAGTTAAAAATGTCATCAGGCTCATCAACTCTTTCTTAAGAAATCGTATCTTTCAGAATGAACCTAACAAGGGAGTTGTGTTTACTGGAACTCAGCTGGTTTTTTCTAGTATATTTATTTCTCTGTGCTGAATCTAGAACTAAATATATATATATGTGGGTTTAGTTGGTACAGTGCCTGCCTAGCATGGTTGAGGCCTGGGTTCAATCCCCAGTCCCTCAGAAAAGCAGGTGTGGTAGTATTTGCCTGTAATCCTAGCACTTGTGAGGTGGAGGAGGAGGGTCAGAAATTCCAGTGCACCCTTAGCTCCATAGTGAGGCCAGCCTGGGTTACATGAGACCTGGTTTCAAGAGCCAATATATATGCTATGACAGGAGTATCTTTGCTTCCTTAAGTCACTTTTAATTAATATGCCCCGAATCCACATTTTTGATAACCAAGTCAGCTGCTGAGTGCACAATGTCCATTTAAACATACTGTGTGAAACTTTTTGTATTTCAGAAACTAGTATAAAAATTTTAAAATTTATTTGACACACACACACACGTGTGTGTGCGAGTGTATAGACAGAATGGGCGCACCAGGGCCTCTAGCCACTGCAAACAAACTCCAGATACATGCAGCACCTTGTGCATCTGGCTTACAGGGGTCCTGGTGAATTAAACCCGTGTCCTTTGGCTTTGCAGGCAAGCGCCTTAACCAATATGCTTCCTCTCCAGCCCTCAAAATTATTTTTTTTGTGTGTGGGTGCACATGATGGCCAGAGGACAACCTCAGGGGTCCTCCTCAGATACTGTCAGGATTTCAGTCAGGGTTTCTCATTGGCCTGGAGCTCACCCATCTGGCTGGTGGTGAGCTCGAGATCCTTGTGTCTACCTCCCCAACCCTGGGATTCCAGGAGCAGGCATTTCATGTGGGCACTGGGGTGACACTCAGGTCCTCATGCTTGCAGGGCACTTTACCAATTAAGTTCCCTCTCCAGCCCCTCAAAAGTGATTTTTAAAACCTTTAGCTCAGCTTAATGTGTTGAAACTTATTTTAGGACAGAGCAGAATCATTAGCATCTGAAAACATCCAGGAATAAATGAAAACTCTTAAGTCCTAACTACTGAATTGGTGTGAGGCCCATATAGTTAACAGGTCTTTTAAGTGACTGAGTCTGTGCTGAGGCTGGAGAACCATCATAGAAATTTAGGCAGGGCGCTCTTCATTTGGACACACAGATTTAACAGAGGTTGGGCTTAGGTTTTACCAGTATTGTACAACACAAGGAAAGGAATAGGGGGCTGAAGGCATATAACGACAGGCATGGGAACTTAAATCTCAGGGGTCACCCTGGACTCATTTTTCAGTTTGTGGGTGTAGGTACACGAGGTGTGTGTTGGCGGGAGGGGGGGCACATGTTGAGGAGAGGATAACTTCCATCTTGTTTGAGATAGACTCTGTCTTTGTTTTCCATTGGGAATACCAGTCGGACTGAGCTCCAGGATCCTGACTTGGCCTCTTGTTGCTGTAGGGGTTTTGGTATTAGAACTGCTTGTACCATTTTGTGTCTGGCTTTATGTGAGGTCTGGAGATCCCAACTTGTCAGCAGGTTTGCACAGCCATCTCTCCAGCTCAGGTATGAGAACCTAAACTGGAAAAAAAGGAGTCAGTGTTGAGGAATACATATTTTGAAGACTGGCGAAATTGCCACCTAAGTGTTTAAAATACTACTGGTAACATACACAGATCAGTGTAGTCAACCATGTAACCTTCCACTTCTCCACTACATAACCAGTATCTTAATTTTGTTTAATATCCTCTTAAACTCTGGTTTAGACTTTTTGAGTCTGCTCAGGTGTTTTGTGATTCTCTGCTGGAACAGATGAAGCAGTGCAGACCTTTGCTTCAGAAAGCTCTTCAGTTCAAGCTGGGCATGGTGGCACAAGCCTTTAATCCTGGCATTTGGGAGGCAGAGGTAGGAGAATGGCCATGAGTTGGGGGCCAGCTTGAGAGTACATAGTGTGAATTCCAGGTCAGCATGGGGTAGAGTGAGACCCTACCTCAAAACCAAACCAAACCAAACCAAACCAAACCAAACCAAACCAAACCAAACCAAACCAAACCAAACCAAACCAAACCAGATCTTCAGTCCATACCACACCGTTCTTCCAGGCACCTGCAGGCCACTCATCACTGTCACTCTGAGTAGCTTGTCCCATAGCTGTTTGGAGCTGTAGAATCCAGATGTGAGCTGGACCCTTCTGCCACTCGCTCTCCCTCTGCCTCCCCGCTCTGCAAGCTTGTGTCCTTCTCTTCACTCCTCTCTCCCTCGGTGGCCACTTCTTCCTCTGGGGTTGTTCTATGTCACTGAGTTGCTTCTCAGCTTTCTCTAGTCTTTTTTTTATGAGCTACCTTTTCTAACTTCTTTCTTTCCCAATAGTCGGGTCTGTACATCCTTCCAGCAGAACACTGATGACTGTATTCACATCTCCACTACTCATGGAGTGCCACTGCACATTCATCCCAACGTTTCGTTACAATTTGAACCATTCTTCTCAAAGATCACTTGAGTGAGATCCACCTGCTTGCTCAGCAGTTGTACAACTTGTTTCTGTGGCTGTATGTGCTATTGGAATCTTTTTTTTTTTTTCCCAGAGTACCTTGGCAATGATCATTACCATATAAAGGGATTGTTTATAGTATATGACAAAACAATATATACACAAAGTAGAAAATCACCTCTATTCTCCCTGGACTTGGGATCCGTCACAGGCACCCATTTTGGTTTTTCGAAGTAGAGTCTTACTCTAGCCCAGGCTGACCTAGAATTCACTATGTACTCTCAGGGTGGCCTCGAACTCACTGCAATTCTCCTACCTCTGCCTCCTGAAGCACTGGGATTAAAGGCGTATGGCTCTTTGTGTTTTAATAGATACCATTTATCAGGTTAAGAAATGACTCTTGTAGGCATACATTACAACTTGAGGTATCGACAAGAGGGATGGAAGGGTTTGGGGATGAGGAATGGGAGGGAGAGGGGAGGTACACAAAACCAAATAAAAAATGAATTAGTACCATAGAAACCTTCCATTTCCTTAAAAAATAAAACAGGAATGAAAACAGCTTTATCTTACTTTTTAAATTAGAAAAAAAATTATGTACTTGAGAAAGATATAGAAAAAGGGAGATAAAGAGTGAATGTGGGTACGCCAGGGCCTTCAGCCACCACAAACTACAGATGTGTGTGCTGCCTTGTACATCTGGCTTATGTGGGTCCTGGAGAATCAAACCTGGGTCCTTTGGCTTTGTAGGCAAACACCTTAACTGCTAAGCCATTTCTCCAGCCCTTAATTACTTTTTAATTCTTTAAGCTATTAATATGGCAAATGGCATTGTGTTTGCTAGTAATATACTGTTCTGATACATACCTAGCTTATACTGATTTCATAGGCCCAAATCTCAAGACCTCTCGCCCCTCTTTTTTTTTTTTAGAGGCAAAGTTTCACTCTAGCTCATGCTGGCCTCAGACCGACAGTGATCATCTTACCTCAAGGTTGGGATTAAAGGCATGCTGGGCTTCCCCCTCCCTTTTTGGTTTGGGAGACAGTCTTGCTATGTATCCATGGCTAGCCTGGAGCTTACCACGGATCAACATTGGCCTCAAACTTGCAGTGATTTTTCTGCCTCGGCCTTCTGGGTGCTGGTACACCTGGGCACACACCACCACACCTAGTCTCTGTGAACGTTTAAGCCTTTCTTATAGTCTCATGTATACTAAGAAAAACTTTCTGCCACTGAACTACATACCCTTAGGCCTTAAACTTCATTTCTTTACAAGATTAGTCTTATAATTTCTTTGTAGGTAATTGGTCTTTTTTTTCTCCACAAAAATTTCAAATTTTGTTGTGTATTTTTGGAGTCTTGCTCTGTAGCCCAGCTGGTCTTGAACTTTTGACCCTTCTGCCTCAGCCACTTAAGTGTTGAGATTACAGGTGATATTATTTTTCATTTCAGAAATAATTGCTCTATTTTCATGCCTGTTCTCATGGTTTCTTTCTCATTTGAGCTTTGACTAGTTTATAAATTTTCAGGAAGCTTGTCTTCTGAAAGTTTATTACTGCTTTGAATGTATTCTCTTGTTTTATGTATTCTCTATCATAAACTGAACACTTTACAACCCTGAGCCATAAATTACCTCAGGGAGCACTGCTTTTCTGCCTCTCCCATGCTTTGAGGGTGCTCCACTATCATTCTCTTCTGAACGTTTCATTCTATCATGCTTGCTTCCTTTTACACATTCAGCGTTTAATTTTTTCAAACACCCTCGCTGATCTACCTTCTGATCTTTTAAAAGAATGCAATTTGTTTACCTAGACTTTGTAGTTTTCTGGATGTTGAATTTCTTTAAAAGTTCACTTTATAAGTTTACACTAGGTAAATATTTTATATATAGCACATTATATAATAGGCAACCTTTAAAAACAAAACAGGGTTATTTCTTACTCTGTATCCCAGGCTGGTTTGGTGCTGGAATTACAAGTATGAGCTGGCAATCTCTGCTGGGGCCATCTAACATTCTTAATGCCTGGTCCTCTGATAGTGGATTACTGTCTCCGTCTGTCCTAGAAATGCTTTCTTCCAAGGAAATTTACTTCTACTGACAGGAAGAGACAGGAAGAGAGTAAAATGCAACCAGAATTGAGTCTTTCAGGAAAGAATATAAATCTTACTGTCATTTCAAGTTTTTATTTCATATTTTTATTTTTAGGTGCAGGTTTGGTCTAGCTCAGGCTGACCTGGAATTTACTATGTAGTCTCAGGGTGGCCTCAAGGTGTTCCTCCTATCTCTGCCTCCTGAGTGCTGGGATTAAAGGCCTGAGCCACCACATCTGGCTTATTTCAAGGTTTTTTTTGCTTATAGGAACCCAATCTTTGGTCACCCCACCTTCTGAGTGCCTACCCCTTGCAAAGCCAGTTTTTGACACACTGCTTTGCTGTTTTGGTTACCAGGCACTTGGCTTACAGCTTTAACTACTGCTTCAGTAATTCCTATATTGTATTCTTAGACACTCTAACTTTACCTTTGGGTGCTGAAGCCCTAACTTGTCCAGACTCTTGTTCAACATTGCTTCTTTTGGGATGAAGGGTTGCTAGAGTTCCTTACCTTTAATGAGAAGAGCAATGGCTGGGTCTTATCCAATGTCTTACAAATTCTACTTAGTCATGATAATGGAAGCATAACATTAAACAAGTTATCTAAATACTTACCTCTATGTGCCAATTTGAGTTTTATGGATAGCATTTCTAAAATAGTGTGTTTGGTGTTTAATAACATTATTTATGGAGTGGTTAGTTATATATTTTATTCATTTGCCTATTTTCGGAAACATTAGGTACTACATTAAATTAGCTTCAAACAAGAGCCAAGTTCATCTAATGCTGCTGCTTGAATTTTACCATGAACACATGCTCTTCTGGAGAACTGTGTTGCCCCTCCCTTCCTGCAGTTTCCTTGTCCTCGACTCGCCACAGGTGGCATTCCACAACTGTCCACTGCATACAACATGCTACTGACTTTACAGAAGCAGGACATCCATTTTCCCAGTGTGCTCTGGATTTTTTTCCTGGTGTAGCCTTTCTCAGGATAAAAAGTAGTTTCAAGAAAACTAATTATCTAAACATATATTCAAGATTTTGAACACAGTAAAGCTAATACTATTTAACAATATAAACATACATTCAAAAACACAGTAAAGCTAATACTAATTATCTATATAAACATATACTCAAGACCTCAAATACAGTAAAGCTAATAATAGAAGTTAATTGCTAGACAGCTTCTAAAAAGAAATGATACTTAAAACCAAAGTTACAAATTTCAATCTATTTAAACTTTAATTTGTGCATTTGTGGTAATTTATGACTTCAAAAACACTTTTTGTTTTCTTAGAATGACATCAAGGCACATTTCATTTGAATGCATAGTGTACCATTCTAAAATATCCACATTTCCTTACAAAGTGTGTGAGCAGCCACATACATGGACAGTAATGGCAAAATATATTTACACTCTTAAAAATTTAAAATCTGACTTATATTTTAAAAACTACAGAAAAAATTAGTGCTTTTGTCAGCTTAACTGTGTGAATATGCCCTGACCTCTATTTTTGCTTTAGTGATTGACTTCAATTAAAAAATTTCTGTACACCGTGTAGTAATATAATGCTATGCCAGTTTTTAATGCTCAAAGCCCATTTTGAACATTGCTTTCTATGCATACTTGAGAACCAGCAAAGGTAAGCAGACTGTACCTCAAAAGCATTTAGTGTTTTATTTTAATGTTGTGTTAATCCTTTTAAAATTAAAAGCCAGACAGTTACATGAAATCCCTCGATTGTCCTTTTTCAAGGAAATTAACTGGCATTTTAAAATAACAACATATTGTTCTTCTTTTTTACAATCAATATATTTTCCTAAAAGATCTAGGAAGAAAATAATGATTTGGAAGGAAATATGAAATAGCTCTGGACAATTTAATTGTTCTCAGAGTATAATAAAAATATGCTAACACATCTTAGCAAGGCTGAACTATTTATGAATATTTTAAGCTCAGCTCAATTGTGTGCTTTGAACAATTTTAAGAGGTGAGCTATGTGTGATTTTGTGGTTAATTCAATGTAATTAGTTACCAACTTGCTACTCCTGAGGTATAATGGCCCTCACAAGCTGTGCACAACATCAAATGGGTCATTATTGGACTTAGGAAAAAGAAAGAAATGATGGGCTGGGAGGCAAGACGTATAAACAAACCAACAAACCCAAAAACTTCCAACCAAGTGGAAAGTCATGATTTGCTAAAAGACATACCATGAGAGTAGTACAAAGCCACAAACGGATCCTCTGAATAGAGTATTGATCAAATTACTGGTGAGATTTTTGAGGTACAGCTTTAGTGTTATAATAACTTTTTATAAAATATAGACTGTTTTATCAAAAATATTTATACATTCTGTTACAATATATTGCTTTTGCCCTCAGTAACTGCCAATATAAAATCCGGATCCAGCGGCCTAAAATGTACAAATGCACTTAATGTAAATGCTGGAGTTTGAGGTGTCTGCTTGGCCACTGTACAGTGAGGAAGTGGTGAAATTAAATAATAAGCCTACAACACAGAATACATTACAACTTGTACATATACATGTTCACAGCATGTATACAATGATAATCTCTATGGTTTAACAAAGAGAGAGTTCTTTTCTACAGCAGACACAAGAACAAGATGACTAGGTTGATAATGTAGAGTACATATCAATAAAGGGATAATCAGGTTCATTGATTTTGGAAGACACTCCAACTGAACATCCTTCTGGGTGTGTAGACTTTGGGAATGCACATACAGTTAACAGTGTTGTGGTTCCAGCAGATCAGAAGTCCTCACTCTTAACATTTTAAGAAAATGCTGATGTTCTTATCTTTTCAGCATTAATAAAATATTGTTTGGCAAGTAGCTCTGCTGGAAAGGTATGAGGCTCTGCTACATGGCTGGTACAGATAAGGCAATAAAAAGTTTTCTCCTGATAAATATTGAAAATTTATAAAAGTAGACATCAATTCATTGTTTTTCTTTTTTAAAATCAAGCCACCAAAGGTATACAAATTGCACTCCATTTTTTGATATGATAGTGATTTCTCTTTAAAAAATAAGAATAGTTGCTTTAGTCAAACAGAATCACACTTCATGTGACAGTAATATTCCAAGTCCTAATTTTCTTTTTGTAAAACAGTAATTAATCTTCCCTTCACTTAAGGCAGATGTATGGCAAAGATGGGGACTATAAAAGAGTGGTTCTTTCTTGAAAAATAACTACTGATCCAAAAGTATTCATTTGTAATGGATTTTCACGGCCCATGTTCATTCAGCCTAAATTCTATGAAACTGCTTCCAGTGCTCAGATGTATGTTGAAAACATTGAGAAGAAAATATTAAAAAGAGTACTTTTACACAAATTTTCATGTGCTTTTTTAAAAAATTCAGGAGTTCCTGGTGGCACAGAGAGCAAATGCAGGGTTGCTGTTTTCAAGAGGTCTTCTTGTACGTCAGTCTGCGTGGTTCACAGTGTCCAGAAACTTAACACCAGTCAGCAATGTAGTCAAAATCTCTGAACATTTCCTGCTCCTCCTCTGAAAGTATCCTTGGTTCTCGAGGTGGAGTCAGAATAGGTGCTTCTGAGGTAAATTCATCATCAAAATTACTAACATCTTCTCGTCCTCTGATGGTGGGTACAAATGGTGGCTTTACTTTTTTGTCCATTAGAGCACTCCAATCAATTAGCTGGATCACAAAATACAAACGACCAGTTTAGTTTTATTCCAAGTTACTCAGGTTTCACCCTAGCTTCTGAGCTCTCAGGACTTACCCGGAAGAACGGATGCTTCTTTACATCCTCTGCATCTTTCTCGCCAGCTCCCAGGCGCCGTTCAGGATTTCTTCTTAACAGCTAGCACAACATCAAGGAAGAAAGGTAAAGAAAACCAGTAAAATAAATTTCACTGGTAATGCTTCTCAAAGCTTTTAAAGATTTAGATTTTTTTCCCATGCAATACCTTTGAATTAAAAAACAACTTTTAAAATATTTTTTAAAATATTAAGGTTTTTATTTATTTATTTATTTGCAAGTAGAGACAGAAAGAGAGAATGGGCACACCGGGACCTCTAGTCACTGCACACGAACTCCAGATGCATGTGCCACTTTGTGCATCTGACTTTATGTGGTTACTGGGGAATCAAACTTGGGGTTAGTAGTTAAGTTCTGCAGGAAAGTGCCCTAACCACTAAGCCATCTCCGCAGTACAACATTTTTTCATTAAACAAAAAATACTTAACCTTAATTTAATTCTTACCCTTCTCATTATAGAAATAGCTTCTGTAGATAAGAACCGTGGATACCTTACTTCATCATTTACAATACTGTCAAAAACCTCTTCTTCATCATCACCAGGAAAGGGCGACTAGAAGGAAAATTTTAGGTTAAAATGAATTCCAACATAGTTAAAAAACTAAGTCAATATTCAAACTACAACCAAGACCTAGGAAGTTAAAAAGGAAAAACAACAAAAACAGGACCTGGGGCTATAGCTCATTTGGCAGAAGCATTTCCCTAGAATGCATGAAGCCCTGGGTCCACAGCACTATATAATCCCACCATGGTGGTTCACACTTGTAAGCCCACCAAAGAAAGCCCTGTCAATGGAAAAAGAAGAAAATTATCTGAACAATCGGCGACAATGAACTTTCTAAGGCTCAGCTCTCAATCATATTACTCAAAACCAAGAAGTTTTCAAATCTTTCAGTTACTAAAATGTTAGTGTGTTCCTTCACTTATTCAAAATATAGAAATAATCCCAGCACTTGGGCCAAGGTAGTAGGATTGCTTTGAGTTCAAGGCAAGCCTGAGCCGACATACTGAATTCCAAGTCAGTCTGGGCTTGAGTGAGACTTTACCTTGAAAAAAAATTAAAAAACCCCCACAAAATATATAAATAAATACCTGCCACAGCAGGACAAGCTAATTTCTTTCAGGAACTGAAATAGCAAGTCAGGAGAAAATTTTACTTCACAACACTTGTCAATTATAATTTCACATGATGCTGGGCATGGTGGCACATGCCTTTAATCCCAGCACTCAGGATGCTGAGGTAGGAGGATTGCTGCCATGAGTTCAAGGCCAGCCTGGGGCTACAGTTTCAGATAAGCCTGAACTAGATAGTGAGACCTTACATTGAAAACAATCCTAGTGGCATGTCTATTATGGGGGAAACCAACTGCTCTCTAATTGGACTGGAGGCCCGCTGGGAGGGAATACATCCCGGATACTAAAAACCTACGACAGGGGTAGTCATGAGCACTAAGGGTGTAATGTCTGCTGGTGTCTCGCTAAAGTGCTCACCAAAGTGCCCAGTAAGCACTTCTCTTAATGTCCACACCCATGTATTAATGCTACTCTCACTTTTGGTTAGAGAAGCTTCTCTTTCCAGATGGTGGCGTCCTTGGGATGACTCAAAAGGCACCATGGTGCTAAGAAGGGACAGAGGAGTGCTCAGCACTGAAACATCTCAAACACACCTTCCAAGGGTCAGGGTCCATTGCGGAAGAGGGGGTGGAAAGAATGTAAGAGCCAAAGGAAGAGTAGGACTCCTTATAATGTGCTTCTCTAGACACAAAATGGCCTGGTTATCTATGACCTCACAGTGCCTGACACTACCTACACAAGACTATCATAACAGGAAGAAAAGATCATGACATCAAACTGAAAAGAGAGACTGATTGAGAAGGGGAGGAGATATGATGGAGAGTGAAGTTTCAAAGGGGAAAGTGGGGGGAGGAAGGGAAGTACCATGGGATATTGTCTACAATTAAAGTAGTTGTCAAAAATAAATAAATAAATAAATAAATAAATAAATAAATAAATAAATACCCAGAACATCTCCACATGAAAATATAGAGAAAATGATCTTATGTTCCATTTGAACAACTTTGTACTTGAAAATTGTCACTCTACATGGTTCTCAAAAGCAAAGAAAGATCTACATGTTTGTTAAAATGTTAAAGAAACTTGTTTTTGACAACAGGTTATAAAATAACAACAAAAGGTTAATAAGTGTGTTTTAAGCAAATACAAAAAGACCCAACGGTCTGTTTAGATGTCAAGATCCACTGCCCTTTTAAACTTCTCTGGTATGTTCATTCTCATCTAGTATAAGGAAAGGGATCTTGCACGTTATTTTATTCTTGGAATATTACTAGTACAAATTTTATTATTAGTATACAAATCTGAAAACCCATTATACATACTGTGAGTTTTTAGTCATCTGTAAAACCAAAAAAAAAAAAAACAGATATAAAACTTTAGCCTAACTTTTATTTATTTTATTTTTTATTTTTTTGGTTTCTTGAGGTAGGGTGTCGCTCTAGCCCAGGCTGACCTGGAATTCACTATGTAGTCTCAGGGTGGCCTTGAACTCACTCGATCCTCCTACCTCTGCCTCCCGAATGCTGGGATTAAAGGTGTGTGCCATCACACCCGGCTTCTAGCATGACTTTTAACACAGTTTAGAAAATAAAGTTATCATTAGAATTTCACTGATATTATAAAATTATAAAGTAGGCCTATGGGTGTTAATACAGTTCTTGCCAGGCATGGTGGTACATGCCTTTAATCCCAGCACTCGGGAGCATCACTATGAGTTTGAGGGAGCCTGGAACTACAGAGTGAGTTACAGGTTGGTCTGGGCTACAGTGAGACCTTACCTTTAAACCCCACTCCCCAAAAGAGTTTAGCTCTTTTCCCAACTACTTTCTGGTGGAGGCACTAAAACAAGATGAAAACACAAAAACCAACTGAGAAGGAGCAGCAAGATCTACTGCTCTTCACCTTCTAGGTAATTAAGATCTCAACTAATTAGTAGCTGTTTTAAGCAGCGGCTTTAGAAGAAAGAGTCATCAGGCTATTAACTGCAAGGAGTAGGCAACAAACTCACATTTTCAATGTTCTCTCTAATATGAAGAAGAATTTCTAGGCTGGAGAGATGGCTTAGTGGATAAAGTGCTTGCCAGCAAAGCCAAAGGACCCAGGTTTGAATGCCCAGTAACCATGTACAACGCCAGATAGCACAAGGTGGCACATGTGTCTGAAATTTGTTTGCAGTGGCTACAGGCCCTCGGGCGTGCCCACACTCTTTTCCTTTTCCCTCTCTCTTGCTGTTTCTCAAAATAAATAAATACAATATACTTAAGAATAATTTATAAGAGCTGGAGAGATTGCTTAGCAGTTAAGGCATTTGCCTGTGAAGCCAAAGGACGCAGGTTCAATTCCCTAGGACCCATGTTAGTCAGATGCACAAGGTGGTGCATGCATCTGGAGTTCATTTATAGCAGCTGAAGGCCCTGGTGTGTCCATTACCTCTCTCTCTATCTGCCTCTTTTTCTGTCTCTGAAATAAAAATAAATAAATAAAATGTTTTTTTAAAAAGAATTTTAAGAAAGTACATAATTTTGGGTAAAAATTCAATCTCACACTTACTTGAATACTATATTTAAAAATAAGGCAACAAAAATGTTCCTCTTTGGGGCTGGAGAGATGGCTCAGTGGTTAAGGGGCTTGTCTTCACAGCCTAACAGGTTTGATTCTCTAGTACCCACAGACATCCAGATACAAACTGGCACATACATCCAGAATTTGTGTTCAGTGGCTGGAGGCCCTGCCAGGTTTGTTCTGTCTACTGCTATCTATTTCTCTCTGCATGCAAATAAATAAATAAAAATATTAAAAATATTTCTCTTTAAAACTGGAAAAAGTATGGAGTTCAAGCTTGCCACAGCCTTTAGAAACAACTATTCAGAGTTTGCTGGCACAGTTGGTGAGGATAAATCTTTCCATCCTAAATACCATATAGTACTAGCTCTTCCAAACAGAGCTGAAAAACTCTCATCTGGACCACAGAGTTTTCAGAATATACATGAAGTTGTATGAATTTAATAACACCTTATAAGTACAAAGCCTGTGGTTTAGAAGCAGGTTCTGGAGCTAAAGTGTCAAGAATTAAACATCCCAGCTCCACCATAAAGAGCTATGTGACTTTAAAAACATTTTAAAACTCTTTTGAGATTCCAGTTATCAACTGGCATAAAGATTATGAAAAAGGGCATCAAGATTAGTTTGGAGCTTGCTTATAGAGCACAATGAATGGTGCCTAGCACATGGTAAATGCCCCTTCTTTCCATCTTTTCCCAGAGAATCCAAACCAATGACACACCAAAAAGGGCTGTCCATTTGGACAAACTCAAATCACATGTCTATTGTGGGTAAGGACCAGTAAATATAATAAGCAGAACACATCTTCAGAAATGTCTGATACTCAGAATGCATCTATTAATTTATTCAGCCACTGACTGTTGACCTGAATGAACAAGGAAGGTCCTATCAATGGGAAAGTTCCAAAATAATGAATCAATCCCATCAAGCACTTGTTCTTCCATCTCCAAAACTTTTCCTCATGGGGTTGTAGAGATGGCTCAGCAATTAAAGGCACTTGCTTGCAAAGCCTGCTGACCAGGGTTCAATTTCCCGGCCATTCACATAAAGCCAGATTGGCATTTGTTTGTGGTGGTAAGAGACCCTGGTGTACACCCCACCCTCTGGCCCTGCAAATACATAGAAAATTTCTTACTCATTCCTAATTTTGCTCATTCCCATTACCACACATGCACAGCCATGCATTAGGTTCTCACTACCTTTCCTTATTCATATAAGACAAGCTCTTAAACTGTAAAAATTTCCAAGCATAATTCATCCTCAGAATTTTTTTTTTAAAATCTACAGAAATCAGGGGAAATGTGAGCTGTTTCAACTTTGCTATATTGTTCTGTAAATGGTTTGGGGTAACATTTATTTTTGACAAATTTATCATTATTTTTCCTTATAATAGGCACAGAGATTATTTAAGACAATTTAATTTAATGACTAGGTGTTGCTATGTAGCTCAGACTGGTCTCAAGTTCATGACCCTCCTGCCTCAGCCTTCCAAGCACTGGGTTATAGGTGTGCAGTATCATACCCAGCTTTAGAATACAATTTGCTTAGTTTCCTGCTATTCTATTCCCTATGAAATATCAGTTACACATAAATGTCTTAGAAATTAGGAAATACACAATACATCACAGTATTTAAATATAAGGAACTATTTTCAATACATTCATAACGCATCCCACAGATCACATAAAAACTGAAAATACCCTAGGTAAAGATACCATAGAAACACCAATCACTGGCATACTATAAACATCTATAAAACTTAAGAGCCACTTATGCAGTAGACACGTTAGGTGGCTGGAGAAATGATGTGCTTTTTCTTCCAGTCATCTCCCTTTCCTCTCTATTTCTCCTGGCTTACCTCACCAACGAGCATTTCATATATAAGTACACCAAGGCCCCACCAGTCTACAGCCCTTGTATAGGATGTTTCCGTTAATACTTCTGGTGCAAGAAATTCAGGAGTGCCACAAAATGTGCTTGTTCTATCTCCATAACCCATTCCTGAAAGAGATAAAATTTAAAAAAATTTGTTAGTAAAGAAAAAAACTCTAACATAAAAATATACGATCAATTATTTCTTTATATATTTTTAATTTTTATTTACTTATTTGCAAGTGTGTGTGTGTGTGTGTGTGCATGCATGTGTGTGCCAGGTTTTCTTGCTCCTGAAAATGAATGCCCCCTCGGCTTTACGTGGGTGGCTGGAGAATTGAACCACAGGCTGGCAGGCTTTGCAGGCAAGTACCTCTAATGGCTGAGCCATCTCCCCTGACCAGTATAAGAAAAATTAAGAAATTAAAGTTGCTGTACGTGGTGATCAAATTCAGACATTGCAAGACTTTTAAAAAAGGCTTAGGCTGGGAGTGGTGGTATACACCTTTAATCCCAGCACTTGGGAGGTAGAAGTATGGGGATTGCTGTGAGTTCAAGGTCACGCTAAGACTACATAGTGAATTTTAGGTCAGCCTGGGCTAGAGCGAGATCCTATCTCGGAAGAAGAAGAAGAAAAAAACTGGCTTAGTATTAGAACCAAAGCAGTTGTGCAATGGCATATGGAAGCTCCTGTTCAAACACTAGCACTGAAGAGTACAGGGCAATAATTGAATTTGAGAAACAAAAGCATTTATTATTTCAATAGTTTATAATATAGACAAGTCTAATTAGAGAAAAAACTTATTTTATTCATTAATTGGGAGGTCAGTAGATGTGACAGACGTACATTTACAAAGCTCATTCACTCATCAAACTATGTATTTATTGAACATTTAACTGAATAGTAAAGATATGATGAGCACTGTGTTTCTGTGCTATGGAAATAAAGCTGAATAAGAAACAGAAACTAGGGCTGGAGAGATGACTTAATGGTTAAGGCGCTTGCCTGCAAAGCCAAAGGACCCAGGTTCGATTTGCCAGGACCCAGTAAGCCAGATGCAGAAGGTGGCGCATGCGTCTGCAGTTCATCTGCAGTGGCTGGAGGCCCTGGCATGTACATTATCTCTATCTGCCTCTGCTTCTCTCTCTTAAATAAAAATAAGTAAATAAAAAAGAAACAGAAAGTACTGTTATAGAGGGGGAGATAGCTAATGTCAGTTATTATATATTAAATGTAAAGTGTATATATATACACACATACATACATACACACATGCACACATACATACATTCATACAGGGTATTTTGTCCTGTATTAATCTTTAATTATTCATTGGTAGGAAGGACTATATTCATCTCACAGAAGAACAAAATGGATTCAATGAAATTAAAACAATTTGGTGTTTGATACTTTCTAAATGTAAAAGAGAAGCTTAGTCTTACACTGTGATTTTGAGAAACCGTATCCATTTGTATCCACATAATAGTCTTAATGTGATAACTGGGTCATATTAGCAATCCATAGTGTCTTACTAGAATGAATTAAAATTAGGAATATTTTCCATAGATACATGTGAAAAATCATCAAATACAAAGGATTAATAATGTCAAAAAGCAAACTTTAAAATTCAATTACCTTCTTTGCAAAGACCAAAATCAGCAATTTTCACAAAGCCTTCTGTATCTAGCAATAAATTATCCAATTTCAAATCCCTGTTCAAGATGAAAAAAATTAAAAATTGAAAAACTTTACTGCATCACATAGTAAAAAATTGACTCAGCTGGGCATGGTGGCGCACGCCTTTAATCCCAGTACTTGGGAGGCAGAGGTAGGAGGATCACCATGAGTTCAAGTCCACTCTGAGACTATATAGCGAATTCCAGGGTAGTCTGGACTAGAGTGAAACCCTACCTTGAAAAACCAGAAAATTCTAATATGATATAAAACAATAATTATGTAATATAGTTGCTAAGTAATTAAAAATATTTTATTTATATTTGTTTATTTATTTGACAGAGAAAGAGGGAGACAGAGAGAGAATGGGCAGGCCAGGGCCTCCAGCCACTACAAACTCCTGATGCGTGTGCTTCTGTGTATCTGACTAATGTGGGTCCTGGGGATTCAAACCTGGGTCCTTAGGCTTTGCAGGCAAACACCTTACCTGCTAAGCCATCCCTCCAGCCCCGTTGTTAAGTAATTTTTGTTATGTAGACAAGAATCTATTTAAAAAAATTTTTTTTTAAAGTTAAAAAAATTTTAAACATGGAAAGAGTTTAAGTACCTTTAACTCAGGTTTTATTGATGTATTTATGATAATCTTAGTCCAAATTTAAAGTCTGTTTAATATACCATTATGAAAGAATTTAGATAACTGATAACAAATTAAGCTAATTAAAAATATTCTATCCTGTAAATATAACAGAATCATGATGAAATCCTTATGTTAAACATATTGTTAGAAGTTTGGTTAATCCAATGCTTATAGCTGCTAGGCCATGAACTATGTTACTCATCTGCAATGTGGCAAGCAATCTGTACATGTAGTAGCTATATCACCGATACACTACATGTAATGGCTGCACCACCAATATGTTGTTTAGTTAAGGTGATGGCAAGATTTTATATATATGTTTATTTTATTTGAGAGAGAGAGAGAGACAGACAGACAAAGAGAGAGAACGGGCATGCCAGTGCTTCTCGCCACTGTAAACGAACTCCAGATGCAGGCACCACCTTGTGCATCTGGCTTACATGGGTCCTGGGGAATCAAACCAAGGTCCTTTGGCTTTGTAGGCAAGTGCCTTAACTATTAAGCCATCTCTCAAGTCCCCTATATTTATTTTTACTGTGCTGGGGATCAAACCTAGTGCCTCACACATAACAGTTCTACTGCTGAGCTCAACTCATGTCTCCTGAGATACCTTAATGAAATGGAGTAGTATGATGGTTTGCATTCTAGCCCGGACTACTTTTTTTTCACAGTCACATTTTGAGTCATATTGGTCAGTATAGGTTTTGTGCAGTGGATTAGTTAAATGCAAACTATTCCCTGGAAGAACACTGCTGGTGAATGGTATCACCATAGGCTAACTCATACTTCCTCTATTATGAGGAAATGGGCAGAAGGTGAGCAATCACGTTGTTCATCATTTAACCACTATGTTAGCAATGTCATCTTTCAAGGTTGGGGTTTGACATTGGTAGGTCTCATTTCTCAAATGGAGCAGAAAATTGGGAAACTGAATAAACTCAAAATAGCCTTATCAATTATCTTTAATTCTAGTTCACACCAAATATGCTACTAGAAACAATAAAGCATTCACTTACCTATAAACAATTTTGTGTTCATGTAAATATTGCAACCCAAGAACTACACATGCTGCATAAAATCTGTTTAAAGAATTAAATCAAAGAAGTTTAATATACTTTAGTTTATATGTTTATGCTTCAAAGAACAATTTTATAGTTAGGTAAGTCCACAAATATTTATTTGGTCTTTACTACATAAAATACATTGTGCTATGTATCAGGGGTAAAATTTTAAAAAAGACGAGAAATACTGACTTGGCAATGGAGCTCATTAATTTAGCCTGCAGAGGTCACTGAGGACCTGGGAAAAGATACCTGACCTAGCTCTGTAGGTGGAATTACAATGCGGTGTAAGGATGGAAGGTCATAGTGGCAAGCAGTTTTGTTGGCAAATATAAGGCATTTCCTAGGAGGGGGAAAAAGAATAGAGGTGTAAAAGGCATAGTGTGTGCACGACAATAGGGAGATTAGTGTGGCTAGAGCACAACAGTGTACATAGAGAAAAAGCAGTAGGATATTAAACTGCAAAGACAGCTTGGGTCTCAAGTGTCATTTAATGGATGCAATTTCTTTTCATAATAATAGGGAATCAAATAATTTTTATGAGCTGAAAATGATCACATGTATATTAGGGAACTTTTACTGATAGGAGTGTGAATGTTGGAGTAGAGGTAGGTAGAGACCAGAAGGCAAAAGGATGATAAGCTTTTACAGATGAATGATAATGAGGATATCCAATGTAGTGGTACAGAGAGATGAAGAGAGAAATAGATGTCTCAGCCATGCAGGATGAAGAGTGGGAAGAGCTAAAGACATAGCTCAGAGGTTAAAGACACTGGTCCATAAACCTGCTGACCACCGTTCAGATCCCTAGCAGCCACACAGACTGGATGGAAGCAGAGCATGCACTAATCCCAACATGTGTACAGGAGGTGGACTCAGCAGAATCCAAAACTTGGAAGGGGCAGCTAGCCTAGCCTTCCCAGCAGCCAAACAATGAGACTGTCTTAGATAAGGTGGAATGAGAGGACCAACACACTGATGGGGAGGCAAAGACAGAGATACTGGGCCTCACTGGCCAGCCAGACAGGCTTACTTGGTAAGCTCCAGGCCACTGAGAGACCCTGTCTCAAAAAGTGGACAGTGTATCTGAGACATGATGAGGTTGTCCACTGGTCTTCACACATAAGCAACAACACATGCACCCAAAACACACATGAACATGTACACAGACACTAATAAAAGCCATGGTCCTGGGACGTCATTCCCTTGAGAAAAAAAATGTACAGCTAAAATGAAAAAAATCTATTCAACTGAACCTCAATTGTGCATCTCAATTATCAAGTATGATTTAATGGCAACTCATGAAATTTTCAACCTGGACAATAGTAAAGAAATTAAAAAACTATTAGTAATAAAGAAGTAACTAATAATTTTCTTTTTTTACAATACTTTTTATAAGTATCAAATTTCTGCTGGAAAAAAAATCTACAATTCACAGAGCTCCTTTCAGTCTCAGAAAGAAGTCATGGAAAAACTGAAACAAACGTCTAGGGAATACTCACACAGCTCTCGGTTCAGAAAAGACATCAGTATGAATGTGCATCATCAGGTCCCCACCGGCAGCATATTCCATTACAAAGCAAACATGCTCTCTGGTTTGGAAACATGCAAAAAGGTTCACCAAAAAGGGATGCCTTACACTATTCACAGTTTCAAAAATTCGTTTTTCACACATCAGGCTGTAAGAGAAAACATTTAAAAATGAATATTAAAAAGAATTCTATATGAATATATGTATATATTTTCAAGGTAGGGTCTCACTCTAGTTCAGGCTGACCTGGAACTTACTATGTAGTCTCAGGCTAGCCTCAAGTTCATGGCAATCCTTCTACTTCTGCCTCCCAAGTGCTGGGACTAAAGGCTTGCACTACTACCAGATGTGGCTGATGATATTCTTTACATATGATCAAACCTTAAAATAAGCAAAAACTTAAACTAGGGCTGGAGAAATGGCTTAGTGGTTAAGGTGCTTGCCTGCAAAGCCAAAGGTACCAGGTTCAATTCCCCAGGACCCATGTAAGTCAGCCACACAAAGTGGCACATGCATCTGGACTTCACTTGCAGTGGCCAGAGGCCCAGGCATGTCCATTCTTTACTTTGTCTCATAAATAAATAAAAATAAAATATTAAAAGATATATTTTAAAAAGATTTTTAAAAATATAGGAACTCAAAACATGTTTTAGGGTTCTAGAGATGGTTCAGTGGTTAAGGTGCATGCCTGCAAAGCCCAATGACTGGAGTTTGCCCAGTACCCATGTAAAGCAAGGTGCACAAGGTGGCCCATGCATCTGGAGTTCATTTGCAGTGGTTAGAGGCCTGGTGCACCCATTGTCTCTCACCTCTCTCTCTTTCTGCTGGGCGTGGTGATACACACCTTTAATCCCAGCACTCGGGAGGCAGGGGTTGGAGGATCGCTGTGAGTTTGAGGCCAACCTGAGACTACACAGTGAATTCCAGGTCAGTCTGGGCTAGAATGAGACCCTATCTCAAAAAAAACAAAAACCAAAAAACAAAAACCAAAAAACCAAGAAACATTGTTTTCTAAACTTAGCTGTGTATGGTGGTACTTTATTAGCAATCCTAACATTTTAGGAGCCTTATAAGGCAGGAGAATCTCAAGTCTGAGACCAGAATAAGTTACACAGTAAGGCCTGTTTCTAAATACATACATAAATAAATAAAGTTTGGGACCAAGTTAATTCCAAGGACAGTATTTACAAGTCATAATCTAGAGTTGAGATTTTCATCATATAAAATATGAAGCTGGAAGGGACTGATATGCTGCATAAAGTTTAATCTAGAAGGCTGACTAGAAAATAAAGAGGCAACAGAGATAATCCTGTAACATGCTTCAAAAAGAAATGCTTTAAGAACACAATTTTTCTGTATTGTTATACAAAAATCTACAGCAATCCCTGTAAGAACTAAAGACAAATTATAAGAATAATAAGAAGACTTATTGACCACAGAATATTAATTTTTCTCAGGCAGCAAAAACAACACAAATAAAAACCACTCTTCCCCTGGAAAGTAATTGTTTTTGTTCCTAACAACACTGTGACATTACAAATGTCAAATTGAAATCCTGATTTACAGGAAAGCTGCAGCACTACTTTTTTCTTTTGTGCCTTTAAGTGAAAAGGACAAAAAGACAAAATATTTATCTGGTTATCTGAGTTATATCATGAGTGACTTGAAAAATTCAATAGGGAACAGGAAAGTTGGCTCAGTGGTTAAAAGTAGTTGCTTGCAATGTCTGCCAGCCTGAACTCAATTCCCAAGCTACCCAAGTGGGCTGGGCGCAAAAAGTGGCACAGTGTCTGGCATTCAACCTGACACTGACACACACACACACGCAAATAAATTAAGAAAACAATTAATAGCTGGGCTTGGTAGCACATGCCTTTATTGCAGTACTTGGGAGGCTGAGGTAGGAGGATCACTGCGAGTTCAAGGCCACCCTGAGATTACATAGTGAATTCCAGTTCAGCCTGGGCTAGAGAGACCCTACCTCGAAAAACTAAAAAAATTAATAGTTTTGATTTTAATATTTAAACTTGCTGGGCGTAGTGACACATACTTTTAATCCTAGCACTTGGGAGGCCCAAGTAGGAGAACTGATGTTGAGTTCAAGTCCAGCCCGAGACTAATTGCAGGTCAGCTTGGGTTAGAGTGAGACCCTACCTTGAAAAACCAAAAAACTTATGGGAAAACAATGTCATAAAACTGCTTTGGGTAAGCTATATAAGATGGCCTTTTTTTTTCTTCTTCAGGTAAAGTCTCACTCTAGCCCAGGCTGACCTGGCACTCACTCTGTAGTCCCAAGGTGAGCCTACTACTCCTGCTGGGATTAAAGGAGTGCATCACCAGCCCTGCAAGATGGACTTTCTTAAATCAACCTAAATTTTGAATCAATGTAGATTAACATATTCAGATGAAATAAAACAAAGCTCCTACAAGACAAATTAGGATCAAGCAGAAAGCAGGTAATAAGCATGGTCTGTAGCTCATATGTACGAGTGAATCAGTAAATTCACTGTGGTTGAATTTATGGGTGAATTTCCAAATGAATGAATGTTAGGTTAGATTTGCATTAATAGGTAAGAGAGGTAAGAAATAGAAAGATTGAGAGTTACTGGTTGGATTCCTGCAAATGGTTTTCATGCTATTTATAGGAATTCTTTAACAATGACTGACAATAATCACTAACTAGGACAGGATAGAACTTAGGATAATTAGAGCAAAAAGGCTTTTAACAATTCAAACTACCACAATAATTTTAAGTATTGTGCAGAATATAAAAAAGCTACTATACAAAAATCTCTTAACGTCCCAACATTACATAAATTGTGTACTCTCTTTAAAAGTTCCCACAATTCAACCTTATTCCAAATTTAAATTTACTACTTTCTATCTGCAAAAGAACAGCACAAATCTAATCTTTCCTATAAACCCAAATCTATCAATATACACTGATGGCCTCTTACTAAGTCACTCTTCACAAATGTCTGTATCCTTGAGTTAGGGTCTCACTCTAGCCCAGGCTGACCTGGACTTTACTATGTAGTTTCAGGGTGGCCTCAAACTCATGGTGATCCTCCTACCTCTGCCCCTCTGCTGGGATTAAAGGTATGTGTCACCATGTCTGACTTGTATTGCTTGCTTACTTATTTTTTTGGAGAGAGAGAGAGAGAGAGAAAGAGAGAGAGGGAGGGAGGGGGAGGAGACGAAGACAAATAGAGATGGACGCGCCAGCAGTCTCTCAGCTGCTGCGAATGAAATCCAGATGCGTGCACCCCCTTTGTGGTCAAGTGCGGCATTGCGCCCTTGCGGTGCATCTGGCTAAATATGGGACCTGGAGATTGGAACCAGTGTTCTTAGGCTTAGGAGGCAGGCGCC